>JAANYP010002380.1:0-676734 GCA_020465985.1 Centrapalus pauciflorus | reverse complement strand
AGAAACCTATAACCTGCAAAATTTAAGATGTCTTTGGTATCCAAACAGATTTGGATCCAGACTTGTTAGCGCTCTTGGGTACCCATTTCAAAACAGGTTTTGGTACCCACTTGTAATTGGGTTTAGGTACCCATTGCATGTTATAACTATCAGCTTCTCTTTCAAACGCAGAAAACAAATTTCTTTGAGTATGAGAAAATTGAATATCTGAATTTCTAAAGAAACTTGAATTTGAATGATCAGCCTTTTGCGAACTCTTCTTTTTGAAAAACTGTCCGGTTCTTGCCTGTTTCTGATAATACTTGGTATTTTTCTGTGAAAATGTTTTCTGATTAGAATGACCAGTATTTTCAGAAACTTTAAGAAAATTTGACTTCGAAGATTCACCGGTGTAAATCTTGACCGGAAGTTGTTCAACAATTTTATCTTTGCCGCTGTGTATCTTTAACAGATACTTAAGTTTAAGATCTGAAGAAGAATCAAACTTAGCAGAGTTAGTTAGATTCACTTCACTTTCAGAAGACAAACCAGAGTGATCAACATTGGATTTTAAACACACTGAAGAAGGGGTCTTAACCTTTGACTCAGTTGACGAAGTAAACACATGTAATTGTTTTGTAAGATGAAGTATCTGATCTTCCAAACTTTTGATAATGACTAAATTTGAATTTCTGTCATGATCAAATGATTGGTAATCAGATTTAAAAGATTGTTCTTTGATTAAGAACATTTGTCTTTCATCTTCAAACAATTCAGATTTTGATTTAAAATCTTGTTCTTTAAGTAAGAACTCATGTCTTTCCTTCTCAATCAAATCTTTAGTTAAAGACAACTCTTGTTGAAGAGCAAAAATTTCTTCATTTTTGTTTAAAATACAATTCTGATCAGTTGGTTTTGTCTTACAAAGTGTATCTTCAAGATCCTGAACTTTCTTGTAAAGATCAGATCTTTCAGGCAAAAGATATTTCAGTTGAGTTGCATTCTGAAAATTTTCTTGTTTCAGCTCATCAAGTTCTTTAAGTAATTCAGATATTTTCAATTGATGAGCACAACTTTCAGAGTTTTGTTTTTCTTTTAAGCTTTGAATTTCTTCATTCAATATTTGTACGTCACGTAACGCCAAATGTTTATCAGTATTTAACTGAATGAGAATGTCGTAATTGTTCTTACGAATCTTTTCAGATTCAGTAAGTTTAAAAATCAGCTCAGACTTTGACAATTGTTCAAATTCCATTATGAATTGCTAGAAATTGAATCTTCCAAGATCTTTTATGGAAAAACTGAGTGAATTCTGATAAAACTTTGAAAAACTATTTCAGTTAAAGATTACTTGTGAAAAATCAGCTCTGAAATGACTTTTTGACGTTGAAATTTTAGATTTTCTGTAGAAAAATGCCCGTAAAATTTTTCTGGAGTGGAATTGGGCCTCGAAAATTTACCGAACCGGCTACGTCGGTTCTAGAAATGTAGATCTCTTTTCAAGCTTCGATTTGGCGTATGGTAGGCCTTCTAACGATGTTCCAGTCAAAAGTTATGACCAATTTAAGCAGAATAGATCATATAGTCAAACTCGAATGATAAAAGAATGAAACTCGAATGATATGAGATGAAACTCGAATTATAAATGATCAAACTCGAATGATGAATTATCAAACTCGAATGATATGATATGCAACTCGAATGAATTTATGTTAAACTCGAATGAAATGGAATGAAACTCGATCAATTAAGCTTGAAACTCGATCAATTAAACATGAAACTCGAATGTTTAAGGCTTAAAACTCGAATCATAAGGCATGAAACTCGATGAATGTATAATCAATCTCGATACACAGTGAATCAAACTCGAAATAAGCATATATCAAACTCGATCAATTAAGAAATAAACTCGAATAAAGCATACATAAAACTCGAATGAAACACAAATAAACTCGAATAACAACTTGATCAAACTCGATTAAAACAAGGAATTCAGTGTAGCCCGAGTTTGAACAGGAACTGATCAAAATCAAGTTCAAAATGACAATTTTCAACAAAAATTCACGAATTGATTTCAGATTGAAATCGAACCTGCGGTTTTCACACACACACACACTTTTTGAAAAACAACTTTGGCCAATTTCAGATTAAAATCCAAAAATAGACAAAAACGTGAAGAACACAATATTTTCAAAAAAATCTGAAAATTCCAAATTAAAATGTGTATGTTTGGAATTAAAATTTGAGATTTATCTCATTAGATTCACACTCAAAAACGTCACCTTCGATCCAAAATTCAAATCATTTCATCCACAGAATCAAAATCCAAAAATGATATTCGAATTTTTAAACTTTCTATGAAACAGTACTTCGAAAAATTACATATTCAGAATCAAATTCACTCAAATTTAGCCATATTTTGGCTCTGATACCAATTGTGAATTCATATTTCATGCAATTCATTCAACATAACACAATTCATATGAACAATTATCAATCCAACACATTATATTGAATGATTAAAGAGAGAAAATATTACATTGATGTTCTTGGTTATCTTGGACAACAATCTTCTTCTCTCTCTACTGTTCTAACCGTATGTGTGTGTGTAATCTTCGATTCTTCCTATAACAGCACACATACACTCCTATTTATACACAATACAAAGTATTGAGGATTTACACAAACAACCCCTGAACTTTTACAATAAAATTGATTACAACTCTATATAAATTTGTACCCAACACTATCTTCTTTCACGAAGGATGGAGATCTGAAGCTAGGAAGTTCCAGAAGATAGTTAGAATTTGTATAGATATAGGTTTATATGCAGGAAGTAGTCTATATGGTTCAAGTAATTAGACAAAATGTAAAAAGTTAGAAGCTACTGTCAAGGGGGAGTCTGTTAGTACATCCTGTGTGACGATAGCAGTCTAAGTTTAGATAACATTTTGTGTAAGTCAAGTTACTTGGTATTGAATATTAACAAAGTGTTTGATATATGTTTGATTATGTGTGTTTGATATTGATTGTTTGTATGTCTGAACTTGGTGTAATGTATTACAAGAAGTTCAAACATAAAGTTCAAAGATAAATTCAAACATAAGATAAAACATAAGTTCAAACATAAGTTTGAATGTTGAGGTTCGAATTTAGGCTAGATTCGAATTTGTCTAGTAGGACAAGTTCGAATAGGCCTTGGGCTAGATTCGAATTTGTCCTAAACAAACTCGAATCTGTCAGTATAATTAAGGGTTAATTCGATTAATTATTAGACTTTTGCAGAATTTGTCAGACGATTAGCAGAAGGCGATCTCGAACTTGATTGCAATCAGAGAGTTTCGTGAGGAGAGAATCATCGTGTAGGGGCGTTCTAAGTTGTTCGTCTATCACCGTGGTAGCATGCAAAACTGAATATCTATAACTCAGTGGTTCTTGGTCTTTATCAAGCAGATTTAAATCCACCACCTGAGTTATCCCAGGATTTATCTTTAATCTTGATCTATCTGATCTCTGGCTTTTCTTTTCAAATCAGTGATCCACTTTCAATGTCTTTCAATCTTTAGTTCTTTAATTCTTTGTTCAGATTTATCTGAACCTGTCCAGAATTTATCATATCATATCATTATAAATCTTTGGAATTTCATTGACTTGATTCTGATAACTCATAATCTTTTCAAATGTATTTTATGCCCAAATCTCGCATATGAACATCTCATATTTCGTTTAATATTGCATAGTATTGGTTCTGAATTATATCTTTTATTAAGTCATAAAAACATATCTAAAAAGTTAGTTTATTAGCCTTAATTTCGGATCATATAAATGACATCCGAATTCGCACCATCTGGGACCGACTCGGCGAGTCGGTTAAGGCGACTCGGCGAGTGGAGGTCCAAAATTTGGATCTTCGGTCGAATTCGCATACATTTGAAAAGCATCATGATCCGAGATTAACCTATCCGAAGTCGGGTCAAAATGAATTCAGATCACATCCGAACTCGGGTCAAACCGAATTCGGATCACATCCGAACTCGGGTCTCAACCGAAATTCGGATCCAACACTTATAAAATTTATTCAAAAATTCTTGGTGTTCTTGGCGACTTGCAGGTTTGCAGGTCGACCCATACGGGTTTTACCAAAAACTTTCACCAAATTAAATTTATATTAACATGCAATTAAATCCAACGTTATATTATCAATTTTGGGGTGTTTCTACACTATTTTCCCTATATTAAACACTTTAAATCATCCAGATTTGTCCAAATTGTTGAATTTTTTCTCAAGAACATAAAAGTTTATAAAACTCAGATTTTTAATTAATTTGGATAATTTAAGCTACGATTTTTGTTTCTGAATCATTTATGAGTTTCAACATATGATTTTTAACCAATATTTCAAACATGCAACATAATTTTTACAGATTATAATCCGATTTTTTATAACATTTTAAACTTCTTAAAATACAAAATAAAGCTTGGAGATTTGGTTTATTACCTTAAATTCTTCTGATTCTTAATATTCTTTAGCAAATTTCACGAATTCTTCTTCCAAATTTCGTTTTTCCAGCAAGTTTTAGAGTGATTGAGAGAGAGATTTGAATGTTGAGAGATGAAGAAGATGATAGAAATGAAAGACTTATGTCTTTTATTTCTCAACTTTGGGAAATTGGCACTTTTGGTCCCTCAATATCTGATTTTCCTTAATAAAGATTTTATCTTCATTTTTATCATCACTAACATAATTTATCTTAATTAAATATTTTCATTACTTAATTAAAATTTCAATACAAATTATGTAATAACATTACATTATTGAATCAAAAACAAAAATTAAAGTTAAGTCAAAAGCTAGGTTGTTACACATTGAAAGATTCATCTATCACCTTTCTTTTGTAGTTGTATACTCTGTAGGCTTTGGAGATAGCTGAATATCCAACAAACACACCTTCATCAGCTTTGGGTTCAAATTTTGCCAGCTGGTCCCTCTGATTCAGAATGAAGCAGGGACATCCAAACACATGGAAATAGCTAATATTTGGCATTCTCCCTTTGATTAACTCATAGGGAGTCTTGTTGAACCTTTTCACCAGCAAGAATCTGTTTTGGGTGAAGCAGGTAGTGTTAACAGCTTCAGCCCAAAATGATGAAGGTAAACCTGATGCACACAGCATGGTTCTAGCAGCTTCAATCTGGGTTCTGTTTCTCCTTTCAGCAACTCCATTTTGTTGTGGAGTTCTTACAGCTGAAAAGTTTTGCGAAATCCCTCTTTCATCACAGAAGTCCTTAAGGGTACTGTTTCTGAATTCAGTACCATGATCACTCCTAAGCTGCTTAACTTGAGCAGAGTTCAGCATCTCCATCTTTTTTATAAACCCAATGATTTCTCTGGCAGCCTCTCCTTTGCTCTTCAGAAAGATCACCCACGTAAACCTGGAGAACTCATCAACCATTACTAGAGTGTATCTTCTTCCTCCTAGACTTGGGACACTGACTGGTCCAAACAAGTCCATGTGGATTAAGAAGAGAGGAGTATCAATAGAGAAATTATGTTTAGATTTAAAAGATGTTTTTCTCTGCTTGCCTTTCTCACAAGCTGTGCAGAGTTTATCCTTAACAGAGGTTATAGAAGGCAAACCTGTTACCAACTCTTTCTTACAAAGTTTTTTGATATTCTTGAAGTTCAGGTGTGATAGCCTTTTGTGCCATAACCAGTTCAAGTATGCATTGCTTCTGGAGATAAAGCAGGTCTCAGTTGTGGGATCAACACATTTCATGTCGACAACATATACACCTTTCTTTCTTTGTGCACACAGCACAACTTTGCCTTGGGAATCCAATATGTAACCCAGGTGCTCATCAAAGTTAACCTTGTAGTCAGCATCACACAGTTGACTTATGCTTACAAGATTATGTTTCAGCCCAGACACATAGGCTACTCTTTTGAATACAGCTGCACCAGCTTGAAGAGTTCCATATCCTTCTGTGGATCCCTGGACATTGTCACTAAAGGTGACTTTTGGCCCTTTTTCAGGCCTACGATCACTCAGCAGATCCTTGCAACCTGTCATGTGGCCTGAGCAGTCGCTGTCCAAGTACCAAACCAGGGATGGTTGTTTGACCTGCAGAGTGTGATGGGAAAATATTAGTTATTTTTAGGGGAACTCATCATAGGGATGAGTTCTTCTACTTCATCAACATTTGTTGATGGACAAGTAATATCAACACTAATATTTCCTATCTGGATTGTATCAGCTTGGGTACTATCCTCATTGACCAACACTGTTGGTTTTTGCAATATTGGAACTAGCAGAGTCAACAGGCCTCATGTCCTCAGTTTCAGGACAATCTTTGGCCATGTGTGTCTTCTTCCCACATTTATAACATTTTCTCTTTTTGGCCTTTTTGGAAGAAGTACTTCCAAAAACACATTCTGAATCATTTTTGTTGAGCTTCTCAACAGGTTTAGCAAACTTATTACTGTTTTTAGAAGAATCGACACTTTGAGTGGAAGGCACAATGGCAACAACTTTACCTGTATCCTCTTTCCTCTTTATAGGAGGACAGATATCAAATACAGGAAGTTTGATTGGCCGTGACCTTCCACAGGTTTGGGAAACTTATTCCCAAACTTCTCAGGTTGAGCAATGGTTTTGCCTTTGCCCTTACTGAGATGTGATGGATGTTGCCTATCAACATAATCACCGCTTTTAGTTTTGAAAAACTTACCTTCATTTATAACCAATTTTCCACTATGATATAAAAACTTATTTGAAATCACAGCAGATTTACTTTCAACATGAGACTTACCCCTGTTGAAAGCAGGCTGCTTACCTGTTGAATACTTTTTCTCAAAATGGTCAGCATCAAAGGGATTAACAGGTCTCTTACCATCAGCTTTAGACCCAGAGCCTGTCGGTTTAGTGTCCAAAGCTGCAGCTTGAGCTTGTCTTCCCTTCTTTTGCTTGTGTGAACTAGCTGAGCACTTAGCATACTGATTTGATGGAGAACACATTCCATCATCAATTTTTGGAGCTTTTTCACACAAGCTGTCAGTGTTTTGAGGCCTGAAAAACCTATTTGTTGAGACTAGCTTACCATTTGCTTTCTGATTGAAGGTACTTGCAAGCTCACCAAGAGTGGATAAGTCTTTTTCCAGGTTATTTATCTCAACAATTGAAGCTGCTTTGTCATCATCCCCTCCAAGATAGGCTTGGATTTGTGCAGGAATCTGTTGACTGATACAATGATTGACTTTTTGTGCAGATTGGCACCAAGAGTCAACAATCTTTTGAAGCTTGGCATGTTTTGTGTCTGTTTCTCTCTTTTCTTCTAATAGAATGGAATTGATGTGTTTTAATTCAACAAGTTCAGTTTCCAACTTATGGAAGCTGTCCAGTTTACTAGTTTTTATTTCAAGATCAGTTTTTAGCTTGGAGATTTCAGACAACAAAAGATTATGCTTCTCAATAGTAGCTTTTAGATCAACAAGTAGATATTCAAACATTTTAACTTTTTCATCAAAACTGTAAGCCATAAAATTTTATACCTTATACATCATTGTTGGGTCCTGTGAGACCCAAGATTTCTCAAAGGTCTCAAGTCTAGGCCCAGTAGCAACACAATATCAATCATGAAACTAAGATAAAATTAACAGTTGCGGAATAAAAGTTAATTACAATCAGAGATAATTTTTAACTAATTTGGGGCAGACTTCTAGACTATTTCATCAAAGCATAAATCCAAACCCCAAAGCTCAATCATCAGCTAAGTACCAAGGTGTTGAAACAAGTTCTAATGTACTTCAAGCTCTTTCAAGTCCCGACCTAAGAACTAGGTCCAGCCAATCCTTTGCCTTTACCTGAAAAATAATGCAACAACGGGGTAAGCTTATTTGCTTAGTGAGAATGTAGAATTTCACATTTAACATGCAATTATGAACGCGGAAGCACATGCACTGCACTCGGCTCATGCACGGCTCAGCTCTATATGCACTGCACTAGGCTCATGCACAGCTCAATCTCGAAGGGACATTGGCCAATTAATGCTCTTTTGATGCGCGACTTTGCTCAGCTCCCAGTTATAAAACTGTTGTTGCTCTTGAGACTTTTAGACAAATTCATAAGGAATGCTCGGATGATGATAAATCCATACACACGCATCATTAGTGGGGATCAGCCACGTACTGGGCTAGCTACCAGTAAAAGCTCTATATGGATATCATCGGAATGCTCAGCTCTAGCTACCCTCTGTGCTTTCATCACGTAAATCAGCACATCATAAGCCTAACATTAACCCAACACTGAGCAATAGTGATGGTGTTAAGCTTAACAATCAAATGACTCGTCAAAGAATCGAATCTAGAAGAAGAAATACTCAGCTCAACAAATCATAGTAAATATACTATGACAATATATCAATAAGCTCAAGATCAGAATGCCAAATAAATCAGAATCATGCAACAAAAGTCTCAATTCACATAATATGCAGTTAAAGTGAAATCTACAACTCACAGTTACTGGTTATTTGCACTTTCTGGCTCTGGCTCTGTTGCTCACAATCTGTAGTGGATTAGAACCACTATCTGACTTATATCAGATTTTCAGATGCTTGCCATTTTGCTCGTTGCTCAATCTGTTATTAATATCATTTCTGATATTTATTAGCTCTTATATCATCTGAATAATATATATTCAGTGTTCATTCAATTTAATAAGCTCAATATTCGCTCGTTGATCTTTTAATCTCAAAATCTTATACTTTGACACGATCATTAATCTCATTAACATCTTTATTCTATTGTTATTCTTTGTTCGAAAGATCAACATATATATATATATATATATATATATATATATATATATATATATATATATATATATATATATATATATATATATATATATATATATATATATTATTAATCACTAAACTAGTTATTTTGTCATTTTATGTGTTCTTTATGCGTTTTATTCAAAATGTTCAAGTTTATGTGTGGGATATCAAATTCATATACATAAATTCGAATACTTTGCATTAAATTTAAGCATGTGGACTTTTATATGTACTAAACTCGAATGGTGGGGTTAAACTCGAATTCCATTTTAAGTTTAGGGCTAAATTCGAAATCTTATACACTAAATTCGAACCTATCATCAATGTTAGTATCAAATTCGAAGGTTTCTTCGAATCTAAAAGCAAATTCGAAATTACATCATCAAATTCGAAGGCTAAACTCGAATTGGATAGGTAAATTCGAACACCATTTGAATTTAATGCTAAAATTGATTTCTTGGTTCGATTTTGGTTGTATTCGAGTTTGTTCTTGGTTTCTCGAATTTGTTCTTAAGCTACAGCTTTAAATCTTATAGTTTCAAGCCTAAAATCATATATATACTAAATATTAAGCCTAGATTCAATTATATCAAACATATTCCAGTTAAATCTCAAGTTATTCCAGCTTTAATATCATAAAAATGCTAAATTCGAATTTATATCTTAAAAACCGAAAGTATAAAAGCTTAAAACGTAATTTCTTACCTCAATTTCGTGTGTAATCCTACATGCAATGATATAATCTTGTAGTATTCTTCGAGATCTTCCCGATGACGTATAAATCTTGATAATCCGACGGTCGGTTTAGAAGAAATCTTAGAGAGAGAGTAGAGAGAGAAAATCTAGAGAGAGAGTCTAGAGAGAGAGTGTAAAAATCTGATTTATGGCCTAAACTCTGTTTATTATCTTCAACTAGTTACGTTTGCTACTTAACCCACTATTACTTTCGTATCTTATATATCTTTTATTTAATTATCTTAATAATTTTATTATTTTATAACTTTAAATATTTATATAATTTAATTAAATATTTTAAAAAGTTAATTAAATCATAGTTCAAATAATGTAATAAAATTACATTATTGGTTCGATGATCAGATATTTAGTTGGGCTAAAAGTCGGGTTGTTACAGAATGGGCTCCACCATGCACAAACTTCGTCCCCGAAGTTAGATATGTTCGAATAGACTTGGGCAGATAGCTTTTATGATATCTATTGATTTCCCAAGACTAGTACGAACTTTTGTGGTGTTTCCACTGAACGAGCACCATCTGTATTTCATATCTTTTTATTTCTTTGAAATTCTCAAGCACAAGAAACTCATGTTTCTCTTTGGAGTTCATATTTGATTCAATGTTTCGCTATTATGTAATTGTCGATGATTATTTTAGGAATTTTCTGAATTATTATTCATACTCTTAATATATGAGCTTTTTGTCTTAATTAGTTCAGATAATAACTCAGTACATGAGTTAGCTCATATATCTCTTTCATTCGATCTTGAGCCAGTTATGGCTTTTTAAATCTCTCATCTGTATTATTGCAAAATCTTCATGGGCTAACTTATGCAATCACATAAGAGATTTTTTTTGGGGCTTCTGGTTATCAGTCATATATTCATTTTGTGGGCTTTTTGAGATTTAATTTTATATCTCATTCAATTCAGCTAGCATCTATATATTAGTTAACTCATATCTCTTTTCATTTGCTCATGTAATAGTTACAGAGCTTTTCGGGAGTCTGATATCTGTACTTTATATTTCTGTTATTGATGATGTTAAAATCATCAATCGCTTAGCCGATTTTCTGACTTGTGCTGACTTGTTATAAAGACTTATAATTTTTCTTCGCTCTATTAAAAAAATGAAATCAGTCCTTCGGCGCAACAATCAGAGTCAACTCTTCACGTATCGACTCCACCTCAACTTCCTTGGTCTCAAATTGCACTGCTATATCTGCCACATCCTTTACGTATGCAGTCTTTCGAGAAGCAAAATCCTCCAAGATGATCGAGTGTTAGAAGCCGAGAATGAGAGTTTGAGGCAAAACGTTTGAAATGTTGTATTTAAAGCTTGCCGAACAAAACAGAAGTTATAATCGATCACATCTTCTTCGCAACGGTTTCAGCAGTTGATGGATATCTCAAACAAATCAAATATGATCCCGAACTTGAAGAGATCATACGCTTTAGAATCTTCCAGCGAATAAGAACATTGGCGACATGGGAAAACAAATGTTATTCAGAATCGAATTCCAGGGAAACGATTTGATAAAAATCGACAATTTGCTAAGGTTTTCTCGGTGTGATTTGTTAGACATGAGGACAGATTCTGTTACTGAAATCAGGTTTCGAGTTACCAGGGTTCAAAAACCGTTTCCACGATCATTTACATCATCTTCTACTTTATAGTCATCACCTTCCTCTATTAATTCATTGTGCAATTCGGTCAAGAGGTTTTGACAAAGCTATAACCTTTGATTCTGTTTAATTATATGTATAGACTTAGTTTTGAATCTTCATTGGTGAATTTCTGAATTCAAAATCACTTTACTCTTTTGGTAGAAACTTTTCATTTTATGTGCAGTTAAGTAGAATAAATATTCTATATTGGACATCTCACTAGTCTCGCATCGACATAATGAGAATCCAACACTTACATCTATATTGACATATGATGGGCTTTTCATTTTATATGCAGTTAGATGGAATAGGAATTCCATTTTAGATATCTCACTAGTCTCGCGTCGACATTGTGAGAATCCATTCTTACATTTATTTTGACACATAACAGACTTTTCATTGGCCATTTATGACCAATCGCTTGACTTTACAAAATTTCAGTCTATTTTCTTGTCACTCTCGCTTTGTGCCTCTGACTTCTTTGATTCTCGTTCAAGTTGTCCTCGGGTGTTTGTCAATTTGATTCAAATACTTTTCTCATTAATATTTATTGGATCAACTACTTCTACCTTTGTCTCATTATAAGACACGCTGTAATCATTCAGATTACAAGGATTTACGAAGTAGCTGGTGTTTAGGATTATATTTTGATTTTTCTCGGGTTTTGAATCATACATGATTCAGATTACAATACCTATATTGTTTATAGGTATAATTTCTGATTGGAAATATATTTGTATCGTAACTTCAACTGATACAACCCATATGTCATCCGCAGTATTCACTATCGATGACAGGGTTGTACAGTTAACTCAATACTTACTTTGGAATTGAAATTCAGATTATAACGGAATTAAATTATTTTAGCATATAAGAAACTTAGTATTAATTACCATCAGGGTCTTTTGGCGTCTCTGGTGTCTCCTCAGCATCTTCAGCAGTTATATGGACAACTCGCGCCTTTGCTGTAGGTATCATTGTAGTACTCTGTTGAATTGCTCTGCCAATTGGTTGTTCCTGATCAGTAAGCACTCGTGCATTTGGGCAATGCTTGGCATAATGTCCACGCTGACCACAATTGTAGCATACATCGTTTCTTTCTGGGCACTCATCGCTTCCATGTCCAATCCGGTTACAAGTGTAACAGGTCACATCTATAGGGTTGCATCATTTCCAGGACTTGCTCTGGGGTCATGCCACCTGATGGTCCACCTTCTCCAGACATAGCTCTGAAATTCAAATCACTAAATATTTAGCTCATTAGTCTAGCACATTGTACCCTTTCATGCCCCGTCCTACTAGTCTCTGAAACCTATCTTAGTTCAAGCCATCCTGTCATGATTGATACTGTAGGTCCCGAGAGGTTCCCAAAGTATATAGCTTTAAGCTGTAGAGGGGGGTGAATACAGCTATTCAAAAACTACACACTATTTTCTCAATGTTTGTATGTATTATCAACAAATTGTTAATTACAAACAAGCTTGAATGCGGAAAGGTTCAAGCTGAGATGACAGATACAACAGTATGTTCACTAGTCTAAGACAGACTCAAACTAGATTACAATGAATACACTCACTAAGAAGCACTCACTGTGTTTACAAGACTTAGAGGGAAAACTTATGTAGAACAGCTTAGACACAGAGAAACTGTATTACACAGGCAGGCTTGCATGCATGAAAAACACACTTGCACGTTCACTCTTGGCTTCAGCACTTAGCTTTTTGGCTTAATCTTTCTGTCCTTAGAAGCTTCCTTTTATACTCACTCAAAGGATCTAAGAGAAGTTTCTTCATTGGACGAAATGAAAAAGGAAAAGCCTTGTTTGAAAAGACAACATAACTTTTCTGCACTTTTCTGAAAAGCAGACTTGTCTTCACATGTGAAGAACTTTTGTCTTTTCACTTTGTCTACTGTTGCATTGCCTTTAACCAAATAAGGAATGTCAACTTTGTGTCTTTCTTCCTTGTAAAGGCCTATTTTTATATAAGAAAAAGGTCTGTCACCCTTTTTCAAATTACCTTTTGTCTTCATGTAACAGAACAGCTTGGGCAGGCTGAGCAGTTCTGATTTCCACTTTGTCTTCGACTTTGTAAACTGATCTTGTAGTCAAAAACAATACATGAGGACTTGGAAACACATTCCATAAAGTGTTTATCCTGTTCACAAAGAACAGGTTCTGTTCACAAAGAACAGAACACTTGTAAGATGCCCAAGCTGCTCACCAGTGTAGAGCAGCGTAGACAGTTTATGTCCAGCCTGTTCAGCAGACAGAGCAGCTTGGACAAACTGTCTTAGTTGCAACACATGCAACATATAGAACAACTTTGGACTAATATTGCAAATCACTTTTTAGGAATTATTAAGGCATAAACAGGCCTTAACTTTTACCCATCAAGTGCATCAACAGGTTTGATTAATAATCTCCCCCTCAGATGCAGAACAGGTTTGACTGAGGCCTTTTTGTGCCTAACAATCTCCCCGTATTTGCAATAACCAGTCTAAGCTGGTCTTGTCAAAAATCACTATATATTCTTACAATACATTTGTTGAAATAGAATTACAACATCAACATAAAGTAAAAGATCAGTTTATATATACACTGATTTTTGATTACATTAGAACAACACATGTTCTTACAAAAGTACAACTAATGTACTAATGTATATTACTACTAATGTAAAAGGAAATTATAACATATGTAAAATAGAGTACAACTAATGTACATTGGACTGTTTTTGTTGGGAGCAGAAAATGGTAAGACTGTCCAACTGATGGACAGCTTCCATTCTTCACCTGCCCAGATGGCAGATGAACTTCATCACACTGGAGGGGCACCTTCAAACATCTTTTCAAGTTGCTCTCTGGTATCCTCAAGCTCTTGAATTTCACTTCTTATAAACATGAACTTGGGATCCTCAAGTTCTCCTCTCTCAAAGAAGCCTCTGAGCTGATCCCAGATGGCTGCTCTCCACTTACTAGACTGCCTGAATGAGACTGCAAGTCTGAAGGCCACAAGTTGTCTTAGATCAACTTTGTATAGATCTGAAGCTCTTTGAAAGCATTTCTTCTGAGTTAAGGGATCTACAAAAAATGCCCCCAGCTCAGGCTCTTCAATGATCTTGCCATCTTCAAACTCTATTCCACTAGGCAGGCTGTGATCAACTCCTTTCATTTCAATGGCATAATCGCCTTGTTCAATCAGTGTAAGGAGTAGTTCCATTTCAGTGTCCTTCCTTGTCCTCCTGGCCTTAATTTTTGGATGTGTCACCAAGACACCTTCACTTGCTTCTTTGGAAATCAGGCCAATGTTCTTTTCTCTCTCCATCAGTTTCTTGACATATGCCCTGATTGTCTTAGCCGTTTCTGACTTTGACTCACTCAGGGCAACTGCCAATTCAATCCATTCTCTGTACCCCATCTGTGCTACGTCAGTGTAGTCATATGTTTCCAATTCAGGGCCTGCTGCACCCATCCTTGTTATTTTCAACTTCCACTGACTGCCTTTTCTTGATATAGGGACAGCTTTGACAATTGCTTCCTTGGCAAGCCTTCTTTCAGCAACATCTTGAAATTTATTCTTTGTCAGGTTGTCAAAATGGTACTGAACTCTTACATGAGACACTTTAGGCTTGGTCACTGAGACCAGAGTACCTTTTTCTTTCTCTGCTTCCTTCTCTCCTGTTGATCCCTTAGCAGCTTCCAATATTTTCTTTTGCACTTCCAGAGTAGATATTTTAATTTTCTTTGCTTCTTGAAGTGCAATTGATTTGGCAGCTTTGGCAGATTCTTCTTCTTTTCTAAGCACTTCCAGGGCTTGAAGCTGTTCTTCTCTAAACTCAAAGTACTTGTGCATAGGAAGACCCATTTCTTTGGCCCTGGCTTTGTGAAATTAGATTTCTGCTTGTTTCTGCTGTATGGGATCCTCTTCTGCTATTTCTTTTCCTTTAGCTGCTGTAGTGGTAGCAGCTTGAGGACTTTCCTCCTCTTCTTCTTCTTCCTCTAGAATCAGATACCTTCTTCTGCTGCTTGGCCTGCCCTCAAGAATGGATTCCTCCCCTTTAGACTGAGCAGGGATTGGAGATTCAACCTGAGTAGACTGAGCAGCATGAGAAGCACCCTCTACTGTACCTGTTGCAGAGATTCCTGCTGGATGACCAGTTTGTGCTGCAGGCACTGGTTTCTCCTTAGGAGTGGAAGTTTTCTCTCCCTTAGACTTGGTCTTAGAGGCAGACGACTTCTCCCCCTTTGAAGGAGATGGACCAGCACCTTCAACATCCGGTGTGCCTGAAGACACAAAGTCATCAGGCTTGCCAGCAGTTTTGGCAGCAGGCCTGGGGCCAACAAGGCTAGTCACTAAGAAAGCCAAATTGTCCTTAACCTCTGCAAGCTGGGAAAGACAGGTTTCAAGAGAAGAGGATTGTGTATCAGCGAGGGAGGTCAGCTTAACAAAGTTTTCCCTATCAGACGCTGTGAACAGCAAACTTTGAAGCTGTGCAAGATGTAATTCGAGAGAATCTTGCACATCAGCAAGGTTTGATGACATAGAATTAGATAGGGAGCCAATTAGGGTGGTCAAGCTGGCCAGAGTAGCAAGAAGGGTAGAATTGCAAGAGGTGAGGAGAGATGACAGCTGTTGGGAAATGGCTGTCATTGAGGACACAGAGTCCTGTTGTAGTGAAAGAATGGAGGAGAGGGAGTTGGACACTGTTTGCAGCTGTGCAGTGAGTGCTATCAGCTGTGGAGAATTATCTGCAGGGAAGGAGTCTTTGAACGAATCAAAGAGCCCCTTAAGATGTTCAGACACAGAGTCTGAAATAAGAGAGGGTAGAGAGGTCATGGTAGTTTCCAAAGAACCAACTTTGTTGGTCAGCAAGGAAAGCTGATCCTTCAAAGGCAGGTCTTTGGGAGATGGAGGTGTATGGGTTGATTGTTTAGATTGGGTAGATGGAGAAGATGATGATGAGGCTGGTGTAGGGGGATGTGATGGAGAGGGAAGAGAAACTTTTGAAAGAAGCTCCATAGCCTGGGCAAAAGTAATATGGCCCAGCTTGGAGGGGTCAAAGGGTCCTTCAGCAGCGGCTGTAGCTGCATCACCAGGAGAAGGGGTTGGTGTTGAGGGCCTTTCAGATGCTGCTTGTGCTGCAACATCCTCATGAAGACCAGTGGTGGTTCCCTCTGCAGTGCCTTGGTTTAAAAGCACCTCATCATTGGGAGATGGGATATGCATTTCAACATCAACAGTGGTGAAACCTGCTGATGGAGTTTGCATGGAGGGAGCAGCCTCACCAGAGGGATGGTGTGATCCCTGAGGTTCATCAGCTTGGGTTGTTGGTCCCTCAGCAGCTGTTTGGTGTAGAACAGCTGAATCATGGGGAGCGGAAGTTTGAGGCTGAGCTGCTGATTGGTCTATACCAGCAGCGTGGGCACCTCGTGCAGACTCAGGGTGTGAGGAGATTTGAGTGGGGGACAGTGTGGACTCAATATGGAGTGGAGAGGACTCCTGTCTTTTAATATCCTCAGCCTGTTGGGAGGCTGGGATAGTTGATGTGGGTATCTCCGTTTGTACAACTGGTTCCTGTTGGGAGGAACCAGAGGGTCTAGGCTGACTCTGGGTAGACTCAGATTGGAGTGAAGCATGCTCCAATGTGGCTGAACCTTCTCCCAATATAGGAGAGGCAGCAGGGGTTGCTTCTTTTACAACTGAACCCTGTTGAGAGGGAACAGGGGAGGTGGTTGTTTTGGCTGTTTTCTTTTTGGAGATGGATTTTCTTTGGTAGAGGATGGATGAAGTGGGTGATTGTGGAGAGGAGATGAGGGGTTCAGACTGGACAGGTTTTGAGACTGGGTCAGAAACAGGTGGGTTGGCCTGTTCCATAGTCTCAGGTGCCACAGAGGCACCAGCCACAGAGGCTTGAGGTTCAACAAATGAACCAGGGTGAGGAGTCTGCTCCCCCTCAGCCACAGAGGCTAAAGGTTCAGACTCAGTCTGAGCTGTTTTGGCCTTCTTTTTCACAGGCCCAGCTTCAGCAGTTGCCAGGGTCCTCTTAACAAGTTTGGACCTGGCTTTGGATTTTCTTGTGGGAGCAGCAGCTTCTGGATCCACCTTCACAGCAGAGGGTCCTTCCACCAATCCTAACAACCTCCTCATTGGTGTGGACAGAGGAGGCTCATTGGGTAGAATAGGGGTATAGAAAACTCTATTCCCTATGACAGGGAATGCAGCAGACTTCAGTAAAGGCTGAGAGTTGTATAGATGCTCACCACAGTGATGCTTGAAGATGAGGCTCAGAAACTTGGGATATCAGACAGCAGCTGGTCTTGGCTCTTGCTGCACCAGGTTCCTCAAGTTCAGAAAGATCCACTTAGCCATATCAACGGTAGTCCCATCCACTAGCTGTAGGACTATTGGGACTTAATCTCTGCTCAGTTGGTCAAATGAACCAACTTTGCTGCTGAAGCTCATCATCACAGAAGCAAACAGAAAGCTGTAGGTAGGAGACAAATCCTTCCTGTACAACGTTGCTCCAATTTTGGGTTCTGCTACACCACAGAAGCGTAGCAAATTTCCTATTTGCTCGTTTTCAGGCTGGGGCATATCATATGACTCAGCAACAGGCAGATGAAGAACCTCCCTGAGAAGATCAGTAGTAATCTCAATGGTCTGAGTCCCATTGAGGATAGTCCCCTTGATGACTTTGGTGTTGGGGTTGTAGGCACAAGTGTACCAGAACTCGTACACCATCTCCTGGTACAAGACACCAGGAGTAGCAGTCATGGCATAGTTCAACGGATGAACTTGCAGAAACTCCACCATTTGATCGTAACCTTTCCCCACATAGTTTTTGGGGATTGTAAGGTTGGCAATGTAGTTTGTGGGTTTAAGGGTCATCATTGTGGTGACTGATGAGTGTTTGACAACATCATCACCAACGAACACTGGAAGAAAGGGATTGGGTCTGTGAGCCATTTGGGAAGTTTTGAGGTTTGGAGAAGCAAAAGACACTTAGTCGATTTTTAGGGTCCTGAGGATTTCTGGAAATGATGAGGAAGACGAAGATGAAACAGTAGTTAGGTATTTATAGGATTTGAATGTGAGTGTGTATGAGAGAGAAAGTTTTGGGCGGTTTGATTTGAAAAAGTCGTTAACGGAAAACGGAACGGTTGTCCATGTCAGACCGTTTGTCAGACCACTTGAGTCCTTTTTAATCACTAACACACGTAACCCACATTATCCGCAGTAATTAAGTTAAATAAAACATTAATTAAGTAACTTAAGTTTGAAGAAAGGTAATTAAAATTTTTGGGCTAAGCTGTTGGTCAAACCTGTGATGAGCAAGGTCATCACAAGCTGTTCAAACTTCAAGCTGTTCATTTTTCAAACTGTGCCTCCAGCTTGCTCTCTTTTGTAAGAGCAGGTTGTGTTCAATAGTTGAATAGGTTACAAGACAATGGCTTGTAAGACAGTGTGAAGAAGTGAACAGGTTGAAGATTGGACCATCAGAGCAGGCTGGACGAGTAAACTGTTTTTCTTCAGCCTGTTGTATGCTCAAGCTGTTCAAGTTTTTCAGACAAATGACTAAGTACAGAACATGTATAACCTGTTCTGTCTAAGATGTTCTAAGAAACTTGAGCAGTGTGAAACATACAAATTCTTAGACCTTTGAGAAACACTTAGTCACTCTTGTTTAACATGCCCAGCTTGCTGACAAGGTAATTAAACCTTGTTTCATCCAGAGATTTGGTGAAAATGTCTGCAAGCTGTTCATTTGTGGAAATAAAACTTACCTCCACATTACCTTTCTGAATGTGATCCCTGATGAAGTGATGTCTGACTTCAATATGCTTTGTTCTAGAATGAAATACTGGATTGTTGGAAATGGCTATGGCACTTGTGTTATCACACAGAATAGGAATTTTCCTATACACAAGCCCATAATCTTCAAGCTGATGCTGCATCCACAGAATCTGTCCACAGCAGCTTCCAGCAGCAATTTACTCAGCTTCAGCAGTAGAAGTAGACACAGAGTTCTGCTTCTTGCTGCACCAACTTATCAGCTTACCACCAAGGAGTTGACATCCACCTGTTGTGCTCTTTCTATCTAGCCTGCAGCCTGCAAAATCAGAATCTGAATAACCTGTTAGTTCAAGGCTGGAGTCTTTGGGATACCAAAGACCCAAACCTGGTGTACCCTTCAGGTATCTGAAGATTCTTTTAACAGCAGCTAGGTGAGATTCCTTTGGATCAGCTTGGAACCTAGCACACAGACAGGTAGCAAACATAATATCAGTTCTACTAGCAGTTAAGTATAGCAAGCTCCCAATCATGCCTCTGTAAGCTGTTACTGAAACAGCTTTGCCACTGACATCAGCATCCAATTTTACATTGGTTGCCATTGGGGTTTTAATTGGAGAACTTTGATCAAATTAGAACTTTTTCATACTTGGATTTCATGAGTAATGAAAAATTCTTGCACAACTGCTCATTTGTAGAACCAAATATTATATCATCCACATAAATTTGAACAAGCATAATGTCAGATTTCACTTTCTTTATGAACAGTGTAGTATCCACTTTACCTCTGGAATACCCATTGCTCATAAGGAACTCAGTAAGAGTGTCATACCAGGCTCTAGGGGCTTGTTTGAGACCATAGAGAGCTTTGTCCAACTTATAGACAAAACCTGGATGTTGTTCATTTTCAAAACCTGGAGGCTGCTTGACATAAACTTCTTCTTGCAGCTTCCCAGTTAAAAATGCACTCTTCACATCCATTTGAAATACCTTAATGCTCTTATGAGCAGCATAGGCTAGATACAAACGAATTGCTTCTAGCCTGGCCACAGGAGCAAATGTTTCATCATAATCAATTCCTTCCTCCTGTCTGTAGCCCTGAGCAACCAGTCTAGCATTATTTCTAATGACATGACTTTGCTCATCCATCTTATTCCTGAAAACCTATTTGGTGCCAATTATGGTTTTACCTTTAGGAGCAGGGACCAGCTTCCATACCTTGTTTCTCTCAAACTGATTGAGCTCTTCTTGCATGGCAGTGATCCAATTGGCATCTTTTAGTGCTTCATCCACCTTCTTTGGCTCCATCAGTGAAACAAAACTAGAAAACATACAAAAGTTCCCTAAGCTGTCCCACCGTGTTTGTACCCCTTTGTTGATGTCACCAATTATTTGATCATTGGGGTGACACCTGATCCACTTAGGATCATTTTTCAATGATGATTCACATGAGTTGTTAACATCTTCAGCAGGTCCTGTTGAACAGCTCTCAAGATTTTCAGACACACTGTTGTCTTGATTCTGTTCACTTGTTGAACATGTCTGACCACTTTTGAACATATCAGCAGTAGAACTGGGAAAATCAGCATTGATAGGTTCAGGACATGCAGTTGTAGTTAAGTCAGTACACTTATTCACACAGGGTGTATTGACATAATCATCATCATGCCCATCATGATTAACAGGTTCCACACTGGATGTAGTGGAAGCTTTTGAGTCCTCTTCATTGTTTGAATGCATCAGATCATCAAAGTTAAGTTCTCCTGAAACTGTTTCAGGAACAGCTTTGGTGGAAGCATTCTTGGACTCTTCAAAGGTGACATTTATAGATTCATCTATCACCTTTCTTTTGTTGTTGTATACTCTGTAGGCTTTGGAGATAGCAGAGTAGCCAACAAACACACCTTCATCAGCTTTAGGTTCAAACTTTGTCAGTTGGTCCCTCTAATTCAGAATGAAGCAGGGACACCCAAACACATGGAAGTAACTGACATTTGGCTTCCTCCCTTTGAGCAGCTCATAAGGAGTCTTGTTCAACCTTTTTACCACTAAGGATCTGTTTTGGGTGAAGCAGGCAGTGTTGACAGCTTCAGCCCAGAATGATGAAGGTAAACCTGATGCACACAGCATGGTTCTAGCAGCTTCAATGAGAGTTCTGTTTCTCCTTTCAGCAACTCCATTTTGTTGTGGAGTCCTTACAGCTGAAAAATTTTGAGTGATTCCTTTCTCTTCACAGAAGTCTTCAAGAGTACTGTTTCTGAATTCAGTACCATGATCACTTCTTAGCTGATTCACTTGGGCAGAGTTCAACATCTCCATCTTTTTCACAAATCCAATAATTTCTCTAGCAGCCTTTCCTTTGCTCTTCAGAAAGATCACCCATGTGTACCTGGAGAACTCATCAACCATTACTAGAGTGTATCTTCTTCCTCCTAGACTTGGGACATTTACAGGTCCAAACAAGTCCATGTGGATTAAGAAGAGTGGAGTATCAATAGAGAAATTATGTTTGGATTTAAAAGATGTTTTCCTCTGCTTGCCTTTTTCACAAGCTGTGCAGAGTTTATCTTTAACAAAGGTTATAGAAGGCAAACCTGTCACCAACTCTTTCTTACAGAGTTTATTGATGTTCTTGAAGTTCAGATGTGACAGCCTTTTGTGCCATAACCAGTTTAAGTCTGCATTTGTTCTTGTGAGAAAGCAGGTTTCAGTTGTGGAATCAGCAGATTGCATGTCCACAACATATACACCTTTCTTTCGTTGAGCACATAGCACAACTTTTCCTTGGGGATCCAATATGTAACCCAGGTGCTCATCAAAGTTAACCTTGTAGCCAGCATCACACAGTTGGCTTATGCTGACAAGGTTATGTTTTAGCCCAACCACATAGGCTACTCTTTTGAATACTGCAGCACCAGCTTTAAGAGTTCCATATCCCTCAGTGGATCCCTGTACATTGTCACCAAATGTGACTTTTGGCCCTTTTTCAGGCCTGAGATCACTCAGCAATTCTTTACAACCTGTCATGTGCCCTGAGCAGCCACTGTCCAAGTACCAAACCTGGGAAGGTTGTTTTTCCTGCAGAGTGATAAGAGAAATATTAGTCATTTTTAGGGGAACTCATCACAAAGATGAGTTCTCCTACATCATCAACATTTGTTGATGGACTTATAATATCCACACTAATATTCCCAATTTGGATGGTGTCAGCTTGGATACCATTTTTATTGACTGAGATGTTTCCAACACTGCTTGTAACAGCTGTGAGAGAACCATCAGAGTCAACAGGCCTCATGTCCTCAGATTCAGGACAGTCCTTGGCCAGATGTGTTTTCTTCCCACATTTATAACATTTTCTCTTTTTAGAATTTTTAAAAGAGGAACTTTCAGAAACACATTCTGAGTAATTTTTGTTGATTCTGTTAGCAGATTTAGCAAACTTATTATTATTTGATGAATCAACAGCTTGAGTGGAGGGTTCAATAGCCACAGCTTTGTTTGTCTCTTCTTTCCTCTTTTTAGGAGGACAAATGTCAAAGACAGGAAGCTTAATTGGCTTTTGAACTTCCACAGGTTTGGGGAACTTATTCCCAAGTTTCTCAGACTGAGCAATGGCTTTAACTTTGCCCCTACTGAGATGTGATTTATGATGCCTATCAGCATAATCATAATTTCTGGTTTTCAAAAACTTATTCTCATTTAAAACCAGTTTACCACTATGATTAGAAAACTTATTAGAAATCACAGCAGGTTTGCTTTCAACATGAGACTTGCCCTTGTTGAAAACAGACTGCTTAACTTTTGAAAACTTGTTTTCAAAATGTTTAGCATCAAAAGGATTATTATGCCTTTTACCATCATCTTTGGACCCAGAACCTGTTTTGTCAACAGGTTTAGTATCCACAGCTGTAGTTTGGAAATGTTTTCCTTTCTTTTGCTTGTGTGAATCAGCAGAGCACTTAGCAGGCTGGATTGATGGAGAACATATTCCAACACCAGCTTTTGAGCTAGGTTCACACGAGCTGTCAGTATTTTGAGGCCTGACAAACCTGTTTGTTGAGATTAGTTTACCATTCAATTTTTGAACAAAAGTGTTTGGAAGCTCACCAAGAGTGGATAAATCTTCTTTGAGATTATTAATCTCAACAATGGAAGCTGCTGTATCAAGATCCCCTCCAAGATAGGCTTGAATTTGTGCAGGGATCTGTTTACTTATACAATGGCTGACTTTTTGTGCAGATTGGCACCAAGAGTCAACTATCTTTTGAAGCTTAGCATGCTTTATATCTGTTTCTCTCTTTTCTTCCAGTAAAATAGAGTTGATGTGTTTTAATTCATCAAGCTCAATTTCCAACTTATGGAAACTGTCCAGTTTACTAGATTTTGTTTTAAGATCAGTTTTAAGCTTGGAGATTTCAGATGATAAAGCATCATGCTTCTCAACAGCAGCTTTCAAATCAACTAGCATATATTCAAACATCTTAATCTTTTCTTCAGAACTGTAAGCCATAAAATTTTGTACCTTATACATCATTGTAGGATTCCAGTTCTCTAAGCTGCTGAAAGCTTCAGCTTCAGCCATATCCTGTTTAAAACTGCTTGTTGATGGGACATCAGTGATGGCCATCAGACATTGATTGTCTTCTTCATCAGATGATGAATCAGATTCCTCCCTGTCACAAGTCTCTACCATGAGTCCTTTTGGCGGTTGGAACCCACTGAGTTTTCCAACTTCCTCAGCTTAGCCATGGCCATAAGGTACTTAACCCTATAACCATCATCCTTGTTTGTCTTGTATGGTTTGGATGACTGACCAACAACTTTTGACACACAGTCAGCAGCTATATGGCCAGTTTTGCCACATTTGAAGCACTCAGCCTTGGATTTATCAAATGCCTTCTTTTTGCCAGCACCTGAACTTCCTTGCAGCATGTTTCTTCCAAACCTTTTCTTGTTGAACCTTTTGATAAGCATAGCTATCATTTGCTCATCATCCTGTTCAGCAAGATCTGCATTATCTTCCTCATCTGACACCTCCTCCTTGTCATCATCCTGTTGATCAGGTTGAGTGAACACATCACTCACTTGAGTCACAGACTGTCTCACATTAGCCACAAAGGCTGCACCTCTTTTAGACATCTCCAAGGCATTTCTCTTCTGTTGCCTTGACTGTTCATCATTTAGTAAAGATCCATACAAGTTGACAAGATCCATACTTCTGATTGTACCTGAATTTCTTAAAATTGTTGAAAAGTAATTCCATTCTTCAGGGAGGATGTCCAAAAACTTGTTCACCAGAGTAAGGTTGTCCTTAGTGATCCCAACAGCTTTGAGATCATTCACAAGAGCAGTAAACCTAGTGTAGGTTTCTGTGAGAGTCTCCTTTGGTTTTGCGAAGAAGAGTTCATACTGTCTAACAAGATTGTTAATCCTGTTATCCAGTGTGATTGTGGGTCCATCATAGACGGTACACAAAGTATCCCACATCTCCTTGGCAGTCTTCATCTTCTCAACCTGTTTGAACACATCATCAGGCAAGGAGATGACCAGATTGTTTCTGGCCTTTGCATCAAGAGCCACCAATCTTTTGTCTTCATCAGACCATTGAGCTTTTGCTTTCTCAAATGTTCTGATCTCAGGAGCTGCTCCTTCAACAGCAGGAGTTATTGTTGTAACAGAGGTTGGCACATAAGGACCCTCCATTACAATTTCTGGTAGTTGTACATCCAGATTCTCTAGGTAGAGCATCATTCTGCACTTCCAACCAGAAAAGTTCTGATGATTGAACTTTGGAGGTTTGCCCATTGAGCCATTGTAATAGTATGAGGAATTTGCAGCACTGTTGTCCATGGAAACTTGGGAGAATGAGAGATCTAGAATGACACACACTCTAAACTGCTCTGATACCAGTTGTAGGTCCCGAGAGGTTCCCAAAGTATATAGCTTTAAGCTGTAGAGGGGGGGTGAATACAGCTATTTAAAAACTACACACTATTTTCTCAATGTTTGTATGTATTATCAACAAATTGTTAATTACAAACAAGCTTGAATGCGGAAAGATTCAAGCTGAGATGACAGATACAACAGTATGTTCACTAGTCTAAGACAGACTCAAACTAGATTACAATGAATACACTCACTAAGAAGCACTCACTGTGTTTACAAGACTTAGAGGGACAACTTATTTAGAACAGCTTAGACACAGAGAAACTGTATTACACAGGCAGGCTTGCATGCATGAAAAACACACTTGCACGTTCACTCTTGGCTTCAGCACTTAGCTTTTTGGCTTAATCTTTCTGTCCTTAGAAGCTTCCTTTTATACTCACTCAGAGGATCTAAGAGAAGTTTCTTCATTGGACGAAATGAAAAAGGAAAAGTCTTGTTTGAAAAGACAACATAACTTTTCTGCACTTTTCTGAAAAGCAGACTTGTCTTCACATGTGCAGAACTTTTGTCTTTTCACTTTGTCTACTGTTGCATTGCCTTTAACCAAATAAGGAATGTCAACTTTGCGTCTTTCTTCCTTGTAAAGGCCTATTTTGATATATGAAAAAGGTCTGTCACCCTTTTTCAAATAACATTTTGTCTTCATGTAACAGAACAGCTTGGGCAGGCTGAGCAGTTCTGATTTCCACTTTGTCTTCGACTTTGTAAACTGATCTTGTAGTCAAAAACAATACATGAGGACTTGGAAACTGTTGGTACATCCCGTGTGACGATAGCAGTCTAAGTTGTCTTACATTGTGATTTTGCATATGTTTGGTATATATATATTATATATGATTGATGTTTATCAGTGTGTTTGTATGTTTGAACTTGATGTAACGTATTACAAGAAGTTCAAACATAAAACTCAAAGGTAAAATCAATCATAAGGTAATATTATAAGTTTCATCACTTAAGTGTTTAAGTGTAAAAGGCTAGATTCGAATTTCTTAAGGGGATACATTCGAATCTGAGATAGATTCGAATGAGTCCATAGATTCGAATATAGGTTAGATTCGAATCTGTCAGATGGACAGATTCGAATGGGGCTTAGGCCAGATTCGAGGTTGGCCCACAACAAACTCGAATCAGGGTCTATAATTAGGGATAGACTCGAATGATTAGCTGACCTTTGGCAGAATTCGTGAGGAATTAAGCAATAGGCGATCTCGAGTTTATCAGCTAGGTGAGTCCCGTTTCGGAGAGAATTAGTACGTAGGATCGTTCGTGTGTCGTTCGTTCAGCGTCTAATAGTCTCCGTGTTCCGTTGGTTGAGAGTTGTCCGTCTGACCGTCAACGAGGATTCCGCACTCGTTAACGGATCCGCGTCTAGATAGATCTTGCATTGGTAGACCTTACAAGTGGTATCAGAGACTACGGAGTGTTCTTCGTGTTCTTCGTGTTCATCAGATACATTCTAGGTTTCTTGACGCTAGTTGGACGGTTTTTCTCTCAAAAACGTGTTTTTGAGCTTAGCAAATTCATATTCGGGAAACACTTTGTCGTTTTTCACGTTTTTGGTCGAAATCATTATTTTTCGTTTGAAAAATAGTGATTTAATCCGTAAAACGTCAAAAAATCAAAGTGTTAGCCGTTTTTTCGAGTTTGCGGCGCTCGAATCTATAGGGGTAATTAGGGTTTTACTTTATTTTCGAGTCTAACCAAAATACGCTCCTATCGAGTCAATTTCAGTCAGTTTCGAGTCTGTGGTGTTTCGAATCTGTTACTACATTCGAATTGGATCTCGAGTCTATATTGTTTCGAGTTTGTTTCGAGTTTGTTACTGTTTCGAGTCTGTGCTTCGATTCTGCTGAATTTCGATTCTGTTGTGCCTTCGATTCTAAGTGTCTTCGAGTCTAAGGGGTCCTTCGAATCTGACATATCTTCGAATCTAAGGAATTGTTCGAATCTGACATATTTCGAATCTAATTGAATTAAAATACTTAATCGAATTTAATCCCAAATAAATTGGAATCTAATTACATTCGAATCTATCTAGATTCGAAAGAGTTAATTCACATTAGTTTCGAATTAAATTAATTAAGTCTAAATTCAATTTGTTTCAGAAAAGATGTCAAACCTTCAGAAATTCCTTGAGATGGATCACGAAGTTGGGAAGGCCAATGCACCACCTAAGCTGATGAAAGTTGAGGATTACTACTGGCGGAAGGACAGATTTACGGATTTTGTACGATTCAACGATATGCGCATGTGGGTGTGCATTGATGAAGGGTACATTCCACCAGTTTCTGAGGTTGAAGGCCGTCAAAAGGTTCTGTCATACCAGATGATGAAAGAGGATGACAAGAAACTATTTGAAGCTGAAAACAAGGCTTTCTCCATTATCCGTATGGCGTTACCTCAAGATATCTTGCACACATTTCGGACTCAAAGGACGTCGAAAGAACTTTGGGAGTCTCTCCAGAAAAGGTGTGAGGGTAATCCACGTGTACGTAGAAAGCGTACAGAGCTGTTGACCCAACAGTTTGCAATTTTCAAGGCTCTTAAGGATGAACAGTTAGATGATATTATCACAAGGTTCTATCATCGGATAACAGAGCTTGAAAGTCATGGTATTGAGTATTCTGACACAGACAAGAACAATAAGCTTCTTGATGCCCTACCAGCCAAATGGGCTATGTACGTGGCAATGATTAAGCTGAATGAAGATAAATATTATGCTCAATCCCTGGATGACATCGTGGGAACGTTGAGGGCATATCACTTCGAAATGATAAAGGCTGAGACTGATTACGAGCAAGTCCAAAATCCGGCTATGTATTTTGGAAAGACATCAAAATCATCAGTGACAGCTGATCAGAAGAGTGCTACAGCGTTTTTCACCGGAGAAACGTCATCGCCACCAGAGTCCGAAGACTCACTGAATCGCGCGTTCTTAGGGTTAGGAAGATCGGAAGAACCGCAACCTCAAGTCCAACAGGCATCGACCAGTCAGAGCTATTCTAAGATGCCAATGAGCGCAAAGTCGGCGGAAGAACATCTGAATCTGCTTGCTTCGTTTGTGGCCGCATACGGAAATTGCGTTCAAGGGAAGATCAATGATCCGGCTCTTTGGGATGAAGATTACGATCAGGTCGACCCTGATGACTTAGAGGAAATGGATCTGAAATGGCAACTGGCCATGGTAACCCAGAGGGTTAAGAGATTCATAAAGAGAACTGGGAGGAATCTCCAGATGAATAACAAGGGGATAGGATTTGATAAGTCTAAGGTCAAATGCTACAACTGTCAGGGATTGGGACACTTCGCCAGGGAGTGTCAAAGACCGAAGGTAGAGACATACCAGGGGCAGAGTCAGCATCAAGGACAGTACCAAAGTCAGTCCCAACAGAGATCCCTTCTGAGTTCTTCGTCTGGTCAAGCCAATCTAGCGGGTCTGATATCCAATGTCACTTCTGACAGACAGCTAGATGGTTCCTATGACTGGAGTTCACATCCTGAGTCCAACGCTAGAGCTTTCATGGCTGAAGTTACGGAGAATGGTTGTGATGAAGATGAGCAGACCACAAGGGAAAACAGTCCGATGTGGGTAGAGAAGGCGAATGATCAGACCGTGCTGGAGTTTGCTGCTCAGATGGCCAACGTGGAATCTGATAACTCTAAGGTTAGTCTTTCTATCTCTCTATTTCGTGATATATGTGCTTTATGTGTTAGTTCTAACGATAGGTTAAATCTAGTCTTAGACTCACATAAGACCATAGCTGCTCAAAATGAAAACTTAAAAATAGAAAATGCTAGCCTAAATGATATAAAACAAGATTTAAAAGAAAAGCTTAAGGCTGATGCTCAAGATGTAATCGTTCTAAAAGACAAACTGAGTGAGCAGTGTGTTAGGATAGAACTTATGTATGAGCACGTAGAGGCCTTGACCAAAAGTCTGAAAGACAAGGACATAGAGCTAGCCGAGACCAAAGTTAAGGTAGCCGAGGCAAATAGCAAGCTGGAAAAGTTTAGGAATTCGAGCCTAAACCTAGGAAAAGTCTTAGATGCCCAAAGACAGTCTAAGAAGCCTGTAGGTCTAGGTTTTCACGAAATTCCTCCACCTTTCAATGCGAATTATGTGCCTCAGCCTCAGGAGAAAACTGACAAGTCAGTAGTTTTAGAGGACCTACCTGAACCTACACCTGAGCCTAAAGTTGAAAATACACCTAAGGTGGATGACTCTACGGTCAAGGTCAAGAAAGTGAAATTTGTGTCTTCCTCCAGTGAAACACCTGCAGGAAAACAGAAAATTTCATGGGCTGACCAGGTCGAAGAGACAGACACTGTAGATGTACCAAAGGAAGTAGACACTAGTGAGACACCTAGATCTAAGGGACCAACCAAAAAGTCCATGGATAAGATGTCTTGCTTTAGATGTCACGCGAAAGGGCATGTTGCTTCTCACTGTCCAATTAGGAAAGCAGATGTTACCCTAAGACAGTGAATCAAACACCTGTTAAGCCCTCACCAAGTGTGGCGAGCACGAGTAGTTCTCAGAGTACCGAGAAAACTGTGCAGGCCACACCAAAACCTGTTGTGAAACAAACACCGGTTAAGGTTGGACCAAAAGAAGTGGTTAGGACAAATTCACCGAATCGTGTTATTAATCAATCTAGGTCAGCACCTCAGCAAGTCTATTGGAGCACAACACCTAGCAGGTCACATACTCCAGTTAGGTCTCATACTCCAGTTAGACAGTATGCACCGGTAAGAGCTCAGGGATCACAGTCAGAAATGGCCTATAATAAGAATTATTCTAGAGCTCCACAACAAATGCATACACCAAGGCAAAGAGTGAACTTAAATCACTCGACACCACAACAGAATTCAGTTCAAAGGCCCAAGTCACCTGAAAGGCGAGATGGGTACTTGAAAGAATTCACGTATGTGGACGAGAATGGTATTACCAAGTCAGTCATGGCTTGGGTTCCCCGTGATAACTAACCTATTTTCTGTCATGTGCAGGAGATAACTACCGGTCCAAACAACAAGTGGTTCGTCGACAGTGGTTGCTCCAGACACATGACGGGGGAAAGAAGTCTTCTCACAGACTTCAAGGGGGGTAATAAGGGATTTGTATCTTTCGCGGGCAACAAAGGAGGAAATATCACTGGAACTGGAGAAGTCACTAATGGGACGATTACATTGGATCAAGTTTATCACGTTGATAAATTGGTTCATAATCTCATTAGTGTATCTCAAATCTGTGATAAGAAGAACTCGGTGTTATTTACTGGCACTGAGGCGTTAGTGCTAAAGCCGGGATTCAAAATACCTGAAGATTGGATATTGATGCGGGCTCCAAGGAAGAATGACTTGTACATGCTCGATATGAACAAGCCAGATAATTCGATGGGTCCGATCTGCTTACTATCAAAAGCTTCGGAGACGGAATCGGTTTTGTGGCACAGACGCATGGCTCACTTGCACCTAAGGAAAATGAACTACATAACGAAGAATGGTTTGGTGCAAGGTGTGCCGCTGAAGAGCTTTCAATTTGAAGACAAGTGTCTACCGTGCATGAAGGGCAAGCAACATAAAAAGACACACAAGTCCAAGAAGCTGAACTCCATAACCTCGACATTCGATTTGTTGCATATGGACCTTTTCGGCCCTATCAACAAAAGGAGTATAGGAGGTAGTTGGTTTTGCTTAGTTATCACTGACGATTACTCACGGTTTTCATGGGTTTTCTTTTTAGGTACGAAGGACGAGACGGCTGCAAAGCTCATCGGGTTCTTAGACCAAGTGGAGAACTCCTACGGAACAAGGGTTAAACATATTCGTAGTGATAATGGGACTGAATTTAAAAACTCTGTAATTGGTGTATATTGCCTATCAAAGGGCATCGTGCATCAATTCAGTGCACCATATGACCTCAACAGAATGGGGTGGCCGAACGTAAAAACAGAACATTGATTGAGGCTGCAAGGACTATGCTTTCGGATTCAAAGCTTCCTACCATGTTTTGGGGGGAGGCAGTGAATACCGCGTGCCATATTTTAAATAGAGTCCTTACAGTCAAATCATTGAACCAAACATGTTATGAAATTTTGAATAAAAGGCCACCTAACTTAACTGGATTCGAACCGTTTGGAGTACCATGCACACTTTTAAGAACAAAACATCAACCAAAGTTTGGTGAAAAGGCTGACGAAGGATACTTCCTAGGTTATGTGCCAAACTCACCAAACAAACGGGTTTTTAACAAAAAGAGTGGTACTGTGGAGATTGTGTATAATATTGAAGTCACAAGTTATACACATGAACCCCAAACTGGTCCGGAATGGATATTTGACTATGATAAGTTATTTGAGTCATTTAACATTCCTTTGGATGATACTGCAGGTACAATCGATAAAGACATGGCGACGTTGCACCTAAATGACGATGGCCATATTTTTCCAAGGACCACGTTCGAATCTACGTCCGAGCCTACTGCGACCGTAGATGGGTCTCCAGAAGTTGCTAATCCAGAAGAACCTAACACTGAGAATCAGACTCAAGCATCAAGTTCTGCCTCTGAGGAAAACGTCCGTGAGGAAGAGAATGTGGAAGCTGAGCCTGTTCCCCCTTTAGGTGAAATAGGATCCAACTTAGGAGATAATCTAAGGGTAGACGAAATAGAGACCTCTAGGATTAACAAAAACCATCCTATAGATAGCATCATAGGAAATCCTAACGAGGGTGTGAGGACTCGGAGTAGTGTAAATAACAACACTGTGTTGTTGTCGATGATAAACGACTCCGAGGCATATCACACATGTCTATATTCATGTTTCATATCGCAAGTAGAGCCCAAAAATATGCAAATGGCACTTAAGGACAACTCCTGGGTTGAAGCGATGCAGGAAGAACTTTCACAATTTAGGAAACTAGAAGTGTGGGAGTTAGTTCCGTTACCTCGAGGGGAGATTGCAATAGAAACCAAATGGGTTTTTAAGTGCAAAAGAGACGATCGGGGTATAGTCACGCGCAACAAGGCGAGATTAGTTGTAAAGGGTTTCAACCAAGAGGAGGGAATCGATTACAACGAAGTTTTTGCACCAGTAGCAAGGTTAGAAGCAATTAGGTTGTTTTTAGCGTTTGCCTCCTTCAAAGGCTTTAAAGTATATCAACTGGATGTTAAGAGTGCTTTCCTGTACGGGAAAGTGAAGGAGTTAGTGTATGTCGAACAACCGCCCGGATTTACAGATCCTAAATATCCTGATAGAGTATATCGCTTAGATAAGGCTCTTTATGGATTACATCAGGCACCTAGGGCGTGGTATGAGACTCTATCCAACCATCTGTTAGAAAATGGCTTTGAGAGGGGTAGGATAGATAGTACTCTATTTGTTAAGAGAAAGGGAGATCATTTTATCTTGGTACAAGTGTACGTAGATGATATCATTTTTGGATCATCAGACGAACAGATGTGCAAAGATTTCGAGAAGGTTATGAAGTCTAAGTTCGAGATGAGTGCTTTGGGAGAGTTGAATTTCTTTTTAGGGTTACAAGTTGACCAAAAGAAGGAAGGAATGTTTATCCATCAAACTAAGTATGTCTATGACATATTAGAACGGTTTGGGATGGAGGGAACTAAGTTGACTGCCCATTTCAGCACGCCGATTCAAGTGAATCACAATCTCGGGCCGGGTACTGAAAGTGATTCCGATGTGGATCCGACTGTATATCGGGCCATGATTGGGTCACTTATGTATTTAACTGCTTCAAGACCTGACATAATGTTTGCTGTGTGTATTTGTGCTAGGTTTCAAGCGAATCCGAAGGAGATGCATATGAAAGCTGTGAAGCGGATTCTACGATACCTCAAGTCGAAACCGAAGCTGGGACTTTGGTATCACGCGGAGGGAGATCTAGAGTTGGAGGCATTCACTGATTCTGACTACGGAGGATGCAGCTTGACGCGCAAATCAACGACTGGAGGTTGTCAGTTCCTAGGAGGGAGATTGGTATCCTGGCAATGCAAGAAACAAACATAGGTAGCCTCAGCTGAAGATAAAGACCTTGAAGAGGCTGAGAAAGAGCCATCTAGAGCTGATCTGTTAAATCTTTGGTTCAAGAAGGAAGAAAAGAAGGATCAGCTGAAGATGAAGAAGAAAATGAGGAATCCAGGTGCTGGAAATTTTGCTGGAGGGATTATTAGCTGGTTCTTTGACAGAGAACTGCAGTTGTTTATTTTGAAGAGAAGAGATGGCCTTCAATACTTGAGGCGGACACTGAAAGCTTTTAATTCATTGCCCAAGATTGAAGTTAAAGAATTAGCCTGGAAGGAGCTGATCAATATTGGAAATGATCCCTACGCGAGCGTTATTGAAAGAATTATAAGGAAAGAAGGGCGATCAGGCAAATTTGAGAGGCTTAAGCCGAGAACAGGCAAAAGGGTCGAGGATGGATCAAGGATAGATCCTCATACTGGAATACCTTGGGCCAGAATGGTGTACAAGCCAGTCAAATGTCTGAAGAAAGTACCTATGAAACCAATGCCACAGAACGTTTTGAGCAACATGAAGTGGTGGTACCTAGAGATTGACACTGCTGAAGCTTTCATGGAAGATCAAGACGAGCAGGTCATTTTGAAAGTATATGATCCTCTGCATTTGATAAACCTATCTAAGGACGACCTGAAGAAGCTTCACGATCAGCCTATCTTCTTCACTGAACCATGGAGATCTGAAGCCAGGAAGTTCCAAAAGATAGTTAAAGTTTGTATAGATGCGGGATTATATGCTGGTAGTAATATATATAGCTCTAGTACTTAAATTTGATGTCATGTAAATAATTAGAAGCTATCGTCAAGGGGGAGTCTGTTGGTACACCCTGTGTGACGATAGCAGTCTAATCGATTATGATTTAGGTAATATTCTGAGTTAACCAGTATTTTGATATATATCTTTAATATGTGTTTGTCTGTTACTGATTGTGTGTTTGAACTTGATGTAACATATTACAAGAAGTTCCAACATAAAGGTCAAAGACTATGTCAAGCATAAGTTAAAACATAAGTTTCATCACTTAAGTGTTTAAGTGTATTGGCTAGATTCGAATAGGTTAAGGATGACATTCGAATCTGTGATAGATTCGAATGAGACCATAGATTCGAATATAGGTTAGATTCGAATCTGTCAGATGGACAGATTCGAATGGGCCTTAGGCCAGATTCGAGGTTGGCCCACAACAAACTCGAATCAGGGTCTATAATTAGGGATAGACTCGAATGATTAGCAGACCTTTGGCAGAATTCGTGAGGAATTAAGCAATAGGCGATCTCGAGTTTATCAGCCAGGTGAGTCCCGTTTCGGAGAGAATTAGTACGTAGGATCGTTCGTGTGTCGTTCGTTCAGCGTCTAATAGTCTCCGTGTTTCCGTTGGTTGAGAGTTGTCCGTCTAACCGTCAACGAGGATTCCGCACTCGTTAACGGATCCACGTCTAGATAGATCTTGCATTGGTAGACCTTACAAGTGGTATTGTAAGGTCTACCAATGCAAGATCTATCTAGACGCGGATCCGTTAACGAGTGCGGAATCCTCGTTGACGGTTAGACGGACAACTCTCAACCAACGGAAACACGGAGACTATTAGACGCTGAACGAACGACACACGAACGATCCTACGTACTAATTCTCTCCGAAACGGGACTCACCTAGCTGATAAACTCGAGATCGCCTATTGCTTAATTCATCACGAATTCTGGCAAAGGTCTGCTAATCATTCGAGTCTATCCCTAATTATAGACCCTGATTCGAGTTTGTTGTGGGCCAACCTCGAATCTGGCCTAAGGCCCATTCGAATCTGTCCATCTGACAGATTCGAATCTAACCTATATTCGAATCTATGGTCTCATTCGAATCTATCACAGATTCGAATGTCATCCTTAACCTATTCGAATCTAGCCAATACACTTAAACACTTAAGTGATGAAACTTATGTTTTAACTTATGCTTGACATAGTCTTTGACCTTTATGTTGGAACTTCTTGTAATATGTTACATCAAGTTCAAACACACAATCAGTAACAGACAAACACATATTAAACATATATATCAAAATACTAGTTAACTCAGAATATTACCTAAATCATAATCGATTAGACTGCTATCGTCACACAGGGTGTACCAACAAGTATGATCAGGTACAAGATCCTGAGATGTACTTTGGTAAATCTAAACCATCAAATTCTAGTGTACCTAAGTCTGAAGCCACATCGTTTTATTCTGGAGAACAAGAAAGCATACCAAGGGAAGCAGAAGTATCTTATGGTAGCGCCTTTCTGGGATTCTCAAATCCGGATGATCAGCCGCAGGCATCTACTTCAGGATCATCGTCTCCGGGATACACAAAAATACCAATGAGTGCTAAAACTGCAAAGGATCAACTAAAGCTTCCAGCATCATTTGTAGCAGCTTACGGGAACTGTATTCAAGGGAAAATAAACGATCCGGCTCTTTGGGAAGAAGATTATGATTAGTTGGATCTGGATGATTTGGAGCAAATGGACCTACAATGGTAATTGGCTATGGTCACACAGAGATTGAAGAGGTTCATGAAAAGAATGGGAAGAAATCTAAGTGTGAACAATATAGGATTCGATAAGTCAAAGGTTAGGTGCTATAATTGTCAGGGCTTGGGACACTTTGCGAGAGAGTGTCAAAGACCTAATATGGATAATTATCAGAACTCGGGACGTCGGTATTCAGCTAGTTCAGGGAATCCGAGATCAGGGAATCAGGGTTCAGTAGCTGGTTTACTTACAAATGTGGGGTCTAACAAACAGTTAGATGGCACATATGATTGGAATACACATCCAGAGGCAAATACTAGGGCTTTCATGGTCGAAGTGATAGAAACGGATATGGGAGTAGAAGAGGAAAAGAAAGAGGATACCCAACAGTTTGATTCAGAGCCTTTGGTGCTTGAGATTACTGAGGAGCTGAGTACTTTGGAGTTTGCAGCTCAGATGGCCAACATCGAATCTGGTCGGAAAAAGGTAACTCTGAACTTTTCTAGTTTTCATGATTTATGTGCTTTATGTACTACTTTGAATAATAAATTGAATTTAGTGCTAGAAACACATTCATCTATGACTGCTCAAATTCAATCCTTAAATTCAGATAATGCTAATTTATTAGACATTATGGAAGATCTTCAGGCCAAACTGAGAAATGATGCTCAAGATTTAATAGTTCTGAATGACAAATTAATTGAATAAAGTGTCAGGAATGAACTAATTTATGAGCATGTAGAGTCACTGACCAATGTGATCTCTCTTAAAGATATGGAATTAGCTTAGTCTAGGGCTAAGGTTGCTGAGGCAAATAGCAACCATGTACCTACTCCTCAGGATAAGACCAAGGATACGGTTAAATCAGAGGTAGTCAATGTAACTGAGTCTTCTAGAGTATCTTCAACTACTCCTCGGATTAGAAAAACGGTACAGTGTGTGCAGTCTAGTTGTAAGCCAAAACTAGAAGAAGATAAGACTGTAAGTAATAATATCAAAGAGGAGTTAAACCAAGCTGTTGATACAAACAATTAGGACATTATTAAGACACCTAGGTCTAAAAGTGCCTATAAGAAATCTATTAACAAGATGTCTTGCTTTAAGTGTCATGAGAAAGGACATGTTGCTTCAGGTTGTCCCTACAAAAAGTCAGAGTCTTCACTAAACATAGGGAAAACAAGAGCAGCAAACCATAAAAACAATGCCTAGTGATACGAGCTGGAGTAGTTCTCAAATTTCTTGGAAGAACTCAAGTGCGATGTCATGTCTAGGTAGTCAACAACCACCGATGTCTATCAGACAAAATGAAGGACTTAGGAATAATTCCCTGAATAAATTCCCTAGTCAATCAATGTTTGGCCCCCAATCCATCATTAGAAATAATACACCTAAGAGGAGTCACACTCTAGTTAGGTCTAATTCTCCTAATAGACATAAGACACCAGGTAGAGCCCAGAACTATCAAACTGAGATGTACTATAACAGAAATTATTCAAGGGCTAAACCGCAAAGACCAATCCAAAGGTCGAGAATAGATGTTAATCACTCAACTCCACAACAGGTTCTCAATCAAAAACCCAAGTCACCTGAAAGGAGAGATGGGTATTTGAAAGAGTTCAAGTTTGTGGATGAGGATGGTATTACCAAGTCAGCCATGGCTTGGGTTCCCCGTTGTCAGGTCTGCTCTCTAGGAATCTTATCTTGACACGACACCTTCCAACGAGTGCGGAATCCTCGTTAGTGGCTTGACGGTAAGACCACGCACACCGAAACATGGAGACTACCACGGTGATAGACGAAAAACTTAGAACGCCCCGACACGATGATTCTCTCCACACGAAACTCACTGACTGCAATCAAGTTCGAGATCGCCTTTTGCTAATCCTCTAACAAAATCTGCAAAAGTCCCATAATTAATCGAATTAACCCTTAATTATACTGACTGGTTTGACTTTGTCTAGGACAAATTCGAACTTGGCCCAAGGCCTATTCGAACTTGTCCTCCTAGACAAATTCGAACCTTAACCTTTGACTAAACTCGAACCTTATCTTTCAAACTTAAGTTTGAACTTATGTTTTATCTTATGTTTGAATTTATCTTTGAACGTTATGTTTGAACTTGGTGTAATACATTACACCACGTTCAAACATACATACAATTAATATCAAACATATATAATCAAACATACATCAAACACTTGTTAATATTCAATATCAAGTAAATTGACTTACACAAAATGCTATCTATACTTAGACTGCTATCGTCATACAAGATGTACTTACAGACTCCCCCTTGATGATAGCTTCTAACTATTTACATTTTGCCTAACAACTTGAACTATATAAGCTACTACCTGCATATAAGCCTATATCTATACATACTCTAACTATCTTCTGGAATTTCCAAGCCTCAGATCTCCATCCCTCATGAAAGAAGATAGGCTGATCGTGTAGTTTTCGTAGGTCATCCTTCGATAGATTTATTAGGTGCAACGGATCATACACTCGCAAAATAACTTTGTCTTCTCTATCTTCCATTATTGCTTCAGCAGTATCGTTATCTAAGTGCCACCACTTCATGTTACTCAGAACATCTTGGGGCATTGACTTCATTGGCACCTACATCAAACACTTGACGGGCTTATACACCATTCTAGCCCATGGCCTTCCCGTATGGGGATCTATTCTTGTCTCATCTTCTACTCTCTTGCCTGATCTTGGCTTTAGCCTTTCGAACTTTCCGGACCGACCCTCTTTTCAGATTATCTTCGCGATTACTTCAGCATAAGGGTCGTCACCAATGTTAATCAATTCTTTCAAGGCTAATTCCTTCACTTCTACCTTCGGCAATGTGTTAAACACTTTGAGCATTCGCCTAAGGTATTGAAGCCCATCTGTTCTCTTTAGTATGAATAGCTGCAGTTCTCTGTCAAAGAACCAGCTTAGAATTCCACCAGAGAGATTTTTAGATCCTGACACCGTCATCTTCTTTTTCCTCTTTGGCTCTCCTTTCTTCTCTTCCTTTCTGAACCATAGATTTAGCAATTCAGCTCTTGTTGGTTCCTTCTCAGCTACCTCCAGCTCTGAGTCATCTACAGATGCCAGTTCAATCTCATCAATATCAATCACATATTTCTCATTCTGCACGTATAGTTATTTGATTGGTTGTGAGTGAATGATGACTTCATCAACATTATCATCTTCATCTTCGATGATCTCATCATCTGAATTCCAATCAGCTATGTCCCCAGGCACAAACTCCCCTTCTTCCAATTCCTCTACATCATCTTCAAAATCAAATCAAAAAGTGTTTCTTCTTCTTCTATATCCATGAGCGCATCTAGCATCTCGCTCTCTACAGAAGAACTAGCTTCACCTCCTTCAACTCCAGACTGACAAGGCTCCCCCTGAACTGTCGTATGCTGAGCAGATGGAAAATTTTTTGGCTCACTTTCTTTTCTTGCTTCGGGATCATTGCCATCGTCATCTTCTCTCCTTATCTCTTCACCTTCTCTGCAACTTGTCTGCCCCTGAGCCTGAAGATTTTTCATTAGCTGCTCGAGGAGGCACTTCGTGGTCTTGATCTCAGCAGCTTGATCAACAACAAAGGTTTTCAGTTCAATATTTTCCTGATCCATTCTTGCGTTATGCGCTTGAAGCTCGTTGACTGCTTTTGTAAGTTGAAAGATTTGGACTGTCTGGAAATCTACTTTGCTCCTTAGCTCTGAGAATCGCTGGTTATCTATGAATGTAGACGAAGTGGATGGAATAGATGTGATTGGTGATGGCATGATTATTGGTTGAACAGCAGGAATCTCAGGCTCTAGATCTGAAGAAGATGGAGCTCCCTGCATAAACCTGTGCCTTTTTGCCCTTTGTCTTGGCACTAGAGGAGTAGGGTCTTCAGCTTCAAAATCAGAGTCATCGTCATCTGAATCTCTAGCTGCTCTCTTTTCTGCCTCTCTTTCACTGACAACAATTCTGGATCCATATCTACCGATTCTGACAGCCGAATCAACAAGCTCTATCTCTTCTTCCTGTACCTCTACCTATTCAACTTCTTCTGATGATGACTCTGAGGTGGTCACTGCTTGACCTTCCTCCTCAGGCTGATATTCATCTATGTCGCGCATAAGATCATCGAAACTCGCTGGAGGCTCTAAGATTGTATCAACTAGCTCAGCAGTAATATCTTCTTGTGCCTGAGTACCATATGCCCAGATTTATTCCAGAGTTTCCACTCGAGGATCAATTACTGGTGCAACACCTGATGGACCCGCTTGAGCTTGGCCTCGAAGCCTGAATAGGTCTTTCTTGAGCTCTTGGCCTCCTTCTTTGTTGTGCTGGAGGTCGTTGTTGTTGCTGAGGTTGTTGCTGCTGTGGCTGTACTTGCTACGGCTGCAGCCCTTCTCCAGACCAGTTCTCACCCTCTGGGGCCACATACTCTGGATTTACCACTGCACCAAAGAGAGGTGCATCCAGTGGTCTAATCACCTCCGGCCTACGGGCGTTATGTGATTGGCAATCAGCAAAAATGCGCTTATCAATAACAACCACACTTTGAATATCCGGCAGCTGAGGTAGATTCGGCAAAAAGTGACGGATCAACATCTTCACAAAACGCGGATACATCAGAAATCTCTCCCGCGCTGGAGCCGTGATCTGGTGCACGAACTCCGCAAAGAACATCTCCGAAAAGCTTAAACTTTTATTGTATACCAAGGCAATCATGGCCGATTGCATCTTGGATACGATATAATCAAAACCCGCTTTTTTAGGTGCAAAGCACACCATAATTACATGTGCTAGGTACCTCCATTGGCCTATCAACCCGCTTTTCATATTGGCAGCTTTAGCAATATCTAGGCCATAACCCATTCTCAAAAAGGCCGCTTGCCTTATGCTCAATGTGAAATCAATCGGCCCTGCCTCTTGCTATACTTTCCCGAGCTGCAAACCTCTACGTAGCATATCCGCAGAAAACACAATAGGATGCCCGCAACTCGTGTCCTTAACACCGTTGGCGTCACGGTACAGTCCACTTGCAAATGATCCCAGAATTGCCTAATATATGGCAATATTATCTGTACATTATGTGAAAGTGCATATGACACCCTGGAATGCGCCAAGAATTCCACCATCTGGCTGAATGCTTGAGTTTCAGGCAGCTCCCTATCTGGCGATATGACTATAATATGCTTCTGGAAAAAAGCTATTTCACCCATATCTGCACATCAAACAATAACATATATTAGAAGTGAAAAACAAAGTGAAACTTGTTTAATTTCAAATTTGTTTTATTTTGAACTTACGTAAGTTCTAAATCCAACACATATGAATTTCTACAAGTTTGAATTTAAAATTATGCAACCATTTCGACTTTAATATTAAAATCGAATGACATGTTCGAATATGACTGAATTCGAGTTTGTTCACACATTCGACTTTCCTGACAAATTCGAAGATAATGAACAAGTTCAAATTCGGTCACTTTCGAACACAAATCCATGATTTAAACCCTATTAGACTTAGAAAATAGTATTCACTAGTCCTATTAGGTTCTAATCGAAGATATATGTAACTTATTTGAAGTTTTACCGGTTAAAACTTGTGATTTTGAATCACAAAGTTTAAACCCTTAAAACTTCAAAATTCGTCAATTTTTTGCAATAAATGAGGCCTAGGCTACCTAAATCTTGAATAATACCAATGTTTATACCTAGATTTGGTGGTAGAATCGAACACAAGTGAACAAAACTTCGAGAAATAGTGAAAGAATCGAAACGGTAAACTCGAACACAAGTTCGAAATCGCAGGTTAGCAACTTGGAAGTATTAGAATCGAAGGTAGGTGACAATGAATGTTCACTGTTGACTTTTATATACTAACCACCTTCGAATTTGTCTTCAAATTCGACTTTACTGAGAGAATCGAATATTTATTCGACTTTTCCTAAATTCGAACATACTTAAAAATTTTGAAAATCCTTGAACAAAAATCAACTTTTTCAACTTTTTCCAACTTTTTCGTGTAACGGAACAAACTTTGCAAAATTATTCACACAAAGCAATAGATTTTCATGCAATGTATGTTTATTCAACTAAAAATGCATCCTCAGTAACAATTGACCTTTTTCCTAAAAAGAAAAAATAAAATAAAGTAAAATAAAATAAAATAAAATAAAATAAAATAAAATAAGAAAAGATAAATTTTTGAATAAAATTTGTACTTAAACTACTTAAAAAATACTTTTAAAATTACATCCTATACTAACAGAATATTTTTCGCGAGAAAGTCAGAGAAAGGTTCTATCAGATAGCGGTGTCAAATACGCACTGTCAGTATTACACTCTCACACTTAGGAACTTTTTGATTCCTTGATTCTTTGTCGTGACACACATTTCTAGAAGATTGTTGGTATAATTTTCCTTTTAAACATGTTACACTTTGGAATATCCGTTGGCCTTTTATTTATCAAGAAACCGCCTTATGTGTCTCATAGTTAAACATACTTTCATGATCAAGGCATACACACAATGATTATAACTTTTTGGTATTGCAAATTTTCTTTAAAAGGCAAACGTCCGACACAGTTCTGTATTTACATACAAAGAGTGTCTTAGTTTGTCTTAAAGTTTATTTTAAAGCTAACAAGACAGCGGTGACAGGTCTGTACTGACGTACAACAAAGCGACTTATCTTGCTAACTCGAGTCAAACCAGAGGACAAAGGTCTGTACTTACTCACAATCATGATTTTTCTATTCTTTTCTTTTCTTTAAGATGTATCTGATGTGGCTATACATGCCCCAGAAAATTTGCATACCTCATTTAGAATCATTGTCTGTATATCTCTAGCATAAAAATTAAGACCATTTGGTCATACATCTAAGTTAGCTACACATATGACTTTTTCTTGAATATTTTATTAGCTTTTGAGATTCCTTTGTGTATTATGCCTACCAACACATCAAACTAGAAAACGTATAACACTTAGATTTAAGGTGAATTATGTGTGAAAGTTTAACACTTAGAGCTTGTATCGACTGTGCGTCACTTTGAACCTAAGTATCTAAGACTTAACTCAATTTTTCTAATATTCTCTTTTTTTGAACTTTTTATGGTATTCTCTCTTTTTTCTTTTGCTTTTTCATAAAGAAGAATAAACTTAATAAAATACCTTACTATACTATAAAAGGAAAGAAATTAAACTTAGCTACTTAACTTATTATAAAAAGAAAGAAAAATTACTTTTATAAAAAGAAATAAATTCTACTACGGTCAAATTACTCTGGATTACGCATTCCATTTAGTTGAACCAACAACTAAAAACGTGACTTATCAAAAGCTTTGGTAAATAAATCAGCATTATTATCTTCCGTTGCCACTTTTACCATCTTAATTAAATTCTTTTCAGCACAATCACGTATAAAATGGTGTCTTATGTCTATGTGCCTGGTTTTAGTGTGCTTAACTGGATTATTTGTAATAGAAATAGTTGATTGGTTATCTATCCTAATAGTCGAACCGTAATCCCGCAATTGTTGTTGTATCCACAAAACCTGTGAACAACAACTACCAACAGCAACATATTCGGCCTCGCACGTTGACACAGCAACCGAAGTCTGTTTCTTGCAATGCCAGGAAACGAGCCTCCCTCTAAGGAACTGACAACCTCCAGTTGTTGATTTTCGATTCAAGCTGCATCCTCCATAGTCTGAATCCGTGAATGCTTCCAATTCCAGATCACCATCCTCGTGATACCAAAGACCCAGCTTAGGTTTCGACTTGAGGTATCGTAGAATCCGCTTCACAGCTTTGATGTGCATCTCCTTTGGATTAGCTTGATACCTAGCACAAATACACATAACAAACATTATGTCAGGTCTAGAAGCAGTTAAATACATAAGTGATCCAATCATGGCCCGATATAACGTCGGATCCACATCGGTATATCACTTTCTGTACTTGGTCCGAGATTATGATTCACTTGAATCGGCGTGCTGAAGTGAGCCGTCAGTTTTGTTCCTTCCATCCTGAAGTGCTCTAGAATATTGTAGACATACTTTGTCTGATGGATAAACATACCCTCCTTACTCTGTTCAACTTGAAAACCCAGAAAGAAGTTTAACTCACCCATAGCACTCATCTCAAACTTGGACTTCATCACCTTCTCAAAGTCTTTGCACATCTGCTAGTCTGATGACACGGAAATGATATCATCGACATACACTTGTACCAAGATGAAATGTTCACCCTTTCTCTTTACAAACAAAGTACTATCAATCCTCCCTCTTTCAAACCCGTTGTCTAAAAGATGAGTCGATAATGTCTCGTACCACGCCCTTGGTGCTTGATGTAGTCCATACAGAGCCTTATCTAAACGATACACTCTGTCTGGATACCTCGGATCTGTAAACCCGGGAGGTTGTTCCACGTACACCAGTTTCTTCACTTTGCCATAAAGAAAGGCACTCTTTACGTCAAGCTGATAGACCTTAAAGCCTTTGAAGGAAGCAAAAGCTAGAAACAACCGGATTGCCTCAAGCCTTGCCACTGGTGCAACTACTTCATTGTAATCGATTCCTTCCTCTTGGTTGAAGCCCTTTACCACAAGTCTTGCCTTGTTGCGAGTCACTATACCCCGATCATCCCTCTTGCACTTAAAAACCCACTTGGTTCCTATTGCAACTTCTCCTCGAGGTAAAGTAACTAACTCCAACACTTCAACCCAAGAATTATCCTTTAGTGCCATTTGCACATTCTTCGGCTCTACTTGCGAGATGAAACACAAATACAAGCAAGTGTGAAATGCCTCGGAGTCATTGATCATCGACAACAACATTGTGTTGTTATTCAAACTACTCCTAGTCCTCACACCAGCATTTGGATTTCTTATGATACTCTCAACTGGATGATCCTTATTAATCCTAGATGTTTCTATCTCGTCGACTCTAAGATTATCTCCTAAATTTGATCCTATCTCGCCTAACGGGGGAACGACTTCAGACTCTACATTTTCTTCCTCATGAACATTGCCCTCGGAGTTGGAATTTGTAGTCTGATTTTTGATTGCAGGCAACTCGGAATCATTCTCTTCTGGAGATCTCTCTTCTGTCGTTGTAGGCTCAGAAGTTGATAGAATGGTAGTTCTCGAAAAACTTTGACCATCGACATTCAGATTTAATGACGAGTAGTCCTGTTCGATTCTACCTGTATTTCCATCCAAAGGAATGTTAAATGATTCAAAAAATTTGTCATAATCAAAAATCCATTCCGGACTAGTTTGGGGTTCATAAGTATAACTTGTAACATAAATGCTATACACAATCTCTTCCATACCATTTGATTTATTAAAAGCCCTTTTATTTGGTGAATTAGGCACATAACCTAGGAAATAACCTTCGTCAGCCTTTTCACCAAACATAGGTTGATCTTTTGTTTTCATTAACATACATGGTACCCCAAATGGTTTGAATCCAGTTAAATTTGGTGGCCTTTTATTCAAAACTTCATAACAGGTTTTGTTCAGTGATTTGACAGTAACGACCCGGTTTAAAACATGAGTAGCGGTATTCACTGTCTCCCCAAAACATGGTAGGAAGCTTTGAATCCGAGAGCATGGTCCTTGCTGCCTCAATCAAAGTCCTGTTTTTCTGTTCTGCCACCCCATTTTGTTGTGGCTCATATGGTGCACTAAATTGATGCACTATGCCTTTTGATAGGCAATATACACAAATAACCGTGTTTTTGAATTCTGTTCCGTTATCACTCCTGATACGTTTTACCCGCGTCCCGTAGGAATTTTCAACTTGGTCTAAGAACCCGATTAGCTTGGCAGCTGTCTCGTCCTTTGTACCTAAAAAGAAAACCCAAGAAAATCATGAGTAATCATCACTAATAACCAAACAGTACCAACTACCACCTATACTCCTTTTGTTGATCGGTCCGAACAGGTCCATGTGCAACAAATCGAAAGTGGCTGCTATAGAGTTCTGAGTCTTGGACTTGTGTGCCTTATTTTGTTATTTTCCTTTCTTGCACGGCAGACACTAGTCTTCAAACTGAAAACTCTTCAATGGAACACCTTGCACCAATCCCTTTTTAGTAATATAATTCATTTTTCTCAGGTGCAAGTGTGTCATGCGTCTGTGCCATAAAACTGATTCGGTCTCTGAAGCTTTAGATAGAAGACATATTGGTCCCATCGAAGATTCCGGTTTGTTCATGTCTAGCATGTACAAGTCATTCTTCTTTGGAGCCCTCATCAGTATCCACTCTTCAGGTACCTTGAATCCCGATTTCAGCACTAACGCCTCAGTATCAGTGAAAAGTACTGAGTTCTTCTTATCATAGATTTGAGATACACTAATGAGATTGTGAACCAGTTTATCAACGTGATAAACTTGATCTAGTTTGATAGTTCCATTAGTGACCACTCCAGTACCGGTGATAGATCCTCCTTTATTACCAGCGAACGATACAAATCCCCTATTCCCTCCTTTGAAGTCTGCGAGTAGACTTCTTTCTCCTGTCATGTGTCTGGAGCAACCACTGTCGACGAACCACTTGTTGTTTAGACCTGTAGTTATCTCCTGCACATGAAGGAAAAGAGATTAGTTATCACGGGGAACCCAAGCCATGACTGACTTGGTAATACCATTCTCGTCCACATACTTGAACTCTTTCAAATACCCATCTCTCCTTTCAGGTGACTTGGGTGTTTGATTTAGAGCCTGTTGTGGTGCAGAGTGATTTAAGTTCACTCTCGGCCTTTGTGTAGGCATTTGCTGTGGAGCTCTTGAATAATTTCTATTATAAGGCAATTCTGTATGATATCCTTGAGCTCTACCTGGTGTTTGATGTCTTATAGAGTGTGTGACCTTACCGGAGTGTAAGCTCTTCTAGGTGTAGTACTCCTATAATTTGGTGGAGGTCCTGACCTAGTTTGATTAGGGACTCTATTCGGAGATTTAGTCCTAACCACATCATTGGGTCGACCTGACACATGCGTTTGTTTCACAGCACTTTTTGGTGTGGCTTGCACAATTTTCTTGGTATTTTGAGAACCGCTTGTGCTTGCTACACTTGAAGGTTTATGTTGTTCCGGCTTTTCAGTCTTAGGTGTAGAGTCTACCTTCCTATGTGGACAACTAGAAGCAACATGTCCCTTTTCATGACATCTAAAGCAAGACATTTTGTCAATCGACTTCTTATGCGTGCCCTTTGACTTAGGTGTCTCACTAGTGTCTTGTTCTTTCGTCTCAACTATAGTGACTGTTTCCACCTCTTGATCATTAAAGTCAATTTTGGCTCCAACTATAGGTTTATCACTAGAAGATGGAACAAATTTAACTTTCTTAATCTGGACATTATTACTAGTCACCTTAGTTTCTTTATCCTTAACGATTTTAGACACAGGTTCAGGTGCTACCTCTGATTCAACTGGTTTTTCAGTTTTATCCTGAGGCTGAGGTACATAGTTATCATTAAAAGGTGGAGGACTCTCATTATACCCTAAACCTACAGGTTTCTTAGGCTGATGCTGTGCATCTAAGATCTTCCCTAGGTTCAGTGATGAGTTCCTAAAGTTTTCCAGTTTACTATTCACCTCGGCTACCTTTACCTTAGATTCAGCTAGCTCTACCTCTTTGATCTTACGCTATTTGGTCAATGCCTCGACATGTTCATTCATTAGCTCTATTCTAACACACTGCTCACTCAACTTGTCTTTTTAAAACTATGACATCTTGTGCATCTGCCTTAAGCTTAATTCTAAGGTCTTCCTTAATATCTAATAGGCTAGTGTTGTCTGATTTTAAGGATTCATTTTGAGCAGTTATAATTTGATGTGATTCTAGCACTAAGTTTAATCTATCATTAGACGTAGCACATAAATCATGGAATGTAGAGATGTTTAGAAGTACCTTCGCGTGATCGGATTCCACGTTGGCCATCTGTGCAGCAAACTCCAGAATCGTCTGATCTTCTGAGTTTTCTACCAACATAGGACTGATATCATTCTGATTGATGTCCCCTGCCTTTTCCTCTGCTCCAACACTTCCAGTCTCTGTTACTTGAGCCATAAAGGCTCTAGCGTTGGACTCTGGATGTGTACTCCAGTCACATGTTCCATCGAGTTGTCTGTCAGATGTGACGTTGGTTAACAGACCATCGATGTTTGCCTGATTGCTTGAACTACCCGGCTGAAATCTCCCTTGAGATTGATTCTGGTACTGGTTCTGGTAGTTCTCGACTTTAGGTCTTTGACATTCTGTAGAAAATGTCCTAACCCTTGGCAGTTGTAATACTTAACCTTGGATATATCAAAACAAATCTTATTGTTACTGACACTTAAGAATCTGCCCGTCCTCTTGATGAATCTCTTGACTCGCTGAGTCACCATGGCCAGTTGCCATTGTAAATCTATCTCCTCTAGATCATCAGGGTCGACCTGATCATAATCTTCATCCCATAGCGCAGGATCGTTAATTTTCCCTTGAACGCAATTGCCATAGGCAACCACAAATGAAGCCAACAGATTTAGATGGTCTTTAGCTTATTTTGCATTCATCGACATCTTTGAATATCCTTGAGATGTAGATGCAGACTGAGTTGGCTTTTCTTCTGGTCTAGAAAACCCTAAGAAAGCCCGGATCACTGAGTCTTCTGCTTCAATCGGAGTCTATGTTTCACCCGAAAAAAATGATGTAGCCGTCTTCGAGTCACTTGCCCCTGAAGGTTTGGACTTCCCAAAATACATATCCAGATCCTGTACTTGGTCATAATCCCGTTCCTTCTTCAGCAATTCAAAGTTATAGGCCCTCAGCGTTCCTATGACATCTTCTTGAGTTAGAATATAGAACTTGTCTTCATCATGTTTTATCAGCGCCACATAAATCTCCCATTTGGCTGGTAAAGCATCTAGATTTTTGACAATCTTCTCTGACTCACTATACTCGACATCATGGTTGTCTAACTCAGTCAACAAATGATAGAACCTAGTGATGGTCTCATCCAACTTTTCGTACTTCAAAGCCTTGAAAAGCGCGATTTGCTGCTTGAGCATTTCCATTCTATTTTTCCAAACCCTCGGATTACCTTCACACATTTTCTCCAAAGCATCCCACAACTCTTTTGCTGTTTTTTGATTGCGGAATGTGTGCAAGATCTCCTGAGTTAATGCCATTCTAATTATTGCGAATGCCCGGTTCTCGGCCTCATAAAGCTTCTTATCATCATCCTTTATGTTTTGATATGACAAGACTCTTTTACGGCCTTTAACTTCTGCTGTAGGTGGAATGTATCCTTCGTCGATACAAACCCACATTCTTATATCGTTGAATCTAGCGAAGTCGGCGAACCTATACTTCCACCAATAATAATCCACCAATGTCATCAACTTTGGTCGAGAATTTGCTTTTCCGACCTCATGGTCCATCTCAATAAACCTTTGCAAACTTGTCATTGTTTCAAAAATTTTGAATTTAAACTTAATTAATTTAATTCGAAATTAATTTAAATTAACTCTTTCGAATTTGAGTAAATTCGAATTTAATTAATTTTAAATTTGTTTGGAATTAAATTCGAAATTAAGTTTGAGGTCCAACTAAACTCGAAATATATGACAAACTCGAAGGTATGAAGAAATTTGAAACCCCTAAATTCGAATTTAATGAAAATTCGAAACTGAACACACTCGAATTTTGCAAACTTGAATCAAACCCTAAGGAACATCGAAAGGAGCGTATTTTACTGACAAACTCGAATTTTGAGTAAACCCTAATACCCCCTGGATGTTCGAGCGCCGCAAGTTCAAAAAACGGCTAACAATTCGATTTTTTCAAGGTTTTAGATTAAACCAATATTTTGAAGAGTAAAAATATTGATTTCGACCAAAAACTTGAACTAATGCAAATTATTTTCCGATACCTTACTAGATAAACTCGAAATCTAACCTAAAACGTGATTTTTAACCGCCCAAAACGTCAAGAAACCACAGATGTTACTTGTGAACACGAAGAACACCACGAACACCCTAATTGCTCTGCTACCACTTGTAAGGTCTGCTCTCTACGGATCTTATCTTGACGTGACACCTTCCAACGAGTGCGGAATCCTCGTTAGTGGCTTGACGGTATGACCACGCACACCGAAACACGGAGACTACCACGGTGATAGACGAACAACTTAGAACGCCCCGACACGATGATTCTCTCCACACGAAACTCACTGATTGCAATCAAGTTCGAGATCGCCTTTTGCTAATCCTCTGAAAAAATCTGCAAAAGTCCCATAATTAATCGAATTAACCCTTAATTATACTGACTGGTTCACCTTTGTCTAGGACAAATTCGAACTTGGCCAAAGGCCTATTCGAAATTATCCTCATAGACAAATTCGAACCTTAACCTTTGACTAAACTCGAACCTTAGCTTTCAAACTTAAGTTTGAACTTATGTTTATCTTATGTTTGAATTTATCTTTGAACTTTATGTTTGAACTTCTTGTAATACATTACACTAAGTTCAAACATACGTACAATAAATATCAAACATACATAATCAAACATATATCAAACACTTGTTAATATTCAATATCAAGTAAATTGACTTACACAAAATGCTATTTATACTTAGACTGCTATCGTCACACAGGATGTACTAACACCCGTGATAACTAACTTTTCTTGTTTAGTCTACAGGAGTTAACTACAGATCCTAATAACCAATGGTTTATGGATAGTGGTTGCTCTCGACACAGGACAGGGGTATAAAGGACGAAACAGCAGGCATGCTGATTGGGTCCTTATACCAAGTGGAGAAGTCTTACGGGAAAAGGGTAAAGTGTGGTAATTGATATAACAATGTTGGTAATAACAACTATGCGAATCTTTTCACTAAAGCATTTGATAAGTCACTCTTTGAGTTGTTAGTTCAACTAAATGACATGCGTAATCCAGAGTAATTTGACCTTAGTAGTTTTTCTTTCTTTTTAAAGTAAGTTAGTAGTTTAGATGGTTTTCTTTCTTTTTATAGTAAGTTAGTAGTTTAGTTTATCAGCTTATTTTTCCTTAAAAGTGAATAACAAAAGAAAAAAGAGAGAAGACCATAAAAAAATTTTTAAAAAAAAAGAGAATATCGAAAAATAAGTTAAGTCTTAGAATCATAGGTTCAAAGTGACGTATATTAGCATAGTCTAAACAAACTCTAAGTGTTGAGATTTCACACATAATGCACCATACATTCTAAGTGATATACACTTTATTGTCTGATGTGTTGGTAGGCATAATACACAAAGGAAATCCTAACAGCTAATAAAATAATCAGGAAAATGTCATATGTGTAACTAACTTAGATATATGACCAAAAGGTCTTAATTTCTATGTTAGAGACAAACAGACAATGATTGTAAATGAGGTATGCAAATTTATCTAGGGGATGTATAGCAACATCAAAATACATCATAAACAAAGAAAAGAAAAATTTTTGAAAAGAAAAGGAAGTCAAAACAAGTCGCTTTGTTGTACGTAAGTACAAACCTGTCACCTTTGTTTTGACTTAAGCTAGGAAGATAAGTCGCTTTGTTGTACGTAAGTACAGACCTGTCACCGCTGTCTTGCTAACTTAAAGGAAACTCTAAGACAAACTAAGACACTCTATTATATGTAAATACAGAACTATGTCTGACGTTTGCCTTTAAAAGAAAATTTGCAATACCGAAAAGTTATAATCATTGTGTGTCTGCCTTGATCATAGAAGTATATCTATGTGTGGGACACGTAAGGTAGTTTCTTGATAAATAAAAAGGCAAAAGGAAATTCCCAAGTGTTGAATGTTTAAATAGAAAAACATACCGACAATCGACTTGGAAGCTATATCACGACAAACAACCAAAGGAATAAAAAAAAATTTCCTAAGTATGAAAGTGCAATACTAAAAGTGCGTTTGACACCGCTATCTTATTGAACCTTCTTTGACTATCTCGCAAAAATATTCAGTTAGTGTGTCTTTATCTTTAAATTTCTGCAATTTAATTTTACTGTATTCTTATTTTTAATAAATAGGATCAAGGTCATTTACTAGGATGCATTCTAGTTGGAAAAACAAAATTTGCGTGATAATCAGTTGCAAAAAGTGAAGGGTTTCGGGATCAGTTGAAAAAGTTGAAAATTGTTCAAAGTTTTTTAAAACTTACGATTTTGTGACTGTTTAACGAAGATAACGACTGTTTCTCTCGAACTTAATTCTAGTGTTTGGTTTACCTTCTAAACCATCAAAGAATGTAAGTAAGGAGAGGTTCATTGCATTTTTATCGTTGAATAATGGATTTTTATGTCCGGCTAACATTTTATTTTTTGTTTCATGTGTTGAATAAGTCTATACAATGTTAGAATTGGAGTTTTAATAGAAGTACAGATTCTTCTGCTGACAAAGGCGATTCATGAATTTCAACATCTTAATGCCCAGTTGGATCAGACAGAGAATGATCAGCAGCAGCAGATTGCAAATCTGGAGGCTATACTAGAGGAATAGTTGAAAAATCGTCCATCTCAGGGGGAGAAATTGTAGAGAAGTCAAAGAAGATGACCCGGATATTGAGCTGGCAGATCTTTCGAGACAACAATTTGCTAAGTTTTATGATCCTCAGGGGGAGTCGGTGTTCATAGCCGCTGACAAGGGAAAGACAAGGATTCAGAGGCGACTATAGTGACTGAAAATAAGGTCTGATCGGAGCATTGTCAGGGTTGGATGAAGATGAAATGAGGTTCGTCTTCGAAGATGACTTAGAACAGGAGGATCATGAGGAATGAGCGTTTACTCCTAAAGATATACCTGATTCGAAGTCACTCGATGAAGGTGTTATGAATGTAGATCAGAATGTGATAGATCTAGAGATGCTGAAATTTGCACTAAATGATGAATTAGATTCTGAAGTGTGAAGTGATTGATTTAGCTTGGAAGGACCTTATAAATCTAGGAAGACAATTCTTATGCTGAGGTGTTTGCAAAAACTATCAGAAGGGAGGTTGGTTCTGGAAGATTTGAAAGGTTAATCTAAGAGTTGGTAGAAGAGTTGTGGTTCAAATAAGAATAAATCCTCTGACTGGTACGACATGGACTAAGTTAGTCTACAAACCGATGAGGACAACGAAACTAGAGAGGCAGTCATGGATAACAAAGAAGAAAAGGTGATTTCAATATTTTTAGAGTAATGAATATCTACTAGAAGCTATCGTCAAGGGGGTGTCTGTTGATACGATACGGGGAAGGTATTGTGCATGCTGCTAAGCTCTGGGGTAGCTCTAAACAATAAGCTACTAGTCTAATTCTTTTTAAGACCTTGAATTGTCCAATGTAACAAGGATTCAGTTATCCTTGATTTGCTAATCGTATCATGCCCTTCCCTGGCGAGACTTTCATCTGTACCCTTTCTCCTAATTGAAACTCAAAGGACCTTCTCCTTACGACTACATAACTTTTCTGACGGTCGGGAGTAGCTTTTAGTTGGTTCCATATCTGTACTATCTTTTCGGTGGTCTCAAGTATGGTTTCTGGGCCAAAGGCTTGACTATCCCTCACCTTGGCGTAGCAAAGGGGTGATCGACACTTTTGTCTGTACAGTGCCTCAAATGGAGCAACCTTAAAACGTGTGTGATAGTTGTTGTTGTATGATAATTCTTCTAATGGTAATTGAGTATCCCAACACTTCCCAAAATCCATTACACAGGCTCTTAACATAGGTTCTAGGGTTTGAATCTTTCTTTCATTTTGACCATCGGTCAGATGGTGTGCTACTCATGTCCAAGTTTGTACCCAAAGCTTGCTGTGACGTTTGCCAACAATCTAGATGTGAATCTGCTATCCGTATCCGAAAGGATAGTCACTCTGTGTCCGGAGACGACTTCCTTGAGGTACGTTTGGACTAGCTTATTCATCCTGTTATTCTCCTTGATTGGTAGGAATGCACGAATTTTGTTTGGCGGTCGACTATTACCCAAATGGTTTTTGATGTTTTGTCTTAACTTTGGAGCATGTTAGGAATTTGCTGACATATGTGGCGATGTGATCCTTCATGTTAGGCCACCAGTATAGCTCCTTGAGGTCATGATACATTTTTCGGATCCTGGGTGAACGACATATCTTGATTTGAGTCCTTCATCCATAGCCAGCTTTCTTATACCACCAAACAGAGTTATCAGATTCTATTCATGAAATATCAATTTTATTAGCCCTTATCCCAAACTATTTATCCACTTGTACTCTTAACGACTTAACTCGTTCCTTTTGGCTCTAAGCGTCTACAAGCACATTAGTTTTCCTAAGGTGATAACAAATTTCACAGTTGCAATCACTTATTAGCTCCATCCAATGGTACTACTTAATATCCGACTCTTTTTGGTTCAAGATGTGTTGGAGGCACTTATGGTCTGTGAGTGTAGTACACTTGTTACCATACAACTAATGTCTCCAAGTCTTAAGGATAAAGACTACTGCTCCAAGATCTAGATCATGTGTTGTGTAATTAACCTAGTGAACCTTAAGTTTTCATAAAGTATAAGCTATGACCCTATCTTTCTATATCAACCCATTGTTTGAAGCGTCACAGTAAACCACAAATTTCTTGCTTCTCTTGAATAAAATAAGCGCGCTGCACAGCTTGTGCTTTAATGATGTCTCCTGATCCTCGCCCCAATCATACTTAATGTCTTTTCGGGTCAGTTTTGTTAGAGCTCCAATGATCTTTGAGAAATTTTGATAATTGCCTATAATAAGTGGCAAGTCCTAAGGACTGTCTTATCTCTATGGGGGGTCTAAGAGTTGACCAATTCCTGATAGTCTCGATCATTGCAGGGTCGACTTGGATCCCTTTACTATTGATCACGTGACCGAAAAATCTTACCTATCTTAGCCAAAAGTCAAACTTAGAAAGCTTGGCATATAGTTGTTCTTTCTTCAACAACTCTAGAATCAGTCTTAAATGTTTGCTCGTGCTCCTCCTTGTTTCGTGAGTAGATTAAGACATCATTCATGAATACAATCACAAATTTGTCTAGATAAGGTTTGCACACCCGATTTATGAGGTCCATGAATACCGTTGGGGCACTGGTTAATTCAAACGACATTAATAGGAATTTATGATGACCGTAACGGAATCTGAAGGCTGTCTTTGGAATATCTTTCTTGCGAACTCTAACCTGATGATAACCAGACCTTTGGTCAATCTTCGAATAGAAGCTTAATTCTTGGAGTTTGGTCAAACAAGTCATTGATCCTTGTGAGCAGGTATCGGTTCTCTTATTGTATTTAGCTCTCGGTAATTGATGCACATTCTGAAGGTTCCATCCTTCTTCTTTATAAACAAAACTGGAGCTCCTCCAAAGCGAGGAACTCGGTTTGATAAACCCTTTATCTAAGAGCTCCTATAGTTGGTTAGACGATTCTTACACTATTGATGGGGCTAATCGGCATGGTGCTCGAGCCACTGGTGCAGTACCTGATACTAGGCCGATTTTTGAATTTGTCTTGCCTCAATGTTGGGAGTTTAGGTAAGTGTTCTGGAAAAACATTGGGGTAACCATAAATAATAAGAATATTTTCGAGACGCTTTTCCTTTGGCTCCCTCTCTGTCAACACTTCATGGTCCTAATGCTAGAGATGATGTTTAATTTGGTATTTCTTGCTTTGCCTTGGAGATTAAGGACCTTCTTATTGGCTAAAGGTATATGAACCGTCTTCTTCTTGCACACTATTTCCGCACGATTTTTTTATAGTCAATCCATGCCTATGAAAACGTCAATACTTCCCAGTTTGACGGATATAAAGCTAAGGAGCATCCTCGACTTATATTATTTGTCCGCCTACTAATTCTGTTTCAAAGAGTCCGCCTACTAATTCTAAGGAGCATCCTCGACTTATATTATTTGTCTTAAGCGTCTTACTGTCATCAACCTCAATAGCATAAGTGGCACTTAATGTTGTAAGAATGGAATTTCTCTGGTTACTGAACTTAATGGATATAAAGCTCCTATCAGCACCAATATCAAATAGTAGAAATGCATACGCGGTATCTAATGGGGTAAGATGATAAGTCTATGGGTTTGAAATTTCTTAAGCAGATAGTCAGAGCTTTATCTCCTCATACGCAAAGTTGTAGTTAAAACTTAATTCCTTGTTAAAGTTCTTGATACCTAATCTTTGTATATGATACGGTCGGGATTTTTTGATAAATTTTCAAGCCTTACGTACATCTGATAGTAAAAACCTAGAGATATACTATAAACTGGTAGGAGGGTACAAAGTAAGAGATGCCTCCTCGTACTTCAGAGCGTTAAGTTGTTGGCTTAGCTCTACATTACGGCTTTGCGCTCTGCTAAGCGCCGTCACATTTTGTCGGTTCCTTCTTGTTGGATCGCCTAGGTATTCTGGTTGGCCCAATGTATGTTGGTGTGTTGCCTCCTACTTAATCCTTGTAGAGATCTCACCGACCCCTTGGTGGATTTGTCGGAGTTGGAGGTCGTATCTGGCGGCCCTTGCCACCAACAGAGGCATCGTTTCTTATGTAGGTTTCTGGGTAACTGTCAGCACTTGAGAGGAAGATGGTGTTTTGATTTCAAACTGGTTTTGGATCCCTTCCTCGTTTCTCCACTTTTGGAGAGTGTGAGGCATCCATCCCCACTGTCTTATGGTTGCCCGTCACTACTGCGGTGGGTTTGGCAGATGGGCAGGTACCGGGATAGACTCCCGTTGTGCCAGTCACACCCTTTTGCTAGGGGTGAACTTCCTCAATGGTCCATTGGTATGGCTCCTGAATAGGGTGTAGGATGGAATACATGGTGGTGATGGTTGAGCAATTTGAGCTGCAGGGCAACAGTTGCCCCCCTCTTGTTCTGACGGGTCCTCTACCTCGTCGTTTATTGGGTCTGAGTGGGTCTCCGATCCAATGTACATCTTAGTGTCACCTTGGCTTCCTTGTTCCATGGGTGAGAGTTCATCCGCAGGGTCAAAGAGGATAATAACTGTATTGTTTAACTTGTTTCTGTCATTAGGGTCCATACATATGTTCACAGTTTTGGAAGAAGGTTTATTTTTTGTAACAGTTATAGTCTAGGTACTAATGCAACCTAGTTCACTATAACTATGGCTTTGATACCAATCTCTCACACCCCATTACCCCGGTTGGCATCAAAGCGTGATGTCGCGGAAGCGTAACCATAATCATAACGAACGACCACTATATGGACGTTTTCAAAAATACATTGATTTAACTTCAAATATAAATATTGTTTTACATAACCAAAATACAGCATAAGTAGTTCTTAAAATACAAAGATTTTAAATACACAATTTAGTTTATCAGGAATGATGCAAATAAATCTCCGAGTTTGAAAATGATGCGACTCCAACATGAACGGAAGCCTTGGAATGCTTTCGATAAATGCGCATGTCTTAATTACCTGAATATATATGCTAAAATACGTCAACAAATTGTTGGTGAGCTCATAGGTTTACGCGAAAAGACTAATTGTATGGACATTACCAGATGAGTTGAATTTATAAAGCATAAATTCCATGTATGTATTACATAAACCATCATGCAACCGAAGCTTAATTAAATGAGTTTTCCCTGTGCAATATTCCCATACGTAATATCGTGTGTTGAATATATATGCATTCCGCCGTTAGCCGATTAAAACTAACCCGAATGGGGGACATGACTCCCGATAGATCTTATCCACAATATATTCGGGCTTACAAATAAATGCAATTAACGATTCATGATTTGAGGGCTGATGGATCCACATGTGTAATACATATAATAAATAAACAGTTTTGATGTCCATATGAAAACAGTGAATGTATTTTCACCCCAATAGATAGTGAAAATAGGGCTATGAAGACTCACCGCATGTTGATGGCAAAATGATCGTAAAAACGACGATTTACGTTGTTGATGAGTGATGACACCGGACGCGTTTAACCGACTCCTAAATGATATAAGGGATTTAATAACTCCCATATATGATAATATGTATGTATAAATGTTGTTATGTTTTAAATCACCCAACATTACAAGTTTAAAATTAAAACCCACTTAAAACGTCAAGTTTTTATATATATAGTTTTCCAGCTTTTTGAAGGTTTTTCGGCCTACTTTGAGGCTGTTTTTGACCAAGCTCCAAAATGATTGAGGCTTTGGTTTTCTTGGACATTAAACTACTATATACAATGTATTTTTAAAGTCAAGAATGGCCATTTTTCGAGGTGTTTAGGTTAGGGAAAAAGCTCGCTAAAAACCCTATGTTTTCCATTTTTGGGGTGTCAAACTTTCGGGTTCCCAAATAATATCTGGGGGTTCTAAACTCCATAATAAATTATGAAAACTTCCAGATCTTAAGTTAAAACGTAGATCTAACTTTTGAGACAATAATCAACTCATTTTGTTAAGTTATGAAGTATTTATGATTTTTCAAAGTTGATGCAACATTTCTGTCGAAATTCCGTATTTCATAAACTTGAAATAACTAGTGATTCTTGTTGTTTATTCAAAGACTACTTGTATAAAAGTTATAAAACACATTTGTATAACTTGTTTTTATAATATTTACACTTACATTATGTCTTTATATATTTATAAACACATTTGAAGAAAACAACTTAAAAACCAAAACTAGTGATTTATAAACTTGAGTTTTTATGAAACTTGTTGTTGTTGGTGATTATATATATTATGCAAGACTTATATAAACATTAATATGAGATATAATAGGTTAGTATTTACTTACTTTGATGTTTTAGAAGAATGAAAATGAGTAGAAGGTTGGATCTTCAAAAGTTTCACCAAGAACACTTGGAATATTTCAAGAACACCAAAAATTAAAGGTTTTTGGCTTTGTGAGGGCCTTTGGCCAGTTTTTGAATAGAGAAAAGAGAGGTTCTAGTGTGATTAAAATGAATGGAAATGTTCTCAATTTATAGGGAAAATTGGATCTTGAAAGATGGTGAAATTATGAAGAATAGTGTGTGATCTTTGGTGAGTTGAAAGAAAGAGGATTTGATTTTGATATGTTGAGTAAAACAAATATTTCATAGGTCCTTTTTGTACTCCCATGGCCGGCCTACAAGAGAGTGAATTTTGATGCAATTTTTTTTTGTATAAAAGTATTTAGAAATGTATTCTTGTATTTTCCTTTTATTGAAAATTCATAAATACTTTTGGATCATTGTTTTAATGAATTGTTTTAGTCTTGCATAATTAATATTAAGTAAGTGTATTAGTGTATGATTAGTGTCACTAATCATAGATTAATTATATACTTAGTTGAATTAATCCATCATATCGCAAATCGATCGGATTAATTGATTTGCCGATTCATGGCACCGACGAGATTGATTCAAATTGAGTTGAATTTCCTTATGAACATTGTTAATCACCTTGATTAATTGCTAATGACCACTGATTGGGTTTTAAATTTCTAATAAACACTGATTAGGTCATAGTTGCAAACCTGGTTTAATGCTGGATGTTAAACGGGGGAACAGAGGTATGGGGCTCATGAAATGATAGAAGACGAGCCCTTGGTTAAAGGCCCGGCTCCGTTGGACCCAATGTCAGCAATGGTAGAGTATGAACCCGTACATGAAAAGGTCGAGATCATATTGGTGTCTGATTCAGACTCTGATAATGATGAAGACTACCCTTTACTCTCCCCAAAACCTGAAATTGATTCACCTAAAAAATCATCCTCATCCTTCGAATTCCTAAACTCCCTGCCTCATGTGCCACAACAGGAGATTCTATCATCAATCCAAGCTCCCTCCACTCTCAAAGAATCCCCATTAATCCATAGTCCTCCCAAAGTCCAAAGTCCTCCCCAAGTCCAGTCTATACCCCAACCTCAAGCCCAGGAACGAGAAACCTGAGGCCCTAAACTTGTACATTGTTTTGATGAAACACCTGAAGAGCCTGGTATCCACGAAGAAAGCGACTTATATTGGGTAAACTGGTATACTAAAGGTGGGGTACACTCTTTTCCAGAGGAACTAAAAGAAGAACTTAGGCAAGAACGAAGGGGGAAAATCTTTAAAGTACTTGAAGCCCAGAAGGCCGGAATAGAAGATCCCTCTGTTCAAGGTCTAAAGGAGTTTCTGAAGAAGTTTCAGACCGAGCAGTTCCATAATCCATTCCTAGAAGAAAGGTTTAAGATGGTTTTCAAGAAGAAGCCTGGGTCGTTCAGCAGGCGCTTATTGATGGAGCTTACGAATATTTCAAAAGTTGAACAGGCCGAGTATAACCAATTGATGCTCAGGGAGAAACACCAAAGGAAAAATTATTGGTCAAAGTCGAAGATTAAAAAGCTTCGCACTATCACTATGTGCAAGAGAGCTCGAGTGTTTTATCCTGCTTTTGACGTTGAAAGAGAAGATGGAACAATACAGGAGTTTTATGAGAATGATCTTGACTATGTGAATGTGGACTACGTTGAGTTTTTGCACGAGAAATTGAAACACAGAATCAAGAAACGTCTGTCTCACATGACTGCTATAGCCGCACTTAATCGAAGTATGAACCGCCGCTCCATTATCATGTGCTTAAGAGACTTTAACAATGGCAATTGAGAGCGCGCTGGTATAACTCAGTTTTAAGGCTCCTGAGCAAGACAACTTCCTGTTAGATCATCACCCGGTTTATACAGTTGTAATGAGAGGACAGCCAGGACTAATTTTGAACCAAAAAGGACAGAAACGATTCATGTGCTTTGAGGACCTCCCTTGTTACTCCGATGGAACAATCAGATTAGTCAGAGCTTAACTCACAAAAAGAATACAAGAATTTGACATCAGACAATCCGGAACTTAGACGTCCACCCAAGGAGATTCAAGAGATCCTTAGTGGCATAGAATATCTGAATGAAAGGCTACATATCAGGCAAGTGACAAGATGATTCGACATCATCCTTGGCCTCCGAGAAACAACAGATCATGCACGGTTTCCTCCACAATGATCAAAAAGGGGGAGATTGTTAGATATTTAATTTCGATATTGTGGGTTTATTTTGAAATAAATATTAATAGTTTGTTTACTTGTAACTTATTTCTAGTCTTAGTTTATTTAGTTACTTTGTTATTAAAGTTCAGGGGGTCAAAGTGTAATTCTATGAAACTTGTTTTTATTCCCTAGTCATATTGATGACCTAGGGTTCTGTGATATTACTTTTGACAATTTGAGAATACACGGACGAATATACAATCGTCGCAATTTTGTAGAAAAAATTCTCATTGTCTTTTGTTCTTCATTATTTCACCATGATTCCTCAATCATTGAGTTATATATTCTGTTTGTGTAAATGTTTGAGTGATTATACACAATATCAAGTGCTAATTATACTGGGAATCAATATTAACATCTAAATATGATAAATGTGAAGAGCAAGGAACGATGATACCTGATTACTAGCAAGGAAGAAGAGGACCAAAGATATTATTTAAGAAGTTATCAGCCTGAAAATCCTTGTGATGACAAACCTCCTTTCCAATATGCCTAGGTCTGATGTTCATGATACATCGTAGCTCTCTGCCCAGGTGGTCAAATTTCAGTCTAAAGTTTTTTTTTTGTGGGGGCTCATTAGAACATATTAAACATTTCATAGAACCTACCCTCCCTTACTTAGACCATTATGACGTCCTCGTCACATAAACACACTTATAATGAGCAGACAATGAACACAATCAGATTCTTAATAACATTATTTTTCTTATTTCGGATTGATGAAACTAAATAAAACTATACTTAAATCTATGAACACCGAAAACTGGGTTAGAAATCCTCCCCAACTTAGTTGCTTACACTAAAGCAATTAAACTAAAAGAAATAAGTAAAATTAATTTGCCTTTTCTTAGGGAATCAAGATTGCACTTAGCACGTGCAACAAGCCGTTAAACACCTCGGTATCCGACTGGACGAGTGTTCTCTCGTGAGGGTTTCCAGAAACACACCCACAAAGTTCTCTGGGTTGCCTCCCAGGAAGCGCTAAGTTTTACGTCTTCAGCCAGACATACTGTTCCTATACTAGTCTAACTATGATTGGGATCTTCTTAACCTGATTAGTTAAGAGACTAGCATATTATTGGTGGCCCATTTAACCCGTGTCTAATTGAAACTAGGGTATTTTGAAAATTGACAATAAATGTCCATCACGGAAGGAGTCCCTAATGTGATCAGTTAAGTACACAACTACTTTTCCCCCCAAAATATGTGATCTGAATTTATCAAGGGCAAATAATATGGCTAGTAATTCCTTTTCCGCAGTTGTGTAATTCATCTGTGCGGGATTCAACCTCCTTTGTGCATGTCTTACTCGTTTAGCTCCGGGATCAACAATGATTCGATGCATACACAAAGTAGTATTGATTCCTTTCAAATCTGTAATTGTCCAACCTACTACCTCTTTATACTTTACTATTTCTTGTAGTTGGGATTTTTCTTGTGCCTCGATCAGATTTGATGAAATAATGGCAGGTAGAGTGTCATTCTGACCTAAGAAGGCATACTTTAAATGTACGGGCAAGGTTTTTAATTCTAGAACAGGTGGTTGTTCTATTGAAGGTCTTGCAGATTGAGGCAAAATAATTGGCAGCATTTCAGTCTTATGGGTCCACAGTGGTTTTTTAGGTTTCAGTGTGGATTTCCTGACTGCCTGAAGTTCATTTCATTTCTCTGTGTTCATTATGGAAGTGTCGTGCTCAATAAAGAATAATTCGGTGTGGTCCTTGGCATTGAATAGCAAACCATGCTGCTTAAGCTTATCCACTGCATCTATCATGTAACATTCTGAATCGATTGAAGCAGCGGTGGAAGCATTGAACACATTTAATCGCAGCTTGTGATTCCCAAAAGCAATATCTACAGCCCCCGTTCAACAATTGATTTGAGCATTTATAGTGGCTAAGAATGGTCTGCCTAATATAATGGTTGGCTGATTCTCTCCAAAGGAACTCTTAGTATCTAAGACTAAAAAGTCGACCGGATAGTAAAAATCTTCTACTTTTACTATAACATCCGATAAGATACCCCTTGGATATTTTGTTGACCGATCTGCCAGTAGTATAATGATATCTGTGGTCTGTAACTGGCCCAGATCATGTTTGTCAAAAAAATTCCCTGGTAAAATGTTTACACTGGCTCCATGGTCAAGTAGTGCCTTTTTAATTTGCACATTGCCAATTGTCACTAGAATTAAAGGTGATCCAGGATCTTTCAGCTTTGGTGGAAAGGAATTAGATATCACTGCACTAACTTGCTCAGTTAAATTGATCTGCTTTGGAAGCGAGACCTTAAACTTTCTTTTCTGCGTGCATAGATCTTTTAGAAATTTGGCATAGGATGGTATTTGTTAAATACCCTTGACCAATGGGATATTGATCTTGAGGAGGAGTTGTGGTGTCCAGATCCATAACCGCCTCCCCAACTTTGGGAGTTGGGAAATCGACATTGATTGGTTCCTTGAAAGTAACTTTCTTAGAACCTTCCTTCTTTTTAGGATCCGTTGTTTTTTCGTACACGACTTCAGAATCAGTGTCTTCTTCTTCCTCTTGCTCTTTTGCCATTTCGATCTTATTATCCACCTTTCTACCACTTCTGAGGGTGGTCACCTTAGATATTTCATCACTTCATACTTCTTCTTTACCATGTGCGTGTGAAGGATTTAGAACAGTGTTACTCGGAAGCTTTCCCTCGTCTCGTCTTGTGAGAGATTCGTCTATCTGACCCATTTGTCGACTCAGGCATCTCGTGAAAAGGCAATTGTTGCTTCATGAATTTCGTGAACTCTGAAAATTGTGAAGAACTCGTATTCATCTCCACGTGAAAGTGAGGTTGATCACGTTGGTTTGGATTGTAATATCGCTCATCCTTAGCAGCAGAAGTTGAACCATATTGATATTCTCTTCGTGGTGGTGGTTCATACATTAGTTTAGACTCATGATCGGTAGGCTGATCATTTTTCCATTGAAAATGAGGATGATTTCTCCATCCCAGATTTTAGGTTTCTTAAAATGGTTTATCTCTTTCCCAATGCGCTCTAAAACCATATACTTCGTTCACATATTCTTTAGTGGGTTGCACTCGAGGACATGCTTCAGAATGATGAGATTGATCACCGCATATTACGCAATTAACTGATGCAACAAGGTTTTGGCTAAAACCCTTTATCATTTGTTCTATCTTCTTTCCGAGTTCTGAAATTACACTTTTTACTTCAAGTTTCTAGTCATAATCTATACCCATCACCTGAACTCCAATATTATTCTCAAAACCGGCTTGAACTTTGAGACTTTTACTGAGTTGATTCGGTAATTCCCAAGCCTCATCATCTTCTTTAGCTAAGAACGTGCCACCTGTAGAGGCGGTGATCATGTTCCGGCTTTCTTGACACACACCATCAAAGAAAGTTTTTCACGAGCATCCATTTTGGAACTTCATGGTGTGGACAAGCTCTTAGCAATTCGTTCATTCGATCGAATGCCTCATAAAATTGCTCACCAGGTTTTTGTTTAAATTTGGTGATTTCTTTTTGTTTCTCAGTGGTTTTACTCATAGGGTAATACTTAACGAGAAATTCACGCTTCATTTGATCCCATGTTGTGATGCTATTGGTGGGTAGCGATACAAACCAATTTTTGGCGTTTTCTTTTAGAGAAAAAGGGAACAATCGAAGTTTTAAACTATCAGTGGTTATACCTCGAACATGATTGGCTTTGCAAATGGCTGTGAATTCTTTTAAATGCTCATAGGGTTCCACACTAGGCATTCCTCTAAAGATGGGAAGAATTTGGAATAATTGAGGGCGAACTTCGGGTTCGTTCTCATTTTCCGGTTATCGAATAGGTGAGTGATCGGACACATCACAAGGGCGATAAGGTGACTCGACAGTTGTTCTTAATTGGTCACCTATTTCGACAATTAGAGGTTCTAATACTTCGGCTTCGATATTTCTTGCTAGATTTGGCTCCTCGAAAATTGGAACTTTTTCCTCTTAATTAATTACCTCGTTCACACACCTTAGAGTATTCTTGAACTTTAGTATTTACTTAACTAATTGTTATTGTTATTATTATTTTTTAATTTTATATTTTATATTTATTTAGTTTTAATTTTATATTATTTGTTTTATTTTTATTTTTATTTTTTTATATTTCTATTTTTTATTATATTTTTTATGGTAAAAGTAGAATGGTTACAATTACCTTTTTTAGGTTTTATAATTTTTAGTCGGTTTCTAATAATAAGAACTGAAAGTATGGAAATAACTAAAAATAAAGTACTAACCTAAACTCACACTTAATAAATAATTATTTTTTGTGGTAAAAGTAGAGGACTACGATTACCTTTTTATGAAAATTTTAATTTTTTATGTGATTTTTTGTAAGGTCTACCTAACACAGATCTATCTAGACGCGGAACCGTCAAAGAGTGCGGAATCCTCTTTAACGGGTAGACGGAAACAACTCTCACTAGAAACACGGAGACTATCAACGAGCTGTACGAACTACACAAGAACGCACCTACTAGAAGATTCTCTCCGAAACGGCACTAAGACTGATGATAAACTCGAAATCGATTTATGCTTAATCTCTCTCGAATTCTGCAAAAAGTCTGTTAATTATTCGAGTCTACCCCTAATTATAGAGGCTAATTCGAGTCTGCCATGGGCCAAACTCGAATCAGGCCCAAGGCCCATTCGAGTTTGTCCCCACTGACACTCTCGAATCTGCCTATGTAAGCACATTCGAATCTGCCTAAGTGACTCATTCGAATCTAACTAGATTCGAATCCTAGTCCTTAGAGATTTCGAATGTATCTTTTCACATAATTAACTTAAAATTGAAACTTATGTTTTTAACTTATGTTTGATTTTATCTTTGATCTTTATGTTTGAACTTCTTGTAATACATTACATCAAGTTCAAACATACAATCAATAACTATCAAACATATATAAACATATATATCAACCACTCGTTAAAACTCAATACTTTGAATATTACTTAAACCAAAATGTTCGATCACTTAGACTGCTATCGTCACACAGGGTGTACCAACAGACTCCCCCTTGACGATAGCTTCTAACTATTTACATTTAGATTAAGTACTAGATCTATATATACTACTACCTGCGTATATACTTGCATCTATACATACTCTGACAACTTTTTGGAACTTTCTGGCTTCAGATCTCCATCCTTCATGAAAGAAGATATGTTGACCATGAAGTTTCTTCAGATCGTCCTTTGAGATTCATCAGATGCAATGGATCATACACTCTCAAAATGACTTTGTCATCTTGATCCTCCATGATAGCTTCAGCAGTTTCATTATCCAGATACCACCACTTCATGTTGCTCAAAATATCTTGAGGCATCTTCTTCATTGGGACCCTTCTTAAGCATTTGACAGGTTTATAAACCATTCTGGCCCAAGGCCTTCCCGTATGAGGATCTATCCTTGATCCATCCTCTACTCTTTTGCCAGACCTCGGTTGGAGTCTCTCAAACCTTCCAAATCTCCCTTCTCGTCTGATTATCTTAGCGATCACTTCAGCATAGGGATCATTTCCGATATTGATCAGCTCTTTCCAAGCTAGCTCCTTCACCTCTACCTTCGGCAATGTATTGAATACTTTAAGCTTGCGCCTCAGGTATTGGAGACCATCTCTTCTCTTTAGAATGAAAAGCTGCAGTTCCCTGTCGAAGAACCAGCTAATAATACCTCCAGAGAAGTATTATGCACCTGGAATCCTCATCGACTTCTTTATTTTTGGCTCAGTCTTCTTTTCTTCCTTGCGGAACCAAAGATTTAGCAATTCAGCTCTGGTCGGCTCTCTTTCACCCTCTTCCAACTCTGAATCATCTACCGAAGCCACTTTGATGTCATCAATATCTATCACGTGTTGATCAGTATGCTCATATAATTCTGTGACAAGTTGTGATTGAATAATTACTTCATTAACATTGTCGTCTTCATCTATCACAACCTCATCATCAGATTTCCAGTCAGTAATATCCTCTGGAATGAACTCTCCTTCTTCCAGCTCCTCTACATCATCCTCAAAATCAAATTCCAAGTCTAATGGCTCTTCATCAATAATCATCAGTGCGTCAATTATCACACGCACTTCACTTTCTGAGACCTTTGATGAACTAGCCTCACCTTCTTTAACTCCTGATTGACTCGGCTCCCCCTGAGTCTGAGCATCCTGAGCAGCAGAAAAATCTACTGGCTCATTCTGTCTTTCCGTGCTGGGATCATTGTCGTGGTCATCTTCATCATTATCATCATCATCCCTCGGCACTTCTATGTGATCACGGCAGGATGTCTCCCCCTGAGCCTTTATATTTTTCATTAATTGCTCAATCAGGGAGCGCATCGATCTTATCTCAGCCGATTGATCAGCTACAAAAGTCTTCAACTCTAAGTTCTCTTCCTGAACTTTTTCCACAATCTTCTTCAGGTCGGTATTCTCCTTATCAAGATTTGCGTTATGCTTCTGAAGTTCACCGATTGTCGTTGTCAGACCGAAGATTTGGATCTATTGGAAGTCAACTCTATCTTTAAGTTGTAAAAACCTTTGATTGTCTGTGTAGGTGGATGAGGTGGATGGAATTGATTGTATTGGAGTCGGAATGATGTGTGATGGGATGTACGGTTCAACATGTGGTGGAGATGGTGGAATGGTAGTTTGAGGGTCCTGAGACTGAGGAATTTTAGGCTGTGTGGCTGAAGCTGAGGAAGTTCCTTGCATAAACCGATGACATTTATCCCTTTGCCTTGTCAATAGAGGAGCAACTTCTTCTTCTTCAAAATCAGAGTCATCAGACTCCCGTGAGGCTCGTCGGCGGGAAGCTTCATCAGTCACTACCAATCTCGATCCATATGTCCTGATTTGAAAGGACGGATTTGCAGTTGCAATCTCTGGAGCTTCAACTTCTATTTCTTCCATATCTTCAGATTCAGTGGCTGAAGACGACACGTCATTACCTGTTTGCTCCGGTTCATATTCATCTACATCCCTAAGAACATCATCTTGTCCTTCCGGAGGGTCTAGCAGTTGAACAATAAGCTCAGTTGTTATCTCTTCATTGGCATGAGGACCAGCTTCCCAAATCTCATGTAACGTTTGGCACAACTGATCGGATGTCGGAATAGGTTCTGCTGGTGTACTTGATGGTCCAGCCTCTTGTGCTTCTTGATGTTGACTGGTAGAAGGCCTACTTGCCTGAGTTTGACTCGCGGTAGCTCTTTGGCGTCTCCCTTGTTGATGAGGACGCGGTTGTTGTTGTTGTTGTTGTGGCTGTCTAAGTTGAACTTCCACTTCACCTGCCCAATTGGCATTATCCGGTGCTTCAAAGTTCCTGTCTATTACAGCTCCAAACAACGGTCGCTCGACCGGAACTGCTAGTCTTCCTCTGTGCGCAGAACAATCAGCAAAAATCCTTTTATCAATGACCGCTACACTTTAAATCTCATTATGTTGCGGCAAATTAGGCAAGAAGTGCCTGATGAGCATCATTACAAATCATGGGTACAGCAACAATCTTTCGCGTTCAGGCGCAGTGATTTGATGAACAAATTCTGAGAAAAACACTTCAGAAAAGCTGAAGCGCCGATTATAAACCAAGGATCATCCCGGATTGGATCTTCGAGACAATATAATCAAAACCCGCTTTCTTGGCTGCAAAACAAACCATGAATACATGTGCTAGAAATCTCCACTGACCTATAAGTCCACTCTTCATATAAGATGTTTTAGTAACATCCAAGCTATAACCCATCCTCAGAAAAGCAGCCTGCCTAATACTTAACGGAAAGTCTATAGGACCATTTTCTTCTTCCTGAGATCCCAGCTGAAGAACCTGACGTAGCATATCAGCAGAAAACATCCTTGTCCTTAGCACAGTTGGGGTGACGATACAATCAACTTGCAGATGTTTGTAAAACCGCCGTACATATGGAATCACGATTTGGATGTTATGGGACAATGCAAACGCAATCCTAGACTCCACTAGGAAATCCATCATCTGACGGAAACCCTGCGCCTCAGGGATATGATGGTCGGGGGGAATGACCATATTATGCTTAGGCATGAATACTCGATCAGCCATGTCTGCACAATAGATAAAATATTAGAATTATTGAAAATGGATAAACTTGTTTAAATTCAAATTTGTTTTATTTTGAACTTGTTTAAGTACAAAATCCAACACATATGAATTTCTACAAGTTTAATTAAATATAAATTGAATAATTCAAATAAATTGATCGAACACACAGATTCGAAGAAACCCTTTTTCGAGTTTGATGTCACACTCGAATCTATTGCCCTTCTCGAGTTTACTGACAAACTCGAGACTGGTCAGGAACAGATTCGAACTCGTCGGCCCACATCTTCACCAAACTCTATGATTTTAACCATTTTGAACTTAGAAAATCACATTCATTAGTCCTACTAGTTTCTAATCAAAGATATTTGCCTTTAATTTGACTCTTTACCGGTCCAAACTTTGTAATTTTGAAAAACACAATTTCGACCAATAAACCTTCAAAAATTGGTGATTTTGGCTTAAATGGTGTATAAAACTACTAGAATCTTGTACAACCCAGTTGTTTATACCTAGATGTATCAGTAGAATTGAACACACAAGCAAGAAACTCGACAAATAGTGGTTTTTTAGTGAAAACGATAAACTCGAGCAAATAGATTCGAGATCGCTGGATAGATTCGAAGGAACAGATTCGAAAACAGATAGAGTAATGACGATTACCGTTAACCTATTTATAACACCTACCTTTGAGTCTAATGACAGATTCGAATCTACTGACAGATTCGAGATCAGCCAATTTCGAGTTTGATCTAAACTCGAATTACCCCTGAAATTTTGAAAAATTTCGAAAATTTTTGAAATAAATTCAGCTTTTTCAACCTTTTTCACTTATTGTGTAACGGAATAAACTTTGCCAAATCTTTTACCCTAAGCACAAGATTTTCACGCAGTGTTTATTCTATTCAACTATGAATGCACCCTCAGTAATTTTTGACCTTTTTCCTAAGTAAAATAACATAAAATAAAGTAAAATAAACTTAAGCTAAAAAATAAAAATAAGAAAAAGTAAAAATAAAAATAAAATTTTAAAATTTTGACCAAAAATTTAACTTAGACTTAAACTACACTTATTAAAATTTACAACCTATGCTAAACACTAAACAAATTATTTTGGATGAATATAGTCAAAGAAAGGTTCAATCAGATAGCGGTGTCAGATACACACTTTCAGTGCTTAAACTTTCACACTTAGGAATTTTTGATTCCTTTGATTGTTTGTCGTGACATACCCATTTAGCCGATTGTTGGTATTTATCCCTTTAAACATGCTACATTTCGGAATATCCCTTGGCATTTTTATTTATCATGAAATTATCTTACGTGACTCAGACATAGACATACTTTTATGATCAGGGCATACAGACAATGATTCTAACTTGTTGGTATGTGCAAACTTTCTTTAAAAGACAAATATCGGACACATGTTTGTATTTTCATACAACAAAGTGTCTTAGATTGGCTTAAGGTTTATTTTTAAAGCTAGCAAGACAGCGGTGACAGGTCTGTACCGATGTACAACAAAGCGACTTATCTTGCTAACCCGAATCAAAACAGAGGCAACAGGTCTGTACTTACGTACAACAGAGTTGCATGTTTTTGACTCTCAATTCCTTATGATTTTTCTATGCTTTCCATTTTTAGATGTATTTTATGTTGCTATACATCCCCAGAAAGTTTGCATACCTCATTTAGACTCAAAGTTTGTATGTCTTGTACATAAAAATTAAGACCTATTGGTCATACATCTAAGTTAGTGACACGTTTGACTTTTTCTTGAATATTTTATTTGTCTTGGAACTCCCTATATGTATTATGCCTACCAACACATCAAACTAAAATAAAGTATAACACTTAGAATTTTAGGTGCATTATGTGTGAAAGCCTAAACACTTAGAGTTTGTAACGACGGTGCTAATTTTCGTCACTTTGAACCTATGCATCTAAGACTTAACTCTTTTTCTGATATTCTCTTTTTTTTTTTGAATTTTTATGGTTTTCTTTCTTTTTTCTTTTGTTTTTCATAAGAAATAGCAATAAAAGCAGATAACCTACTAACTTACTAAAAATAGAAACTTTCCTAAATTAGCAGACTTACTATAAAAAGAAAGAAATACTACAACTATAATAGGATGTAAACTACTACTAAGGCCAAATTACTCTGGGTTGCGCATTCCATTTAGTTGAATTAAATATTCAAACCGTGACTTATCAAAGGCTTTGGTAAATAAATCAGCATTATTATCCTCCGTTGCCACTTTTACCAACTTGATTAAGTTCTTTTCAGCACAATCACGAATAAAATGATGCCTAATGTCTATGTGCTTTGTTTTGTTGTGTTTAACTGGATTATTTGTTATAGCAATTGTAGATTGGTTATCTATCCTTATAGGAGTTTGAGTGTAAGCCAAACCGTAATCACGCAATTGTTGTTGTATCCACAGAACCTGTGAGCAGCAACTACCAGCAGCAACATACTCGGCCTCGCACGTTGACACGGCTACCGACGTCTGTTTCTTGCATTGCCAGGATACCAGTCTCCCTCCTAGGAATTGACAACCTCCAGTTGTTGATTTGCGCGTCAAGCTGCATCCTCCGTAGTCAGAATCCGTGAACGCCTCCAACTCTAGATCTCCCTCCGCGTGATACCAAGGTCCCAGCTTCGGTTTCGACTTGAGGTATCGTAGAATCCGCTTCACAGCTTTCATGTGCATCTCCTTCGGATTAGCTTGAAACCTAGCACATATACACACAGCAAACATGATGTCAGGTCTTGAAGCAGTTAAATACATAAGTGATCCAATCATGGCCCGATATAACATCGGATCCACATCGGTATCACTTTCAGTACCCGGTCCGAGATTGTGATTCACTTGAATCGGCGTGCTGAAATGGGCAGTCAATTTTGTTCCTTCCATCCCGAAGCGTTCCAATATGTCATAGACATACTTTGTCTGATGGATAAACATTCCTTCCTTCTTCTGCTCAACTTGTAACCCCAAAAAGAAATTTAACTCTCCCATTGCACTCATCTCGAATTTCGACTTCATCACCTTCTCGAAATCTTTGCACATTTGTTCGTCTGATGATCCAAAAATGATATCATCCACGTACACTTATACCAAGATGAAGTGTTCTCCCTTTTTCTTAATGAATAGCGTACTATCTATCCTACCCCTTTCAAACCCGTTCTCTAGCAGATTGGATAGTCTCATACCACGCCCTTGGTGCTTGATGCAATCCATATAGAGCCTTATCTAAACGATATACTCTATCAGGATATTTTGGATCTGTAAATCCGGACGGCTGTTCTACATACACCAACTCCTTCATTTTCCCATATAAGAAAGCACTCTTCACATCTAGTTGATATACCTTAAAGCCCTTGAAGGAAGCAAAAGCTAGAAACAACCTAATGGCTTCCAGCCTAGCTACTGGTGCAAACACCTCATTGTAATCGATTCCCTCCTCTTGGTTGAAACCCTTTACAACTAACCTAGCCTTGTTGCGAGTGACTATACCCCGATCGTCACGTTTGCACTTAAAAACCCATTTGGTTCCTATGGCAATTTCCCCTCGAGGTAATGGAACTAACTCCCACACTTCTAGTTTCCTAAACTGCGAGAGTTCTTCCTGCATCGCTTCAACCTAGGAGTTATCCTTTAGTGCCATTTGCACATTCTTAGGCTCTACTTGCGAGATGAAACAAGAATAGAGACAGGTATGATATGCCTCGGAGTCGTTTATCATCGACAACAACACAGTGTTGTTATTTAAACCACTCCTAGTCCTCACACCCTCGTTAGGATTTCCTATGATGCTTTCTATAGGATGGTTCTTGTTGATCCTAGAGGTCTCTATCTCATCAACTCTCAGATTATCTCCTAAGTTACATCCTATTTCACCTAATGGGGGAACTTCCTTAGATTCCACATTTTCCTCCTCATGGACATTTTCCTCAGAGTAGGAATTTGGTTCCTGAGTCTGATTCTCAGTTGAAGGTGCTTCTGGATCAGTGACTTCTGGAGATCTATCTTCAGTCGAAGTAGGCTCGGATGTGGACTGAAATGTAGTCCTCGGAAAGGTATGACCTTCGTCATTCAGATGCAACGTCGCCATTTCCTTTTCGATTGTTCCTGCATTTTCATCCAAGGGAATGTTAAATGACTCAAATAATTTATCATAGTCAAATATCCCTTCCGGACCTGTTTGGGGTTCATGTGTATAACTTGTGACTTCAATGTTATACACAATTTCCACTGTACCATTTGTTTTGTTAAAAACCCGTTTGTTTGGTAAGTTCGGCATATAACCTAGGAAGTATCCTTCGTCAGCCTTTTCACCAAACTTGGGTTGATGTTTTGTTCGCAATAGAGTGCATGGTACCCCAAACGGTTCGAAGCCAGTTAAATTAGGTGGCCGTTTATTTAAAATTTCATAACAGGTTTTGTTCAATTTGACAGTTAGGACCCGGTATAAAACACGTCATGCGGTATTCACTGCCTCCCCCCAAAACATGGTAGGAAGCTTTGAATCCGAAAGCATAGTCCTAGCTGCCTCAATCAATGTCCTGTTTTTACGTTCGGCCACCCCATTTTGTTGAGGCTCATATGGTGCACTAAATTGATGCACTATGCCCTTTGAGAGGCAATATACACCAATTACAGTGTTTTTGAATTGAGTTCCATTATCACTAAGAAGCCTTTTAACCCGTGTTCCATAGGAATTCTCCACTTGGTCTAAGAACCCGATAAGCTTGGAAGCCGTCTCGTCCTTTGTACCTAGAAAGAAAACCCAAGAAAATCGTGAGTAATCGTCAGTGATAACCAAACAATACCAACTACCTCCTATACTCCTTTTGTTGATTGGTCCGAAGAGATCCATATGCAACAAATCGAATGTAGAGGTTATGGAATTCTGAGTCTTGGACTTGTGTGTCTTCTTATGTTGTTTGCCCTTCTTGCATGGTAGACACTTGTCCTCGAACTGAAAACTTTTCATAGGCACACCTTGCACCAACCCATTCTTCGTTATGTAGTTCATTTTTCTTAGGTGCAAGTGAGCCATGCGTCTGTGCCACAACACTGATTCAGTCTCCAAAGCTTTTGACAATAAGCAGATCGGACCCATCGAGTATCCGGCTTGTTCATATCGAGCATGTACAAGTCATTCTTCCTTGGAGCCCGCATCAATATCCATTCTTCAGGTATCTTGAATCCCGGTTTTAGCACTAACGCTTCAGTGTCAGTAAACAGCACTGAATTCTTCCTATCACAGACTTGAGATACACTAATGAGATTATGAACCAGTTTATCAACGTGATAAACTTGATCCAAGGTAATCGTCCCATTAGTGACTTCTCCAGTACCAGTGATGGTTCCTCCTTTATTTCCCGTGAATGATACAAATCCCCGATTCCCACCCTTGAAGTCTGTAAGGAGACTTCTTTCCCCTGTCATGTGCCTGGAGCATCCACTTTTGACGAACCATTTGTTGTTTGGACCTGTAGTAATCTCCTGCACATGAAAGAAAATAGGTTAGTTATCACGGGGAACCCAAGCCATAACTGACTTGGTAATACCATTCTCGTCCACATACTTAAACTCTTTCAAATACCCATCTCGCCTTTCAGGTGACTTGGGTCGTTGAACAGGAGTTTGTTGTGGTGCCGAGTGATGTACATTCAGTCTTTGCCTTGGAGTAGGCATTTGTTGTTGAGCTCTTGAATAATTCTGATTATATTGCATTTCAGATTGAGATCCCTGAGCTCTAACCGGTGTGTAATGTCTAACAGGAGTATGTGACCTAACTAGAGTGTATGCCCTGCTAGGTGTTGTGCTCCTATAGACTTGTTGAGGTCCTGACCTAGATTGATTAGGAACTCTATTCGGTGAATTAGTCCTAACCACTTCATTTGGTCTACCTTTAACCGGTATTTGTTTCAAAACCTGTTTTGGTGTAGCCTGCACAGTTTTATCGGTATTCTGAGAATTACTAGTGCTCGCCACACTTGTCGAAGGTTTAGGTTGTTCTGGCTTCACTGTCTTAGGTGTAGTATCAACTTTCCTATGTGGACAGTTAGAAGCGACATGTCCCCTCTCGTGACATCTAAAGCATGACATTTTGTCAATTGGCTTCTTTTGTGAGCCCTTAGTCTTAGGTGTGTCACTTGTGTCCTGGTCTTTTTGAACATCTACTGGTTCATCGTCCTGATCATTAAAATCAATTTTATGTTTTCCTGCAGATGTTTCACTGGAGGAAGACACAAATTTGACTTTCTTAACCTTGACGGTTGTATCAGTCACCTTAGGTGTATTTTCTTTTACAGGCTCAGATATAGGTGCAGGTAAGTCCTCTAAGTCTACTGATTTATCAGTTTTCTTCTGAGGTTGAGGCACGTAGTTTGCATTAAAAGGAGGAGGAATCTCATTAAATCCTAGACCTACAGGCTTTTTAGATTGGCGTTGGGCATCTAAAACTTTCCCTAGGTTCAGACTTGAGTTTCTAAACTTTTCTAACTTACTATTGGCCTCTGCTACCTTCACCTTAGTTTCAGCTAGCTCTATGTCTTTGTTCTTAAGATCTTTGGTCAAGGCCTCTACATGCTCATACATCAGCTCTAACCTAACACACTGCTCACTCAGCTTGTCTTTCAGAACTATTACATCTTGAGCATCAGCCTTAAGTTTTTCCTTAAGATCTTGCTTAATGTCATTCAGGCTAGCGTTATCAGATTTTAAAGACTCATTTTGAGCAGATATGTTCTTATGTGATTCTAATACTAGATTTAATCCATCGTTAGAAGTAACACATAACACACATAATTCATGAAAAAGAGAGTAAGTCAGACTAACCTTTGTGTGGTCGGATTCCACGTTGGCCATTTGAGCGGCAAACTCCAGAAGCGTCTGATCATTCGTCTTCTCCACCCACATAGGACTGCTGTCCCTTGTGGTCTGCTCTTCCCCTTCACATCCAATCTCCGTGACTTCAGCCATGAAGGCTCTAGCATTTGATTCCGGATGTGAACTCCAGTCGTAGGTACCATCCAGTTGTCTGTCTGATGTTACGTTTGATAACAGACCAGCTAGATTTGCTTGACCGGTAGATGAACTCGGAAGGTATCTCTGTTGAGACTGATTCTGAAACTGTCCGTGATGCTGATTCTGCCCTTGGTAAGTATCTACCTTCGGTCTCTGACATTTTCTGGCGAAGTGTCCCAGACCTTGACAGTTGTAGCATTTGACTTTGGACTTGTTAAAGCCAATCCCCTTATTATTCATCGTCAGATCCCTCCCAGTCCGTTTGATGAATCTTTTAACCCGTTGGGTTACCATGGCCAGTTGCCATTTCAGATCCATTTCCTCAAGATCGTCCGGTTCTACCTGATCATAGTCTTCATCCCAGAGAGCAGGATTGTTTATCTTCCCCTGAACGCAGTTCCCGTATGCGGCCACAAATGATGCAAGCAAGTTCAAATGTTCTTCAGCCGATTTAGCGCTCATGGGCATCTTAGAGTATCCCTGAGATGTTGATGCCTGTGCTGCTTGAGGTTGCTGTTCTTCCGATCTTCCCAACCCTAAGAACGCTCTGTTCTGTGTGTCATAAGTCTCTGCTGGTGACGACGTTTCTCCGGTGAAAAACGCTGTAGCAGTCTTCAGATCAGCTGCGGCTGAAGGTTTTGTTGATTTTCCAAAATACATGGCTGGATTTTGGACTTGTTCGTAATCCGTTTCGGCCTTCAGTAGCTCGAAATGAAATGCCCGCAACGTTCCCACGATATCCTCCAATGATTGGGTATAATACTTGTCTTCATTAAGCTTGATCATAGCCACGTACATCGCCCACTTGGCTGGTAAGGCATCAAGAAGCTTATTGTTCTTGTCGGTGTCAGTATACTCAATCCCATGACTTTCAAGCTCCGTCAACAGATGATAAAAGCGGGTGATGGTATCATCCAGCTGTTCATCCTTTAACGACTTGAAAATAGCAAATTGCTGCTTCAACAACTCCATGCGCTTCCTTCGAACCCTCGGATTACCCTCACACCTCTTTTCTAGTGACTCCCAAAGTTCCTTAGATGTCTTCTGAGTCCTGAATGTGTGTAGTATATCCTGAGGCAAAGCCATTCGAATAATCGAGAAAGCTCTGTTCTCGGCTTCATACAGTTTCTTATCATCCTCCATCATCATCTGATATGATAAGACTCTCTGACGGCCTTCAACTTCAGAAATAGGTGGAATGTATCCTTCGTCAATACATACCCACATGCGCATGTCATTGAAACGCATAAAATCGGCAAACCGATCTTTCCACCAATAGTAATCTTCGAGTTTCATCAGCTTAGGCGGAGTATTTGCCTTCCCGACCTCATGATCCATTTCTAGAAACTTTTGAAGATTTGACATCGTTTCGAAAGTAATTGAATTGTAACTTAATTAATTTAATTCGAAACTAAGTTAAGCTAATTCTTTCGAATCTAGGTAGATTCGAATATAATTTAGTTTAAATCTTTTTGGGATTAAATTCGATTAAGTTTTGAAATTCAATTAAATTTGAAATCGATGACAGATTCGAAAGTCCCCAGAGTCGAAGGTTAAGTCAAACTCGAATACTCAGTAGATTCGAATCCCTATTCGACTATAAACTAAACTCGAATGAAACTCGAATGACAGCAAACTCGAGATCCTAATCGACTTTAGCACAAACTCGAATTAGATTCGAAACACTCTGTATCAAACTCGAAAGGAGCGGATTTGATTAGACTCGAAATTAAGTGAAACCCTAATTACTCCTAACAGATTCAAGCGCCGCAAACTCGAAAAACGGCTAACACTTCGATTTCTTTATGTTTTGCAGATTAAATCAATGTTTTTACAACGAAAAATATTGATTTCGATCAAAAACGTGAAAAACACGAAGTATTTCCCGGATGACAATTTGCTAAGCTCGAAAAAACACGAAAAACACGAATTTGAGAGAAAAACCGTCCAACAGCGTCAAGAAACCTAGAATGTATCTAGATGAACACGAAGAACACCAAGAACACCCCGTAGGCTCTGATACCACTTGTAAGGTCTACCTAACACATATCTATCTAGACGCGGAACCGTCAAAGAGTGCGGAATCCTCTTTAACGGGTAGACGGAAACAACTCTCAATAGAAACACGGAGACTATCAACGAGCTGTACGAACTACACAAGAACGCACCTACTAGAAGATTCCCTCCGAAACGGCACTAAGACTGATGATAAACTCGAAATCGCTTTATGCTTAATCTCTCTCGAATTCTGAAAAAAGTTTGATAATTATTCGAGTCTACCCCTAATTATAGAGGCTAATTCGAGTCTGCCATGGGCCAAACACGAATCAGGCCCAAGGCCCATTCGAGTTTGTCCCCACTGACACTCTCGAATCTGCCTAAGTAAGCACATTCGAATCTGCCTAAGTGACTCATTCGAATCTAACTAGATTCGAATCCAAGTCGTTAGAGATTTCGAATCTATCTTTTCACATAATTAACTTAGAATTGAAACTTATGTTTTTAACTTATGTTTGATTTTATCTTTGATGTTTATGTTTGAACTTCTTGTAATACGTTACATCAAGTTCAAACATACAATCAATAACTATCAAACATATATAAACATATATATCAACCACTCGTTAAAACTCAATACTTTGAATATTACTTAAACCAAAATGTTCGATCACTTAGACTGCTATCGTCACACAGGGTGTACCAACATTTTTAATAATGGAAAATTAAAGACAAAAACTTAAACTTAAGAACCTAAAACTAAGGACAAAGACTAACTTTTAACCTTTACTAGCGTTACACTCACCGGCAACGGCGCCAAAATCTGACGGGCCGTCGTTGTGACCCGCAGAAATAATCCTTAAATCCACTATTTAGCTTAGAGAAGTAAGGGTCGAATCCACAGCGAGTGTGGTCGTAATTAGAGTTAGGTTATTAGCCTTATAAGTTTATTGAAAGCACTTAAGTTGTGAATTTGTGGATTTGAATGTTTTGTTTAGATTAATGATTGACTATCGCTATGTAACTAAAATTAATGACAAAACAACTAACGTAGTAGATAAAGAATCAAGAGACGAATAACCATTCACGGGATCACCACGACATAAGTATTAGTCATTATAATTTCATGCAACGATCACATAGACAAAATCAATTGTGCGACTAAATTAATCAAACGTCTTTTAATCAATAACTCTCGGCAAAGCGTATGCAACATTAATACTTGTCTTAATCTCTAAGCTAATAGACTCGGCACAAATAATGACACCACGATAAACTATCTTGCTTTTACCAATCACAACACATAATCATAATCATAGCCGAATGTTTATCATTTGCAAACACATAATAGATCTCGCTTAATACAAATACATCAAAACATAAGAAATTAAAGAAGAGTAAACTTAGTCGTATATCCTCCGAAAACGGCTAATGGGATTAGCCGCTCATCATATGCTCTTCACAATTGTAGATCTGAGTCTTTGTGCAGCTTGCGAATCACCGTCTTCGTTCTCGTATCCTCCGGCAGGGCTTCGGCACACTTTCACACATGTTGGATCCTTCCCCAAGGATGCCCCTCAACTTTTATTTATAGGGAGGATGAGATGAGGGTTCCACATGCTGTAAAACGCGTTTTTGGGCCGCAACAGCGCAGGTCAGGCACAGGCCTGCGCCCCCCCCTGCGCCAGGATGCGGCTAGGGTTTAGCTTGCATGTGTTGGAACGTATCTGGATAGTTGGGACTCTTGGTGGAGCGTAGGGTGGGTTTGCTCTGAATTCTCTCGAATTGCTTCATTTTAATATCTTGTCCCTGAAACATAAACTTGGAGTAACAATATGGATTTTACGAAGTATCGATGCTTAAAATGATTATAAAATGACACTGAAACCATATAAATTTTAGACTCATCATCAGCCTTCATGCTAGGCCGCCAATACAACTCCTTGAGGTTGTGATACATATTATCTGATCCAGGGTGAACGGCGTATCTTGATTTGTGTCCTTCATCCATAACCAGCTTTGTTACTCCACCAAAGCTGGATAACCAGACTCTATTCATGAAATATCGATTTCCATTAGCCCTTATCTCAAACTGTTGTGTGTGTGTGTGTGTGTGTGTCTATATATATATATATATATATATATATATATATATATATATATATATATATATATATATATATATATATTGTGTAATTTAAGTTTAAAAATAATAACAATCAACTTTTGATATGTGGTGAAAGTGAATGTAATTCAGTTTATGCAAACATAACTGAACATATGTATATATATGTGAAGTCCGGTATTGTGCATATATGGATGCTTTAAATTAAAAAGAAACACCATCTACTTGGATTGATTAATTAGCTATTTGTATAATTATACGTCTCATTGTGTTCATTCATACATTGATTTTCAAACTTAACAAAATAATATTTTGTCCTGGTTTAATTAATGCTTTCCTTTCTTGTGCATCAGTTTGGCAGATTTACGAACCAATCCATGCCATGCCATTTTGTACTTGGTGCTCATGCTAACAACTTGTGCACTTTTCTCAAATACATGGATTGAAGTTTCTGGATAATCTGCCAGAGATGTGGCCAAGAAACATAAGGTACTGCTCATTGGAGACGTACAAGTAAATAAAGCATGATGTACAAGCTGTTTGAGCTCCATGGTTTTAAAATTTTTATATCTATTTCATTATCAAAATTAGCTTTGAGCCAGCGAGCTCTCTTCTTCTCCTAATGCTTTATTGGAAAATATAAATCGTAACTACGCTATCTCTTCTTCTCCTAATGCTTTGGAAATAGAAACTGTCTTCCTCGTTAAAAATAACTCTCACTCTCTCATCTTGTATTCATTTCACTTCATTCTCTTGTATTTCTTCTGGAAAATAAAGCAAAACAAAAAAAACTACTAGTATAGCTTGTTTGTTGACATCTTTATGGTATTTTAAGAAGCAATATATGTGTCCGTTTGTTTAGACTTTAAGATTACGATGGTCTTGATTGTTTCATTATGTTTTTGTGCTTTGATTTAGTATAATTATGATTTAAAATTTAGTATGAGTCATATGAATTTTCTATATGATATGCGAATAGAGTGATGATTTTGCAGTTAATATGTATTGCTTTCAATTTACTAAATCGAGGTTTTATGTTGTTGATTTATGATAGATGATTAGTTAGAATATTGAAGAGGTTAGCTCCTGAACTTATTGCAAGCCCAGTTGTAGTGGCTTCTTTTAGGCTCTTCTTGTAGACGTTCAATCTGGATGTGTGGTGCACATTATCTATTGAGTTTGATAGAATGTCAGAATTTTGAATAACCAAATTGTGCGTCGATTTGCTCGATCTTACTGTACCAGCGTTGATTACATTCTCTCATGGTTCTGGTTATTGAGAGTATTTTTTCATAAATATCTCCATCTTACTTTAATAGGAATTGTAAGATCAACACCTAGGATTGTTATATTTGATTCCCAGAATAATCAGCACTCGATAATGTATATATTACTCAAACATTTACACAAACAGAATAAAGAAACTCAATGATTGTGGAATGATGATGAAATAATGAAGAACAAAGAGAATGTTTCTGCAATATGCGGCGGCTGAAAATGTGTCCGTGTATTCTCAATATTGTCAACAACTCTTCTAAACAAAACCCTAGGTCATTAAATACATAGGAGAATAAAAGCAACTATCATAGAATTACACTTTGACCCCCTGAACTTTAATAACAAAGAAACTTATTAAAGTAAGACTAGAAATAAATTACATTTAAACAAACTAGTAATATTTATTAAAAAATAACCTACAAGATCGAAATTAAATTTTTAAAAATCTCCCTCTTTTTGATCATTGTGGAGGAACTCTGGCATGATCTGTTGTTTAGGAGGCCAAGGATGATGTCGAATCGTCTTGTCACTTGCCTGATATGTAGCCTTTCGTTCAGATATTTTATGCCGCTAAGGATCTCTTGAATCTCCTTGGGTGGACGTCTAAGTTCCGGATTTGTCTGAGCATCAAATTATTGTATTCTTTTTGTGAGTTCAGCTCTGACTAATCTGATTATTCCATCGGAGTAACAAGGGAGGTCCTCAAAGAGCATGAATCGTTTCTGCCCTTTTTGGTTCAAAAATATAACTCCTGGCTGTCCTCTCAGCACAACATTAAAAATCGGGTGATGATCTAACAAGAAGTTCTCTTGCTCAGAGGCTTTTAATCCGAATTTTACCAGCGCGCTCTCAATTGCCATTTGAAAGTCTCTTAAGCGCATGATAATGGAACGACGGATCATGCTTCTAGTAAGTGCGGCTACAGCGGTCATGTGAGACGGACGTTATTCTGATTTTGTGTTTCAATTTCTCTTGCAAAAACTCAACTTCGTCCACATTCACATAGTCAGGATCGTTCTCATAAAACTCCTGTATTGTTCCATCTCCTCTTTCAACCTCAAAAGCACGATTGAACACTCGAGCTCTCTTGCATATAGTGATAGTGCGAAGCTTTTTAATCTACGACTTTGACAAATAATTTTTCCTTGAGTTTTTCTCCCTGAGCATCAATTGGTTATACTCGGCCTGTTCAGCTTTTGAAACATTCGTAAGCTCCATCAATAAGCGCCTACTGAACGACCCATGCTTCTTCCTGAAAACCATCTTAAACATTTCTTCTAGGAATGGATTCTGGAACTGCTCAGCCGGAAACTTCTTCAGAAACTTTTTTAGACCTTGAACGGGGGGATCTTCTATTTCAGACTTCTGGGCTTCAAGTTATTTGAAAATTTTCCCCCTTTGTTCTTGCCTAAGTTCTTCTTTTTGTTCCTCTGGCAAAGAGTGTACCCCACCTTTAGTATACCGGTTTACCCAATATAAGTCACTTTCGTCGTGGATACCAAGTCCTTCAGGTGTTTCATAAAAAGAATCAACAGTTCTGGGGCCTGAAGGCTCTGGCTCCTGGGCTAGAGGTTGTGGTATAGATTGGACTTGGGGCGGACTTTGGACTTTGGGAGGGCTATGGATTAATAGGGATTCTTTTAGAGTGGAGGGAGCTTGGATTGATGATAGAATCTCTAGTTGTGGCACATGAGGCGGGGAGTTTAGGAATTCGAAGGATGAGGATGATTTTTGAAGTGACGCAAGTTCAGGTTTTGGGGAGAGTAAAGGGTAGTCTTTATCAATATCAGAGTCTGAATCAGACACCAATATGATTTCGACCTTTTCATGTACGAGTTCATACTCTACCATTGCTGACATTGAGTCCAACAGAGCCGGGCCTTTAACCAAAGGCTGGTCTTCTATCATTTCCTGAGCCCCATACCTCTATTCCCCCGACCCTTGGATATCTGTACCCTGAGATTCGGCTCCCCCTACAATCATTATTGGGTCCTCAGACTGAATTATTCGTCGTTTCTCCCCCTCATGGCAATCAGGGTCGTCCTAATCGTCATGTTTGCTTTTTTGAGATTCTGCCTGAGGACGGCACTGAATTTCTATAACTGCCGACTCAAGACGGTCCATACGGGAGTTGGGTTGCTCCTGGACTTGAAGAATTAATCTCGTGAGCACGTCTATCTTGTCAGAAAAATCGAAAAGCTGTGATTGGACTGACCGGGTTCCTGGTGGAGGCAGGTTCTCAGAAGCAACACCCTTACCCTGAATGAAGGAAAGAAGGGTGGTATGTCGTTCTTCAGCAGTCTCCTTCTGGGCGTCCAGGTCAGCCCGAGTGACAACTCCAGTAGCACGTAGAGCTGCTATTAGCATCTAGAGATTAATCTCGGGATGGACTGAAGTTGACGGCATTTGTGATGCAACTTCAGGTCCTCCTTCCATCACTTTTGGCTCCACTGCGGGATGCTCAGATCTGGAAGTTTGTGGAGCTGCCATGGAGGCAGCTCGTTCATCTGTAGACACCACGAAGGTGTCGTGCTGAGTGTGTAGGGGTGGGGAGTGAGCTGTGGGTGAATGAATGATGGTCACTGTGGGTAAAGAAATCTCTGAAGAGGTATGTATTTACGTCCTCGCTTGGTTCCTCTCTCCAGATCGACTCTTTTTAATTCTTCAAAAAGGAATGCAGCATAATCGAAGTGACGATCATACGCGAATGCTGCAAACATTGATAGTACTTGAATTGATGCCGAGTCATGACCAGCATGTTTCGCGGTGAAACATTTGTTGATGATGTCGAATGCTATCCTCCAGTGAGCTTGAAGGTTCTGTGTTCGGAAATCTGATGGCTTTGTGATAGGACCATCATATCCCAGAGCCTTGATTTCTTCTAGGGTTTCCAGAAGAGAAGGGATTGGGGCAAAGGTAAGTCTAGATAGGGAAAAAGTTTCAGCTGGGAGGCGGAGAATGTGGCGGATGGCTGCGGTTGTGATTTTGACTGGAACGCAGTGAATTGTAGACGTGCAGTAGGGTTCGACATCAGACACAAACTTGAGATGATGCCAGAACTGTTGGAGGTATATTTGGGATACGAATATGGCGGTGGATAGGGAGTAATATAGTGGGTGGCTTTTGAGAATATCAAATGCGATATTCTCGGCTTCACGCCGAAGGGTGGATACGTCAAGTTGCCAGTTATGGGCGAAAAACTCGACGAATTGTGATTGAGGTAAGATGGACTCTTCTGGGATTGGTGAATGAGGCATTATTAGAATGACAGCGGGTTCCATGAGTCCTGTAGAAATCCATCAGAGTTAGAATAGAAGACTTAATAGGATAAGACATTGATACTAAGTCTGGGATAAGTGTGAAATAGAAACTGTCTATTCTGTTTAATGCATCGGGTCTTTATCAGTAAAATGGAAATTCTACTGAATAAAGTCCAAAGTCAATCGTTAAGAGACCAATGTTAGAACAGACATTTTCACTCAAACATTGATCCTAACTCTAACCAATGGAGCAAAGGACTTGAAATATTTTTGGTTTTAATAAATATGGAAAACTGGAAAAATAGTGATCCGAATTTGGTTCAGTCCAAAATCCGGATTATAGTGCATGGAATTGTAAGGAAGAGGACCGAATTCGGATGGAAGCAGATTTCGGATGGGGACCGAATTCGGGGTAGATCCGAATTCGGATGCACAGTAATTGATAATGGAAACTTAGAAAAATAATTGGAAATTAGAACAATGCTGATATGGACCGAATTCGGATGCACAGTGGTCCGGATTCGGATGGAACAGTTGAATTTTTTGAATACTTTCTAAGTAAATTTATCCGAAGTCCGGATGGTCCGAACTTCGAATGGTCCGAAACTGACACTTAGAAAATATTTTCAACAGTTAATGTTCATGCACACATGCAACGTGAACAGTTCAAAAATGCATGAAAATGCAGATCCTAGTCTAAAAACATGCAATGAACATTTTAGTCAACTACACTATGCTATAAATAACAAATTAAATGGCTTAAAATAAGCAAAAACCGAAACAAAAAAACTTTAAAATTTTGAAAATCAAACACACTAAATAGGAAGTTAAATACTAAAATAAAGTTAAAAAGATGATACCTGATAGTGCCGAAGTCTGAAAAAGCAATTAAAATGAAGACAGAAGATGGTTTAATGAGCTTGATCGTTCAACAATGGAGGATCGGCGGTGGTTTCGTTCGACGGTTGAGAGAGAAAGAAGAGAAGTAAAGAAGCTTAAAGTAGAAGAAAGTGAAAGATTGACCATTGACCCGCCTATTTAAATGAATGGCGGGTCGGGTCGGGTGGAAAGGATCCGCGCCAAATAAAGGGATATGGGCCATTCGGTTTTTAAAAAATTGTTTAAAACAAAGTTGGGCCAAACCTACTCTTAAAAAAAATTTTACCAAAGGAAATAAAACAAAAAAATATTAAGCCCAAGAGAGAAAAAAAAAACTTTTTGAATTTTGCAGAATTTTCTTTGAAAAACAAAATAGTTAAGAAAACTATTTTTGTGATTTTTTATAGAATAAATTTAGACAAAAGAAAATTAGAAAGATAAAATAAAATAAAGATTAAGAATATGTTTGGCTTTTTGATATATATTAAAAAAATAAAATCTATTTGGGATTTTCGTGACATATTATATTAAACCTAAATTTTAAAATTAAGTAATCTAAAATTTAAAGTTATAGAGACATTACAAACAACAAAAAATATAAACTAACATCTAATTATACTCCCCCTCAAATAAACACCTATCCTTTTTCTTTTCTGTTTCTGATAAATTTCTTGAACCTTTTCAACCTTTAAGATACAGACAAACCTGGATAAATTTACGTCCCACTCAGTGATGAACAATTCAAATAGCAATTTGTTAGGATCATTAATTATTAAAGATGTACATAAATAAGGAAATATTGAAATTTAATTTTGCGACACACTCCTTATATTTAAATAACAGATACTTTCTAAAATAAAGGAATTAGAAACATGAAAGTTTGAAATAGAATTATTTTAGACAATATCTGATAGTTAACTAGAAGGTGGATTCAACATACCGATATATGATACTAAAAACTGAAAAAGAGGTTCGTCTAAAGCTTTAGTAAAAATATCAGCAAGTTGATATTCCGCGCCTACAAAATATAACTCAATTGTTCCCTTTTCTACATGATCATTAATTTAATGACACCTGATATCTATATGTTTCGTTCGAGAGTGCTGCACGTGATTGCAAGAGATAGCAATCGCACTTCGAGAATCGCATTAGATTTGGATGTTGGTGAGTGAGAATCCATAATCACGTAATTGTGTTCTCATCCACAGCACTTGAGAGCAATAACTTGCAGCTGCTACATACTCCGCTTCAGCTGTGGATGTTGAAACAGAATCCTACTCTTTCGAGGATCAACTCACCGGTCTGTCTCCCAAGAATTGTATTCCGTTTGATGTGCTTTTCCTGTCAACTCTACGACCTGCAAAATCAGCATCTGAAAAGGCAATAAGATCAAAATCGGTTCCCTTTGGATACCAGAGACCAAGATTGGGTGTACCCTTAAAATAACAAAACTGCGTTTTACCGCAGTTAGGTGTGATTATTTTGGGTCAGCCTGAAAACGAGCACAAAGACATGTTGAAAACATTATATCAGGTCTACTAGCAGTCAGATTCAGTAAGGATCCTATCATCCCTCTGTAAGTTGTATTATCGACACTTTTCCTAGAAGCATCGGTGTCCAACTTACAGTTGGAAGCCATGCGAGTTGCGATACTCGTGCAAGAGTCTAACTTATTCTTCTCGAGAATGTCAAGAGTATATTTCGACTGGTTCACAAAAATACCATTTTCAAGTTGTTTCACTTGTAATCTGAGGAAAAATTTCATTTCCCCCATCATACTCATCTCGAACCTGGACTCCATTCGAGATGAAAAATCCTTATTGAAATTACTGTCAATAGATCCAAATATAATGGCGTCGACATATATTTGAACTAGCATTATGTGTGGACCTTCCCTTTTGGTTAACAATGTTGTGTCCACCACACCTTTGCTGAAACCAGCTAAGATAAGAAAGTTAGAGAGACTGTCATACCCTGCGCGAGGTGCTTGTTTCAAACCATAGAGGGCTTTGTCTAGCACATAAACATGGTCAGGTGTATGTGCATCAACAAATCCTTGTGGTTGTTCAACGTACACCTCTTCGTTAAGTTCACCGTTAAGAAAAACTGTCTTGACGTCCATCTGGTACACTTTGAAGTATTTGTGTGTCGCGTACGTCAAGAAGATTCTGATAGCTTCAATCCGTGCAACTGGAGCGAAGGTCTCGTCATAATCTATCCCTTCTTGTTGTCGGTAGCCTTTGGCGACAAGTCTCGCTTTGATCTAATCACGATGTTGTTTTCGTCACGTTTGTTCTTGTAGATCCACTTTGTTCCGATAATTGTTCGGTCTATGGGCTTGGGAACTAACCGCCATACTCAGAGCTGTTCAAACTAGTTGAGCTCTTCTTGCATTGCAACAATATAGTCTGGGTCTCTTAAGGCTTCATCCACACGAGCAGGTCTATCATACTAAGGAATGACGCAAAAGAGACATTCATTAGCAGACGCCCTTTGGGTTTGTACACCAGTTGAGACATCACCAATGATTTTATTGGTTGGGTGACTTCGGGTCTATTTTGTTTCGTGTGGAAGGGGTGAACAGGATGGAATCTCAGTGGTGAGAGTGGGAATGGAGGATGATTCATGGTCAATGTTTTCTAGTGAAGGTACCACTGGTTCCAGTTCGGGTTCAATATATTCAGGTGAAGGAAGGATGTTTGGCATGATGTGTGAGGGTACTTCTGGAGTACATTCAGTTGCAGATGTATTAGTGGATGAAGTTGATGGATGTGGGTATGAAGTGGATGAAGATGGATCAGATAGAATTTGTGTGCAGATGAATTGTTGGATGTGTTACCTATAGAAGAAGAAACATTAGAAACATTTGAACAAGGACCAAAGAATTCTACATAAAAAGGATCAAATAAATTAACTAAATCAGAAGGTGAAAAAGAAGTAGATTGAGAAGAAGAGTCTCCAGGCATTGGTGTGATGTGTGGTCCTGAATTGATCAACTTCTGGTGCCAGTGCAGCCAATTCATCAAATGTGACAGGCACACTTTCATTGACTGTCCTGGTGCGAGAGTTGCATGCACGATATGCCTTTGAGTTCGATGGGTATCCAATGAAGATCGCTTCATCCGCTTTCTAGTTGAATTTCCCAAGGTTGTCTTTGTCATTAAGCACATAGCACCTGCAACCAAATACACGTAAGTACTTGATAAAAGGTACTTTATTTAGAAAGAGTTGGTATGGAGTTCTATTGAAACAATTATGGATTATGGAGAGATGCTGCATGTAGCAAGCCGTTGACACGGCTTCGGCCCACAAGAACGGAGGTAGCTTTGAGTAAGTCAGCATTGTACGTGCAGCTTCTACAAGGGTACGGTTACGCCTTTCTACGACTCCATTTTGTTAAGGTGTTCTAGCAGCAGAATATATATGTTGAATACCTTTGGATCGAAGGAAGCCCTCTACAACCGAATTCTTTAATTCCGTGCGGTTGTCAGATCGGATTTATTGAACAGACAGCTGTAGTTGGGTTTCGACACTCTTTATAAAATCGATGATTTCTTGAGCTGTCTCATCCTTGGATCGCAAGAATTTAACCCAGCTATAGCGTGAGTAATCGTCAATCATAACCAACACATATCGCTTTCTCTTTATGCTTTGGGTCCGCATTGGTCCGCATAAGTCCATATGAAGTAACTACAATACTCTTTTCGATTATCGTTCGGGTTTAGGTTTGTGAGATGATCTTTTCATCATTCCCTTCTCACAAGCTCCACACAGATGGTCTTTTTCATATCTCAGTTCTGGGTGTCCTTTCACCAGTTGTTTAGCAGCCAGCTTGTTGATGTTCTCAAAGTTTCAGTGGGATAGCCTACGATGCCACAACCAAGAGTCTTTTGAAGAGGCTTTTGACAGAAGGCAATTGCTATCCTTAACCATAAGCTTAGCTACATCTATGGTGTAAAGGTTAGATTTATGGGAACCAGATAAAATTTCTTTACCATCCATACTCTTAACACTACAGTTCTTATCCCTAAATGTAACTTCTAATTCTTTATCGCAGAGTTGACCTATGCTAAATAGATTATGTGATGATCTCTCAAAATTGTCAACATCCTTGAAGACTAGATTATTTAAGACTAAATCCACGTATCCTTTTATGTGAGCATGGTGATTGTTCCCAAATTTGAATGTCCCACAATATTGTTCTACTATATTGGACAAGAATTCTCTTCTCCCAGTCATGTGCTTGGAACAACCTGAATCCATATACCATATGTATTTTGCCTGAAAAAACAAATAAATACATACAATGAAAATATATAAGCACTCAAACATATCCATCTTAAATTAACATTCAACCCGTGTTCTGAACCGAGATGTTCAGAAAACATGATGATTTTAGACCGGGTCCTGAGCTGTGTGCACAGAAGCCAAACATGTCGGTTTAAGAACAACCGACAAGCAGAATAACGGGTCCTAGCCTATGATAACTAGAAGCCAATTCAGTGAAGTACGGGTCTTGATTTGAAGTAACCAAGAACCATCTGCATTAAGATCACACAACTTTGGGTACCCATCTTAATATGGGTCCTTTAGGGTTAGGAGTTCTAGGAGAATATGGTACGTTTGTAGTTTTAGGAACTCATTTTGCAGTTAAGTGTGGACCAGATGCATAGCGTTTTGGAATATATTGATAATTGGATTTAACAGGCTTTGGAACCTTAGGTGATCAAATTACCTTCGGTTTTTTAGTTTTTGAGACTTGTTTGACTTTTGCTTTAGATTTGGGGCTATGCTAAGTACAAGTCTCATTTTTTGTGATGGCCGATGATGCAACATTTTTTATTTTCTTTTTGCGAATTCTTTTAGCAGGATATGTCACAAAAGCATTCATTTCAGGTAGTTGACGTCTAAAACGAGTTGGACATAATTTAAACAACTCACTAAATGAATACTTCAAACAAGAATTAGAATTCATTACATCATTACAATCATTGTTTTCAAAGATTACATGCACCCTATCTCTAGAAACAAAATCATTTGGCATAACAACCTTCTTCCCAAAAAAACTTGTAAAATCTTGGATAGGCATTTTTGGCACTCTTCTCACATGATCTGTAGGAACAAAACAACGAGAGTCAGTACGCATGGAAGACTTAGATTTTGGAGCTTTTTCTTTTTGTTGGTGAGAGAGTTTCTTAGAAGACTTGGATTGAATCTGAGTCTTCTTCGAAACCTCAGCTTTGAAAGGTTTTGAACACTCACCTTTAAAACTGATAGAAGAATTTTCAATTTTAGTTTTACCTTTGTCAGATGTCACAAGTGGGATTTTGGTAGGACGAGAAACTCTTGGTTCTTTTAAATGATCATTTATGCTTTGAGAATCCATGTCAAATTTTTCTTTATAGACAGTTAATTCTACAATTTGTTGAAAACTTTGATTTACCAATTTTTCCTCACTCTTAAGAAGGGCTTCTTGATTACCAAGAGCTTTCTTTCGAGTAGACTTTAATTCCTTTTCTAAAACATTAATTTTGTGTTGAAGAACTTTTGTAGGAATGTAAAGATGAGGGATTGGTTTGACTGGTTCTGCTTTCATTTCAGCTTCAGAATAACTAGAAAAGTAACCTTCCTCTAGAGTGGGTCTCTATAAGGATAACTCTCGTTTATCTGTTCATATTTAAAAGATATTTCTTTTTCTTTATTTTCATTACGTTTCTTATCCTTTTGGGTTAAGACTTCTTTTGATGATTCGAAAAAAAAAATTTAAGCCCAGCACCCATGTAATTCATGTCATAAAAGAGAGGTAAAACTTGTTGAGCCTTTTCCAAAAACTTAGGATTTTTAAAACCAATTCCTTGTTTGGAATGATAAAACCTAGTCTCTTTGGGTTGGTTTAAGTGAATAGTTTATTCTGTTTGACCCCTTTTTAAAAATTCATCATCAAGGGTCATTATTAAAGAGTACAAACTTATTCTTTCTTCCTCTTAAATTTTATATTTTTCTAAGAAATCTATGTTTTCCATACTTACCGTCTCTAATTGTTTTGATAGAACAGATAATTCTGATTTAAATGAGTACTTTTCATTTGATAACCTATCCATACAAGATTCTAGATACGTATTCCTATCCTGAACATCTACCTTTTCAATTAGCATCTGTTTTATCACGTTATGATTAGTTAACCATTTCTATTGATATACCTCAAATGACTCTTTCAATGTTTGGGCTAGATATTCAGCCTTGACACACTTTTCCATTTCAGCATTTAATCTAGCTTCTAGATCAAGTATATGCGTGACCAAGTTACATTTACTATGAACAGATAAATTATTTACATGCTTTGGAATGTACCTCTCGTGCCTCAGAATATGATGAAGAACATTCTGGATCCTCGGATCTGGCCATCAGACATGCTGGTGGATTTTGCGGTGTCTCCCACTCAGCAGCATTGTCTGAATCTAAATCGGTCGATGTAGCATAGTCAGCCAATCCAAGACGATCCGCCATGTAGCAATTCTTACCCTTGTCGTCCTCTTCATCAGTATCCTCCACATCGCAATAATCTTCTTGGGCAACCAAAGCCATGGCATCAAAACGCTTTTTAGCGACCTCCAATTTCCGTTCAAAATAGCCAACGTCTCTTTCAAACTGATTCTTGCATTCCCGAGCAAAGTGGCCCGGTTTGCCGCATTTGTAGCATAAATGTTCTTCATTTCCTTTAGGCTCTTCAGCTCTTGCCCTTTCATCTCTCCGCTCACCCGGCCTCTTGTCGGCACAGCGAGGTTCTCGGCATTCGTCCATTCGGTTGTCTCGACGATCATAATCCATTCGATCGTCATGTCGCTCATCCCGTCTATCCTCCCGATGATCATCCCTGCGGTTATAATCGCCTCTATCATTCCTGCGATCATCTCGCCTATCGTCTCGCCTTTCATAACGACGGTCATTTGGATAGTCCCGTCTGTTGTCTTATCGCCGGTCATCTCTATCATCCCTCCTGTAGTCATCCCTCCGGTCATCCCTACGATATTCATCACGTCTGTCATCCCTCCGCTCATAAGAATACCTCCGCGGGCCGGTGTCGTAGCGAAGCTGGTTGTTAGTCTTATTGGAGAAACGTCACTGTTGAAAACGATTAGTCCATAAGGCTATCTGTTCTTGAATCGTTTCTTCTTCTTCATCTAAAGTCTCACGCGGAGGAGAAGCATATCGGCATTGGGAGGATGATGATCCTTGTGTGTAGGATGCAGTAAAGAGGTTCTTGTTGGATATCAGGGCCTAAGAATCAGCCGGTTTCATGCCCGTGTCGGCAGATAGTAACAAGGATGCTAACTGATTGGCCATCTGTTTCTGGTGGTCTACGTCAACCTGATACTTTTTCAGCTCCTTAAAAACTTCATTGATAGACACATTGGGGATGTCCAATATTCGTCTCGTGGCTCGGCATGCAACTTGCCATTCAGGGGCTAAGGCAGCAAAGAGCTGGATGTTGATGTCATCTTTGTATTTCTTAATGTGCAGTTTGTTGAGTTTGTTTAGAACTGCACAAAATCTGGTGAAAGTGGCCTGTAGTGATTCCCCGTCTTTGGCCCTGAATTCGGTAAACATAGCCTTTGCCTCCTCAATCTTCGCTCTGTTTTCTAAGTCGGCCCCCAGCATCTGAACCTCCAGTTCATCCCACATTTCCTTGGCAGACATCTTGCTGTCTACTCCGACAAGGATATTAGTGGGCATGGCTTGATAGATCATATATTCAACCCTTTTGTCAGCATGTTGCCAGTCTCGCTCTGCCTCATTTGCAGGTTCACGTTCTACTTTACATGTGAGAACAAGTGGGTTGGCTTCGGGCCTTGTAACAATTTCCCGATAATAGATGACTGGGCCTTCGGTAATAGATTGGAGCATAAGGTTTCCATTGAATTGCATACCGACAAACTTGATAACTCGGGACTTCCACTGCTCGTATTCATCCGCATTCAGAACAGTGGTCTGTTCTCGGATCCTAGGACAAGGGCCTCTCGGGACATGATTTATAATGTCGATTGGAAAGAATGAGATCTTGAAGGTGGAAACTGGATTCGGATTAGATGAACTTCAGATGAACAGCACCTCGGATGGTATGAAGTTCGGATGGGCAGAGATCGGGTGAACAGTGGACTTCGGTTTGGACGGATGTCGGATGAACAGTGACTTCGGATGGGGCGAAGTGCATATGAACAGTGTATTTATGGACGGACCGAATTAGGTTTGACCAAGATCTGATGGACCAAAATTCGGATGGACCGAATTTGGATGAACAGTACGAATTTCGGATTGACACTTAGAAAAATTTTCAAATGGAAATACCGAATTCGGATTGCGACTGAAGTTCGGAGGGTCCGAAATGAAAGTACAAATGAAGGCACAAGTTAATTTAAGTGTTTTAAAAATGCTTGATCGGAACTTCAGGTAGTCCGAAGTGAGATCCGAATTGGGGAAAACTGTTGTCCGAAGTGCAGCTAAATGTGGTCCAAACTTGGACCGAACTATGGACCGAAATGGGGTCCGAAGTTCAACAGATATGAATTTTCAGAATATTTCTAGAATTAAAACTAGCAGATTTTGGCCTAAAAAATAATTTCTAAATGATTGGATAATTATTTTAAACACTTTTAAGTACTTAAAGTACACCAAAAACACCTAAAAATCGTTTAAATTGGACAAAATCGAAAGGAAAACTAATATATTTTCAAGACTTAAAATCTGTTTTAAATGGACAGAAACTTGTAATGATTGAACCTAAATAGCTCTAAATCACTAGGGGATGAATACTAGATGATTATAGGAAGAAAGAACAAGAAAAACAGAAATATTGATGGGTAAATAAGATCAAACAGTGATATTTTGAAAAACAACGAAGAACAGCTGTTGAATCCGAAGATAAAAGTTGAAACCACCTCCTGAGCTCTGATACCAATTGTTATATTTGATTCCCAAAATAATCAGCCCTCGATAATGTATATATCACTCAAACATTCACACAAACAGTATAAAAAAACTCAATGATTGAGGAATGATGATGAAATAATGAAGAACAAAGAGAATGTTTCTGCAATATGCGGCGGCTGAAAATGTGTCCGTGTATTCTCAATATTGTCAACAACTCTTTTACACAAAATCCTAGGTCATTAAATACATATGAGAATAAAAGCAACTATCATAGAATTATACTTTGACACCCTGAACTTTAAAAACAAAGAAACTAATTAAAGTAAGACTAGAAATTAATTACAAGTAAAGAAACTAGTAATATTTATTACAAAATAAACCCACAAGATCGAAATTAAATATCTAGCACGGATGCTTCAAAGAAAGAGGCTGGAAATGAAACTCAGGTGTGATAAGGTAAGTTGGTTTGTCGTAATTCTTTTTACACTTAATTTACAATGAGTGTTCCTGTTTGATCCAAATTACGGTATGTAGAAATCGGATAAATGCATTATAACCCACATTACTGCTAACATTGTTTTTTTAGTAGGAGGAGTTGTTGATCATGAAGCCCAAGTTTACGAAAACAAACAACATTCAAGGTTATTATGGAAAAGGTAACGTTGTCTTCGACTGCACCTGGATCAAGTAAATAATTTTATTATTGTTCCTTTATTACATGATCTACTGTGATTTAAATGTTGAGATATGTGCTATTTACGGTAGCAAGTAGTTTTTATGACCTTTTTAGCTATGGATGCTCAGCAACACACACACACTGAGACACTGCTTCTGTGGCGCCACTGTTTTGTGTATGATTGATACATACCAATTGAATTGTCCTCTTCACTTGCTAGTTCTTTTTACTTTTTTGGGAATGCATGTTTGTAAGTTATGTTTTTTAATGCATTATATCACTAGCTGAATGACCTGAATCTGGAACTTGTGTTCCAATTCTGTATTTTTTTTCCCTTTCCATGAGCAGCATATTGAAGATTTGACACAAGAAAACTTCTCTTTGTAACGAGCTCTTGAGGCTTCTTGAGTTCTTGCAGAGTCGTTAGCCACTGAGAACTCAACATTGATTGACTGATAGTTATAACCAACACGTTTGACCGTTTGTCCTACATGTGAGTAGATATTTTTTGGACTGAACTGATTCTAAAAAATAATATCTTTGGAGTTAAATTCACTATTTGATTACATGTCATTTAATTGTGCACGTGTATCTTTTTTTATTTCCATTTGCAGGGTTTAAACAAGCGCACATCAGGCACGCCTTGGCGATGGACTGCTCGTGGGATCAACATTTTTAGTTCTACTAAAGAGAATGACGATTTTGATGCTTTGGAACAGGTTATATTTCTCTGCAGCAATGATTTTATTATAGTTCCTTTATTACATGATCTATTATCATTTAAATGTTGAGAGATGTGCTCTTTAGGGTAGCAAGTAGTTTTTATGACCTTTTTAGCTATGGATGCACAACAACACACACTGACACACTACTTCTGTGGCTCTACTGTTCTGTGTATGATTGATACATACCAATTGAATTGTCATCTTCATTTGCAAGTTATATTTACTTGTTCGGGAATGTATGTTTGTAAGTTATGATTTTTTATGCATTATATCACTTGCTCAATGACCTGAAGCTGGAACTTGTGTGAGCTACATATTATTTATTTATCTTTTGATAAGTTTTTGTGGTTACCGTACTTTCTTACTTGTATTCATGTCCCTAGGTGGAAGTTGATGCTGTCAGGAATGAGTATGGAAATGCTCGGTTAGAATGTATTGCGGCTAAAGAATGTGCCAAGTTGTTGGCTTTTGAGTTTATTGGATTTGAGGAAAAGGTACTATGTGTTAGTGTATCTTGTGTGACGATAGCAGTTTAAGTATAGATGATATTTTGTAATAGTTCAATTGTTCGTAATTGCATATTAATGCATGTTGGATATATGTTTGATATATTTTTTGATATTGATTGTATATATGTTTGAACTTGGTTGTAATTGATGTTTTACTTAAGTTTAAACATAAGTTCAAAGTTAAGTTCAAAACAAAAGTTCAAATGTAAGTTCAATCATAAGTTCTAGAACAAGTTCAAAGACAAGTTCTAGAATAAGTTCAAAGGCCTAGATTCGAACTTATGATGGACAAGTTGGTGGGCTTGGGCCTTCTCGAACTTTTCCAGGGCAAGTTCGAATCAGATGCCAATAATTAAGAGTTATTCCGTTTTGATTAATAATCTTTGCAGAAATAATCAACCCTGGCGATTATGAACTTGCAGAGAGCTTTTAGTGTGTTCTTGGAGAGAATCACGTGTCGGGACGTTCGAGTTTACGTCTATCATCGTGTGTGTATCCGTGTTATGTGTGTGTGATCGATCCGTTAAACCACTAACAAGGATTCCGCACTCGTAGGACGGCGTCACGTCAAGATTGGATCCGTAGGTAGGTGACCTTACAAGTGGTATCAGACACATAAGGGTGTTCATCGTGTTCTTCGCGTTCATCTTAAACATTCTTGGTTTCTTGGCGTTTTGGACGGAAACATCACATCTTTTATAAGTTTTTCGAGTTATACAAGCAAAAGAACGGAGAAAAATTCTTATTGGTTCACTTTTTCAGTCGAAATCCTTGCTTTTGGTGTCAAAAATATTGGTTTAAGCTGAAAACTTGAAAAAATCGAATTTTTTGCCGTTTCTCGAACTTGCGGCGCTCGAACATAGGGGGCATTAGAGTTCATTCGAATTTGTCAGAAATACGCTCCTCTGGAACTTGATTTAGGGTTTCATTCGAATTTGGCTGAGATTCGAATTTTTCAGATTTCGAATTTGTCAGAAATCTCGAACTTGTCAGACCTTCGAACTTGTTGATTTCGAACTTGAACAGTTTCGAATTTAATTTCATACGAATTTAACCTTAAACTAATTCGAACTTGTCTAAGTTCGAAAGGGTTTATTTTAAATTAATTTTAAATTAAGTTATCTAAGTTCGAATACAAAAAGTTTATAAAGAATGACCAGTTTGCAAAAGTTCATCGAAATGGATCACGAAGTTGGCAAGACAAATTCTCCTCCAAAACTGATGAGGTTGGAAGACAGCTTGATGGGACTTACGATTGGAGTTCTCATCCTTAGTCAAACGCTAGAGCCTTCATGGCTGAAGTGACAGAGACTGTGGATGATGGAGCAGAGGAAGTGACAGAGGACAACGAACAGCATGATACAAGTCCTGTGTTGGTGGTGAAGTCAGAAAATCAGACCATTCTGGAGTTTGCCGCATAGATGGCTAACGTGGAATTGGATCACAAAAGGGTAATTCTTAACTTTTCTACATTTCGTGACTTATATGTTTTATGTGCTACTTCCAATGATAGATTGGACTTAGTTCTAGAAACACATAATAACTTAATTGCTCAGACAGAATCACTAAAATCAGATAATGCTAGTCTCGTAGATATTAAAGAAGATCTTAGGAATAAGCTGAAAGCAGATGCTCAAGATGTTATAGTTCTAAAAGATAAATTAAGTGAGCAATGTGTCAGGATAGAACTTATGTATGAGCATGTTGCGGCTTTAACCAAAGAACTTACCATTAAGGAAGTTGAGCTAGCTGAATCAAGAGTTAAAGTTGTAGAGATAAATAGTAAGTTAGAAAAGCTTAGGAACTCTTCACTAAATCTAGGGAAAATCTTAGATGATCAATGTCAGTCTAAGAAACCAGTAGCTTTAGGTTATCAAAAGAGTCCTCCACCTTTCAACGATAATTATGTGCCTCAACCTCAGGGTAAAACTGATAGATCAGTCGAGTCAGAGGAGGCATCTGCAACTGTATCTGAATCTGATAAGGATAAATCAACAAAAGGAGTATAGGTGGTAGTTGGTATTGTTTAGTTATCACTGATGATTACTCACGTTTTTCATGGGTTTTATTTTTAGGTATGAAGGACGAAACAACTGCAAAGTTAATTGGGTTCTTAGACCAAGTCGAAAACTCCTACGGGACGAGGGTAAAACGTATCAGGAGTGATAACGGAACAAAATTTAAAAACACAGTAATTGGTGTATATTGTGTTGGAATATCTTTTGTTGATGAAATACAAAGTCTATTTTATATTTTGTAATTTGTTCATAGTTGTAAATAGTATATAATAATAGTTGAGTTTGTAATAGAAAACAGATCTGACATTCAGCATTTTGTATACGCACGGATTTCCAGGAAGATTAGGGCAACAGTGTTTGAACTTCTCATTCTCCTTTGTAATCGAATTTGTAATCAATCCAAGCATTTGGTTAGTACTCTTATTTCTATTCTTGATTAATTATATAGATTATTGATTGATATATATGATTCACATTTCACAATTGGTATCAGAGCACTTAGGGTGATTTTTGATTTGAAATTGAATTTTTCTAACACTGTTCTTGAAAATATTTTATTTCGAAAAACAGAAAAATCAACAAGGGTTTTAATCCTGTTGATTATTGATTGTGAAAATTCGATCGAAGCAAGAGGATAGGAAGTCGAATATATTGATTATATTTTTGTTTTGATTCATCAAACCAGAAAAAGATCTGTTGATTTTTCGGAAATTTTGAGAAACCAAAAGTTCTTCACTGTTTCATTGAAAAAGTCACTTTTAGATCTCTTTTTGGACAAAATACTTTCACAAAAAGTGTTTGAAATCAAAATCCCTACCTTCGATATCAATTTGGTTGAAAATAGCTCAATTTTTACAAATTGATTTGAGTTTCAGACTTGAAAATTTTGAAAAACTAAGAAACTCGGATTATACTGTGTTCTTGGGCAATTCGAGTCGACAGCCTTTAACAATCGAGTTGATAACAAGTTTAAATCGAGTTGACTTTATTGTCAATCGAGTTGAACTTGTACTTCAATCGAGTCGACTTGCATTTCAATCGAGTTGACTTGCATTTCAATCAAGTTAACTTGCATTTCAATTGAGTTGACCTATCTTACATTCGAGTTGGTAGTGTATTCCATTCGAGTTGAACTTACATTGTATTCGAGTTGAACTCAGTTCAATTTGAGTTGATCAACTTCAAAGGAAAGTTTAATTCGAGTTGCACATATCCTCATTCGAGTTATACTTAGTTTAATTCGAGTTGCACATATATTCATTCGAGTTACACTTAGTTCAATTCGAGTTGCAGAATAGAATCAATCGATTCGCAAAATAGAATCAATCGAGTTGCACACTGCATCAATCGAGTTGCACACTGACTCAATCAAGTTACACACTGAATCAATCGAGTTGCACATAAGTTCTAATCGAGTTGCACATTGAGTCTTTCGAGTTTCATAATTAATTGATTCGAGTTGTTTAATTCTTCTAACAAGTTTATTTGTTATAGATTCGAGTTGATTATACATTGGTTCGAGTTTCACTCATTCATTAACTGAGTTGTTCAACTCATCATTCGAGTTTTTAATCTTGTTCATTCGAGTTTCATTCAACATTCTTTCAAAGTTTGATCAATTTTCAATAGTTGATCAACTGATTCAATTTCAATCAAATATCATTCGATCTTGGAAAGTTTCCTATCTATCAGTCATAATGTCAAAAGACGCGCTTGCCATGGGATCAGAGACGAAACCTCCAATTCTCTATCGGGGAGAATACGTACAGTGGAGGGAGAGGTTTTTGGAATTTATTAGTTTCCGTGATTTGTCGGATGAAATGCTAAAATCCTTAACGGACGAACCAACTGTGTTTATCGAGACAATCCCTGGTGTACCCACTGGAAATCCCCCAATTCCACCAAGAACTGTTGAGGTTACAAACTTAACTGAGGCACAGAAAAGAATTAAATTAGGGGATAAAACAGGTAGGAAGTTGTTACTGATCTCAATCCCTAATGACATCTATACGTGTCTTACAAACACAAAGACCGCCAAATCCATCTGGGATGAGGATGCAACCAATAGAGCAAGGAAGAGTCTGATGACTTTCGAGAATTTTAGACCACGAGAAGGAGAATTACTAGAAAACACTTACTTGCGGTTTGTCAGTCTGGTAAGTGAGATGAAAAGAAATAGAGTTTCAAAGTCCAATCTAGATATCAATGTCAAGTTCTTAAACGTACTTAACCCAGAATGGGAAAAGTATGCGATAATTATCCAACAAACGAAAGACATTAAAGAGATGGACTTCCACATGATTTTTGAAAACCTCAATAACTATCAAGAGGTTGTTTTGAGGAAAATATCTGGTAAAAAGAAAGCCGAGAAAGAAACCATTGAACCTTTGGCTTTACTGGCAGAAAAGAAATATAAGTATAAGCTGAAAAAGGGAAACGGGCAGTCATTAGCAGTAGCTCTTCCGAATCAGACAAATCAGATTCATCCGCTGATTCCGAGATAGAAGAGATGAAAAAGCAGATGGCCTTGCTTACTAAGGCATTCCAAAAGAAATTCTATCGTAAGCCAACCAACAACAAAATGTGCTACAAGACTGGCTCAAGGAAGTTTGAAAAGAAGGAGAAATATGAAAAATCTGGTGAGAGTAGTGGCAGGAAAGCTGAAAAATATGAAAAATCTGATAAATCAGACAAGAAAGAAACATAGCAAAAGTGCTATAATAGTGGAAAACCAGGACACTTTGCTCGTGAGTGCAGAATTCCAGTAGTCAAAAACTCTGACTACTACACAAGAAAGGCTCACCTAGCCAAAGAAAAGGAAGCTGGAAAAGCCCTTATGGCAGAAGATGATCATTGGCTACAGTTATCAGTGGATGAAGACATATTGGATGAGGATGCTCATAACTGCCTGAAATCAGAAGTCTTCAATGAATTGGAAATGAGTGAGTCAGCTATGTTAGCAGAAGATGAGGTATGGGTTAGCACGGACGAAGAAAATGAGGAAAAGCAAGAGTCTGATGTGGAAGAGACTGAAGAATTCGCGTTGATGGCAACAGGAAAAGTTGGATGCAGCAATTACAAGGATACTGATGAATCAGAGTCGGAAAAATAAGACAATTCAGAAACACCAGAGGTAAACTCTAATTCTGACTCTGAAAATGATGATTCCTGTTTGCTTGAAGAAAAATTAACACAAATGGCCTTTATGCTTAAGAAATTTGAAAAATCATTAAAGGCTGAAAAGAAACATGCTCACTCCTTGGAAAATAAGTTATGTAATGAACATGCATTAGTATTAGATTTTTTCAAGGATAAAGCATTGGCATTACGAGCAGTTTCTGATTTGCAAGACAAAGCAGATTAACTTCAAAGCAAAATCCAAGAACTTAATAACAATATATCTGACCTACAAGAAAAACTGAGTTTGGCAGAAATAGAGGCTTCAAATTTTTCTGTAAAATATCATACCATTTTTGAAGAAAGAACTAAGCTTTATGAGAAAATAAAAAAAATAGAAGATGAATATATGAAAAGAGGTCAAACAGATCAAACTATCTATTTAAATCAACCAAAAGACTCAAAATTTTACTATTCTAAATCTGGTATTGATTGGGAAAATCCTAAATATCTGACAAAGGCTATCTCAAATTCACCAACTTTATATGATGTCAGATATATGAATTTAGGATTAAAAATGACTTTTATGAAAGCATCAGATGAGGTAGAATCTAGTGAAGATTCAAAAAGATTAAGATTAGATAAAATGCAAAATTCTGTTGACTATAACAGCATAAATGAATCAAGTAATAATATTGGAATTAAAGAGGAGTATATTCAGACGTATTCTGAAAAGGATATATCTGAATCTACTACTCAAACTCAAAAGTTAAATTTACCATTTTCAATTCTTGAAAAGATAAACTCTGATCTCGAATTGAAAATTAAAAACTTTGAGACAGAAAATCAATCTCTTTTGACTAAACTTAAAATACTAGAACAGAATTTACAAAAACAGCCTGAGAACAAAATATTATCTGATCCATTATCTTCAACTTCACTAGATTCTATCAACTCTGAAACAGAATTTGATCTGTATATGAACTCTGATTTTAATTCATTAGAAGAGAAGTTTGTTAAAATTGATGAATTTGTAAAACCTTTATATAACAAACAATCTGATGATCTTAAAGAACCTGTTAATATTCTGCAAAAAATATCAACAGATTCAAAGAAATCATTTGAAAATTCACCAAGTTTACCACAAAAGAAGGAGAAAACAAAAGTTACTTTTGATACTCCTAAATATGAAAAAGGTGAATCATCTCCTACAAAGGAATCAATTGCACTCAAAGTCCAAACTTCAAAAGGTAGGAAACCTTTACAAAAGAAACAAGTTTCTAAGATCACTAATTCTCATGTTTCTTCTATGTCAGTATCTATTGTGAACGGTTCTCGGAAGCAAATATGGTGAAAGAAGAAGAGAGAAAAGAAAAACAAAGAAAATAAAACAAGAATGGCGAGTGAAGGAAAATATTGTTTGGCGAGTGAAGGAAAATATTGTTACAGATAGAAATAGCAAATTTGAAAAATCTGTCTGTGATAATGAATTTAGTGATAAATCTTGTATCAAATTCTCTCGAACTGATTTAATTGCTTTGAATTCTGTTTCATGTAAATCCTTGCTAGTAAAATCTGATAAGCTTGTATGGCAACCTAAGAAAAAAGACCAATCTTTCAAACATAAAAAGATTCCACAACAAAATTTTTCAAAAACAGTTCCGCCGCGAATTGTACAAAAGTGGATACCAAAAAGAACTGTTAAAAAGTGGGTACCTAAATCATCATCAATTGTTAAGTTAAAAGACATATCTGATGAGAAAAAGCATCATCAACTGCATGATTTACCAAAATCAAAAGTACCCAACTATTAGTGGGTACATCATGTGCTATTTCGTCTTATAGGTAAATCATGTATGGTATCTTGACTCCGGATGCTCGAAGCACATGACCGGACAAAGAGAAACACTCACTAAATTTGTAGAAAAGTTCTGTGGGACGGTCAGATTTGGGAACGATCAGTTTTTTCCGATCAAATGTTATGGGAATCTTGCATACGATAAAATTACCATTCAGAAGGTCTTCTATGTTGATTGTCTTGGTCACAACTTGTTTAGAATTGGACAGCTTCGCGATAAGGGATTGGAAGTCAACTTCAAAGCCAATCGGTGCAGCATTCGATCTAGAGAAGGAAAAGAAATTCTTGCAGGAAACAGGAAAACTAACTTGTACTTCATTGACCTAGGCTCCATTAATCTGAAAAAAGGATGCCTGCTTACTGTCAAAACCTACATCTAAAACAGCTTGGCTATGGCATCGTCGTCTTTCACATCTAAACTTTAATAAATTAACCAACCTAGCAAAAGGCGGATTTGTTAAAAGGCTACCAACTCCCAAATTTCAAAAGGAGCAGTTGTGTGCCGCTTGTGAAAAAGGAAAGATGACTAGAGCTTCACACAAGTCCAAATCCGAACACTCTTCAATGAGAGCACTGTAACTACTACATATGGATCTGTGTGGACCAATGGGAGTACAAAGTACTAACAAGAAAATATATGTATTGGTAATAGTCGACGACTACTCACGATACACATGGATTTTCTTCCTGCTGTCCAAATCTGATGCTACCGAAATTATTATAGACTTCATCCAAAGAATTCAATTAAAGTTGCAACTTTCAGTTCAGACTATCAGATCAGATAACGGCACAGAATTCAAGAACAAATCTCTTGAATCATTCCTGAATTCTGTGGGAATCACACATCAATTTTCAGCCGCTCGTACTCCACAACAGAATGGTGTCATTGAACGAAGAAATCGGACACTAGTGGAATCAGCAAGAACGATGCTGGCATATTCCAACCTTCCATTATTCTTATGGGCTGAAGCTGTTGAAACAGCTTGTTTCACGCAGAATCGATCAATTATTAATAAACGATTCGGAAAAAGTTCGTATGAAGTTATAAATAAACGGATATCTAATGTTAAATTTTTCCATGTCTTTGAATGCAGATGCTTCATATTAAATGACAAAGACAACCTTAGAAAATTTAATCAAAAAGCTGATGAAGGTATCTTCATAGGATATTCAAATGAGTAAGTAGCTTTCCGGGTCTACAACAAGCGGACCAAGACAGTCAACGAAAGCGTCAACGTTAAATTTGATGAAGTAGTGGTAATGGCTTCTGAACATACCAGTTCAGGACCCGAACATAACAAGCCGGCTTCTATGGCGTCAACTGAAATGAGTGCAGAAAATTCAGATTTAAATAAACTCTTTGAAAATTTCTATGACGACTACTTTGAGAAGCCCAAAACTAATGTTTAAATTTGGTGCCTGACAGGATTACTGAAGATCCCGTCATAGTCTCGGATCATTCTCATCAACAAATATCAGAAGAAACTGGAGAAGCTTCGATACAGATATGCACTTGTCAACAGAAATTGTACAACTTATTCAACCTCCAGAATCTTCTGAAACCCCCTTAACATCTGAACACTCAGAATCTCCTATCTCAGATAACTTACCATCTACATCTGAAGCCAACCCTCGACTTCCCTATTTAGACCTAAATCCCAATCAAGACCACATTCAACCATATCCACATACTTTCAAGTGGACTAGAAATCACCCAATAGAAAATATCATTAGTGATCCTTCTGCTTCAGTCCAAACCAGAAGAGCCACAATAAACGAGTGCTTATTTTCCAATTTTCTCAGCAAAATTGAGCCAAAGAATGTGAAAGAAGCTCTTCTGGACGCTGATTGGATTGTCGCAATGCAAGAAGAACTGAATCAGTTCTAACAGTTGAAGGTTTGGAGACTGGTAGAGCGACCTAAAGATAAATCTATCATTGGCACGAATTGGATCTTTAAGAATAAGAAGGATGAACATGGAGTTATCATTCTTAACAAAGCACAACTCATTGCCAAAGGATATAGTCAACAAGAAGGGATCGACTATGATGAGACGTTTGCTCCTGTTGCAAGAATAGAAGCAATTAAGATGTTTCTAGCAATTGCTGCTCATAAAAACTTCACTGTGTATCAAATGGATGTTAAAACTGGTTTTTTAAACGGGGAATTAACTGATGAAGTATATACATATCTGCCTGAAGGATTTACTGATCCTTCGAAACCTTATCATGTATATATTTTAGACAAATCACTGTATGGCCTTAAACAAGCACCGCGTGCTTGGTATGATGCACTTTCAACATACTTGTTGAAATGTGGATTTAACAAGGGTGCAGTTGATACAACCCTATTTATAAAACGTCAGGGGCCGGATATTATAGTAATACAAATATATGTAGACGATATAATATTTGGGTCTACAAATCCTGAATTTTGTAAGAAATTCGGTTTCTTAATGTCCCAGAAATTCGAAATGAGCATGATGGGAGAAATAATTTTTTTCTTAGGTTTACAAGTTAAACAATTGACTGATGGTGTTTTTATAAATCAGTCCAAATATATTCAAGACATCATAAAGAAATTTAACTGATGGTGTTTCTTAGGTTTACAAGTTAAATAATTTTTTTCTTAGGTTTACTCCAAACTCGATGAGGACATTTCAGGGAAACCTGTAGATGTAACTCATTATCGACGAATAATTGGGTCATTAATGTATTTAACAGCCAGTAGACCTGATATTATGTTTGCTACATGTGTTTGTGCTAGATATCAGGCAAATCCAAAAGAATCACATTTAACTGCTGCTAAAAGAATTTTAAGATATCTGAAGGGAACACCAAACCTTGGTTTGTGGTATCCTAGAGAATCTTCATTCAATTTAACTGCTTTTTCTGATGCTGATCACGCATGTGATAAGATGGACAGCAAAAGTACGTCTGTTGCAGTTCAATTCTTAGGTGACAAACCCGTCTGCTAGTCATCCAAGAAACAACACTGTGTTTCATTGTCTACAACTGAAGCAGAATATGTTGTTGTTTCATCTTGCTGTTCTCAGGTGTTGTGGATGAAGAACCAATTGCGAGACAACAGGTTAACACCACAGAAGATTTCGATATATTGTGATTCTCAGAGCACAATTGCTATTGCATCAAATCCTGTGCAACACTCAAAAACAAAACACATCGACATTCGGTATCACTTTATTAAGGATCATGTTAAAAATGGGAATATAGAATTATAGTTTGTTCCTACTGAATATCAACTAGCTGATTTGTTTACCAAAGCATTTGATGAAAAAAGGTTTAATTTTTTGGTATACAAATTGGGTATGTTGAATCGTTAGATTTAATATCAGTAGTTAGAATTTATAATTTTAAATTTACGTTTTTTTTATATTGATTCTAATCTGATGTTAAATTCATGAATTTTAAAAGTTAAAAATTTTCAGAATCTAACAGATCTGGATTGTCATGTGCAGGGGGAGCAGAAAATAATTTTACCTAATTTTGAGAAATTCTGATAAAATTTATCTGATATTTTGTAGTGGGAGCTGACCCGAAAAATACTATATACTTCTGAGGGGGAGTTGCATTCCAAATTTCAAGGGGGAGCATTTTATGTTTTTACAATTTTTTTTTTTAATTTTCATTTTAGTTAAAAAAAAAAAAGATTTTGTTTTTGTTTATGTTTGTTTTAATTTCCTTATGTTCATTATCTGTGAAAGTAGAACTTTTTTTTATTATCAAATTTTTTTCTTTTACATTTGTATTTGTTTGGTTTGTTTTTATTTTTTTTAGTTTTAGTTGTATATTTTTGAAAGGAAATTGGGTTTCAATTAAATGGGCTTATGATTGGTGAATGTGGGCCGGTAATGTCATTTTTGAAATTCAACTATAAAGTTGAGTTTCGAATTTCAAATTACATTTTTTCGGTTCAAAGCTACTATTCACTGTCTTCCTCCTACAAACCCTTCCTTCATTACTAAGAAACCTAAAAAACAATCATATTTTCGATTATTTCAGAATTAATAGCAACAAATTGTGAGTGGTTCCTTCTGTTTTAAGTAGTTCATTTCAGTATTCATTTTTAGAGTATCTGTTATATATATAGGTGTTCGTATGTATGTATATTTGTGTTCATGGGTTTTCAAAATTTGTGTTTGATAAACTGAAATTAAATGTGTGTTGGTTTGCAGTTCATAAATCTGAACATGAATCTTAAATTTCATGGATCAATTTAACACACACAAACAGCTATTTGAATTCAAATGATTTCGAGTTCATGCTTTACTGATTTTTGGATTTTTAACAACCAAGTTGTTGTTTTTAAACAAAGTTCAGTAAAACAAAGTTGTTTGAAATTGATTTTCGAGTAGGGGTAAAGTTTTAAATCTGTATTAGAGTCCTGAGACTTAAAATTTTGAAATTCAGAGTATAAGGACTTGAAAAGAATTTCAAAGATTACTTTCTCGATTGAAAGTATAATCGAGAAAAATCTCAATGTCAATCGAGTTGGTTGAGACATCAATCGAGAAATGTATCTGTTCAATTCGAGTTGATCACTCAGTTAATCGAGAATCATTTAAGGTTGACCGAGTTGAACATATGCTTTGATCGAGTTGGACTTAAGCTTTGATCGAGTTGGACAGTATATTCACTCGAGTCCTTTCATGACTCATTCAAGTTGGACGTTACATACACTTGAGTCCTTTCATGACTCATTCGAGTTGGAGTTTACATACACTCGAGTCCTTTCATGACTCATTCGAGTTGGACTTTACATACACTCGAGTCCTTTCTTGTTTCACTCAAGTTAAGGTCATAGTTCGTTCGAGTTGGGTTTGTTCTTCATTCGAGACTTTCAAGAGTTAATCGAGTTGATGATTAGATGTATTCGAGAAATGTTTAGTTTCATTCGAGTTGTTACATAAACTTAATCGAGAATCATAACATGTCATTCGAGTTTATGCATGGATACATTCGAGATTACATTTCATTCGAGTTTGTTCAAAGACCTTTTTCAAGATTTATTAAATGGCATTCGAGTTTGTTTAAGTGTCATTCGAGTTGTATACAGAGTCATTCGAGTTTTGTTCAAATTTTTTCCTAAGTGTTGGGATTTTAATGTTTTAACAAAAATGTAACATTTTTTCAAGAAATTGTTTTAAATCTGTGATTTCCAAACATTGGTCTCTGAAAGATTGACTTTAGAATCCTGTCAATATTATTTTCATATTATTGTCTAGAATCCCGATGCTTTAAACAGAAAACCACAAATTTTTATAATTTCTGGCAAAATGTTCTATTTTTCTATTTTGAAAGATTTCATTTGTTTACCTGCTTTGTCTAACATGTTTATTATATTTCACAGGTTACAAATGACATCTCCAAGTCAATCCCATCATTCAAATTCTTCTGATTCCCATTCATCATCTAACCATACCCTTGTTTCCAAACCCGTCCGTTCCACTTCAGTTACAAGGCCTTCACCATCTACCATTATCCCTGACAATCAACTGGTTAAACCCAACTATTGCTTGCCATTCAAAGACAATAACCACCGCCTCGATACAAAGCTTATCAATTGATATTCTCAAAGGACATCTATTGGGATATCTTCTCCAGTATAAACCTTCAATTCCACAAGTTTACCTTCAACAATTCTAGCACACAGTTAAGTTTGTTCTAGCAGATGGTAACCATCACTTCAAGGTTACCATCGATCAATTTAAGTCTAAGATCACTTTAGCCAGACTTAGACACAATCTGTTTCTACCCAGAAGAACTGATACCGTTAACTTTCCAGAGCTAGATGACTTCGTGGATTTCGTGTTAGATGAAGAGTTGGTACATGACTTGATTTTCCTGGGATACTCAAAGCCCTTAACTAAAAATTCAAAATTCCACCGAAATGGGCTAAACGGTGAATGGTACACGTTTTTTGGGATTATCAATCGTTATATGACATCAAAGCATATTGGCATAGATTGATGCAGTATCCATTATCTCCGGATCTTTCACGGCATAGCGTTCAATAAACAATACGATTATGCACAGTGCATTTGGGAGGATCTGAAGGATATTGTGCTTGCCAAGACTACCAATAGGTCAAGGAAGTTTGTACCGTTACAAAGGTTTATTCAAATTTTAATCCGAGGCATTCTCAGGGAAAATGAAAATATTCCGAAAAGATCAAACTCTTAAAGATGCCCTGATTATGTCATGATGAGCTTACATGAAGTTCCTGATTCTCCGAATGCCAACATCATGCCAATACCGGAAGCATTGTTGAAGTATGTAGATCAGATAAGTGAGAATGTGAGGCTGTACCGATTAGATCACGCTCCCATAGAGACGCAGGAACCGGGTTCCCTAACCAAGGAGTTGTAGGACGAGAGGAACTTCAGCAAGGGGCTGAAGTTCAGGGAAGCTTCAAGTGACTAATGGAGAAGCGGGTGATGTAAGGGGAGGTGAGGGAGAAGAGAGTAGTTCTGATTCTGAACGTACATTGTCAAAAATAAATGAGGGAGCGGAGGAAGGTGATGATGATGATGATGGTGGTGGTGGACCTGCTCATGATGAGGGAGGAGCTGTTCTATTGGATATTGTAAGTATAGCTCAAGAGAGTGTGAGGGATGTCCTTAGCCAAGAAAGCTGGGAAATAGCCACAACTGCTGTTAGCTCCCAACAGAGAGTTAGCATTGAAGAAGTCAGTATCGCACTGAAGATTGCACACCCCACCATCGACTCAGTCTCCTCTCAACAGGAGACTGTTTCACTTGTGCACCGGGAACAAGCACAACTGCTATCCGATAATCCTTTGGATTTGAGGGATATTAAATAAGTACACATCTGCCCGAGTGTACGAGTTCTTTTCAATCATCAAGTCTAGAACCGATACACGCTAGGACACTTGCGTCTACTTCATTAGTTGAAGTAAGTGCAGTTGAACTTGGTGTCACTGCCGGAACATCCTCAGTCACGGAAGAATTCGTTGCTCTGTCACTTGAAGAGGGTGGAAGTCCAGTCAGATTTACGACTTTGCCAACTCTGAGTACTGGCCACAGAGGTTCTTTTTACAATTTCCACTGTTGTGTCAACTGGAAGTCTTACTGATCCAGTAGTTACTATTTCCCCGTTTGTCACTGAATCCACTTTGAGTCAAGCATTAAATGCTGCTGTTGCTGGTGTAAACACTCATGTATCTGCTCAATTAATAGAGGTAATGGCTCAAATGAATAACATTCACTAGATTTTAAAAGGAAAATCAGTAGCAGAGGAGACCTCAGTGCAAATGACAAGAAGCTCATTGTTGAAGTTATTTCAAAGATAAAGTGGAGACTAGCAAACAGAAAGAGTGTAAGAAATTTTGAGATGAAGATGGGGCTTTCAAGATAAAGACTTTGCTTATTCCATCAAAGCGGGAGATTGTTGGAATATCTTTTGTTGATGAAATACAAAGTCTAAGGTATATTTTGTAATAGAAAACAGATCTGACATTCAGTATTTTGTATACGCACGGATTTCCTGGAAGATTAGGGCAACAGTGTTAGAACTTCTCATTCTCCTTTGTAATCGAATTTGTAATCAATCCAAGCATTTTGTTGGTATTGTTGATTTTGTTCTTGATTAATTGTATAGATTGTTGATTGATATATAGGATTCACATTTCACATATTGCCAATCCAAAGGCATAGTGCATCAATTCAGTGCACCATATGAGCCACAAAAAAATGGGGTGGCAGAATGGGAAAACAGGACTTTGATTGAGGCAGCAATGACCATGCTATCGGATTCAAAGCTTCCTACCATGTTTTGGGGGGAGGCAGTGAATACCGCGCGTCATGTTTTAAACCGAGTCCTTACTGTCAAATCACTGAACAAAACCTGTTATGAAGTTTTGAATAAAAGACCACCCAATTTAACTAGTTTCGAACCGTTTGGGGTACCGTGTACGTTATTGAAAACAAAACATCAACCTAAGTATGGTGAAAAGGCTGACGAAGGATACTTCCTAGGTTATGTACCTAACTCACCAAACAAAAGGGTTTTTAACAGAACAAACGGTACGGTCGAAATTGTGTTTAACATTTACGTAACATGTTATACACATGAACCCCAAACTGGTCCGGAATGGATATTTGATTATGCCTCATTGTTTGGATCATTTAACATTCCATTGAATGAAAATGTGGGTACAATTGAAAATGACTTATCGTCATTAAATCTGAATGACGACGGTCAATGTTTTCCGAAGACGAGCATTCCATCAACTTCTGAGCCTACAATGATAGAAGATAGATCTCCAACAGAGAATGAACCTGAGTTACCTACAAAGGAGAATCAGACAAGTAGTTCTAACTCCGAGGACAGCGATCATGAGGAAGAGAATGTACCGTCTGAAGTCGTAACCCCATTAGGTGAAATAGGATCAAACTTAGGAGATAATCTTAGGGTCGATGAGATTGAGACATCGAGAATAAACAAGGATCATCCGATTGAGAGCATCATAGGAAATCCGAATACCGGTGTGAGAACTAGGAGTAGTGTGAATAACAACACAGTGCTGTTGTCGATGATTAATGACTCCGAGGAGTATCACACATGTCTTTATTCATGTTTCATCTCGCAAGTAGAGCCGAAGAATGTGCAAATGGCACTGAAAGACAACTCTTGGGTTGAAGCCATGCAAGAAGAACTGTCACAATTCAGAAAATTGAAGTGTGGGAGTTAGTGGCGCTACCTCGAGGAGAAGTTGCAATAGGAACCAAATGGGTTTTTAAGTGCAAAAGAGATGACCCGGGTATTGTTACTCGCAACAAGGCAAGACTTGTGGAAAAAGGATTCAACCAACAAGAGGAAATTGATTACAATGAGGTGTTTGCACCAGTGGCAAGGCTCGAGGTAATCCGTTTGTTTATGGCATTTGCGTCCTTCAAAGGATTTAAAGTCTATCAACTTGATGTAAAGAGTGACTTTCTGTACGGAAAGGTGAAGGAACTGGTGTACGTGGAACAACTGCCTGGGTTCACTGATCCAAAGTATCCCAACAGAGTGTATCGATTAGATAAGGCTCTGTATGGATTGCATCAGGCACCAAGGGAATGGTATGAGACATTATCAACTCATCTTTTGGACAACGGGTTTAAAAGAGGGAGAATTGATAGTACATTGTTCGTGAAGAGAAAGGGAGAAGATTTTATCTTTGTACAAGTGTACGTGGATGACATCATTTTCAGGTCATCAGACGAACAGATGTGCAAAGATTTTGAGAAGGTTATGAAGTCAAAGTTTGAGATGAGTGCTATGGGTGAGTTAAACTTCTTTCTGGGTTTGCAAGTTGACCAAAGGGAGGAAGGCATGTTTATCCTTCAAACGAAGTATGTCTACGATATTCTGGAGCGCATCAGGATGGAAGGAACAAAGAACACTGCTCATTTTAGTACTCTGATTCAAGTGAATCACAATCTCAGACCGGGTACAGAAAGTGATACTGATGTGGATCCGACTCTATATCGGGCCATGATCGGGTCACTCGTATATTTAACTGCTTCTAGACCTGACATTATGTTTGCTGTGTGTATTTGTGCTAGGTTTCAAGCTAATCGAAAAGAAATGCATATGGAAGGCATGAAGCAGATTCTGAGATACCTTAAGTCAAAACCGATGCTGGGACTTTGGTATCACGCTGATGGTAATCTGGAATTGGAAGCATACACGGATTCAGATTATGGAGGTTACAGCTTGAATCGGAAATCAACAATTGGAGGTTGGCAGTTCCTAGGAGGGAGACTCGTATCCTGGCAATGCAAGAAACAGACTTCGGTAGCCGTGTCAACGTGCGAAGCCGAATATGTAGCTGCTGGTAGTTGCTGTTCACAGGTTTTGTGGATACAACAACAGTTGCGGGATTACGGTTTGACTTACATTCATACTCCCATTAGGATAGATAATCAATCTGTAATAGCTATAACTAATAACCCAGTTATACACAGTAAAACAAAGCACATAGACATAAGACATCGTTTTATACGTGATTGTGCTGAAAAGAACTTAATAAAACTGGTAAAAGTGGTAACGGAAGATAATAATGCTGATCTATTCACTAAAGCTTTTGATAAGTCACGCTTTGAGTTGTTGTTTCAACTAAATGGTATGCGTAATCCAGAGTAACTTGGCCTTAGTATATATATTTTATTATAGTAAGTTAGTAGTTTAGAATATTTTCTTTCTCTTTATAGTAAGTTAGTAGGTTAGTTTATTAGCTTATCTTAAAAAATATGAAAAACAAAAGAAAAAAGAGAGAAAACCATAAAGAAAAGAGAATATTGAAAAATGAGTTAAGTCTTAGATACATAGGTTCAAGGTGACGAAAATTAGCACAGTCTAAACAAACTCTATGTGTTAAGCTTTCACACATAATGCACCATAAATTCTAAGTGATGTAAAATTTCTTGTTTGATGTGTTGATAGGCATAATACACAAAGGAAATCCTAACAGCTAATAAAATATTCAAGAAAAAGTCATATGTGTAACTAACTTAGATGTATGACCAATGGTCTTAATTTCTATGTTAGAGACATACAGACAATGATTTTAAATGAGGTATGTGTTGGTACACTCTGTGTGACGATAGCAGTCTAAGTTTCGATAGCATTTTGTGTAAATCAAGTAACTTGGTATTGAATATTGACTAGTGTTTGATATATGTGATTATATATGTTTGATATTTGTTGTTTGTATGTTTGAACTTGATGTAACGTATTACAAGAAGTTCAAACATAAAGTTCAAAGATATCTTCAAACATAAGTTAAAACATATGTTCAAATATAAGTTTGATAGTTGAAATTCGAATTTGTATAAATTCGAATTTGTACTTATAGGTAAATTCGAATTTGTCAAGAGGACAAATTCCAATGGGCCTTGGAAATGATTCGAATTGGTCCTAGACAAACTCGAATCTGTCAGTATAATTAAGGGTAAACTCGAATAATTATGAGACTTTGCAGAATTCCAGAGGGTGATTAAGAAAATGCGATCTCGAGTTTACTGGTATTCAGAGATTGTTTTCGAAGAGAATCATCGTGTAGGGGCGTTCAAGGTTGTTCGTCTAGCATCGTGGTAGTCTCCGTGTTCCGTGTGCGTGATCTTACCGTCATGCCGCTAACGAGGATTCCGCACTCGTTGGACGGTGTCGCGTCTAGATAGATCCGTGAGTTCAAGACCTTACAAGTGGTATCAGAGCCTTTGGGGTGTTCTTGGTGTTCTTCGTGTTCATAAGATATATCCTAGGTTTCTTGACGTTTTGGACGGTTAATATCACGATTTTGGAGGTTTTTCGAGCTTATCAAATCAGATTACGGAAAATACTTTGTTGTAGTTCAAGTTTTTGATCGAAATCCATATTTTTACTCGTAAAAATATTGGTTTAATCTGAAAAACTTGAAAAACTCGAAGTATTAGCCGTTTTTCGAATTTGCGGCGCTCGAGTTTATTAAGGGTGTATTAGGGTTTGCTCAGTTTCGAGTTTGACATAAAATACGCTCCTTTCGAGATTCCTTTGGGTTTGATTCGAAATTGGCCTTTTCGAATTTGCTTGCTTTCGATTTTAGTCTAAGATCGAATTTGGAGTTTCGAATTTAGTTGAATTTTCAACTTTAAGTGGACCTTTGAATTTTTCTTTAATTTCGAATTTAATGGGATTTCAAACTTAAATTCAAATTTAATTCCAAACTGGTTTACATTTAATTAGTTTCAAATTTACCCAAATTCGAAAGAATTAATTTACATTAATTTCGAATTAAATTAATTGAGTTTGAATTCAAATATATTTGAAACAATGACAAGTCTGCAGAGGTTTATGGAGATGGATCACGAGGTTGGAAAAGCAAATTCTCCACTGAAGTTGATGAAAATAGAGGACTATTACTGGTGGAAGAATAGGTTTGCCGACTTCGCGAGGTTTAATGATATGCGAATGTGGATTTGTATTGACGAAGGATACATTCCACCTACGGCTGAGGTTGAATGACGACAAAAAGTTGTGACTTATTCAAAGATGAAGGACGACGATAAAAAGCTATATGAAGCATAGAACCGTGCATTCGCTATCATTAGAATGGCGTTACCTCAGGAGATCTTGCACACTTTCCGTAATCAGAAGACAGCAAAAGAGCTGTGGGATGCGTTGGAGAAACGGTGTGAAAGTAACCCGAGGGTTAGAAAGAATCGAATGGAAATGCTCAAACAGCAGTTCGCGATCTTCAAAGCTTTGAAGAACGAAAAGCTGGATGAGACTATTACACGATTCTATCACCTATAAACTGAGTTAGACAGCCATGATGTGGAGTATAGTGAAACTGAGAAGATTAACAAGATTCTAGATGCTTTGCCTGCCAAATGGGAAATGTATGTGGCACTGATAAAGCATGATGAAGATAAGTTTTATACTCTGAATTTAGATAACGTTATAGGAACGCTGAGGGCATATCACTTTGAGTTGCTGAAGAAGGAAACGGATTATGATCAAGTTCAAGATCCTGCTATGTACTTTGGGAAATCACAATCTTCAGTGGCATCTGATGTGAAGACGGCTACAGCTTTCTTTTCAGGAGAAACATCGACACCGGCAGAAACAGAAGACTCAGTAAGTAGGGCTTTCTTAGGGTTTGCTAGACTGGAAGAAAAGCAGAATCAAGCTACATCAACATCTACATCTCAAAGGTATTCAAAGATGCCTATGAGCATAAAGTCAGCTGAAGACCATCTGAATCTGTTGGCTTCATTTGTGGCTGCTTACGGCAATTGCGTTCAGGGCAAAATCAACCATCCTGCTCTTTGGGATGAGGATTACGATCAAGTAGACCCTGATGATCTAGAAGAGATGGATCTGCAATGGCAACTGGCCATGGTAACTCCAAGAGTTAAAAGGTTCATCAAGAGGACGGGCAGAAACATCAACGTTAGTAACAATAAGATTGGGTTCGATAAGTCCAAGGTTAAGTGTTACAACTGTCAGGGGTTAGGACACTTTGCTAGAGAGTGTCAGAGACCGAAAGTAGAGAACTACCAGAATCAGTATCAGAATCAATCTCAAGGGAGATATCTGCCGGGTAGTTCATCCAGTCAGGCGAATATAGCTGGTCTGTTATCCAATGTTACATCAGACAGACAGCTTGATGGAACTTATGACTGGAGTACACATCCAGAGTAGAATGCTAGAGCCTTTATGGCTAAAGTTACCGAGACTGGAAGTGATGGAGCAGAGGAAAAGACAGGAGACAGCAGTCAGAATGATAGCAATCCGATGTGGGTAGAATAGTCAGACGATCAGACAATTCTAGAGTTCGTCGCACAGATGACCAATGTGGAATCAGATTCTGACAAGGTAACTCTAAACTTTTCTCTTTCCATGATTTATGTGTTTTGTGTGCTACGTCTAACGATAGGTTAAATTTAGTACTAGAATCACTTACTACTATATCTGCCCAGAATGAATCATTAAAATCAGACAATGCTAGCGTAGTGGACATAAAGGAAGATCTTAGGGATAAGCTTAAGGCTGATGCACAGGATGTTATAGTTTTAAAGGACAAACTGAGCGAACAGTGTGTTAGGTTAGAACTAATGTATGAACATGTTGAGGCATTAACCAAGGAGCTTAAAACCAAAGAAGTAGAGCTAGGAGAATCTAAGGTAAAGGTAGCTGAGGTAAACAGTAAACTTAAAAAGTTTAGGAACTCATCGCTCAACCTAGGGAAAATCTTAGATGCACAACGTCAGTCTAAGAAGCCTGTAGGTCTAGGGTATCAAGAGAGTCCTCCACCTTTCAATGATATATATGTCCCTCAACCTCAGGAGACAACTGAGAAATCAGATGAATCAAAGGAAATACCGGAACCAGTGTCTGAAATTGCTAAGGAAAATGAAACTAAGGTGACTGCTAAGAATATCAAGATTAAGAAAGTTAAGTTTGTACCATCCTCTAGTGATAAGCCTGTAGGACAACACAAAATTGACTTTAATGATCAGGAGGATGAACCAGTCGCAATAGTTGAAACAAAAGAGCCAGACACTAGTGAGACACCTAAGTCAAAGGGCACACATAAAAAGTCGATTGACAAAATGTCTTGCTTTAGATATCACGAAAGGGGGCATGTTGCGTCTAGCTGTGCACATAGGAAAGTAGATTCTATACCTAAGAATGGAAAGCCAGCACAACTTAAGCCTTCTCCAAGTGTAGCAAGAACTAGTAGTTCTCAATCTACCGAGAAAACTGTGCAAGCCGCACCTAAGTCTGCTGTGAAACAAATGCCTGTGTCAGGTCAAACCAAAGAAGTGATTAGGACTAATTCACCAAATCGAGTCAATAATCAATCTAGGTCTGGATCGCCACAACAATATAGGAGTACTACACCTAGCAGAGCTTATACTCCGGTTAGGTCACACACCCCTGTAAGACATCAAACACCAGGTAGAGCTCCGGGATATCAATCGGAAATGCTGTATAATAGATATTATTCAAGACCTCCACCGCAAATGCCTACACAAAGGCCGAGAGTGAACTTAAATCACTCGGCACCACAACAGGCTCAAAATCAAAAACCCAAGTCACCTGAACGGCGAGATGGGTATTTGAAAGAGTTTAAGTATGTGGACAAGAATGGTATTATCAAGTCAGTTATTGTCACACCCTGCTACCCCGGTTGGCAGCGAGGCGTGACGAGTGCGGAAGCGTAACCATAATCATAATGAACGACCACTATATGGACGTTTTTAAAAATACATCATTAAAGCTTTAAAGCATAGCAATGTTTACATAGTTTGATACGAGAAATGAAGTTCACACAAATACAGAGATTTAATTACATGATTAAAATATCCAAAATAATGCACCTAAATCTCCGTAAATTTTGAACATGCATGCGACTCCATGGATGCGGAAGCTTGAAAGTAAAATACGTCCGAAGGCTTACTTGCCTTAATTTCCTGAAAATACACGCTAAAATACGTCAACAAAAATTGTTGGTGAGGTCATAGGTTTACACGTATAATAGAGATTGAATTTATAAAATCATAAATTCCTTGTTATGTATTACATATAACCATCATGCAACCGAAGCTTAATTTAAAATGAGTTTGCCCTGTGCAGAATTCCCATACGTAATACCGTTTGTTGAATATATATGCACCCGCTGTTAGCCAAACCAACTAACCCGAGTGGGGGACATGACTCCCAATAGATCTATCCACAATATATTCGCGCTTACAAATAAATGTAATTAACGGTTCATGATATCAGAGCTAATGGAACCACATGTGTAATACATAATAGAAATGAAAATATTTCCGTGTACATATAAAAACGAAGCATGTATATCATCCCCAAAACATAACAGTGTGAAAATAGGGGCTATGAGAACTCACCGAGCGTGTGATGGTAAAAACTAGCGTGATGTGCTTTTAAGCGTAAAGGGACGGATGATGCACCGAGCGAGATTAAACGGGTCCTAAATGATAATAAGGACTTAGTATCTCTAATATATAGTGATATATATATATATATATATATATATATATATATATATATATATATATATATTTATAGATTTTTATATCTTAAATCACCCAACATCACAAGTTTATAAATAAAAACCGCTTAAAACGTCAAGTTTATATATATATATATAATTTTCCAGCTTTTTCGGAGGTTTTTCGGCCTACTTTGAGGCTGTTTCTGACCAAGCTCCAAAATGTTTTAGACTTTTGTTTTCTAGGACATTAAACTACTATATACAAAGGATTTTTAGAATCAAGAACGGCCATTTTTCGAGATAAAACATATATAACACATGTTTTCATAATATTAACATGTTTATAATGTGTTCATATATTCATATGCATATTTAAAGAAACAACTTAAAATAAAAACTAGAAACTTATAAACTTGAGTTTTTATAAAACTTGTTGTTGTAGGTGATTATATATATTATGCAAGACTTATATAAACATAAATATAAGATGATATAAACTAGAATTTACTTACTTTGATGTGTTAGGAGAATGAAAATGAGTAGAAGACTTGATCTTGAAAGAGTTGCACAAGAAGTTCTTCTTAAACTCTTGAAGAACAAAGAAGATTTTTGAGGTGGTGTGTGTGTGTTTTGGGGCCGGACCAAGAGAGGAGAAAGGAGAGGTTTTAGACATTGAAGGTGTGAAGAAAATGAATGGAAATGATCTCTATTTATAGAGAAAAAGTTGGTCTTTCAAATGGTGGTAGAGTGTGAAGATGGATGAAGTGAAAGTGAATTGATAGGGTGAGGTGTTGGAAGATTTGATGTAGATGGTGCATGAGGTTCTAAATAAAAAATTGAAATCAAGGACTGTGGTGTACCACACCTATGGCCGGCCCTCATATGTATTTTCATTTATTTTTTTTTCTATAAATGTATTTAGGATGTATTCTTGTATTTCCCTTTTCTTGTAAATTCAAAAATACTTTTGAATGCATTGTTTTAATGAATTGTTTTAGTCTTGCATAATTAATGTTAAGTAATTGTATTAGTATATGATTAGTGTTACTAATCATAGATTAATTATGTACTTAGTTGAATTAATCCCTCATGTTGCAAATTGATCGGATTAATTGATTTCCCGATTCATCGCACCAATGAATTTGATTCTAATGGAGTTGAATTTTCTAATAAACCTTGTTAATCACTTGATTAATTTCTAATGACCACTGATTAGCTAATAATTAGCTATTAAATACAGATTAGGGCTTTGTTGCTAACCTGGTTTAGTGCCGGATGTTACAGTCTCCCCCTGTTAAGGGAATTTCGTCCCGAAATTAGCTCGTGTTCTCCACTGCTTGAGTATTTGAGAACAGGTGAGGGTATTTTTCCCGGAACTGATCTTCGCCTTCCCACGTAAATTCAGGACCTCGCTTAGAGTTCCATCTGACTTTTATTATCGGGATCGGACTGTGCTTGAGTTTCTTGACTTCTCGGTCCATTATTTCTACAGGTTGCTCAATGAAGTTCAACTTATCGTCTAACTCCAGCTCGTCCATGGGTATAACGAGTGATTCATCAGCCAGACACTTCTTAAGATTGGACACGTGGAAGGTATTATTATCGTTACTAAGCTCTGGGGGCAGATCGAGTCGGTAAGTTACCGGGCCAATTCTTTTGGTGATCTTGAATGGTCCGATATAACGAGGATTGAGTTTTCCCCGTTTCCCGAAACGGATTACGCCTTTCCAAGGCGAGACATTCAACATTACTTGATCTTCTCTTTGAATTCCAAATCCTTCCGTCGAATGTCTGCATAACTTTTCTGTCGATCCCGCGCGATCTTTAATCGGTTACGAATCTGGGCTATCTTCTCTGTAGTCTCCTGGATGATCTCAGGTCCAGTAATCTGACTATCTCCTACTTCATCGCAACAAAGTGGTGATCGACACTTTCGCCCGTAGAGTGCCTCGAATGGGGCGGTCTTAATGCTCGAGTGATAGCTGTTGTTATAGGAAAACTCGACTAATGGTAGGTGCCTGTCCCAACATTTGCCAAAATCGATGACACATGCCCTTAACATGTCTTCCAAAGTCTGAATCGTCCTTTCACTCTGACCATCCGTTTGCGGGTGATAGGCTGTGCTCATATCTAGGCGTGTACCCAGTGCTTCTTGCAATGACTGCCAAAATCTTGAAGTGAACCGGCTGTCCCTGTCTGATATAATTGATACAGGTACTCCATGTCTTGAGACGACTTCTTTAAGATAGATTCGTGTTAACTTATCCATCTTATCAGTCTCCGTGATTGGCAGGAAATGTGCGGTTTTGGTAAGTTGATCCACAATTGCCCAAATAGTGTCATAACCTCCAGATGTTTTTGGCAACTTGGTGATGAAATCCATGGTGATGTTTTCCCACTTCCACTGGGGTATTTCTGGTAGAACTAGCAATCCTGATGGTTTCTGGTGCTCAGCCTTAACCTTCAAACATGTTAAGCACTTGCTGACATAGGTAGCAATGTCAGCCTTCATAATTGGCCACCAGTACATTCCCTTCAAGTCGTGATACATCTTATCTGACCCTGGATGAATAACATATCTTGTCTTATGCCCTTCATCCATGACCAGCTTCCTTATTCCTCTGAGTTTTGGTAGCCAAATTCTGCCCATTAAGTACCGACATCCATCTGGCTTGATTTCCAATTGCTTATCCATACCTCTCAAGGCTTCATCCAGTAGATTACCCTCCTTGACTACTTCTTCTTGTGCCTCGCGGACTTGAGAGTTTAGGTTTGACTGTATAGTCATGACCAAAGCTCGGACTCTCAAGGGTTTAACCCGTTCCTTTCGGCTCAGGGCATCAGCTACGACAATCGCCTTCCCCGGATGATAACGAATTTCGCAGTCATAGTCGCTAAGAAGTTCAACCCAACGACGTTGCCTCATATTCAATTCTTTCTGATTCAGAATATGCTGAAGGCTTTTATGGTCTATGAACACCGTGCACTTAGTTCCATACAGGTAGTGCCTCCATATTTTGAGAGCAAACACCACTGCTCCAAGCTCTAAGTCGTGAGTCGTATAATTCACCTCTTGAATTTTGAGCTGTCGTGATGCGTAAACAATGACTTTATCCCTTTGCATGAGCACACACCCTATTCCATTGTGTGAGGCATCACAGTAGACCACAAAATTTTCAGTCCCTTCAGGTAAGGACAGAATTGGTGCACTACACAATCTTTGCTTTAACTGCTGAAACGCCTTTCCTTGCTCTTCACCCCAGATATACTTCACATCCTTCCGAGTCAATTCTGTTAAGGAACCTGCTATCTTTGAGAAGTTTTCGATAAATCGCCTATAATAACCGGCAAGTCCTAGAAATTGGCGGATTTCCGTGGGGGTTCTAGGAGTCGCCCAGTTCTTTATGGCCTCGATTTTTGATGGATCAACTTGGATTCCCTGGCTGTTGATCACATGTCCAAGGAATTTAACTTCTCGCAACCAAAATTCACATTTTGAAAATTTGGCGTATAACTGTTTCTTCTCTAACAACTCCAAGATCAGCTTGAGATGTTGTTCATGCTCCTCCTTATTTTGGAATAGATGAGAATATCGTCTATGAACACTATTACAAATTTGTCCAGATACGGTTTACACACTCGATTCATGAGGTCCATGAATACCGCTGGTGCGTTAGTCAAACCGAATGGCATTACCTTGAATTCGTAATGTCCATAACGAGTTCTGAATCCTGTCTTGGGAATGTCTTCTTCCCGAACCTTTACTTGATGATAACCGGATCGCAGATCAATCTTAGAGTAGAAGCTAGATCTCTGTAGTTGGTCAAACAGGTCATCAATTCTGGGAAGAGGGTAGCGGTTCTTTACCGTTAACTTGTTTAGCTCTCGGTAGTCTATGCACATTCTGAAGGATCCGTCTTTCTTTTTAACGAAGAAGACCGGAGCTCCCCAAGGTGAGGAACTTGGTCGAATGAATCCTTTATCCATCAACTCTTGAAATTGACTGGATAGCTCTTGCATTTCAGAAGGAGCGAGTCTATATGGGGCTCTTGCGACCGGTGCAGCTCCCGGCACCAAATCGATTTGAAACTCTACTTGCCTAGATGGCGGAAGCCCAGGCAAATCTTCCGGGAAGACCTTCGGATAGTCACAAACTACTTTAATGTTCTTAGGCCGGATATGAAATTCAACTGTCGGTTCTTTCTTTCTCCTTGGACTGTTAGGAACTTCTTCTTGTGGAGTGGTATCCGTACCACTTTCTTACCACACAAAACCTCGTCCTGATTGTGTGACAACCAATCCATACCAACTACTACATCAAAACTTCCGAGTTCTATAGGCATCAAGTCTATCTTAAAGGGATGATCTGCCAGCTTCAGTGTGCATTCCCTAATGATACTACTTGTCTCTATTATTTTACCGTCAGCCAATTCTATAGTATAAGAGTTGTCTAAGGGAAAAGGAGCGGCATTCAATTGCTTACTAAACTTATCAGATATAAAGCTCCTATCAGCCCCAGTATCAAAGAGTACGTAAGCGTAAATGTCATTTAAAAGAAACGTACCTGATACTACGTGGGGATCTTGACGAGCGTCACCTGCTCCTAACACAAAAGCTCTCCCCTGAGCTCCTCCACCATTCCTCAACTTCGGGCACTCACTCTTGAAGTTCCCAGTAACTCCACATTCAAAGCAGCCTCTTTGATTGCCGCCATTGATACCCGGGGTTCCAAACTTACAGTCTTTGGTCATATGGCCAATACGTTTGCATTTTCCACAAGTTGGGCAAGGACCCTTGTTGTGATGAAAGGTGCATTGGGTGCAGAAAGGCTTGGTACCCGTGTAGCCTTTCCTTGACTCTGTTCCTGCTGCATAAGCCTTGATGGTCTCGGGCTTCTTGAATTGCGAACCCGTGTTCTTCCCGAACTTGTCTTCCCACTTCCTCTTGTTTTCCCCGGCTTTGGCTCCGTTCCTCCGGGACACTTGATCCATTAGATTGTTGGCCATCCTGATGGCATCCTGTATGGTGGATGGGTTGGAGGCAGTGACATTACCTTGAATTTGAGGAGCGAGTCCCCAAATGTAGCGTTCGATTTTCTTGTACTCCGGGGTCACCATCTGAGGGCACAGAATACTTAGTTCATGAAATCGGTTGGTGTACCCGGCTACATCCGTTCCCTTCATTGCCAGATTCCAAAACTCTGACTACATCTTTTGTAACTCATTCGTTGGGCAATACTCATCGGTCATCATCTGCTTCAACTCGGTCCAGGCTAGTTGGTAAGCTGCATCAATTCCCACAGACTGGGTGTATGAGTTCCACCATGTCAGGGCACTGTCTTGCAGAGTGTGGGTAGAAAACTTTACTTTGTCTCCTTCTATGCATCTGCTAACACGGAAGACAGATTCCAACTTTTCGAACCATCGTACTAATCCGACAGCTCCTTCGGTCCCATTGAAGTATCGGGGTTTGCAGCTCAAAAACCCCTTAATTCTGCAACCTTTAGGGTGGGTTTCAGTTCCTCCTGTGGTGCGGCTAGCACCACCATCTCCGTTAGCTGAACTATTTCTGTTGGTCTCGTTAGTGGCTATAGCAGCAGCCACTCTTTGTGCAACTAGCTCCTCAATTTCAGCGGCGCTCATAACTCGTCTCGGCGGCATTATCTTAAAGTTTAAAGAAAATAGCACAGCGTAAGAAGTTGAATCTTAAAGATGTAAATTTTTCTTAAGGCACAACACTATAATCATCAAACACAATTTCATAAATAACTTGCAATTTTTCATTAATCATTCATAATTTTCTTACATTGGGGCGGGTTATTACCCGAAAATTTTAGTCCTACACTATTACATAATAAGTTCCTAATATTTCAAAGATAGAAGGGGGGGGTACTAGGTGCGGGAGTGATCAGGGGTCTCTCCCTTTTCTAGAGAATTGAGGCGCTGTGCCAGCTCCTCATTGCGGGCCCTGCTCTCGGCTAATTGCTGTCGGAGCTCGTTCAGTCCGTCCTGCTGAATAGCAAGGGCGTGCTGATTGGCCCAATATATGTTGGAGTTTTGTAACTCCTCCTGCTCTAAACGAGCGGTCATTTCTCCGATATCTAGGTTAAGTGACCGAATTTGGAGGTCATGACGGTAAGACCGTCCTACTAGCAGGGGTACGGTCTGATCAGTCGTCTCCTGGGTGAGTGGTGGGATCGGGGCGGAGGATGGTCCTCCAATCTCAAAGTGGGGAGGGATTCCCTCCTCTTGCCTCCATTCCCGTAGGGTTTCCGGTATCCAGCCCCATCGTCGGGCGTTTGCCCGTCGTCTTGGTGGTGAACTTGGTTGTGGCGCTGGCACGGGGATAGACTCCCGTCTTGGCATGAAAACTCTCTTGCGGGGCGTATAGAGCATCTTTGGGCCATTGGGGTGAGGGCGGTATGGTTTGAATGATGGAACCTCTGGGTGATACGGGATATAAGAGGGGACCACCGGGGGTGGTGGATCGTCTCCGGATTTGTCTTCCTCCATGGGTTCCTCCTCCATGGTTTCTTCCTCGGATTCCTCCATCGGGTCCTCGTCCTCCGAGGGGTCTTCCTCCTCGGTCGGGTCCTCCTCAGAAAATACTTCCGGATTGCATGGGCTAGTAGGGGTATACTCCTCTTCTGAGTCGGACAAGATGATTATCTCTTGGTGGGACATGTTTTCTGCTATCAAGGTCCATGCATAGTCTTTCAGTTAGTTACAAGTTACAAAATATTTCTAAAATCAGTAAATCTTATGTGCAGTTATAGTCTAGGGTAGTAATGCAACCTAGTTCACTATAACTATGGCTCTGATACCAATCTGTCACACCCTGCTACCCCGGTTGGCAGCGAGGCATGACGAGTGCAGAAGCGTAACCATAATCATAATGAACGACCACTATATGGACGTTTTTAAAAATACATCATTAAAGCTTTAAAGCATAGCAATGTTTTACATAGTTTGATACGAGAAATGATGTTCGCACAAATACAGAGATTTAATTACATAATTAAAATATTCAAAATAATGCAGCTAAATCTCCGTAAATTTTGAACATGCATGCGACTCCATGGATGCGGAAGCTTGAAAGTAAAATACGTCCGAAGGCTTACTTGCCTTAATTTCCTGAAAATACACGCTAAAATACGTCAACAAAAATTGTTGGTGAGCTCATAGGTTTACACGTAATTCTGACACGTATGGACAACAATAATAGAGATTGAATTTATAAAATCATAAATTCCTTGTTATGCATTACATATAACCATCATGCAACCGAAGCTTAATTTAAAATGAGTTTGCCCTGTGCAGTATTCCCATACGTAATATCGTTTGTTGAATATATATGCACCCGCTGTTAGCCAAACCAACTAACCCGAGTGGGGGAAATGACTCCCAATAGATCTATCCACAATATATTCGCGCTTACAAATAAATGTAATTAACGGTTCATGATATCAGAGCTAATGGAACCACATGTGTAATACATAATAGAAATGAAAATATTTCCGTGTCCATATAAAAACGAAGCATGTATATCATCCCCAAAACATAACAGTGTGAAAATAGGGGCTATGAGAACTCACCGAGCGTGTGATGGTGAAAACTAGCGTGATGTGCTTTTTAGCGTAAAGGGACGGATGATGCACCGAGCGAGATTAAACGGGTCCTAAATGATAATAAGGACTTAATATCTCTAATATATGATGATATATATATTTATAGATTTTTATGTCTTAAATCACCCAACATTACAAGTTTATAAATGAAATTCGCTTAAAACGTCAAGTTTATATATATATATATATATATATATATATATATATATATATATATATATATATATATATATATATATATATATATAATTTTCCAGCTTTTTCGGAGGTTTTTCGGCCTACTTTGAGGCTGTTTTTGACCAAGCTCCAAAATGTTTTAGACTTTGGTTTTCTAGGACATTAAACTAATGTATACAAAGGATTTTTAGAATCAAAAACGGCCATTGTTCGAGATGTTTAGGTTGGTGAAAAAGCTCGTTAAAAACCCTATGTTGCCATTTTTGAGCTGTCAAACTTTCGGTTTCGCAAATAATTTCTGGAGGTCTTAAACTTCAAAATAAATTATGAAAAATTACAGATCTATAGTTAAGAAATATATCTAACTTTTGAGACAAGAATCAACTCATTTCGTTGAGTTATGAATTAGTTATGATTTTTCAAAGTCGATATAAATTTTCTGCCGAAAATCCGAAGTTTATAAACTTAAAACAACTTATGATTCTTGTTGTTTATTCAAAGACTACTTGTATAAAAGTTATAAAAGTTATATAACACATGTTTTCATAATATTAACATGTTTATAATGTGTTCATATATTCATATGCATATTTAAAGAAACAACTTAAAATAAAAACTAGGAACTTATAAACTTGAGTTTTTATGAAACTTGTTGTTGTAGGTGATTATATATAGTATGCAAGACTTATATAAACATAAATATAAGATGATATAAACTAGAATTTACTTACTTTGATGTGTTAGGAGAATGAAAATGAGTAGAAGACTTGATCTTGAAAGAGTTGCACAAGAAGTTCTTCTTAAACTCTTGAAGAACAAAGAAGATTTTTGAGGTGGTGTGTGTGTGTGTTTTGGGGCCGGACCAAGAGAGGAGAAAGGAGAGGTTTTAGACTTTGAAGGTGTGAAGAAAATGAATGGAAATGATCTCTATTTATAGAGAAAAAGTTGGTCTTTCAAATGGTGGTAGAGTGTGAAGATGGATGAAGTGAAATTGAATTGAAAGGGTGAGGTGTTGGAAGATTTGATGTAGATGGTGCATGGGGTTCTAAATAAAAAATTGAAATCAAGGACCGTGGTGTACCACACCTATGGCCGGCCCTCATATGTATTTTCAATGTATTTTTTTTTGTATAAATGTATTTAGAATGTATTCTTGAATTTCCCTTTTCTTGTAAATTCAAAAATACTTTTGAATGCATTGTTTTAATGAATTGTTTTAGTCTTGCATAATAAATGTTAAGTAATTGTATTAGTGTATGATTAGTGTTACTAATCATAGATTAATTATGTACTTAGTTGAATTAATCCCTCATGTCGCAAATTGATCGGATTAATTGATTTCCCGATTCATCGCACCGATGAATTTGATTCTAATTGAGTTGAATTTTCTAATAAACCTTGTTAATCACTTGATTAATTTCTAATGACCACTGATTAGCTTATAATTGGCTATTAAATACAGATTAGGGCTTTGTTGCTAACTTGGTTAAGTGTCGGATGTTACAGTTATGGCTTGGGTTCCTCGTGATAACTAACCTATTTTCTTTCATGTGCAGGAGATAACTACAGGTCCAAACAACAAATGGTTCGTCGACAGTGGTTGCTCCAGGCACATGACAAGGGAAAGAAGTCTACTCGCAGACTTCAAGGGAGGGAATCATGGATTTGTATCATTCGCTGGCAATAAATGAGGAACTATCACCTGTACTGGAGTGTTCACTAATGAAACTATCCAATTGGATCACGTTTATCATGTTGATAAACTGGTTCATAATCTCATTAGTGTATCTCAAATCTGTGATAAGAAGAACTCAGTGGTTTTCACCGACACTGAGGCGTTAGTGCTGAAACCGGGATTCAAGGTACCTGAAGAATAGATACAGATGAGGGCTCCAAGGAAGAATGACCTGTACATGCTCGACATGAACAAGCCGGAATCTTCAATGGGTCCAATTTGTCTACTGTCAAAAGCTTCAGAGACTGAGTCGGTTTTATGGCACAGACGCATGGCACACTTGCACCTAAGAAAAATGAACTAGATTACGAAAAATGGATTAGTGCAAGGTGTTCCCATGAAGAGTTTTCAGTTCGAGGATAAGTGTCTACTGTGCAAGAAAGGAAAGCAACACAATAAAGCACACAAGTCCAAGACTCAGAACTCAATCGCTGCCACATTCGATTTGTTGCATATGGACCTCTTCGGACCAATCAACAAAAGGAGTATAGGTGGTAGTTGGTACTGTTTGGTTATTACAAACGATTACTCACGTTTCTTGGGTTTTCTTTTTAGGTACAAAGGACGAGACGGCTGCAAAGCTCATCGGGTTCTTAGACCAAGTGGAAAATTCTTACGGAACGAGGGTTAAGCGTAATAGAAGTGATAACGGAACAGAGTTCAAAAACACTATTATTGGTGTATATTGCCTATCCAAGGGCATAGTGCATCAATTCAGTGCACCATATGAGCCACAACAAAATGGGGTGGCCGAACGGAAAAACAGTTTATTAATTGAAGCAGCAAGGACCATGCTTTCGGATTCAAAGCTTCCTACCATGTTTTGGGGGGAGGCAGTGAATACCGCGTGCCAAGTTTTAAACCGGGTCGTTACTGTCAAATCTTTGAACAAAACCTGTTATGAATTTTTGTATAAACGGCCACCTAATTTAACTGGCTTCGAACCTTTTGGGGTACCATGCACTTTAATGAAAACAAAACATCAACCTAAGTTTGGTGAAAAGGCTGACGAAGGATATTTCCTAGGTTATGTGCCGAACTCACCAAACAAACGGGTTTTTCATAAATCTAATGGTACAGTGGAGATTGTGTATAATATTGATGTTACAAGTTATACACATGAACCCCAAAAGGGTCCGGAATAGCTATTTGATTATGATAAATTATTTGAGTCATTTAACATTCCTTTGGATGGAAATGCAGGTACTATCGAACAGGACATGTCGTCATTAAATGTAAATGACGAGGGTCGAAGTTTTCCGAGGACCACCTTTCCATCAACATCCGAGCCTACATCAACTGAAGATAGATCTCCAGCACAAAATGATTCTGAAGTGCCTACAGACGAAAATCAGACAACAAATTCTAACTCTGAAGACAATGTCCACGAGGAAGAGAATGTGGAGTCTGAAGTCGTTCCCCTGTTAGGAGAGATAGGATCAAATTTGGGAGATAATCTGAGAGTTGACGAGATAGAAACATCTAGGATCAACAAGAATCATCCTATTGAGAGTGTCATAGGAAGTCCTAGTGCTGGTGTGAGGACTAGGAGTAGTTTGAATAACAACACAGTGTTGTTGTCGATGATAAATGACTCTGAGGCCTTTCATAACTGCCTTTACTCATGTTTCATCTCGCAAGTAGAGCCGAAAAATGTGCAAATGGCACTAAAAGAGAACTCTTGGGTTGAAGCGATGCAGGAAGAATGTCACAGTTTAGGAAACTAGAAGTGTGGGAGGTAGTTTCGTTACCTGGAGGAGAAGTTGCAATAGGAACCAAATGGGTTTTTAAGTGCAAGAGAGATGATCGGGGTATAGTCACTCGCAACAAAGCAAGGCTTGTAGTAAAGGGTTTCAACCAGGAGGAAGGAATCGATTACAATAAAGTGTTCTCGCCAGTGGCAAGGTTGGAAGCTATTCGTTTGATTATAGCTTTTGCTTCCTTCAAAGGATTTAAGGTTTATCAGCTAGATGTTAAGAGTGCTTTCCTGTATGGGAAAGTGAAGGAACTGGTATATGTGGAACATCCGCCTGGGTATACAGATCCAAAATATCCAGACAGAGTATATCGGTTAGATAAGGCTTTGTATGGATTACATCAAGCACCGAGGGCGTGGTACGAAACATTATCTAATCATCTTTTAGACAACGGGTTTGAAAGAGGGAGGATAGATAGTACGCTGTTCGTGAAGCGAAAAGGTGAACATTTCATTTGGTACCAGTGTACGTCGATGATATAATTTTTGGATCATCAGACGAGCAGATGTGCACAGATTTTGAAAAGGTGATGAAGTCGAAGTTTGAGATTAGTGCGACGGGTGAGTTAAACTTCTTTCTGGGTTTACAAGTCGAACAGAGGAAGGAGGGAATGTTTATTCATCAGACGAAGTACGTTTATGACATCCTAGAGCGCTTCGGGATGGAAGGAACCAAGCTGACAGGTCACTTCAGCACGCCGATTCAAGTGAATCATAATCTCGGACCGGGTACTGAAAGTGATACCGATGTGGATCCGACGTTATATCGGGCCATGATTGGATCACTTATGTATTTAACTGCTTCAAGACCTGATATTATGTTTGTTGTTTGTATTTGTGCTAGGTTTCAAGCTAATCCAAAAGAGATGCACATAAAAGCTGTGAAGCGGATTCTACGATACCTGAAGTCGAAACCGAAGCTGGGACTTTGGTATCATGCGGAGGGCGATCTGGAATTGGAGGCGTTCACGGATTCAGACTACGGAGGATGCAGCTTGACTCGCAAATCAACAACTGGAGGTTGTCAGTTCCTAGGAGGGAGGCTCGTTTCCTGGGAATTCAAGAAACAGACTTCAGTAGTCGTGTCAACGTGCGAGGCCGAATATGTTGCTGCTGGTAGTTGCTGTTCACAGGTTTTGTGGATACAACAACAATTGCGGGATTACGTTTTGGCTTATACTAACACTCCTATTAGGATAGATAACCAGTCTACTATTGCTATCACAAGTAATCCAGTTAAACATAATAAAACTAAGCACATAGACATAAGACACCACTTTATACGTGATTGTGCTGAAAAGAACTTAATTAAGCTGGTAAAAGTTGCAACGGATGATAATAATGCGGATTTATTTACCAAAGCTTTTGATAAGTCATGTTTTGAGTTTTTAGTTCAACTAAACGGAATGCGCAATCCAGAGTAGCTTGACCTTAGTAGAAGTTATTTCTTTTTATAGCAGTAAGTTTTCTTTCCTTTTATAGTAACTTTAGTAGCTAGATAGCATTTCTCTCCTTTCATAGTAAGTTAGTAGGTTATTTTATTATCGTACTCTTATTTATGAAAAACAAACGAAAAAAGAGAGAAAACCATAAAAAGTTCAAAAAAAAAAGAGAATATCAGAAAATGAGTTAAGTCTTAGATATATAGGTTCAAAGGGACGAAAATTAGCACAGTCTTTACAATCTCTAAGTGTTAAGCTTTCACACATAATGAACCTAAAATTCTAAGTGTTATACATTATCTAGTTTGATATGTTGGTAGGCATAATACATATTGGGAGTCTCAAGGCTAATAAAATATTCGAGAAAAAAGTCAGATGTGTCACTAACTTAGATGTATGACCAAATGGTCATAATTCTTATGTTAGAGACAAACAGAAATTGATTCTAAATGAGGTATGCAAACTTTCTGGTGGATGTATAGCAACATCAGATACATCTTAAAGAAATGAAAAGAATGAAAAATCAAATACTGAGTTGAAAGTCAAAACAAGTAACTCTGTTGTACGTAACTACAGACCTGTTGCCTCTGGTTTGACTCGAGTTAGCAAGATAAGTCGCTTTGTTGTACGTCGGTACAGACCTGTCACCGCTGTCTTGCTAGCTTTAAAAATAAACTTTAAGACAAACTAAGACACTCTGTTGTATGTAAATACAGACCAGTGTCCGATGTTTTGCCTTTTAAAGAAAGTTTGCAATACCAAAAAGTTAAAATCATTGTGTGTATGTCTTGATCATAAAAGTATGTCTAAGTATGATTCACGTAGGGCAATTTCTTGATAAATAAAAAGGTCAAGGGATATTCCAAAATGTAACATGTTTAAAGGGAAAATAATACCAACAATCGTCTAGAAATGTGTGTCACGACAAACAATAAAAGGAATCAAAAATTCCTAAGTGTGAAAGTAAAATACTGAAAGTGTGTATTTGACACCGCTATCTGATTGAACCTTTCTTTGACTATACTCACCAAAAATATTATGTTAGTATAAAACATAGGTTGTAAATTTTAATATTATAGATTAGTTTAAGTTTAAATTTTGTTCAAAATTTTAATTTTAATTTTATTTTATCTTTAATTTTTATTTTTATTTTATAGTATCTAGGAAAAATGTCAAAGTTACTGAGGATGCATTCTTTAGTTGAATAAAATAAACATTGCTTGAAGATCTTGTGCTTAGGGTAAATGAATTTTGCATAGTTTGTCCGTTACACGAAAAAGTTGAAAAAGTTGAATTTATTTCAAAGATTTTCGAAATTTTCTGTTAAATTTGAATTTAAGCCAAAGTCGAATGTCTCATTCGAAATTTGCAGTAAATTCGAATTTGGATACAAACTCGAAGGTGGTTAGTATAAATAGGTCAACAGTGACATTCATTATTCACCTACCTTCGAATTTAAGTCTTCGAGTTTGTTCAGACAGATTTCGAATTTGTGTCTTCTACTTTGCCGACTTCGAGTTTTTGACTATTTGTCGAGACTTTATCCGTTTGTGTTCGAGAATACTACCAAATCTAGGTATAATCAACATCATTATACAAAATTTAGGATGTTTTAGACTCAATTTGTGGAAAAATCGACCGATTTCACGGTTTTTAATGGTGTGAACTTTGTAAACCAAAATAGCAAAGTTTGAACTGGTGAAACATCAAATAAGTGGCAAAAATCTTCAATTAGAACCTATTAGGACTAATGGATCTGATTTTCTAAGTCTAAAATGGTTTAAATCTTGGAGTTTTGATTTTTAAAACCGACATTTCGAGTTTGTTCATGGCTTCGAGTGTGTCATTAAACTCGAACAAACCAATAAACTCGAATGAGGGTTGTTTTTGAATATGTTATTCGAATTTGCTGTTAAAATCGAAATATTTGACTAAATTTTAAACCAAACTTGTAGAAATTCATATGTGTTGGATTTCGAATTTACATAAGTTCAAAATAAAACAAATTTGAATTTAAACAAGTTTATTTTTATTTTGGTCATTCTAATATATTGTATACTTTATTGTGCAGATATGGTGGATAGAGTGTTTATCCAAACACACAATATGGTCGTGTCACCAGACCGCGAGCTGCCTGAAGCTCAGGCATTCCGCCAGATGGTGGATTTTTTGGCTGCTTCAAGGGTTTCTTATGTCCTTTCGCACAATGTCCAGATAGTGCTGCCTTATGTTCGGGAGTTTTGGGATCATTTGCAGGTCGATTGTACTGTTACTCTGACCGTATTAAGGACCAGAATAGTTGGGCAGCCCCTCGTGTTCTCAGCAGATGTCTTGCGCCGGGTCTTGCAGTTGGGGTCTGCAGAGCAGGAAGCTGGGCCGATAGACTTTCCGTTGGAAGTTAGGCAAGCTGCGTTCTTAAGAATGGGGTATAGCCTTGATGTGTCAAAGGCGTCGTTCATGAAGAGCGGTTTGATTGGGCAATGGAGGTATTTAGCACATGTTTTCATGGTATGCTTCGCCCCGAAGAAAGCCGGTTTTGATTACATCGTGTCGAAGATGCAGTCAGCGATGGTAGCATTGGTCTACAACCAGAGGTTTAGTTATTCTGAAATGTTCTTTGCGGAGTTCGTTCACCAAATAACAGCTTCGGCAAGAGAAAGATTTTTGCTGTATCCTTGGTTCGTGATGATGTTGATCAGACATTTTTTGCCAAACCTGTCGCCATTACCGGAAATTCAAAGTGTCGCTGTGATCGACAAAAGAATTTTTGCTGATTGTCAAATGCACAGGGGTGCATTGGCAAGACCATTAGATGCACCACTTTTTGGTGCGGTGGTGAATCCTGATTTTCAAGCCCCTGAAGGTGCCAACTGGGCCGGGGAAGTTCATGTTCAGCAACAGCCGCAATAGCAACAACAACAGTAGAGGCCTCAACATCAACAAAGAAGGAGACAGAGACCTTCAGTTAGACAAACTCAAGCTACTAGGACTTCAACTAGTCGAGTGCAAGAGCCAAACGAAGCAGGTCCTTCAGTTGTAGCCCAGAAATTGATCCACGGGTGGAGACATTGGAAGAGATTTGGGCTCAAGGGCCGCATGCAAATGAAGCGATTACTTCTGAAGTTGTTGGCGATATTTTGGAACCTCCAGCTGATGAAGAAGATATTTTTCGCCAGATAGAGGATTATGTAACTGAACAAGATGGTCAAGTTATGACCACATCTGAGTCTGAGTCGGAAGAAGTTGAAGAGATTGAGATTGAGAAAGAGACAGAAGATCCGTCTATTCGAATAACCACATATGGATCAAGAATAATGGTTATTGATGAAGAAGCAAGGAAGAGGAGAGCATCTAGGGATTCGGATGCAGATGACTCCGATTTCGAGGATGAAGATACAGCTCCTTTGGTGCCTAGGCAGACGGCCAAGAGACATCGATTCATGCAGGGAGCTTCATCGGCTTCTGCTTCTGGGCCTGAAATTCCATCTACTCTGCCATCCGCTCAGCCATCCATTCCACCACCACCCGTTCAACCATCAACTCAATCAATTCCACAACCAATCAACCCGTTACCCATCACATCCTTTCCATCATCTTCATCTACCTTCACTGACAATCAACGGTTTTCTGAGCTCAGAAGCAAGGTTGATTTCCAACAAGTCCAAATATTTCAGCTCACTAAAGCCGTCGGCGAGATACAGGAGAATAACGCAAATATTGACAAAGAGAATGTAGAATTGAAGACGTCTGTTACAAAGATTGAACAAGAGAATCTTGAGTTAAAGACGTTCGTCGCAGACCAAGCTGCAGAAATCCGCTCTATGAGGTCCCTGATTGAGCAATTAATGAAAACCTAAAGGCTCAGGGGGAGAATAGTTGCAGGGATGCTAACTAGTTGAGAAGGGACGATGATGAAGGCAATGATCACGATGCACCAAAAGACAGTGAGCCAGTAGATTTTTCTGTTGCTCAACATGCCGAACTTCAAGGGGAGCCAAGTCAGACTGGTGCTGAAGGAGGTGAAGCTGGTTCCTCAAGGAACTTTGAAAGCGAAATGATAGACGCGCTGAAAGATATTGAGGAAGAAGTGATGGAATTTGATTTGAGGATGAGATGGAGGAGCTGGAGGAAGGAGAATTCGTGCCGAAGGAAATAGTTGATTGGAGATCCGATGACGAAGTGATAGAGGATGAAGACGACAATGTCAATGAAGTAATTGTAAATTCACAACCTATCACAGAGTTATATGTACGAGACAATCACAATGTGATTGATATTGGTGAGATCAAAATAGCCTCGGTGGAAGATTCTGAACTTGAAAAAGCATAGAAAGAGCCATCTAGGGCTGAGTTGATGAATCTATGGTTCAGGAAAGAAGAAAAGAAGACAGAGCCAAAGATGAAGAAAAGAATGAGAATTCCGGGCTCTGGAAATCTCTCAGGAGGAATTATAAGCTGGTTCTTTGATACAGAATTGCAGTTATATATATTGAAAAGGAGAGATGGACTTCAATACTTGAGGCGAACACTAAAAGTATTCAACACACTGCCCAAGATTGAAGTGAAAGAGTTAGCTTGGAAGGAGTTAAGTAATATTGGCGAAGACCCGTATGCTGAGGTGATTGCAAGGATTATTAGAAAAGAGGGTCGGTTAGGTAAATTTGAAAGGCTCAAGCCGAGGACCGGAAAGAGAGTCGAGGACGAGTCAAGAATAGACCCTCATACAGGTAGGCCATGGGCCAGAATGGTTTACAAACCTGTAAGATGTTTGAAGAAGGTGCCAATGAAATCGATTCCACAAGATGTTTTAGGTAACATGAAATGGTGGTATGTCGATAATGAAACTGCTGAAGCTGTTATGGAGGATACACAGGACAAAGTTATTTTGAGAGTGTATGGTCCACTGCACTTAATAAACCTATCTAAGGACGACCTGAAGAAGCTGCATGATCAACATATCTTCTTTCACGAAGGATGGAGATCTGACTCCAGGAAGTACCAGAAGGTAGTGAGAGTATGTATAGATGTAGGCCTATATGCAGGTAGTAGTCTATATGGTCCAAGTACTTAGTCAAAATGTAAATAGTTAGAAGCTATCGTCAAGGAGGAGTCTGATGGTACACTCTGTGTGACGACAGCAGTCTAAGTTTTGATAGCATTTTTTGTAAATCAAGTAACTTGGTATTGAATATTGACTAGTGTTTGTTATATGTGATTATATATGTTTGAGAATTGTTGTTTGTATGTTTGAACTTGGTGTAACATATTACAAGAAGTTCAAACATAAAGTTCAATGATATATTCATACATAAGTTAAAAGATATGTTCAAATGGAAGTTTGATAGTTGAAATTCGAATTTGTATAAATTCGAATTTGTACTTGTAGGTAAATTCGAATTTGTCAAGAGGAAAAATTCGAATAGGCCTTGCGCCTGATTCGAATTTGTCCTAGACAAACTCGAATCTGTCAGTATAGTTAAGGGTAAACTCGAATAATTATGAGACTCTGCAGAATTCCAGAGGGTGATTAAGCAAAGGCGATCTCAAGTTTACAAGTATTCAAAGAGTGTTTTCGGAGAGAATCATCGTGTAGGGGCGTTCAAGGTTGTTCGTCTAGCATCGTGGTAGTCTCCGTGTTCCGTGTGCATGAACTTACCGTCAAGCCGCTAACAAGGATTCCGCACTCTGTTTTGACTCAAGTGTAAGGTCTACCACTACTAGATCTATCTAAACGCGGATCCGTGAACGAGTGCGGAATCCTCGTTAACGGTTAGACGGACAACTCTCAACTATGAAACACGGAGACTATTAGACGCTGAACGAACGACACATGAACGATGCTACGAACTAATTCTCTCCGAAACCGACCTAAAGCTGATGATAAACTCGAGATCGCCTTAAGCTTAATTCCTCACGAATTCTGCTAAAAGTCTGCTAATGACTCGAGTCTATCCCTAATTATAGACCCTGATTCGAGTCTGATGTGGGCCAAACTCGAAACTGGCCCAAGGCCTATTCGAGTCTGTCCACAGTGACATTCTCGAATCTGGGCACATTCGAATCTAAGGCTACATTCGAACCTATCACAGATTCGAATGTCTACCTTTGTGTAATTCGAATCTAGCCAAATCACTTAAACACCTAAGTGATGAAACTTATGTTTTTACTTATGCTTGTGTTAATCTTTGATCTTTATGTTTGAACTTCTTGTAATACGTTACATCAAGTTCAAACATACAATCAATAACAGTCAAACACATATAAACCTATATATCACACACTTGCTCAAATCACAATGCAGTATCACTTAGACTGCTATCGTCACACAGGATGTACCAACAGACTCCCCCTTGACGATAGCTTCTAATAATTCACACATTTGACTTAAGAACTTTGTTTATTTATTGATTCAAAATACTACCAGCATACAAACCTTTCTCGACACATACCTTGACTACATTTTCATACTTACTTGCTTCACCGTCCATATGTGAGTCACTGGAAATCTTACAAGCATACAAAATCTGAAGATCTTCTTTAGAGAGGTTTACCAGGTGAAGCGGGTCGCAGACTCTAAGAATGACTTTTTCTTCAAAATCTTCCATAACTGCTTCCCCGGTCTCAGTGTCAGCGTACCGCCAATGTAGATTCTGCAAAACATTCTGTGGCATCCGCTTGAGAGGCACTTTCCTCAGACATCTAGCTGGTTTATAATGAATCCTAATCCACGGTCGTCCAGTTAGAGGATCGATACGTGACGGATCCTCTACTCTTCTCTCGACCCTTGGATTCAAACGCTCGAATTTCCTTGATCTCCCCTCCTTTCTTATGATTCTTTCAATTACGCTCGCATAGGGATCATTGCCAATGTTTATCAAATCTTTCCATGCTAGCGCAGTGATTTCGATCTTTGGCAGGGAGTTGAACGCTTTTAAAGTTCGCCTCCTGTACTGAAGCCCGTCTTTCCTTTTAATTACAAATAGCTGCAGATCTCTATCAAAGAACCAGCTTAATATTCGCTCAGACAGCTTCCCAGTACCCGGCACTCTCATTGTCCTTTTAATCACTAACTCCTTCTCTTCAGCCCTGAACCATAGCTTTCTTTTTTCTTCATTTGTTAGCTCTCTCGCAGGTTCTACTGTTGATGGCTGAGGATTTAACGCAGCATTTACTATATCTACATTGACAATATTATTTCCATCAATCATGTAAGTATCCGTGATAGGATTCTGCTGCACAACTATCTCGTTAGCTTCATCATCCTCATCAGCGACTACCTCATCATCTGAACGCCAGTCCACTATCTCTTCTGGCACAAACTCGCCTTCTTCCAGCTCTTCATCTTCATTATCAAAATCTATATCCATAGGATCATCATCGAGATCCATAAGAGCGTCTATCATTTCACTGATCTCAAACTCTGTAGGCTGTTTTGATGAACTAGCTTCTCCCATTTCCCCTTCAACTTGACTAGGCTCCCCCTGAACTTGTGTAGCTTGAGCTGCAGAAAAATCTACAGGCTCATTCTCATTATGTGCATCGGGATCATTGCCTTCGTCATCATCATCTCTTCGTTGCACCTCCTGATCCCTACAACTTGTCTCCCCCTGAGCTTGAAGATTTTTCATGAGCTGCTCCAGGAGGGACCGGATTGATCGGATCTCAGCTGATTGATCTGCAACAAAGGCCTTTAATTCTGTGTTCTCTTCTCTTACATTTTACACAATCTTCCTCAATTTGGCATTGTCCTTATCAAGATTTGCATTATGCGCCTGGAGCTCGCCGACAGCCTTTGTTAGGGTTAAGATTTGAACATGCTGGAAGTCAACACGTCCCTTGAGTTGCATGAACCTCTGATTTTCAGCGTAGGTGGTCGAAGTAGATGGAATGGATTGTATGGGTGTTGGGCGAATTGGAGATGGAATATATGGCTCATGTTGTTGAGGTGGTGGTGATGGTGGAGCGGTGGCTTGTGGTTCTTGAGATTGAGATTGAGATTGTTGGGCTTCAGATGCTGATGTTGACCCTTGCATGAACCTGTGACGCTTGGCCCTTTGCCTAGTCACTAAGGGAGCAACTTCCTCCTCTTCGAAATCTGAATCGTCAGATTCCCTTTCCTCTCTTCTCCTTGATCCTGCTTCATTCACTATCAACCTGGATCCATAGGTTCCGATTTGAATATTGGGATCCGTAGCCACTGATTCAGTAGCTTCAACCTCCAGCTCCTCTTCTGACTCTGATTCAGATGATGTCAAACCTTTATCCGCCCTCTCTGGCTCATATTCTTCCACATCTCTAAATACGTCTTCTTCTCCTTCTGGTGGACTGAGCAATTCACCAACTAAAGCTGCAGCCACATCTTCGTTTGCATGAGGCCCTGCCTCCCAAATTTCATTAAGCGTCTGACATAGCTGTTCAGCTTCGCTCGGAACATTTGAGGGCCCAACGTCTTGAACATTTGATGGCCCAGCTTCGTGAGCTTCCGGTTGTTGGCTTGTGAAAGGCCTTGATGCCTGAATTTGACTCGCTGATGCTTCCTGTCTTTGACGGCGTCTTTGAGCTCGCGGCTGCTGTTGTTGTTGACGTTGTTGTGGTTGTTGTTGCGGTTGAAACTCAACTACCCCTGCCCAGTTGGCATCTTCTGGGGCTTGAAAACCTCTATCCAAAATTGCTCCGAATAGTGGATGCGCAACAGGAACAGCCAATCTTCCTCGGTGTGAGGAACAATCAGCGAAAATCCTTTTGTCCATGATGGCAACGCTCAGAAAATCATTCGACAGCGGCAAGTTTGGCAAGAAGTGCCTTATCAACATCATAATGAACCTTGGGTACAACAAGAATCTTTCCCTTTTTGGAGCCGTAATCTGATGAACGAACTCCGAGAAAAACATCTGTGAAAAACTATATGGGCGATTATACACCATAGCGACGATCCCCGATTGAATTTTCGCGACAATATAATCGAACCCTGCCTTTTTCGCAGCAAAGCACACCATAAATACATGCGCCAGAAACCTCCATTGTCCTATCAATCCACTTTTCATGTATGACACTTTTGTCACATCGAGGCTGTACCCCATTCTTTGAAAGGCCGCTTGCCTCAACGGAAATTCTATAGGACCAGCTTCTTCTTCCTGAGTTCCCAACTGCAGCACTTGACGAAGCATATCAGCAGAAAACACCAGCGGCTGTCCTGCTATCCTTGTTCTCAGAACTGTTGGGGTGACGGAACAATCAACTTGCAAATGGTCATAAAACTGACGGATGTAGGGTAACTCAATCTGCACATTATGCCACAGTGCATATCCGATCCTTGATTCGACGAGAAAATCCAGCACTTGACGGAATCCCTGCGCCTCAGGGAGATTCAGATCTGGATGAAGCACCATATTGTGCTTAGGAACGAACGCTCGAATAGCCATTTCTGCACAGTAAACAAAACCATTAGATTCATTAAAAATCAATAAACTTGTTTAAATTCAAATCTGTTTTATTTTGAACTTGTTTGAGTACAAAATCCAACACAATTAAATTTCTACAAGTTTAATAAAATTTAAATTAACTAAAGTAAATAAATTACAGATTCGAAGGAAACAGAATCGAATGTAACAGATTCGAATAAGGCACTGTTCGAGTCTAATGACAGATTCGAAGTCCCTGGGCTTCTCGAGTCTAATGACAGATTCGAGAAAGGCCCTATGAACAGATTCGAATTGCCGACGGCCATTATTTCAACAAAAACCCAAGAGTATAACCATTTTGAACTTAGCAAATCACATACATTAGTTCAACTAGGTTCTAATCAAGGATTTATGCGTTTAATTTAACTGTTTATCAGTCCAAAATTGGTAATTTTGCAAAAACCCTATTTCGACTCTTAAACACTCAAAAATCGATGATTTGGCCTGAAATTGTGTATAAAACTACATGAAACTTGTACAATCAAGTTGATTATACCTAGGTACAGTAGTAGAATCGAACACACAAGCTTTAAACTCGACAAAATGTCGTTTAGGAGAAATACGATAGATTCGACAATAGATTCGAAATCGCCACAGTAGGTTCGAGTGTATAGATTCGAAAACAGTAAGTCTTAAATGACTTCACTGTTGCCCTATATATACCACCAACTCTCGATTCTAAGGATAGACTCGACTCTACTGACAGATTCGAAGTCTTACCATTTCGAGTCTGTCCTAGATTCGAAACCACCAAACACTTAGAAAAATTTTCGAAAATTTTGAAATAACTTCAACTTTTCCAACCTTTTTCTACGGTATCGTGTAACAAGATAAACTATGCCTAATCTTTTACCCTAAGCACAAGATATTTCACGCAATGTTTATTTTATCCAACTTTTGAATGCACCCTCAGTAATTTTTGACCTTTTACCTAAGTAAAAATTAAACTCAAATAAAATAAAATAAAATAAAATAAAATAAAATAAACTAAGGTAAAAATAAAATAAAATAAAGTAGAAATAAAATTTTGACAAGAAATTTAATCTAGACTTAAGCTATACTTAAAAAATTTACAAGCTAAGCTAAATACTACACAAAATAGTTTTGATGAGTATAGTCTAAGAAAGGTTCAATCAGATAGCGATGTCAGATACTTACTTTCAGTACTTAAACTTTCACACTTAGGAATTTTTGATTCCTTTGATTATTTGTCGTGACACACTTATTTAGTCGATTGTTGGTATTTTACCCCTTTAAACATTCTACATTTCGGAATATCCCTTGGCATTTTTATTTATCAGGAAATTATTGTACGTGACTCAGACATAGACATACTTTTATGATCAAGGCACACAGACAAAGATTCTAACTTGTTGGTATTTGCAAACTTTCTTTAAAAGACAAACATCGGACACAGGTCTGTATTTTCATACAACAAAGTGTCTTAGTTCGACTTAAGATTTATTTTTAAAGTTAGCAGACAGCGGTGACAGGTCTGTACTGACGTACAACAAAGCGACATCTGCTAACCCGAATCTAAACAGAGACAACAGGTCTGTACTTACGTACAACAGAGTTGCATGTTTTCGACTCTCAGTTTTATATGATATTTCTATTCTTTCCATTTTCAGATGTATTTGATGTTGCCATACATCCCCAGAAAGTTTGCACACCTCATTTAGACTCAAAGTTTGTATGTCTTGTACATAAAAATTAAGACTGATTGGTCATACATCTAAGTTAGTGACACACTTGACTTTTTCTAGACTATTTTATTAGCCTTGAGATTCCCTATATGTATTATGCCTACCAACACATCAAACTAAATAAGTATAACACTTAGAATTTAGTTGCATTATGTGTGAAAGCCTAAACACTTAGAGTTTGTAACGACTGTGCTAATTTTCGTCACTTTGAACCTATGTATCTAAGACTTAACTCTTTTTTCTGATATTCTCTTTTTTTGTATTTTTGTAATTTTCTCTTTTTTTTCTTTTGTTTTTCATAAGAAAAGGCAGTAAAATAAGCTAACCCAATAACTTACTAAAAATAGAAACTTACTAAAAATAGAAACTTACCTAAATTAGCAGACTACTGTAAAGAAAGAAATACTATGACTTTAAAAGAAAATAAACTACTACTACTAAGGTCAATTTACTCTGGGTTGCGCATTCCATTCAGTTGACTTAAATACTCAAACCGTGACTTATCAAACGCTTTGGTAAATAAATCTGCATTATTATCTTCTGTTGCCACTTTTACCAGTTTGATTAAGTTCTTTTCAGCACAATCACGAATAAAATGATGCCTTATGTCTATGTGCTTTGTTTTGTTGTGTTTAACTGGATTATTAGTTATAGCAATAGTAGATTGATTGTCTATCCTAATTGGAGTTTGAGTGTAAGCCAAACCGTAATCCCGCAATTGTTGTTGTATCCACAGAACCTGTGAGCAGCAACTACCAGCAGCAACATACTCGGCCTCGCACGTTGACCCGGCTACCGATGTTTGTTTCTTGCATTGCCAGGACACCAACCTCCCTCCTAGGAACTGACAACCTCCAGTCGTTGATTTGCGCGTCAAGCTGCATCCTCCATAGTCAGAATCTGTGAATGCCTCCAACTCTAGATCTCCCTCCGCGTGATACCAAAGTCCCAGCTTCGGTTTCGACTTGAGGTATCATAGAATCCGCTTCACAGCTTTCATATGCATCTCCTTCGGATTCGCTTGAAACCTTGCACAAATACACACAGAAAACATAATGTCAGGTCCTGAAGCAGTTAAATACATAAGTGACCCAATCATGGCCCGATATAAAGTCGGATCCACATCGGTATCACTTTCAGTACCCGGCCCGAGATTGTGATTCACTTGAATCGGTGTGCTGAAGTGGGCAGTCAACTTAGTTCCTTCCATCCCAAACCGTTCTAATATGTCATAGACATACTTGGTCTGATGGATAAACATGCCTTCCTTCTTCTGGTCAACTTGCAACCCCAAAAAGAAATTCAACTCCCCCATAGCACTCATCTCGAACTTAGACTTCATCACCTTCTCGAAATCTTTGCACATCTGTTCGTCTGATGATCCAAAGATGATATCATCGACGTACACTTGTACCAAGATAAAGTGATCGCCCTTCCTCTTAACAAACAAGGTACTATCTATCCTACCCCTTTCAAAACCGTTTTCTAAAAGATGGTTGGATAGAGTCTCATACCACGCCCTAGGTGCCTGATGTAATCCGTATAGAGCCTTATCTAAGCGATATACTCTATCAGGATATTTTGGATCTGTAAATCCGGGCGGTTGTTCTACGTACACCAACTCCTTCACTTTCCCATACAGGAAAGCACTCTTAACGTCTAACTGATATACTTTAAAACCCTTGAAGGAGGCAAAAGCTAGAAACAACCTAATGGCTTCCAGCCTTGCTACAGGTGCAAAAACCTCGTAATCGATTCCCTCCTCTTGGTTGAAACCCTTTACAACTAACCTTGCCTTGTTGCGCGTGACTATACCCCGATCGTCTCTTTTGCACTTAAAAACCCATTTGGTTCCTATGGCAATCTCCCCTCGAGGTAACGGAACTAACTCCCACAATTCTAGTTTCCTAAATTGTGAAAGTTCTTCCTGCATCGCTTCAACCCAAGAGTTATCCCTAAGTGCCATTTGCACATTTTTAGGCTCTACTTGCGATATGAAACATGAATATAGACATGTGTGATATGCCTCGGATTCGTTTATCATCGACAACAACACAGTGTTGTTATTTACACTACTCCGAGTCCTCACACCCTCGTTAGGATTTCCTATGATACTTTCTAATGGATGGTTCTTGTTAATCCTAGAGGTCTCTATATCATCAACTCTTAGATTATCTCCTAAGTTCGATCCTATTTCACCTAATGGGGGAACAGGCTCAGCTTCTACATTTTCCTCCTCATGGACGTTTTCCTCAGAGTTGGAACTCGATGCTTGAGTCTGATTCTCAGTGTTAGGTGCCTCTTGATCAGCAACTTCTGGAGACCCATCTACAGTCGCAGTAGGCTCGGATGTAGATTCGAACGTGGTCCTCGGAAAGATATGGCCATCGTCATTCAGGTGCAACGTCGCCATGTCTTTTTCGATTGTACCTGCAGTATCATCCAAAGGAATGTTAAATGACTCAAACAATTTATCATAGTCAAATAACCATTCCGGACCAGTTTGGGGTTCATGTGTATAACTTGTGACTTCAATATTATACACAATCTCCACAGTACCATTTGTTTTGTTAAACACCCGTTTGTTTGGTGAGTTTGGCACATAACCTAGGAAGTATCCTTCGTCAGCCTTTTCACCAAACTTCGGTTGGTGTTTTGTTCTTAAAATAGTGCATGGTACTCCAAACGGTTCGAATCCAGTTAAGTTAGGTGGCCGTTTATTCAAAATTTCATAGCATGTTTTGTTCAATGATTTGACTGTAAGGACTCGGTTTAAAATATGGCACGCGGTATTCACTGCCTCCCCCCAAAACATGGTAGGAAGCTTCGAATCCGAAAGCATAGTCCTTGCAGCCTCAATCAATGTTCTATTTTTACGTTCGGCCACCCCATTCTGTTGAGGTTCGTATGGTGCACTGAATTGATGCACTATGCCCTTTGATAGGCAATATACACCAATTACAGTGTTTTTGAATTCAGTCCCATTATCACAACGAATATATTTAACCCTTGTTCCGTAGGAGTTCTCTACTTGGTCTAAGAACCCGATGAGCTTTGCAGCCGTCTCGTCCTTCGTACCTAAAAAGAAAACCCAAGAAAAACGTGAGTAATCGTCAGTGATAACTAAGCAAAACCAACTACCTCTTATACTCCTTTTGTTGATAGGGCCGAAAAGGTCCATATGCAACAGATCGAATGTTGAGGCGATTGAATTCTGCTTCTTGGACTTGTGTGTCTTTTTATGCTGTTTGCCCTTCATGCACGGTAGACACTTGTCCTCGAATTGAAAGCTCTTCATTGGCACACCCTGCACCAGTCCATTCTTCGTTATGTAATTCATCTTCCTTAGGTGCAGGTGAGCCAAGCGTCTGTGCCACATTCATCTTCATTGGCCCCATCGAACTCTCCGGCTTGTTCATATCCAGCATGTACAAGTCGTTCTTCCTTGGCGCCTGCATCAATACCCATTCTTCAGGAATTTTGAATCCCGGCTTTAGCACTAACGCCTCAGTGTCAGTAAATAACACCGAGTTCTTCCTATCACAGATTTGAGATACACTAATGAGATTGTGAACCAGTTTATCAACGTGATAAACTTGGTCCAACGTGATTGTCCCATTAGTGACCACTCCGGTACCCGTGATATTTCCACCCTTGTTACCCGCGAATGATACGAATCCCCTATTACCTCCCTTGAAGTCTGTGAGTAGACTTCTTTCCCCCGTCATGTGCCTGGAGCAACCACTGTCGACGAACCACTTGTTGTTTGGACCTGTAGTTATCTCCTGCACATGAAAGAAAAGAGGTTAGTTATCACGGGGAACCCAAGCCATGACTGACTTGGTAATACCATTCTCGTCCACATACGTGAACTCTTTCAAGTACCCATCTCGCCTTTCAGGTGACTTGGGCCTTTGAACTGAATTCTGTTGTGGTGCCGAGTGATTTAAGTTCACTCTTTGCCTTGGTGTAGGCATTTGTTGTGGAGCTCTAGAATAATTCCTATTATATGCCATTTCTGACTGTGATCCCTGAGCTCTTACCGGTGCATACTGTCTAACTGGAGTATGTGACCTAACTGGAGTATGTGACCTGCTAGGTGTGGTGCTCCTATAGACTTGTTGTGGTGCTGACCTAGATTGATTATTGACACGATTCGGTGAATTTGTCCTAATCACTTCCTTTGGTCCATCCTTAACCGGTGTGTTTTTCGCAACTTGTTTGGGTGCGGCCTGCACAGTTTTCTCGGTAGGTTGAGAACTAATGCTGCTTGCCACACTGGTTGAGGGCTTAACAGGTGTTAGGTTCACTGTCTTAGGGGTAACATCGGTTTTCCTAAGTGGACAGTGAGAAGCAACATGCCCCTTCTCGTGACATCTGAAGCAAGACATCTTATCTATGGACTTTTTGTGTGTTCCCTTAGATCTAGGTGTCTCACTAGTGTCTGTTTCCTTTGGAACATCTACGGTGTCTGGCTCGTCGACCTGGTCAGCCCAAGAAATTTTCTGTTTTCCTGCAGGTGTTTCACTGGAGGAAGACACAAATTTCACTTTATTGACCTTGACGGTTGAGTCAGCCACCTTAGGTGTATTTTCCACTTTAGGCTCTGGTGTTGGTTCAGGTAGGTCCTCTAAGTCTACTGATTTGTCAGTGTTCTCCTGAGGCTGAGGCACATAGTTTGCATTGAAAGGTGGAGGTATTTCGTGAAAACCTAGACCCACGGACTTCTTAGATTGTCTTTGGGCATCTAAGACTTTCCCTAGATTTAGGCTCGAATTCCTAAACTTCTCCAACTTGCTATTTGTCTCTGCTACCTTAACCTTTGTCTCTGCTAGCTCTATATCCTTGTCCTTAAGACTTTTTGTCAAGGCCTCTACGTGCTCATACATTAGCTCTATCCTAACACACTGCTCACTGAGTTTGTCTTTTAGAACTACTACGTCTTGAGCATCAGCCTTAAGCTTTTCTTTTAGATCTTGCTTGATATCATTTAGGCTAGCATTTTCAATTTTTAAGTTTTCATTTTGAGCAGCTATGGTCTTATGTGAGTCTAAGACTAGATTTAACCTATCGTTAGAACTAACACATAAAGCACATAATTCACGAAATAGAGAATAAGACAGACTAGCCTTTGAGTTATCAGATTCCATGTTGGCCATCTGAGCAGCAAACTCCAGCACTGTCTGATCATTCGCCTTCTCTACCCACATCGGACTGCTGTCCCGTGTGGTCTGCTCGTCCCCATCACACCCCGTTTCGGTGACTTCAGCCATGAAGGCTCTAGCATTCGACTCAGGATGTGAACTCCAATCATACGTGCCATCTAGCTGTCTATCTGAAGTAACATTGGATAGAAGACCCGCTAGATTGGCCTGTCCAGATGATGTACTCGGAAGATATCGTTGTTGGGACTGATTTTGGTACTGTCCCTGATGCTGACTCTGTCCTTGGTATGTCTCTACCTTCGGTCTCTGACACTCCCTGGCGAAGTGTCCCAATCCCTGACAGTTATAGCATTTGACTTTGGACTTATCAAATCCTATCCCCTTGTTATTCATCTGTAGATTCCTCCCAGTTCTCTTAATGAATCGCTTAACTATCTGGGTCACCATGGCCAGTTACCATTTAAGATCCATTTCCTCTAAGTCATCAGGGTCGACCTGATCGTAACCCTCGTCCCATAGAGCATGATCGTTAATCTTCCCTTGAACACAATTTCCGTATGCGGCCACAAAAGAAGCAAGTAGACTCAAATGCTCTTCCGCAGACTTTGCGCTCATGGGCATCTTCGAATAACTCTGAGATGTCGATGCCTGATGTACTTGGGGCTGCGGTTCTTTCGATCTTCCTAATCCTAAGAACGCGCGATTCAATGAGTCTTCGGACTCTGCAGGTGACGATGTCTCTCCAGTGAAAAACGCTGTAGCAGTCTTCGGTTCGGCTGCTGCTGAAGATTTTGTTGTCTTTCCAAAATACATTGCTGGATTCTGGACTTGTTCGTAATCAGTCTCAGTCTTCAGGAGCTCGAAGTGATATGCCCTCAACGTTCCCACTATATCATCCAGAGATTGAGTGTAGTACTTGTCTTCATTCAGCTTGATCATTGCCACGTACATAGCCCATTTGGCTGGTAGGGCATCAAGAAGCTTGTTGTTCTTGTCAGTATCGGTAAACTCAATCCCGTGGCTCTCAAGTTCTGTCAATAGATGATAGAACCGGGTGATGTTGTCATCCAGTTGTTCATCCTTTAACGCCTTGAAGATGGCGAACTGTTGTTTTAACAGCTCTGTACGCTTTCTCCGAACTCTAGGATTTCCCTCACACCGTTTTTCTAGCGACTCCCAAAGTTCTTTTGAGGTCCTCTGAGTCCTAAATGTGTGTAGAATATCCTGCGGTAACGCCATTCGGATTAGAGAGAAAGCTTTGTTTTCGGCTTCAAATAATTTCTTGTCATCCTCCTTCATCATTTGGTATGACAAGACCTTTTGACGACCTTCAACTTCAGACACCGGTGGAATATACCCTTCATCGATGCACACCCACATGCGCATGTCGTTGAAACGTACGAAGTCAGTAAATCGGTCTTTCCACCAATAATAGTCCTCGACCTTCATCAGCTTAGGCGGTGCGTTTGCCTTTCCGACCTCGTGGTCCATTTCTAAGAATTTCTGAAGATTTGACATCGTTTCGAAAGTAATTGAAGTTGAACTTAATTAATTTAATTCGAAACTGGCTCTGATACCACTTGTAAGGTCTACCACTACTAGAACTATCTAGACACGGATCCGTGAACGAATGCGGAATTCTCGTTATCGGTTAGACGGGCAACTCTCAACTATGAAACACGGAGACTATTAGACGCTGAACGAACGACACACGAACGATCCTACGAACTAATTCTCTCCGAAATGGACCTAAAGCTGATGATAAACTCGAGATCGCCTTAAGCTTAATTCCTAACGAATTCTGCTAAAAGTCTGCTAATGACTCGAGTCTATCCCTAATTATAGACCCTGATTCGAGTCTGATGTGGGCCAAACTCGAATCTGGCCCAAGGCCCATTCGAGTCTGTCCACAGTGACATTCTCGAATCTGGGCACATTCGAATCTAAGGCTACATTCGAATCTATCACAGATTCGAATGTCTACCTTTGTGTAATTCGAATCTAGCCAAATCACTTAAACACCTAAGTGATGAAACTTATGTTTTTACTTATGCTTGAGTTAATCTTTGATCTTTATGTTTGAACTTCTTGTAATACGTTACATCAAGTTCAAACATACAATCAATAACAGTCAAACACATATAAACCTATATATCACACACTTGCTCAAATCACAATGCAGTATCACTTAGACTGCTATCGTCACACAGGATGTACCAACATCAAGTTAGCAAGAGAAGTCGCTTTGTTGTACGTAAGTATAGACCTGTCACCGCTGTCTTGTTAACTTAAAAGGAACTTTAAGACAGACTAAGACACTCTGTTGTATGTAAATACAGAATTGTGTCCGACGTTTGCCTTTTAAAGAAAATTTGCAATACCAAAAAGTTATAATCATTGTGTGTATGCCTTGATCATTGAAGTATATCTAAGTGTGAGACACGTAAGGTAGTTTCTTGATAAATAAAAAGCCAAACGAAATTCAAAGTGTTAAATGTTTAAATGGAAAAACATACCGACAATCGACTCGGAAATTATATCACGACAAACAACCAAAGGAATATGAATTTCCTAAGTGTGAAAGTGTAATACCGAAAGTGCATTTGACATCGCTATCTGATTGAATCTACTTTTACTTTCTCGCAAATATATCCTATTAGTATAGGTAGAAATTTTTAAAGTACTTTTGAGTAGTTTAAGTTTTTATTTTATTTTATTTTTCTAGTTCCTTTTATTTTATTTTTTTATTTTATTTTACTCTAAGTAGGAAAAAGGTCAAAGTTACTAGGATGCATTTTTGGTTGAATAAACAAATATTGTGTAAAAATTTGTCGCTAAGTGTGAATGATTTTGCAAAGTTTGTAAAATTCCGTTACATGAAAAAGTTGAAAAAGTTGAATTTTATTCAAAGATTTTCAAAATTTTCACTTAAGTTCGAAATTCAGACAAATTCCAACTTAACTTTGAATTTGTCAGGAAGTTCGAACTTATGCTATGTTCGAAGGTGGTTGATATAAATAGGTCAACAGTACTTCATTTAAATCACCTACCTTCGAATTTTATTTCTCGAACTTGTGCTCCGGCGATTTCGAAGTTATTCTCGAACTTGCCGTTTCTCGAATTTCGTTCTATTCCTCGAAGTTTTCACTATTATTTCTCGAACATACACGTATACTTAGGTATAGTACTCATCATAATACAAAGTATGTGTAGTTTAGGACATTATTGTGACAAAAATCGGACTTATTTGATGTTTTTAGTATTTAAAACTTGGTGGTTTGAAATCACGAGTTTTGAAAGATAAAACTTCAAATAAATGCTAAATAACTTCGATTAGAACCCAATAGGACTAGATTGTACTATTGATTAACTCAAATGGGGTTAAAATCTTAGTTTTTAATTTGAATATGATCGACTTCGAACTTGTTCTTCAGGTTCGAACTTGTCCGAATGTTCGAACATGTTGAAATATCTATAAGTTCGAAGTCAGTCAAGTTCGAACATATACCGCGTATTTATTTTAAATTCGAATGGTTTTAAATAACTTCGAATTTGTCTATATTCGAATGTGTTGGACTTCGAACTTATGCAAGTTCGAAGTTATGCGAATTTGATTTTAACAAATTTCATTTTATTTTATTTGTAATTAGTAATTTTGTCTGTTGATTATGAGTGCAGATATGGGTGATCGGGCGTTTTATAATTAGCATAACATGGTCATGGCTATGGATCTTGCATTGCCTAAAGCACAACCGTATCGTCAAATGATAGAGTTCCTGACTCAATCTCGTGTATCATATGCGCTCACCCACAATCTCCAAATTACCTTGACATACGTCCGGCAATTTTGGGAGCATCTGCAAGTAGTTTGCTCGGTTTCACCTACAGTGCTGAGAACAAGAGTAGGCGGTCAGCCAATAGTGTTTTCGGCTGACATGTTGAGGCAGATCCTACAGCTGGGCTTTGAGGAACAAGAAGCAGGCCCGATAGATTTTCCACTACCTATTCGGCAAGCTGCAGTTTTTAGGATGGGGCATGCCCAGGATATAACGAAGGCGTCGTATGTTAAGAGTGGGCTGATTGGACAGTGGAGGTATCTTGTCCACGTTATTATGGTGTGTTTCTCACCAAAGAAGGCGGGCTTTGACACGATGGTGTTTAAATTGCAACCGGCATTGATTGCGTTGGTGTACAACAAGAAATTCAGTTTTTCCGAGATGTTTTTTGGGGAGTTCGTGCACTAGATCACAGCTCCGCTCAGGGAAAGGTTTTTGATGTATCCCCGCTTCGCAATGATGATTATACGCCAATTCTTGTCAAATTTGCCACCACTTCTTCATCAAAGTGGCGTGGCCTTGATAGATAAGCGAATATTTGCTGACTGCCAGACCCATAACGCAAGAAGGGCTGAGCAGGTCAGGCCCCAAGTGGCACCATTGTTCGGGGCAGTTATAGATTGGGATTTTGTTGCCCCGGACGGTGATAATTGGATTGGTGAAGCCCCACAGCAACAGAAACCACAACCGCAACAGCAACAACCCCAACAACAGCAGCAGCAACGACGCAGAACACCGGCAAGTATAACCCCGGTTGCTAGAACCTCTTCTCGCCAACAACCAGCCACTACAGCTGCTGGACCATCATCTGAACCTGCCGGCCCATCGAGTTCGGCTCCTCAATACGACCAGAGGGCGCAAAATATTGGGCTCAGGGAACAGCGACGGAGCAAAATATTGCTGAACAACTGGTTCAGGATGTTTTAGAGCCTCCAGCTGATTTTGAGGATATTTTTAGACAGATTGATGAATATCAGCCATCTGATGCTAAGTTTATGGACACAGAAGTCCAGGCTGAAGAAGAAGGTGCAGGAGCAAGGGAACAGACTGAGGCAGAAGGTCACGTAGAGACCGCCTCCGAGTCTCTGTCTGAATCTAGTTCTGAAGCTGAGGATCTAGAGGACACAAATGGAAGATATGGATCGAGGCGAGTGGTTAGCAGAAGGAGAACAACAAGACCGGCTCTAATTGATGAAGAGACTGAAGAATCCGAATTTGATGAAGAAGAAAAAGTTCCTCTCGTTCCTATGCATAGGGTGAGAAGTCATAGATTTATGCAGGGAGCTCCATCCACTTCAGCTTCTCAAACAGTGTTACCGGCTGCTCCAACAACATCGACCACAGCTCCATCCACATTCGCCTCCATTCTATCTACATCGAATTCATTCACAGAAAATCAACGGTTCACAGAGTTGAAGGGAAAAGTGGACTTCCAAAGAGTCCATATTTACCAATTATCAACAGCTGTGAAAGAGCTGCAGCAGCATAATAGTCGATTAGATCAAGAGAATGTTGAGTTAAGGAAAACTGTGGCTGATCAACAAGGACAAATCCAGGATGCAGGCCCTCATTGAGCAAATTTTGAAAGATCTACGAGCTTAGGGGGAGAGTAGCTGCAAGGAGGATCAGCTGAGAAGTGTTACGAGAGACGATGACGAAGGCAATGATCCAGATGCCCTAGAAGAATGTGAGCTAGCAGATCTTTCCCAAAAGACTGCTCAGCAAGCAATCATTCAGGGGGAGCCTTGTCAGTTAATCTATTACTTCTTATTTTCCCCGTTGACACTACTTTGTTCGCACACTCCTAATAGCTTCACTTCGCTCCGCTTCGTTCGCTCCTACCGGTCTTTACATGCAACTCTTGTCGAGGTTCTTCTCTCACTGTAGTTTACTGCTCCTCAGTGCTATAGAAAGAAGGGTTTTGTTTCCTTCTGAGGGTTAATGGTCTGTCGAAGGTACTCTTTGTTTGCTGGGATCATTGAAGGAAGTGAAGCTTCAAAGAATGTTGAGCATGAAATGATTGAAGCGTTAATGGATCTTCATGAAGAAGACGAATTAGGTTTTGATCAAGAAGAGCTTGAGAAAGGGGAGTTCATTCCAGAAGACGCCGTGGACTGGAAATCAGATGATGAAGTTATTGAAGATGAGGATGATGATGTTGATGAAGTAATGATCCCGAAGCAACCTATCACTGAACAATATGTAAGCAATGATCAGAATGTGATACATCTAGATGAGCTTAACTTAGCATCTATGGATGAATCAGAATCTAATATAGCTGAAAAGGAAGAAACGAAAGAATAAATGATGAGGCTATGGTTTAAGAAGGAGGAGAAGAAGTCTGACTTGGCAGTAAAAAAAAGGATGAGACTCCTAAGTCCAAGAAAGCTTTCTGGTAGGATTCTGAGCTGGTTCTTTGATAGGGAACTGCAGCTTTTCGTTCTTAAAAGAAGAGACGGGCTTTAGTATTTGAGAAGAACCTTAAAGGTTTTTAATACACTGCCCAAATGTGAGGTGAAGGAATTGGCCTGGAAGGAGCTTATTAACTTAGGAGATGACCCTTACGCTGAAGTAATTGCCAAAATTATTAGAAGGGAGGGAAGATCTGGAAAGTTTGACAAGCTAAAGCCAAGGTCAGGCAAAAGAGTAGAAGATGAGACGAGAATAGATCCCCATACAGGCAAACCTTGGGCTAGGATGGTTTAAAAGCGAGTACGGTGTTTGAAGAAAGTTCCATTGAAGTCTATGCCACAGGATGTACTCGCAAACATGAAGTGGTGGTATGTAGACAATGAAACGGCTGAAGCAGTAATGGAGGATCTAGAAGAAAAGACGATTTTGAAAGTATACGATCCACTGCATCTAATTAACCTATCCAAGGATGACCTGAGAAAGCTTCATGATCAACCAATTTTCTTCCAAGAAGGCTAGAGATCCGAAGGCAAGAAATTCTAGAAAGTGGTAAGGGTTTGTATATAGCAGGGATTATATGCTGGTAGTAGTTTGTATAGACCTAGTACTTAGAAAATATATATATGGACAGAAGCTATCGTCAAGGGGGAGTCTGTTAGCGCATCTTGTGTGACGATAGCAGTCTAAGTGTAGATGATATTTTGTAATAGTTTAATTGTTCGTAATTGCATATTAATACATGTTGGATATATGTTTGATATATGTTTTGATATTGATTGTATATATGTTTGAACTTGGTTGTAATTGATGTTTTACTTAAGTTCAAACATAAGTTCAAAGATAAGTTCAAAACATAAGTTCAAAGGTAAGTTCAAACATAAGTTCTAGAACAAGTTCCAAGACAATTTCTAGAATAAGTTCAAAGCCCTAGATTCGAACTTATGATGGACAAGTTCGTGGGCTTGGGCCTTTTCGAACTTGTCCAGGGCAAGTTCGAATCTGATGCCTATAATTAAGAGTTAATCAGTTTTGATTAATAATCTTTGCAGAATTAATCAACCCGGACGATTACGAACTTGCAGAGAGCTTTTAGTGTGTTCTTGGAGAGAATCACGTGTCGGGACGTTCGAGTTTACGTCTATCATCGTGTGTGTCTCCTGTGTGATCGATCCGTTAAACCACTAACAATGATTTCGCACTCGTTGGACGGCGTCGCGTCAAGATTGGATCCGTAGGTAGGTGACCTTACACTATGCACCCATGTTAACTTATGAACATTTTTTAATAATATTTTATCAGGTTGCTTAGGTCCTTAGTAGTGTGAGGACTCAAATAATATATTCAGTTTCAGAATTTTATCATGTCATAGGTGAAGGGCATGAATCTTTTTTTGTATAGAAATTATGGTTATCGTACTTTTCACATCAAAAATACAATTTTAATACCTATGGTTGTCATTTTGTTATGTTTTTGGTCTTTTGACCTATTACTTTGAAACAAAAGCCTATTTTTCCCTTTTAATTTACTTTCAGTTTTAGTCCCTAACCAATTATTTTACTTTTTATATTATTTTTAGTTATTTTTTATTCTAACATTATTTATTTAATAAAGTAGTAAATTTTATTTTTATTATTGCTATTATCATTATTACTATTAGTATTATTAATAATAATAATTTTGGTGTTTAAATGAAGAAATCTATAACAATAATTTAGTTAATATTTTCAATTTTATTTTATATATATATATATATATATATATATATATATATATATATATATATATATATATATATATATATATATATATATATATATATATATATATATATATATATATATATATATATATATTTGTGAGAACCTAAAAACAAAAAGGTAGTTTTGGAAAAAAAAATTATCTCTCCTATTTACATATTCTCCCTTTTCTCCATTCACTTTCATTTCAACCCTTGAAATTTCATTGCCCCTGCTGCCGTCGGACTTCCACCGCCATCGTGGCTACAACGATCTCGAAGCCACAATGATCTCTTTCTTCCCCTTTATATCTAACTCTCACGATTTTGGTAGCTGGATGGTCAAGAAATGACGATTTGGAAGTCTGATAAAAAAATGAAGATCTAGAAATCCGACGGTCAAGAAATGAAGATTATTTGTAATATATTAGATTTATAATGAATGTAATAGTTATTAGATGTTTTTTGTTAAAAACGCTTCTGTTTATGATTCACAAGATTAATGATTTTTTTTTTGTTTAAAAATGTGTTTTGGTATATTTTATATCAGTTGCATACCAAGTATTCGATAAAATTTCCAAATGAAATCTTTTTTTTTTGTTTTAGTTCGTCTACAACACTCTACGTAGAATATATGATAAGTGACATTCTACACGACGTTCTACATACATTATATGATAATCTACATAAATTACATGATAAGCTACATAGATTACAAGATAATCTACATAGATTACTTGATAAGCCACATATAATATGTTCGTTGATACTATAAATAGAATATGACAGCTTCATTTTCAATAGATTTTGAACTTTAAAATCTTTTCCAGACATGTTTTTTTAAAAAAGATTTTAGTATATGATTCACAAGATTTGAATGTGTTAGATATTAAATTTCGATCTTGTGGATCTATTTTGTAATAATTATTTAGAATATATTTAGCCTTGTAATTTATTTCTTAGTTAGTTTATTTTGTATGTAAAGTTCAAGGGCCAAAAGTGTCAATCCTTGAAAGTTAATTAAAGGAGCCAATGTATTGGCTCCTAGGGTTTCACAATGCACACGGTTGACATTTATGAGAAATTAAGAATATTTTGTTCCAGCCGCCACTTTATTATTCTCTCAAACATTCCTTTTGTTCTTTTAATCATTTCACAATTATTGAGTGAGAATTCTTCTTGTGAGTGTTTATTGAACATTAATGTGCTCATATATACCGGGAATCATAAACAACAATTGGTATCACAGCCCAAAAGGAGGATTTAAACTGAATCAGAATCGGATTCTGCTACTCTTCATCATCTTCATCGAGTTTTTCACCCACTTTCACGGTTAGATCTTCATTTTCACCAATATTCTACTGTTTACGTGTTGTTCTTGTCATATAATCATCACATTATCACTTCCTACTGATTAAAATCTTATTAGGTTCAATCTTAACATCATTTTGTTCCTATAATCAGTTGTTTAAAAATCTAGAAAAATATGGGATTTCTTGCTATTTTTGTTCTTTTTTAAAGCTTTTTTAAGTGTTTTGGTATATTTTAAAGGCTGACAAGTGTTTAAAATTATTTTCCAATTATTTAGAATCAATTTTAGGCCAAAAATCTGCTTCTGTTAAGTCTGGACTGTTACTGAAAATTTTCATATCTGCTGTAATTCGGACCTGTACTGTAGCATTTCGGACCATAGTTCGGACCATCTAGGACCCCTAATTCAGACCAATTCGGACCATATTTCGGTCCATTTCGGACCATCTTTAAGTGTATTTCGGACCAAATCCTGCCCACTTCAGACTCGACTTCGGGCCCATCCGAACTTCGGACCATCCGAAGTCCAGATCAGGCAATTTTAATTCACTTAATTTAACTTGTGCTTTAATTTGAATTTTCATTTCGGACAAACCAAATTCGGACCATCCGAATTCGGTGTTGCCTTCTGGAAATTTTCCCAAGTGTTCATCCGTAGTGGTCACTATTCACCTGAATCCGGATCATCCGAATTCGGTTCATCCATCCATTAGTCCAACCCGTAGTCCGGTTCCAGCCATCTATCACTGTTCACCCGAATCCGGACCATTCGAATTCGGTTCATCATTCCATTGGTCACACTAGAATTGGTCCATTCGAACCCACTGTTCATCCGAACTTGGTTCCTGTCCGAACCTGCTAATCCATCCGAATTCGGTTACATCCGAAATCAGTAACTTGATCTGAATCAGTACCATACGGAGTACTATTCATCCGCAGTCCAGTCCATCCGATTACAGTTTCCACCTTTAAGATCTTATTCTTCTATATTAGCACCCTATATCATGTCTCGTGAAGCTCTTGTCCTCGGACTGAGAACATACCACCTGTTCTGTATCCCAATGAGTATGAGCAATGGAACTCCCGGTTCTTAAACTTTGTTGGTATGCAACCAAATGGAAACCTTATGCTTCAATCCATCTCTGAGGGCCCCGTTATATACAATTAGGAAATAGCTGCTAGACCCGAGGCTGACCCCCCTGTACTCGCCTCAAAATTTGAAAGGGAACCCGCAAATGATGCCGAGCGAGACAGGCAGCATGCAGACAAGAGGGCCGAATATTTGATCTACCAGGCCCTCCCCACTGATATCTTAGTCGGAGTAGACAGCAAAATGTCTGCTAAAGAAATGTGGGATGAGTTAAAAGTTCAAATGCTGGGGGCAGATCTAGATGACCGTGCGAAAATTGAGAAAGCCAAGGCTAAGTTCACTGAATTCCGGGACAAAGACGGGGAGTCGCTGCAGGATACATTTACTAGGTTCTGTGCAGTCCTGAATGAATTAAATAAACTACACATCAAAAAGGAGAAGGATGACATAAACATCCGGTTCTTTTAAGCCTTAGCCCCCGAGTGGCAGATTGCATGCCGAGCCACACGACGCGTCTTCAACATTCCCGAGGTATCAATCAATGTGGTCTTTAAAGAGCTGAAAAAGTATCTGGGTGATGTGGATCAACAGAATCAGATGGAAAATCAACTCGCATCTTTGTTGCTATCTGCCAACACCGGCATCAAACCCAATGATTCCCTGGCCTTGATCTCAAACAAGACCATTCCCACAGCATCTTATGCTCAAGGTTACTCTTCTTCCCAGTGCCGATATGCTTCTCCTCCGCATGAGATAATAGATGAGGAAGAAGCAGCGATTCAGGAATAGATAGCCTTATGGACAAATCGTCTCCACAACGACGTTTTTCCAACAAGACTAATAATCAATCCGCTATGACACCGGTCCGCAGCGGTACTCGGATGAAAGAAGATATGAAAGACGAGACGATTATCGTAGGGACGACTATCTTAGGAACGACAGGGATGATCGCAGATACGACGATCGAAGCGACTATCAGGATGACCGCCGTTATGAAATGCGAGACGATAGGCGTGATGATCGTAGGGATGACCGATGCGACTATGATCGAAGGGATGATCGTCGTGATGAACGCAGGGATGACCTAAGGGACGATCGAAGAGAGTATGATCGTAGGGATAATAGGAGAGATGACAGTCGAGAACCTCACCGTGCCGACAAGAGGCCGATGGAATGGCGAGATGAGAGACCGAGAGCCGAAGAGCATCTCTGTTAAAAGTGTGAAAAACCTGGCCACATTGCTCGGGAGTGCAAAAATAAGTTTGAAAGGGACGTCGGCTACTATGAGCAGAAGTTGGAAGCCACCAAGAAACGAACAGATGCTATGGCTCTCATCGCCAAGGAAGACTACTTGGATGCTGAAGATACCGATGACGAGGACGATAAAGGAAAGAATTGCTACATGGTTGATCGTCTGGGATTGGACCGATATGCTACTTCAACTGATTCAGATTCAGACAGTGCTGTTGAGGGGGAGACAACGACAAATCCACCAGCATGTCTGATGGCCAGATCCGACGATCCTGAATGTTCGTCATTAGATTCAGAGACATGAGAGGCTAAATCCATCTGGTATATGGATCCGGGTTGCTCCAAGCATATGACTGGGAGAAGAGAATTGTTGTCCAACGTACTTGAACAATATTGTGGGACGGTAAAATTCAGGAATAGCCATCAGGCTCATATAAAAGGATACGGGGAGTTAGTCTTAAATAATCTAGTCATCAAGGATGTTGACTATGTTGAGGGATTATCACATAATCTATTTAGCATAGGACAACTCTGCGATAAAGGATTAGAAGTAACATTTATGGCTAAGAACTGCGGTGCTAAGAGTATGGATGGCAAAGAAATCTTATCCGGTTCCCGTAACTCTAACCTTTACACCATAGATGTAACTAAGCTCATGGTTAAGGATAGCATCTTCCTTTTATAAAAAGCCTCTACAAAAGACTCTTGGTTGTGGCATCGAAGGTGATCCCACTTAAACTTTGAAAACATCAACAAGCTGGCTGCGAAACAACTGGTTAAAGGTCTCCCCAAATTATGATACGAAAAAGACCATCTTTGTGGAGCTTGTGAGAAGGGTAAGATGAAACGATCATCTCACAAACCAAAACCTGAACCATCAACGAAGAGAGTGTTGGAGTTACTTCATATGGATTTATGCGGACCGATGCAGATCCAAAGCATAAATGGGAAGCAATATGGGTTGGTTATCGTTGATGATTACTCACGATATACCTGGGTTAAGTTCTTGCGATCCAAGGATGAGACAGCTCAAGAAATCATCGATTTTATAAAGAGTGTCGAAACCCAACAGCAATTGTTCGTTCAATCAATCATATCTAACAACGGCACAGAGTTCAAGAATTCGGTAGTTGAGGGCTTCCTTCGATCCAAAGGTATTCAGCATCTATATTCTGCTGCTAAAACACCTCAACCAAATGGAGTCATAGAAAGGCGTAACCGTACCCTTGTGGAAGCCGCTTGTACAATGTTGACCTACTCAAAGCTACCTCCGTTATTGTGGGCCGAAGCAATGTCAACAGCTTGCTACACACAGAATCGCACCATAATCCATAAACGCATCAATAAAACTCCTTATCAACTCTTCCCGAATAAAGTACCTTTTATCAAGTACTTACATGTATTCGGTTGCAGGTGCTATGTGCTTAATGATAAAGACATCCTCGGGAAATTTAACGAAAAAGTGGATGAAGCGATCTTCATTGGATACTCATCCAACTCGAAGGCTTATCCTGCATTGAATACCCGAACCAGGACAGTCAATGAAAGTGTGCATGTCACATTTGATGAGTTGGCTGAAATGGCACCCGAAGTTGATCACTCAGGACCACGCATTACACAAATGCCTGGAGACTCTTCTACTCAATCTGCTTCTTTTTCATCTTCTGATTTAGTTAATTTTTTTGATCCTTTTTATGTAGAATTTTTTGGTCCTAACGCTAATGTTTCAAATGTTTTTCCTAATGCAGGTAATCCATCCAACAATTCAACTGCACCACAAATTTTATCCGATCCATCTTCATCCAAATGATACCCTCATCCATCAACATCATCCACTGATACATCCGCAGTTGAATCTACTCTTGAAATACCCTCGCATATCATGCCAAACATCCTTCCTTCACCTGAACATTCGGAACTCAAACCGGAACCAGTGGTACCTTCACTAGAAACCATTGACCATGAATCATCATCCATTGCCACTCTCACCACTGAGATTCCATCCCGAGCACCCCTTCCACACGAGACTAAATGGACCCGAAGTCACCCAACCGATCAAATTATTGGTGATGTCTCAACTGGTGTCCAAACACGTAGGATGTCTGCTAATGAATGTCTCTTCGCATCATTCCTTAGTGTGATAGAGCCAGCTCGTGTGGATGAAGCTCTAAAAGACCCAGACTGGATAGTTGCAATGCAAGAAGAGCTCAACTAGTTTGAACGACTCCGAGTATGGCGGTTAGTTCCCAAGACAAAAGACCGAACAGTTATCAGAACAAAGTGGATCTATAAGAACAAACGAGATGAAAACGGCATTGTGATAAGGAACAAAGCGAGACTTGTTGCCAAAGGCTACCGAAAACAAGAAGGGATAGATTATGACGAGACCTTCGCTCCAGTTGCACGGATCGAAGCTATCAGAATCTTCTTGGCGTACGCGGCACAAGAGAACTTCAAAGTGTACCAGATGGACGTCAAGACAGCCTTTCTTAATGGTGAACTTAACGAAGAGGTGTACGTTGAACAACCACAAGGATTTGTTGATGCACATAAACCTGACCATGTTTATGTGCTAGACAAAGCCCTCTATGGTTTAAAACAAGCACCTCGCGCATGGTATGATAATCTCTCTAATTTTCATATCTCTGCTGGTTTCAGCAAAGGTGTGGTGGATACAACACTGTTCACAAAAAGGGAAGGCCCGCACATAATGCTAGTGCAAATATATGTCGACGACATTATATTTGGATCTACTGACAGTTATTTCTGTAAGGATTTTTCAGCCCTAATGGAGTCCAGGTTCGAGATGAGTATGATGGGGGAAATGAACTTTTTCCTCGGATTACAAGTCAAACAACTTGAAAATGGGATCTTTGTTAACCAGTCGAAATATACTCTTGAGATTCTCAAGAAGTATAAGTTAGACTCTTGCACGAGTATCGCAACTCCCATGGCTTCCAACTGTAAGTTACACACTGATCCTTCTGGGAAAAGTGTCGATAATACAACTTACAGAGGGATGATAGGATCCTTACTGTGTCTGACTGCTAGTAGACTTGATATAATGTTTTCAACATGTCTTTGTGCTCGCTTTCTGGCCGACCCGAAAGTATCACACCGAACTGCGGTAAAACGCATTTTTCGTTATCTTAAGGGTAAACCCGATCTTGGTCTCTGGTATCCAAAGGGAACTGATTTTTATCTTACTGCCTTTTCAGATGCCGATTTTGCAGGTTGTAGAGTTGACAGGAAAAGCACATCAGGAGGAATACCATTCTTGGGAAACAGACCGGTGAGTTGGTCGTCCAAAAAGCAGAATTGTGTTTCAACATCCACAGCTGAAGCTGAGTATGTAGCAGCTGCAACGTGTTGCTCTCAAGTGCTGTGGATGAGAACGTAATTACGTGATCATGGATTCTCACTCCCCAACATCCCAATTTACTGCGATTCTCGAAGTGCAATTGCCATCTCTTGCAATCCCGTGCAGCACTCCCGAACAAAACATATAGATATCAGGTATCGTTTTATTAAAGATCAAGTAGAAAATGGAACAATTGAGTTGTATTTTGTTGGCACGGAATATCAATTTGCGGATATCTTAGCTAAAGCTTTAGACGAACCTCGTTTTCAGTTTTTAGTATCTTATATCGGCATGTTGAATCCACCTTCTAGTTAAATGTCAGACACTGTCTAAAATAATTCTATTTCAAAGTATCATGTTTGAAATTCCATTATTTTAGAAAATATCTGTTATTTAAATTTAAGGGTTGTGTCACAAAATTAAATTTCAATATTTTCTTATGTATGTACATCTTTAATAATTAATGATCCTGACAAATTGCTGTGTGAATTGTTCATCACTGAGTGGGATGCAAATTTAATTCAGGTTTGTCTGTATCTTTAAGGTTGCTAAATAGGTTCAAGAAATCACAGAAAGATTTTTTTTGTTTAATCTCGTCAAAAAACCAAAAACATTTTTTATTATTTCTTTTGTCTTTACTTAATTCTTAAAAGAAAATTACAATTTTTTTTTTTTTTTTGCATTTGCTTATTTTTTTGTTTGAAAGAACAATACAAAAAGAGTTTGTTATTGGGCAAATTTTTTTGTGTAAAATGTTTGTTTTTAAGTTGTTTTAGTTTAAAGCCCAAATGTTGTTTGTGTTTATTGAAAACCGGCGGCCAAGTTGCAATTTTGGGTGAGGATCCACAAGCCCAACCCGACCCGCTCCCTTTAAATAGGGCGGGTCAATGGTCAATCCACACACTTTCTTTCTTCTCTTCCAAGATATTTTCAAACCTCTTCTTCTTTTTTCTTTCTTTTCCGACGCAATCAACCCACCGCCAACCTCTATTTTCAACTTCAAAGCTTTGTGGATCATCTTTTTAACTCGTTTTTCTTGCATATTTCGACTTCGCCACTATCAGGTAACCTTTTTCCAACGTTATTTCAGCATTTAACTTACTATATTGCATGTTTGATTTTTGAATTTTTCATGGTTTTTATTTTCGGTTTTTGGTATTTTTAGGACATAAAATCTGTTTATCTTAGCTAGTTGTAGTTAAATAAAATGTTCCTTACATGTTTTTGGTCTAGGATCCTCATTTTCATGCATTTTTATCAAATTTAGAATTGTTCACGTTGCATGTTGCATGAACATTTAATGAACTGCTGCACTTCGGACCGTCCGAATTCAGACAATGCCCCGAATTCGGATGTCTCACATAGAAAAGTTTAAAAATTTTTACAACTGCCATGAACGAATTCGGACAATGTGCATCCGAACTCGAACCACTGTGTATCCGAATTCTGTCCTTCAAATAATGTTCAAAATTTTTTCAACTTATTTTTCTTAAGTTTAATTCTTCATACACTGTGCATCCGAATTCGGTTAGTGCCTGAATTCGGTCCCCATCCGTATACAAGTATCATCAGAATTCATGTTCCATCCGATTTCGGTCCCCATCTGAATTCTGGTCCCCATCCGATTTCAGACCTTCACTTGTCCTAGTCATTCATCATTTGGATTTCGGTCAGATCCGAATTCGGTTGTACTTTTCATCCGAATTCGGCGCATCCGAAATCCAACACTTTGCATATTTTTAAAATTTTTCCATTTTTGCATTTTCATTATAAATTAAAAACCCAAAAAGATTTTCAGTCCGGTGCACCATTTGTTAGAGTTAGGATCAGTGTTTGAGAGAAAATGTTTGTTCTAACATTGGTCTCTTAACGATTGACTTTGGACTTTATTCAGTAGAATACTATTCTACTAATAAAGACCCAATGCTTTAAACAGAACAGGCAGTTTCTATTTCACACTTATCCAGACATAGTATCAACGCCTTATCATCGAAAGTCTTTTGTTCTAACTTTGATGCACCTTTACAGGAATCATGGAACCCGCAGTTGCAATTACTGTACCCCATTCCCAAATTCCTAACAGCAACGCCCAATTACCCGAAGAGTCCATCTTACCCCAAGCTGAATACGTTGAGTTCATGGCACACAATTGGCAGCTTGATGTATCAATTCTTAGCCGCGAAACCAAAACACCTGCCTTTGACATCCTTACAAACCACCCAATCTACTACTCCCTTTCCGCAGCAATCTCCGTTACCCAAATTTACCTTCAACAGTTCTGCCATCGCTTAAAATTTATCGCCGATGCCGAACCACACTTCACCTCCTCCATAGATTGTGTTGCAGTCAAAATTACCACCGCAGCCATCCGCCATATCCTACGCCTACCTGCTGAAGCCTATTCCATGCCCCGCCTACAGTTTGCTCCAATTCCTTCCCTCCTTGAAACCCTAAATGAAATTCAAGCTTTGGGATACGACGGTCCACTCACCAAACATCGGACTTCAGGACCAAGAATCTTCAAGCTCACTGGAGGGTTTTTTTTATGTCCTCAACAAACACGGACGCAAATACATCCCTCTCTAGCGTTTCCTACAATTGATCATTCAATATGCCATGGACAACGAAGATGACATACATGAACGTCCAGAGGCAGACGTATACCCAACAATTGCGATTCAAAAGCTTAATCTTCCAAAAGGGGCTCCTACTGTACCGGTAATGACAATTCCACTGTCCCTTCTCCAAAGGGCGGTGCAATCTGAAAGGGTTAGGGCGTATTTGCGAGAGTTTTATCCGGATGAGGCTCGGTCAGATCCGACGGAGCCTACCCAGTCCAAAGGTTAGGTAAGAGCGAGTGAGGACGAGGGAGTAGCGGTGGAAGTTGAACAATCATTGGGTCTAGGTGAGCGGGAGATTGTGAGTGTTAGGGAGGGAGGAGAAGGTGAGGCAGCAGAGACGGCGGATTCCGAAAGAACCGTCTCTGTTGTACGAGGGATTGAGATAACATCTGAGGGTGACCTTAGCCCCATCAGCCGGACAACCCACATTCAGACCATCAGTCCAATGGTCGAATTCACCCCAACCACCCACTTAGCATCCTCTCAACAGGGTGTTACTTCATTGCGGGGATCTACCACACACGCCATCACCCTCTCATTCGGAGATTCGTGGTGTTGAACGAGGTCACACTCCACCCCATGTGACCAAACCTCCTTCGCCCACAGCTCACTCCCCACCCCCACACACAAAGCACGACGCCTTCGTAGCGTCCCCTCAACGAGCTGCCTTCGTGGCGGCTCCTCAAACTTCCGGATCTGTGCATCCAATAGTGGAGCGAGTAATGACGAAAGGAAGACCTGGAGTGGCTTCATCAACGCCATCCACTTCAAGCCATCTCCAAATCAACATTGAAATGTTAACGGCAGCTCTACGTGCTACCGGAGTAGTTTCCCAGGCTGCCCTTGATGCCCACAAGGAGGCTGTCGAAGAACGACACACCGCCCTTCTCTCATTAATTAAGGGTAATGGTGTCGGTACTGAGGATTTGCCTCCACCAGGGACCCGATCAGTCCAATTAATGATTCAGAATTATCAGACAAGATAGACGTGTAAAACCATTTAATCCTTCAAGTCCAAGAGCAACTCAACTTTCGAATGGACTGTCTTGAGTCTGCGGTTATCAAGCTCCAGTGTCGTCCCCAGGCTGAGTCCTAAAAGCGAAAGCATGACGATCAGGACGACCCTGATCGCCATGAGGGGGAGAAGCGTCAAATAACTATGTCTGAGGACCTTATGTTGATCGTAGAGGGAGCTAAATCAGAGAGTACAGATATACAGGGGTCCGGGGAAAAGAGGTACGAGGCTCAGGAGATGTTAATGATAGAAGATGAGCCCATGTTTGAAGGTCCAGCTCCATTGGATCTTATGTCAGCCACGGTTGCGTTCGAACCCATTCACGAAAAGGTTGAAATCATATTGGTGTCTGACTCAGACTCCAATATTAATGACAACCAACTCTTAATCATCCCAAAGCCTGAGCCCGAATCAGCACAAAAATCCTCATCTTCATTCGAATTCCTAAACCCCCCGCCCCCTGTTCCACAACAAGAAATACTATCCTCCCTCCAAGCTCCCCCCTCACTAAAAGAATTCCAGTTAGTCCAAAGCCCGCCAAGAACTCAAAGTCCTCCCCAAGTCCAACATATACCCCAACCACAAACCCAACAACCAGGACCTTCAGAAACTAGGCGTGAAGACAATTTTGATGAGCCTCCTGCACAGCCTGGTGTTCATGATGACGGTGATTTGTATTGGGTGGGTTGGTACTCGAAAGGTGAAGTACACTCTCTGCCACCTAAGTTAAAATAGGAATTGAGACAAGAACGAAGTGGGAAGATCTTCAAATTACTTGAAGCCAAATCATCTGAGATAGAAGATCCCCACGTTCAGGGCTTAAAATAATTTTTACAAAAGTTTCCTCCGGAGCAGTTCCAGAATCCTTTTCTTGAAGAACAATTCAAGATGGTTTTCAGAAAGAAGCCAGGGTCATACAGCAGGCGCCTTCTCATGGAACTTACAAACATATCAAAAGCTGAACAGGCAAAATACAATCACTTAATGCTCAGGGAGAGGAGGTCAAAAGTTTCTAAGTCAAAGGTAAAAAGACTTCTAACCATCACTATGTGCAAAAGAGCAAAAGCATTCTATCCTGCATTTCAGGTAGAGAGAGAAGATGGCACAGTGGAGGAATTATTTGATAATGACTTGGACTTTGTGAATGTGGACGACGTCAAATTTTTACACGACCGACTGAAACACAGAATTAAAAGACGTCTGTCTCACATGACCGCCGTAGCCGCACTTACTCGAAGTATGAACCACCGATCTACTATCATGTGCCTAAGAGATTTTCAAATGGCGATAGAGAGCTCCCTGGTGAAAGTAGATCTACGAGCCCCTGAGCAAGATAGCTTTCTTCTTGACCATCATCCTGCTTACAGAGTCATATTCAGAGGAGACCCGGGAGTTATGTTTGTAAATCAAAAAGGGTATAAGAGATTCATGGGCTTCGAGGATCTTCCTTGTTATTCCGATGGTACTATCAGAATGCTTAGAGCCGAGCTTACACGAAGAGTTCAAGAATTTGATGCTCAACCAAATCCAGAACTTAGACGCTCGCCAAAGGTGATACAGGACATCCTCAGCGGCATCGAATACCTGAACGAACGGCTACACATGAGACAAGTGATTAGACAATTGGATGTCATCCTTGGGCTCCGTGAATCAACAGATCATGCCAGATTTCCAGGACCACCACAATGATCGAAAAGGGGGAGATTGTTAGATATTAAATTTCGATCTTGTGGATCTATTTTGTAATAATTATTTACATAATATTTAGCCTTGTAATTTATTTCTTAGTTAGTTTATTTTATATGTAAAGTTCAACGGCCAAGAGTGTCAATCATTGAAAGTAAATAAAAGGAGCCTATGTATAGACTCCTAGGGTTTCACAATGCACACGGTTGACATTTATGAGAAATTAAGAATCTTTTGTTCCAGCCGCCACTTTATTATTCTCTCAAACATTCCTTTTGTTCTTTTAATCATTTCACAATTATTGAGTGAGAATTCTTCTTGTAAGTGTTTATTGAACATTAATGTGCTGATATATATTGGGAATCATAAACAACAGAATCTTTTTTTTTTTTGTTAAAAAATGTGTGGTATACTTTTTTATTAAAAAAATGTGTTTTGGAATTTTTATTGTTAAAAAATGTTTTTTTTTTTGTTTCAGTTTGTCTGCGATAATCTATGTAGAATATATGATCCTTGACATACTACGCGATACTCTACATATAATACTTGACATTCTACATAGATTACGTTCATCAGTTCGTCGAAGGTTCTGGTTCCTAATGGTTGTGTCTTTGATGATTCAACGTCTTTATGTATTATATCTAGATTTTGTTTGTATATTTATATATATATTATACTTTATACAGAATACATGATATTGTATACAGATATGATTATAGCTAGTTTTGTATGTATGTAGGATTTTGTTATTGATGTACAATAATTTGTTATTATTGTATCTATATAGAATACATGATATTCTATACAGAATAGATTGTAGCTAGTCTATATCTGTGTAGAATATTGTTATTGCCATACTAGTAAATTGTTATCGTTATATCTATATAAAATTCAGGGTTAATATCCGAAAAACCCCGTAAACTTTTCTTAGTTTTGTGATTAAGTTCCTAAACATTTTTTCCGATTGTTTAAGTCCCTTAACCATTTTTGTCTTATTAAAAAAATCACTATATTTAAATGTTTTAACGATTAAGTCCCTAAACTTTTTGTTTTATTGGTTGTGTTTTACCTACTCATCTAGTAGCCGGTCAAAAATATATACTTTTGAATAATACAATATTAGTTTAGCAACTTAAACAATCTGAAAAAAAGTTTACGGACTTAATCGTGAAAATGAGAAAAGTTTATAGGGTTTTTTCAATATTAACCCTAAAATTCATGATATTTTACATAGATTACATGATAATCTAAGTAAAATATGTTCGCCGGTTAATTTGTAAAAACTGCGCTTTTAATGTATTTCTACATAAAATGAGCGATACTCTACATAGATTACATGATAATCTATGTAAAATATGTTCGCTGGTTAATTTTTAAAAACTGCGCTTTTAATGTATTTCTACATAAAATGAGCGATACTCTACATAGATTACATGATAATCTATGTAAAATATGCTCGCTGGTTAATTTGTCAAAACTGCGCTTTTAATGTATTTCTACATAAAATGCATGATACTCTACATAGATTATGAATAGTAATGTTAATCTATATAGATTATGAATAGTAATTTGTTAAAACTGTGTTCTTACATATCATTATATGTAACATTCTACATAGATTATGAATAGTAATGTTAATCTACATAAATTATGAATACTATTTTGTTAAAACTGTGCAATTACATATCATTTTATGTAACATTATACATAGATTATATAGTAATGTTAATCTACATTAAAAGATATAGAAATGTATAAGAAACATAAAAATATATGAAATGTATAAGAAACATAACATTCTACATAGGTTATTAATAGTAATGTTAATCTACATAAAAAGATATAGAATTATATAACATTCTATATAGATACATAATATTCCTATATAGAATACGTTAATTTTATAGCAGTTAAATAATTTTCTATATAGAAAAAAAATATTTTTTTACAAAAAACCTTTTTTAACTATAAAAATGAATTCTCATCAAAGAAAGAGAAAATGAAAATGAAAAAAGTAACAGAGAAAGAGAAAAAACAGATTTTTTCTTCCAAAAATACCATTTGCACACCTTTTCAATCTTTCCCACTATCAACGTGCTAAGTAATTACAAAAATGCCATTTGACAATTTTGAGCCATAGATCTTCTTGATCTAATGGTCCCAAATGGTTCTTAGGTTCTCACAAATATATCACAAATTTAAAATAAATGAATCAATGAACAAAATTAGAGAGTTATAGTGTTTCTTACTTGTCAAAGTATATGTAGATTCTAAATAATTCCAATGGATGAAATCTATACATATAAATATGTATAAATGTATGTGTGTGTGTGTGTGTGTATATATATATATATATATATATATATATATATATATACATATATATTGTAATTCCCATATAGAAGCATGCATTCAACATTTATCATATAATCACCAATATTTTCAAGAACATGAAAAACACAATATGAAGCATATGATTATAATAAGAACATTCAAAGGATTAGAATAACCTCAATGTTTGCAATCTTTCGTACGGTCAAAGCTTCAGAAAAGTTACATTGAAAACCCTAAATGAAACTATATATAAGTAAAACATGGATTCAAATATTATCCATAACCCATGGGTTAACCTTTTAGGTCTTTTAACCCATCTACATTAAACTTTGAATCTTTACACTTTAGCCACAAAACAAACTATTGTTTATTACATTTTAAACCCTGAAATTATCACAACTAGGAATCTAACATTCTCCCCCTTTGTGATTAGCTTTCAGATTGCGACTTCAAGTTCGTCACCAGCTTCCTCTGATCGAAGTATCTATCTAGGCGTCTGATCGTCATTCTGTACTCTAACTTCTCTCGGACTTCTTATTGAAAATCTCTGACAAGTTTTTAATACAGCTTTAAGTTCTCATTGCCTTGTGCCTAGCTTGAGTGCTTCTTTCTGATTATCGATCCTTATCATCAGCGTCTTACGAACCATGTACAGAGTGCCATCAGAATATTTCTTGAGCTCGTTTCTCCTCATGAATGATTTCTTTCGTTGAGAGTTTAGATAGACCACTCCGACCGTTAGTGAGACATTTACTTCTGAAATAGGTAGTCGTTCGAGGCCCGGATTGTCTTGTTTTGGAGCAAACATATTTATTTTTATTTGTCTTGCTCATTTGGAAGTCAAATATTAGTGATAATGTGAGATTTCGGCAAAGAAACTTGACGATGCTTCTTTGTGCATTTCGAGGAATTGGTTCCATACTTTTGTTATGCAGCAAATGTGGATATAAGATTCAAGATCTTGCAAAAACAAGTTAGGAAAGTCTGCTTCTGAAAATTCCGAGAAAGTCCTATTTTCTCGTTCCACTTCAAAGATTAGATAGAATATGCTTAAGAACTTGTCGAACTTGACCTTAATGACTTTCACTATCGGTGACCTTCCAACCATTACAATATACACATATCAATCTCTTTGTTCCATGCCTTCTACAGATCAGATAAGATCGGCTCTGACTGTCTTTAATTCCCGCAAAAACATCTTTCTGTATTTCTTTTCCATGTACGGACTCCTGACCCTCTGCTTAACCCAGTTTAGTGCTTGGGTAGTTAGTCTTTGTTGGGAAATAGTCTAAGTAAGTTCAAGCTGTTAGTTTGACTTCTCAAACTGTTAGTAGAATTTATATGTAAATACAAAGTTCATGCTGTTAGTTGAAGAAACTCGAGCTGCCAGTGTAAAAGTTCAAGCTGCCAGAGTAAATCAACTCAAGCTGCTCTGTTCAAGCTGTCAAGTGATTCAAGCTGCTCAACAGTTTCATCAACAGAAAGTGCTGATTTTCAGGAAAAGATATCTACACGAAGATTCCAGCATATCTACTATCAGAGAAGTCATAGTTCTTCAAGGAAACAAATCAAGAAGCAATATAAATACATAGAATAGGTCTTTCTATTATATAGTAGTTTTCTGCATATTCAAGTTTGCAATTGCTTTTTGTTTGAAGTTTTCATAAGCCTCTAAGGTTGTAAAACCCTAAGAACAGACTGTGTTCTTCGTCTAATCAAACAGATTAGAGGTGATTGTAATCATTGAAGTCAGCCATACAAGCAATTTTTGATTATTACATTTGTTTATTTGCTATTGATTCTGAAAGCTTTTGTTAAAATAATTAAGTGTTATTCCGCAAACTTCTTAATTAAACTTTGATTCAAAGCAAGATTATTGATTTATACTCTGATAAAATCAAATCAGTTAGTCTTGGTTAATTAGTATTAGATCCTGACAAATGGTATCAAAGCCAGGTTGTTCTTTGTTTTTCAAAGTCGAAAACTTTCTTTTAAATTTTTTATCTTTTGCAATGGAATTTGAAAATAGCAGCAGTGGATCTGGGCAAGGACTCAAAGTGCCTATGCTCAAGCCCACTGAGTTTGAGATGTGGAAACTCAGGATTCAACAGCATATTCAATTCATTGATTATGCCATATGGGAAGCTGTTGAATTTCCTCCTGTAGTTGATCCAGAACTTGATGATGAGGGAAAACCAGTCAAAACTCCTCCAAAATCTGAACTTGAAAGAAAGGCTAGAATGAATGAAGTGAAAGCTCTTACACTTTTACAAATAGCCATTCCTAATGCTTATCAACATCAGTTCAAAAAGTTTTATATTGCTCATTCTCTTTGGAATGCTTTAGAGAAAAGATTTGCTGGTAATGCCAGTACCAAGAGAAATCAAAAGGATCTTTTGAAACAGCAGTATGAGAACTTTTCTGGTGGCAAGAATGAAAACCTTACTCAAATTTTTTACAGGTTCAACAAACTGATAAGTGAACTGGAAAGTGCAAAAGTCAGCCTGGATCAAGATGAAGTCAACAGAAAGTTTCTCAGATCTCTTGGAGAAGAATGGACAGTTTATGATGCACAATGGAGAACAAAAGACACTCTTGATGAGATAGAACTGGATGATCTGTACAACAGTCTGAGAGTGTTTGAGACTGAGATTGATACTAAAAAGAAATCCTTTTCTTATAATCACAATACTGCTCTTTTGTCTTCTGAAAAATCTAATAGCAGTGATTCCTTTTCAGGTGGTGATGGCAACTCTGCTGAAGCTCACTATGAGGCTTTTGTTGTCAATGATGGATTGTTTGCTCTAAATGCTGAAGATTTAGAACAAATTCATCCAGATGATCTTGAAGAGATGGATTTAAAGTGGCAGCATGTAATGCTGACCATGAGGGCCAAAAGGTTTCTTAAAAGAACTGGAAGGACCAACTTTCAAGCCAGAACAGATTGCAAACCAGCCTTTGATAAGACAAAAGTTGAGTGTTACAAGTGTCATAAACTTGGTCACTTTGCCAGAGAATGCAGATCTCAAAGTCAACAATCCTCAAGGCCTCAACAATCATCACAAGCCCTTGACTCTCAAGAAGACAATGTGTTTGACTGCAGTGATCAGACAGAGGAAGAATTTCAAAATCAAGCTCTGATGGTAGAAACATCAAATGTCTCCTCCACTGAACTACCATCTGAGGTAAATTCTAAACTCTGCTCTCAATCATGCAAAAATATGGTTAAAAAGTACAGAGAGCATAATGAGAGCATGTGCAAAACTCTAGCTAAGATGGAAGAAAGGAGATATGAATACATGCAAGCCATAGAAGATCTTGAAAAACAGATCAATGACTATAAGGATAATGAGATTCAAATGGGACATGATAGAACATATCATGAGTGGGAGAAAAAGGAGCTAAATAAGAAAATAGAATCCCTTAATAAAAAGGTAGAAGAGACTGAACAAAAGGTGTTAGAGGCTAATAAGAAACTAGAATCTGTCAATATAGATCTAGGTAACTTCAAATTGGATAATCAAAAGCTGGAACACCTAATGGAAGTCCAATTTAAAGATAGGGTAAAATCTCAGGTTAATCCCAAAGAAGGCATAGGCTACAGGGCTACTCCACCTCCATACAACAACAAATACATTCATCCAATGAGTGAAGTTGCTGATAGACTTGTCAATGAACCACTAGATGAGTCTATGACTACTGTAGATCCTATTCTTGATAACAGTCCTGAATCTAAAGAAGATCAAATTCAGAATAGAGACTATGAGTGCACAGCAGTTGAGAAGGAACACAAAACAATGAGTGCACCTATAGAGATCCAAGCCCCCAGTAAGAAAGGAAAAGAGAAGATGAGTGTATGCAATGCTGCTCCACAAGTTTCTGAACATTATAACTGTGACACTGCATCTTCTTCAAAGAATAACAAAAAGGGTAAAAATGTTCCAGTCTGCACATGTCAAAAGCATGGTGTTCAAAAGTTTCCCAAACAACAGCAGGTAAGGGGAAATCAGAGGAACAAGAACCAGAAATTGTCAAATAAATCTGGTTCTCCAATTCAAACAGTCAAAAGGTGTTTTCACTGTGGCAGGAAGAATCACTTGGCCAAGGATTATTTTTATAAACCAGCTGTTGCAAAAGAGACTGTGAATCATAAAAAATCAAGTCCTACTCATGTCAAAAATTCAAAGGTCAAACCTTCTGCTACACCAGTTCCAAAGAAAACAGTTGATCACAGGCTTTCAAAAGCTAATAAAAAACAGTCCACACACCAAAAATAAGTTTTGGCAAAGCCTAAATTAAGTTTTAAACAGATATGGTGTGTCAAAGACAAATCCTCATATCAAACTGCTGATAAAAAAATCAGACTGCTAAGCCAAATTCTGAAGCTGTTAGTGCAAATTCTGAAGCTGTTAGCACTACAAACACAGATCAGACTGCTAAGCATCAATCTGGAACTGTTAATGAATCACCTGAGACTGTTGGAAGAAAAGATGATCAAAATACCTGGATACCTCATATAATCACTAAATACTCTCCAAAGACTCCATCAGTAGATCTCACTAAATATAAGAAGTCAAAAACAGTATTCAGTTATGTCAATGCACAAGGCCAACCCAAAACCAATTTGGTTTGGGTTTACTCCACTACTGAATATGCTTTTATTTGTGCAGGGCAACCACAGGTCACCTCATAAAACAAGATGGCATTTGGACAGTGGATGCTCTAGGCACATGACAGGCAATTTTGAGTGCTTGTCAAATTTCAAAGGCTTTGATGAAGGATTTGTTGCATTTGGAGGCAACTCAAAAGGAGGTAAGGTTACAGGTAAAGGTACTGTTAATGCAGGAAACATGATTTTCAATGATGTTTTGTATGTTGAACAGCTTAAGTATAATTTATTAAGTGTCTCTCAAATTTGTGACAAACAAAACATTGTTTTGTTTACAGATTCTGAGTGCATTGTCCTTTCAAAAGATTTCAAAATTCCTGAAAATCTCGTTTTATTAAGAACACCAAGAAAGGACAATGTCTACTGTTTGGACACAGATCTTTTATCCAACTCAAATACTTTAAGCTGTTTGATATCCAAAGCATCATCCAATGAGTCTGCCCTTTGACATAGAAGGATGTGTCACATGAACTTCAAGTCCATGAATGTTTTAGTCAAAAAGAATCTGGTAAGAGGCTTACCACAAAAGGAGTTCATATGTAATGATCATTGTGTAGCATGTCTTAAAGGCAAGCAACACAAAACTTCTCATAAGGCCAAAGAAGTATATTCCATCTCATCTGTTCTTCAGCTGATTCATATGGATCTATTTGGTCCAACATCTGTTTTGAGTTTGAATAAAAGGGCTTACTGTTTAGTTATTGTTGATGATTTAAGAGATTTACTTGGGTTTACTTTCTTAGGTCTAAAGATGAAACTACTGAGCTAGTTAAGTCATTTATTCTTAAGATAGAAAACCAATCCAACTCAAAGGTTAAGGTGATAAGATCAGACAATGGAACTGAATTTAAAAATCACATTCTAAACAGTTTTTGTGAGTTCAAAGGTATTGCTAGACAAGATAGTGCACCAAGAACACCACAGCAAAATGGTGTAGTTGAAAGAAAGAACAGAACATTAATTGAGGCTGCCATAACAATGTTAGCTGATTCAAACCTGCCAATGACTTTCTGGGCAGAAGCTGTTAATACAGCCTGTTATGTTCTGAATAGGGTTCAGATTGTGCAATCTAAAGGAAAAACTCCTTATGAGTTATTCCATAATAGAAGTCCCTAATAGCTTTCTTCAAGCCTTTTGGATGTCCATGTACTATTCTTCATACTAAGACTCACTTAGGGAAGTTTGCCAGTAAGGCTGAAGAAGGATTTTTTTAGGATACTCAAGTCAAAGCAAAGCCTATAGAGTATATAACAGTGTGTCCAAAACCATTGAAGAAAGTGCCAATGTTGAATTTAATGAAAATACTGCAAATGTCAAAGGCACTGGTCCTGATTGGTTGTTTGATTTAGATTCACTAACAAATTCTCTGAGCTTTGTTGAGTATACTGCAGAAGCTGATGCATACAGGATTGAAGCTGCCAACACAAATTCTCATGCTGCCAATACAAATTCTCAAGCTGTTGGCACAAAGTTTCAAACTGCTGCAGATTCAACCAATTGGGATGATTACACCACTATACCATTTCTGTCATGTGACCCTCCAGGGGTTCTGAATGCTCAACATGATACAAATCCAGACACTGAAATGTCACTCCCAGGTCCTGAGAGAACAGCTCCAACACAAAGGGAAACAGTCCCAGATTCAAGTCAAGCTGTTCCAGAAGCTGAACCATTCACTGGTCCTGATGGAGATGATACAAATCTTGGATCTTCTTTTTAGACAGATAGAGAGCCTACTCTCAGAGTTCACAAGTATCATCCTCTCAATCAAATACTGGGTGATCCAAGCACTCCTGTACAAACAAGGAAAATGGTTCACAATGAGACTGCTGCTGCTGAACAAGCAGTTCCTGAATTCAGTCTAGCTGCTTTTGAACATGCCTGTTTCATGTCTCAACTTGAACCTAAAAAGGCGTCAGAAGCTTTGAAAGATTCATCCTGGATTGAAGCAATGTAGGAAGAGCTGCTACAATTCAAGATTCAAAATGTCTGGACTCTGGTTGATCTTCCTAAAGGAAAGAGAGCAATTGGTACAAGATGGGTGTTCAGAAACAAGAAAGATGAGAGAGGGATAGTCATCAAGAATAAAGCAAGGCTAGTAGCTCAAGGGTACACTCAAGAAGAAGGCATAGATTATGATGATGTATTTGCTCCAGTGGCAAGAATTGAAGCCATCAGACTATTCTTGGCCTATGGAAGCTTCAAAGGTTTTAAAGTGTATCAAATGGATGTGAAGTCTGCTTTTCTATATGGAACAATTGAAGAAGAGGTCTATGTATGTCAACCTCCTGGTTTTGAGGACTCCAAGCATCCAGACAGGGTCTACAAGTTAGACAAGGCTCTCTATGGTCTCCATCAAGCCCCCAGAGCATGGTATGACACTCTGTCATCATACCTTCTACAGAATGGGTTCAAGAGAGGCACTATGGACAAAACACTTTTCACTAAGTCCATCAAAGCTGAGATTCTGCTTGTCCAAATCTATGTTGATGACATCATCTTTGGCTCAACAAATGATTGTTTGTGCAAAGAGTTTGAAGCTTTAATGCACAAAAACTTCCAAATGAGTTCAATGGGAGAACTCACTTTCTTTCTAGGATTGCAGGTTAAGCAGAAGCCTACTAGTCTCTTCATAAGTCAATCAAAGTATGTTAAGACATACTGGAAAAGTTTGGGTATCAAGACACCAAAGTTGCAAGCACTCCAATGGATCCTCACAAGCAGCTCCATACAGACAAAGATGGCATAGATGTGGACATCCATTTATACAGATCTCTTATAGGATCTCTTATGTATCTAACATCTTCTAGACCTGATATAATGTTTGCTGTCTGTGTGTGTGCTAGGTTTCAATGCTCTCCAAAGGATTCTCACTTGGTTGCTGTTAAGAGAATCTTTAGATATCTCAAAGGCCAACCACATTTAGGCCTATGGTATCCTAAAGACTCTCCCCTTGAACTAACAACCTACTCTGACAGTGACTATGGAGGATGCAACATTGACAGAAAATCCACAACTGGTGGATGTCAATACTTAGGAGCAAGACTGGTCTATTGGCAATGCGAAAAGCAAACAACTGTTTCCACCTCATCCACTGAAGCAGAATATGTAGCAGCTGCAAGCTGCTGCTTCCAGGTAATGTGGATTCAAAATCAATTGAGAGACTATGGTATGAACTTCTTATCCACTCCTATTTACATTGACAATTCAAGTGGAATCAGCATTGTGCAAAACCCAGTGAAATTCCCAAAAACCAAGCATATAGACATCAGATTTCACTTTATAAGGGATTGTAATGAGAAGAAATTAATCCAAGTTACCAAAATACATACTGATGATCAGTTAGCTGATCTATTTACAAAACCTTTTGATGTAGGAAGGTTCACCTTCCTGGTATCAAATATTGGTATGGTAAACATGGATTAATTTGTTTTCATTACTATCTAATTCATATGCTTATTTAAGGGGGAGTCACTGTTTCAATAAAAGATGCCTAAGTTTCAACTAACAGCTTGAGTATTTTCTCAAGCTGCTAGTTCATTTTCTCGGACTGTTAGTTATTCACTTGATCTGTCAAAGTGTGCAGGGTAATTTGGTAATTTCTTAAATGTGTGCGCGGGACCCAACCTTTTCAAAACCTTTAAAGGTCCCAGTTTCGTTCAGTTGTAACTACCAGTTACATAATCTCATACAACGGCCATCTTTTCTCTCTGAACGATTCACACACTCTTCTTTGAAACCCTAAAACCTCCGTTTAATCTTCCATGGAGTTTGTCAAAGAACACAACTGCCTACCCTACTCTCTAAAGCTCTCTAAACTTCAACCGTTCCATGACATGATGGACTTTCTAAGACACTCCCATATTCACCATGCCCTCAATATCAATCCCACCATATACATCTCTCATATCGAACAGTTCTGGAACCGTGCCTCTGTCCAAACCATCAATGGAGTTCCTTCTATACTATCCAAAATTGATAGCACTCTCATCACCATAACTGAGGAATCCATTCAACATCATCTGCATCTTCAAGATGCCACAGGTATAACAGACCTAACCCTTAATACTTTACATACTGGTCTTCATGATATTGGATATAGGGGTCCTGCTGATTCATTTACTTTCTTGAAAGCACACTTTTCACCTAAATGGAAATATCTTGTGCATATTATTCAGCAGTGTATGAGCCCCAAAAGAACTGGTTGGTCAGAATTTTCCTCCAATATTGCCACTGCCTTAGTGTGCTTTTCAACGGGCCAACAGTTCAATTTTTCAAATATGATTTTTCAGGGGATGTTAAGGCATCATTCCCTAAAGAATGGGAAGTTTTTGATGTATCCCAGATTTTTGGCAGAAATAATTGCACACACCTGCACCACTTCTCATATACATAAGAGGATACATATTTCCCATCGGCACTCACTATCTTCCATTAAAAGGCTTTTAAAACAAAGTGCCAATTTTTTGAGTTTAGATGTTCCATTGCCTTCTGCAATGATGAACATCATTCCAAGAAATAGAGGAGAGGGTCCTGAGCAGGCTCAGTCCATCATTACTGCTTCACCCCCAGGACCCCAACCACCTCCTCATGATACACAAAGTCCTTCTGATCCTATTGTTCAGCCAACAGCCCCACTCAAATACCTATATAAACAGAAAAGAGGACCAGGAGCTCCTTCCTCCTCAGCCCTCAGACAAGAGCCAAATATCCCTGTGCAGGAGGACACTTCTGCACAGAATATCCAAAGGGTACAGATTGAGGACACTCCCACCCTCACTCAGGAGGTGGACATCTCACCAGAGATAGTCCATATGGGTTCTGTGGCTGACACTACTGCTGTCTCTGCACAAGAGGCACAGGACAGTGCCAACATCATTAAGACCACGCCCATGGCAACAGCAAGTGTGCAAACACCAGCTGGAAGTCCCCAGAACCAAGAACAGAGGGGCCCAGATGTTTCTACTTCTGGTATTCATGCCAATGATAGATCACAAGCACCACAGATGTTTACTGATCTTGAGGCTAGTCTGCAACTTATGCTTTTGACGGATCCCAAGATGAAACCTGTTGTAGCTATGTTGGAATACCAAAAGTCCATCATTGCTGCACAGGGAGCACAGAATATTGCACTAAAGCAGGCAGAAGCGGTTCAAAATCAAATAATGGATTATCTCCATAAAGGGTTTACCCTCTGTGGAAATAAGATCATGCAATTAGAGCGTTTGATTCAAACCCAAGTGGCAAAGGTTGTAGGTCCTCCTGACCAAACCAACGCTTCCAAAAAGGGGGAGAATCAGGAGTTTCCTAAAGCAGTCCAAGCAGCTCCAACAGAATCAGTCCAAGCAGTCCCAACAGTTCAATCATCTAGGCTAACAGTCCCAACAGCTTCTCAAGCTGTTAGCCTAGAAACTCAAGCTGCTTCTTCAAAAGCAACTGGAGTTGTTATAAGAGAAGGTCTTCAAGCTCCAATCAGTACAGTCCAAGCTACAACCTCTGCTGCAAAAGATAAGGGCAATGGCATTCTTATTGAGTCTCCAAAGCACAAATTTTCTTCCAGAGAAGCCCAGATTGCCTTTGATGCTGAAATTGCCAGAAAATTAGCAGAAGAACAGGATCAAGAGTTAGACCAGCAAACCCAGCCCCCAATGGACGATGATGAAACCTTAGGTGATTATCTAAAAGGGTTTGTGGTCAAACAAGGAGAAAAGAAGAGGAAGCTGCCAACAGGACACTCTAAGGCTGAGCATAGAAGATTCTTAATAAATTTTGCCTTTGCAGCTGGTATTCCAAAGAAGATGGCTCAGTCCATGAGCAATGAAAGGCTGCAAGATATCCATGACAAAGAAATGGACAAAAGAAAGAAAGCAAAAGTCTCCCAAGAAGTCCAAACATCCCAAGAACCAGTTCAAACTGATACAAGTCATGGTCAAACTGCTGCCAGTGCCTCTGCTCCCTCTGATCAAGCTGTTGCTTCCATTCCTGCATCTGACTCATTATCACAAGCAAAGTTGGATCAAGTTAAAAAGGTGTTGTTTGAGCAACAACTACAAAAGGCTATGGAGTTCGAGAAATTAATAGACCAGCATGACTTTTCAAAGCCTCTTATCAATTACTGGTATGCTAAACCGCTGGACAATATTGATTTAAGATTTCAGTTTGTGATAAGAAGGGAATCTGGTCCAGAAGAAGAGTATGACACATTCTGGCATATGGTTCAAAAGTTGACTAGAGATGAGCTCACAAGGATGCACAATATTGGGTCTGTGACACAAGTCAGATCAACTCTACCACAAGAAGCAAGTCATCAAAGATCTGAAGTCCATTGTTGACCCTGAGTCTATAAAGAAAGATATAGAGGATGCTAACAAGAAGGGAATGAAGATCAAGCAAGTTGATCTATTTGTCAAATCAAGGACTTACAGAATCAAGTTTACAGATGGATCTGGTATGTTCTTCAATCTTGAATTCTATGATCTACCAAAGGCAATGCTACTCCAGATGAAATCTGTTAGGATATCTTGTGATAGAGAAGAGATGAAGCAAGAGTTTTTGAAGGCTGTAAATCAGAAACTTGCACAGTTGTAAGTTTTTGAAAGCCTTGGTTTGTAAATAACAGTTTACTTATTCATTTTCTTATTTGTATAGAACTTAAAGTCTTGTGTAAAGAATTTAAGTTAGGGGGAGATTGTTGGGAAATAGTCTAAGTAAGTTCAAGATGTTAGTTAGACTTCTCAAACTGTTAGTAGAATTTATATGTAAATACAAAGTTCATGCTGTTAGTTGAAGAAACTCGAGCTGCGAGTGTAAAAGTTCAAGCTGCCAGAGTAAATCAACTCAACCTGCTCTGTTCAAGCTGTCAAGTGATTCAAGCTGCTCAACAGTTTCATCAACAGAAAGTGCTGATTTTCAGGAAAAGATATCTACACGAAGATTCCAGCATATCTACTATCAGAGAAGTCATAGTTCTTCAAGGAAACAAATCAAGAAGCAATATAAATACATAGAATAGGTCTTTCTATTATATAGGAGTTTTCTGCATATTCAAGTTTGCAATTGCTTTTTGTTTGAAGTTTTCATAAGCCTCTAAGGTTGTAAAACCCTAAGAACAGACTGTGTTCTTCGTCTAATCAAACAGATTAGAGGTGATTGTAATCATTGAAGTCAGCAATACAAGCAATTTTTGATTATTACTTTTGTTTATTTGCTATTGATTCTGAAAGCTTTTGTTAAAATAATTAAGTGTTATTCCGCAAACTTCTTAATTAGACTTTGATTCAAAGCAAGATTATTGATTTATACTCTGATAAATTCAAATCGGTTAGTCTTGGTTAATTAGTTTTAGATCCTGACAGTCTTTCGGTGTGTCGTTTCTCTCATTTTTGAGAAGAACTGGCACCTCCAGACATCCCTGCTTGCTGCCTGGTGATTCCTTTAAGTACATTGGGAGCAGCAGAGGACAGAGTTGGAATGTCTGAGCGCTCTTGATATATTGGATATCTTCTAGAGGATTCAACAGGCTCAATGAACTGATCGGGAATCATTGGGATCTTTTTTTGACTTGTGGAGCCTTTATGTACTGATTGAGCAGGAGCTGGAGATGAAACTTGAGTTGGAGCTGGAGATGGAACTAGTGGTACCAGATCTTTAGAAGGAATTTCAGATTCAAACTGTTGAGGATCAACTACTTCTTCACCGGCATACTCGATGATGATTACTTCAGTTGGATCGAACATCCTCTGAGGAACAGCAGTAAGGATCTCTTCTTCTTCATCAAATACAGTGTTTTCTTCAGGGTCTTTCCATTTTGCGAGACCTAGCTGAGCTCCTGAGTCTGTTTCCACAAGAGACTTAGTCGGAAGCTCGGCGTCTGACTCGTGTGGTGCAGATTGGTGCGTAGTGGCTGATGGTCTGGGACTTACTAGAGTTGATTCCTCATAGATCATCGGCGCTTTGCTAGCTACTTTTGCTCTTTTCTCCCCCTCATGCTGATTAGGATCATCCTGATCATCATGTTTTCTTTCTGTGCATTGGGCAGGAACATGGCAGGATTCGGCTATTACTTTCAATCGCTCGCCCATTTGATGAACTAGAGGATTTTGTTGACTGATGACCCGGAACCTTCATTGCCAGAATTTCAAGGATCAAGGCATTGGTTGATGATAGCTTGGATGATGCTTTGAGTAGAGAGTGGAAAGTACGCTTTGTATTATCGAGGGATGGAACGGCGTGGATTGGTGGTTGTCGAGTCATAAAGGTGTACATGTCACTCAATTTTTGTGACATGAGAGCCTTGAACTCTAGCAAACTCAACTTTGGACACGGAGCCTTGTTGTAACCTGGTGCCACTTAGGCGTTTTGTTTGTATCGCGGGAGACTCTATAGAGGTCTCTTGATGGCCTGTGTTCACAGCTGGCGAGGATGAAGCCGTGACAGGACTTCCACTCATCATTGCAGGTGCACTTTCAATGTGCACAGCTCCGAGTGTTCTGGCAACGTCACTCAGACGTTGCTTATGAATCGACTCGAGTCTCCTAGCCAATGATTTATCAATATCAACAGGCTCTAGACTCGATTGTGCATGAAAATAAGTCGGTGACAGTGGATCTTTTCTACCTTCTTCAATATCTGTGAACTCCAAATGAGTCGCAAATAGTGTATGTGTTTGTTCCCCGTGCGAAGTTGAAGCACCGGCTTGTTGCAAAGCCGGTGAGTGGCTGGGTGGGGTTTGTGCATGCGCCACTGGGCTAGTGACGACTTCTTCAATATCGGCGCTTAACAAATGGGCGCTTGTAGCAGATGGGGCTGCCCGGCTTAAAGTTGGCTGGAAACTCTCTGCTAATGTCCTAACTCCCCATCGACTCTTGATGATCTCACCCATGGTTGCGAGAAAGCGAGTTGGAATCAGATTGGGGGGAGTGACATCATCATCATCGTTATCTACATCTTCATCATGTGGAGATGGAGGAGAAGGAGTTCTTAGCGGAGATACTTAGACTGTGTGCCTCTCCTCACTCTCTCGGTCTCCCTCTTCGGCGATCTCAGGCTCTCTACCCTCGACACCCCTCTCATTAACATGTTCCCGCTCAACTACCCCTAAACCTAGTATGTCAGGGTGAGCTCCTTGGGCAGGTTCAGCCAGTGTTGGCTGGGCCATTGGAGCGGCTCTCTCTCTCTGAAATACCTAATTTCCTGAGATCCTTGATTGTCATAGGCGAGAAGCTCTTCAGTTAACGGTCTGACGGGGATCTCGGAAGGAGTGAATGGATCATGAAAATACTTGACTTGGAAATCCAGGACTCCAATTTCATGATCTCGACATCTAATTTTGGGGATCTTGGTCATGCAATGAGAGATGATCATTTGCAAGAATCGCTGAGCTGGGACAAATTTCCTAGCCCGACGAGTCCCTTTGGCTTGAATAACTTCTATCAGCTCGGTCCAAAGCGTCCAGGAATAATTGTGGTGGCGATTATAGGCTATGCTATGGAAAATGCAGAGGATTCTGAGGCATGCGCGGTCTGTATCGGTGGCTTTGGCTGTTAAGCAGCGATCAAGGATTGAATACATATAGTACCATGGGCCTAAAAGCTTCCTTCGGTAGAATTGAGATGCCTTTTCAAATTGACCATCGTAGCCCAGTTGTTGTATCTCTCGACAGATTTGTTCCTCAAATAACTCTTTGTAATATTCAGGAAGGCCTGGGAAATCTCGGCATTGAGGAAGCTGGAGGATATGTCAAAATTTCTAGAAGGGTATTTCGACTGAGTGGTCGTTGATGTCACCGGAGATATGTTCGTTTTCTGGGTCAGGGTGGTAGGTGAGGGTATGACAGAATTGTTGGAGATATACTTGGGGTGGACGGGGTCGAGGACGGCTGGTTAGGGCATCGGATATTCGGTGACCCAACAGGATCTCTTAAACTACTCGGTTAGAGAGCTGAAGGTCTCGATCTTCCTCAGTTTTATTTAAAAAGGTAGGGTCAAGCAGGATGTTATTGGGTTTGATTTCGAGCCATATTTGCTTAGGAAAGATTTGCTCTGAGGCTCTAGGGGTGTGCAACTGATCTCGATGTTATTTTCTCGTCTAATTGACAGTTTGGGTCAGAGTGTTGAGGGCTAGGAGGAGGTACATTCTCTCTGGAGTAAGATTAGGATGCCATTGTACCTGTTAAGCAGCTGAAACTTAGATATGTATTTGCATAATATCTTGACTTGTTCAGAGATGTTTCTTGTATTTAGGCATTAGGTGTTAGATAGAAAGAATCTGATTTGTTAGAGGGCTTCTACATATTAATTCTGAGTAAGAGAATCCATCTAAAGAACCAAAGTCTTCAAGACCAGTTCCAACTCAGATTAATTCAGTTGAAACGGCCTATAGACACGACATAAAACCTTTGAACAAGTGAACTTTCAAGTGAGCTCAACACTGTGGTTTCCAGACTAGAAAAATGTTGCCTCAACTCTCGGATAGAGTGTCATCCGAGAGTTGGAACTCTCGGATAAAGCGTTGGTCGAGAGTAGGGTTTAAAGTTGAAGTATGAAATTTGGAAACACACACAACTTGCGGATGAAGGGTTGTCATAGAGTTGCAACTCTTGGATGAACCTTTGGCCTATAGTTATCCTTAGAAAAAATTTAAAATGTTAAAGATGATGGCCAAGTATCATTCAGGGCTTTACACAAGATTTGTAACTCTCGTGTATGCCTTTGGCCGCAAGTTGGACATGGAAAACCATTTGGTCACTGAGTGACTTGCGGATCATACTCTACATGCAAGTGTAATTTAGAAAAATTTGTGATGAGTCCACTTTGAGAATATCTTGCGGATGAAGTATCAACCGCGAGTTGTAACTCGGGGATAAAACTTTACACGCAAGATGAACTTAGAAAATTTTATGGACCGTGGAGGAGATAGTTATGCACGAGAGTTGCAAGTCTTGTGTATAGCTTGACAATCCAAACACTTAGAAATATTTCAAGAACCGTTTTCAAATTTCATTATTCCCAGGATCACAAACAACTTTCATAATTAACTTTTTTGATAAAAAAAGGTTGATTTTGAAAAACCTCTCGGTTCCTTCACGACGAAGGAAACCGGTTTTCAGACCAAGGAAATCACCCTTTTAGTGAAGATTAGTGCAATGGCTCAACATAAAATGCATAACCATGTATAAAAACTTGAATGAGACTCACTTGGATGCACGAAATCGCTTCAAAAACCGGTTCCCCCCAACCCGGAAAGGGGGAACCCGACCCGACTGTGCACCTTATTTCGTGAAAGCAAGGCAGTAATAAAAGTAAATAAGATAAAATAAAACAATAAAAGAAATTTGGGAAGGAAAGAAACAGAAACTGAAAAATTAAAATTAACTTAACTTAAAGTATTTTTGGATTTTATATTTAAGGAAAAAACTTAAAAGGAAAAAAATCTTTTTGGGTTTTTTTTTTAAATAAAACACACTAAGTAAATTAAAAAAATATTTTTGGCTTTTTAAATTAAAACAGAACACACTATGTAAAATATAAAAATAGCATACTTATGATTAAGACACACCAAATAGAAAATAAATTCTCCCTCTCCGAGTGCGCATATTGGAACAAGAAAAACACTCAGAATCTTAACTTGTTGCTTCCCGTTCAAGCATCAGACAGAAAAAAAATTATCACAAAGACTAGAATTACATTTAATAAACATGAAACATAAATTAGTAGAAAATGTAACATTCACGAAAAGAAAATCTATCCTTTTCGAGACAGATAAACAATGTCAAAAATGTTGCATTTTAAATCAAATTATGTTGATAAACAAGTCCACTATCTGATTTTCGGTGTTTACGAAGTGTAATTCTACGGTACCTTCTTCAACATGATCTTTTATAAAATGGACTGAATATCAATGTGTTTAGCGGGAGAGTTTTATACAGGGTTACCAGTAATGGTTATTGCGCTCATGGAGTCGCAATAGATTGGAATGCGGTTGAGTCTGAAACCATAGTCTTGGAGTTGAGTGCGCATCCAAAGTAGTTGTGAGCAGCAACGTATTCGGCTTCAGCAATGGACAGAAAATCACTGTATTGTTTCTTCGATGCCCAACTTACCAGTTTATCTCCGAGGAACTGGATGTGACCCGATATGCTTTCCTGTCATGTTTGCAACCTGAATGAATTGCATCTGAGTAGGCGGTTAGTTCAAAGATGGATCTTTTCAGATACCAGATACTAAGGTTAGGCGTGCCTTTTAGATATCTAAAGATTCGTTTAATGGCAGCCAAGTGTGACTATATAGGATCAGCTTGAAAACGAGCACACAAACATGTACCAAACATGATATCCGGTCTACTCGCAGTTAAATATAGTAGGGAAACAATCATTCCTCGATAAGTCGTGATGTCTGTGGATTTACCCATTGGATCAGCATCAGGCTTTGAGGAAATCGACATAGGCTTTTTTAATAGAAGTACAGTTTTCCATCTTAAATCTCATTAGAAGATCGTGGATGTACTTTGACTGATTTATGAGAATCCCATCAAGAAGTTGATTGACTTGTAATCCGAGAAAAAAATTCATTTCCCCCATCATACTCATCTCGAACCACGATTCCATTAGTTTTGAAAATTCTTCACATAGTGAAGGTTTTGTAGAACCGAATATGATGTCATCTACATAAATTTGATTGAGTAAGATGTCATTACCTTTATGTCGTATGAACAAGGTTATATCGACAGTACCTTTTGAGAAACCGGAATCAAGGAGGATTTCTGTTAAGCTATTCAACCATGCCCGAGGTGCTTATTTCAAACCATAAAGAGCTTTTTCGAGAGCATAGACATAATATGGTCTAGACTCATTAACAAAACCTTCAGGTTGGTCCACATACACCTCCTCTATCATAATTCTATTAAGAAATGCCGTCTTCCGTCCATTTCATAGACCGTGAAGTCATTGTGAGCCGCGTACGCCTGGAAGATGCAAATTGCTTCAAGTCTGGCTACTGGAGAGAAGCTTTCATCATATTCGATTCCTTCTTGTTGGCGATAACCTTTAGCCACGAGTCTGACTTTGTTGCAAATGACAATTCCATTCTCGTCTCTTTTAATTTCGAATATCCATTTGGTGCCGATAATGGATCGATCTTTTGGTCGCGGAACTAACCTCCAGACGCGTAGATGTTCGAAATGATGCAGTTCATCATGCATGGCGTTCACCCAGTCTGGATCTCGTAACGCTTCAGCGATTGTCGTAGGTTCGATCTTGCTTTGGAATGCCGCGAACATACATTTTGCGTTTGTTTCTTGTCTGGTTCGAACCGGAGCGGACTTATCCCCAATGATATGAGATTCGGGGTGGGATAAATTCCATTTTCTCATAAGAGGTACGAGATCGTCTGTGGATTGGGGTGAATCAAAAGGGTTTGATTCGGTGTGAGGAGCATCTACTGGTGTAAACGCTTCTGGAATCACGTTAGGATTCGGGTTACGTACAGAAACACCGGTTGGAGTTTTCGGAGATTGTGGTGTGGGTTCAGTAGGTGTAGGCTCAGATGTAGTTGATGTGGCTGAGCTTTGACTGACTGCATGTATATCTGCATCAAATTTAGAGGATGAGTTAAAAGTATACTTAGAATAAGGATATAATAATTCAAATAATGTATACTTGGCTTTGATACCAATTGTAATTCTCATATAGAAGCATGCATTCAACATTTATCATATAATTACCAATATTATCAATAACATGAAAAACACAATATGAACAATATGATTATAATAAGAAAATTCAAAGGATTGGAATAACCTCAATGTTTGCAATCTTACGTATGTACAAAGCTTCAGGAAAGTTACATAGAAAACCCTAATTGCAACTATATATAAGAAAAACATGGATTCAAATACTATCCATAACCCATGGGTTGACCTTTTAGGTCTTTTAACCCATGTACATTAAACTTGGAATCCTTACAGTTTAGCCACAAAACAAACTATTTTTTGTTACATTTTAAACTGTGAAAGTATCACAACTATGAATCTAGCATACACACACACACACACACTATATATATATATATATATATATATATATATATATATATATATATATATATATATATATATATTCAACTATTTATACATCTATTTTGAAAACTATTTTTACTTTTTACTTTTTTTCATTTATAAAAAATCGTATTAATTTATATATTTCATTTTTTTTAACTTTTCACTTTATTATACATTACTTCATATAAATACATATATATTTAACTAATTTATTTTGTCAAATTTATACATATGAGACATCCTCCTTAATTAGTGATATTTTATAACTTCAGGATCAACATACAGCCCAATAATTAACATATGATTAAATTACCAAACATAAAACAGTTTTAAGTAGCTCCACACTAAAGCAAGAAAATGTATAAGGCTACAGTGTCATAGGCTAACTATTACAACATTCTTGATTGTTTTCAAAGTATAAAATCCCAATCCCAAAGCTACAACATCGTGAAAGTACCAAGTAGCTTCTAAAGTCACCCGAAATTGAGAATGATAGCCCATTTGGAAGGCTCAGCTACACCTTTTCCTTTTGCCTAAAAACATTGAATGTCATCTGGTAAGTTATGGTTTAGTGAGATAACAGGTTAATCATTCAACAAATATTTCTTTACAAACTAACGTGAAAACGGGCAGTGCAAGCCCATAACAAGTGAAAACCATGCAGTGCAAGCATGGGGTTTGGTAGTTCTAAAATGCTCATCAGGGATGTGCCGAAACTGACCAAGAATGTGTGTGGGATGATCAGTCCCTGATAGTGGCCTGCTATCATCCCCAGTCCAGGTCGCATCAGATTATGAAGTAATAATCATGCAGAGCAAGCATGAGTTACAGGATGCACTTTCAAATGAACGTTGGCTACATATTTGTCACATGTCAAGTGCGAGTGTGCATCGTTACAATGAAGCATAAGTGAATGGCTAATGATGTATATTGAACAACAAGAACATGCCATTGAACACTGAATGTAAAGACAATAAATGTATGAATACTAATCTATCACACACTGTGGTTTTAGACAATGTAATTTGGCTCTAAATCAATGTTAATATCTGCTTAAAACTTAATTTTAGAAATTTATATTGAAATGATTCGAAACTCGGACCACATCCGAATTTCGGATGAACCCGAAATTCGGATGGCCCGAGGTCCCATCCTTAGTATTTTCTTTGTACTTTTCATCGGAAATTCGGATGATACACCTATCCGAAATTCGGATGCTCCTATGTCCGAATTTCCTTTCTTTTACATGATTTCTTCCAAGTTTATTATCCGAGATAGCATATGGTCTGAAACTCGGATTTGAATCAAATTAGAAATTCGGATGATCCGAATTATGTTCATCTGATCCGAATTTGACACTGATATTTTTCTACTTACTTTCCAGATTTCACTTTGGCCATTTTATTCATGTTTGTGACTGAAAACTATTGATATGAACATAAATGTATTTTTTAAACACTTTTTAACAGGAAACATAACTTAAATATACCAAATCAGCCCCTTTTTGTCTATTTTTCATCATTGTCGATGAACACAAACACTAAAACACATAGTGATTTCCAAAATCATATTTAGAACCTGAATCAGAAGCTGAAATTTGGTACATAGCTTCTCTAATACTCGATTTGAACAAATCCATAACAATAAACAACAGACAATAAGATCCATAACCAGAATCAGTGATTCGGTTCTTCACAAAACCGAACACAAACCCACAATATTTTTATGATCTAAGGATATATATATACCTCGAATAAATTGTTGCAGTGATTATTGTCCCGTAATTGCAACTTGTATCAAACTTATCTGCCTTCTATTCGGTGTTTTTGGTATTCTTGATTTGCAATACGTGAAGAACCCGTGGGTTTTTAGAGAGAGAATGAGAGAGAGAGACGGTGAGAGTTTTTAGAGAAAGAGTGAGAAACGGCTAAATAAACTATTTGTTCATTTTATTTATTTCCATTTTGCCTTTATTGCACTTAACACCCTCCAACTTTGTATATTTCTTATTAACACTATTCTAAATTTGTGAATGGAATCCGCTTTACCGAAATAATAATTTCATTAATACATCAACTGAGTCTTTAAATTATAAATTACATGAGCATAAAAAGCAGGGATGTTACAGCATGGGCTCCACCACGCTTATACTTCGTCCGCGAAGTCATGTTGCGCTAATCAAATTTGGGTACTTAGTCTTCATGTCTTCTTTAGACTCCCAAGTGTGGTTATCTCCCCTGTGATGCTTCCACTTAACCAACACCATCTTGATTTCTTTGTTTCGGAATTTCTTGACTTTGGTCTCAAGTATGCACTCTGGCTCATCCACAAACCTTAGTCGTTCGTCAACCTTTATCTCAGAATGATCAGTCCATGGTTCCCTCTTGGGCACCAGACTTTTCTTTAAGTAACCCATGTGAAAGACTGGGTGAACTCTTGATAATTCCTCCGGCAAGTCCAAATGATAGGACTGGTTCCCAACTTTCTCGAGTATACGAAAGGGCCCTACAAATCGAGGTGATAGCTTTCCTCGCTTCACGAATCTTGTAACACGTTTCATCGGAGACACTTTCAAGTACACCCAATCGTCCTTCTGAAATTCTATTGCTTTGTGACAGTGATCGTGATAGTTCTTTTGTCGATCCTGCGTCGTTTTCATGTATTTCAAAATCAGTTGAATCTTTTCATTAGTTTCTTGCAGAACAGCGGGCCCGACAATAGGAGTTTCTCCTATTTCCATCCAACATGTTGGAGTCCTACACTTCCTTCTATACAGAAACTCGAACGGTGCCATTTTGATGGTTGAATGGTAACTATTGTTGTATGAAAAGTTTGCTAAGGTAAGGTGATCGTCCCAATTACCTCCGAAATCCATGACACATGCTCTTAACATGTCCTCCAAGGTTAAAATCATCCTTTCACTTTGTCAGTCAGTTTGGGGTCTATAGGCAGTACTCATAGCGATACGAGTACCGAGACCATCTTGTAGAGCAGCCTAGAAGTTCGAAGTGAATCTTCTGTCTCTATCAGAAACAATAGACTTGGGCACACCATGTCTTTTGATGATTTCTTTTAAGTAGATCTGGGACAGACGATCCAAAGAATAGGTTTCTCTGATAGGTATGAAGTGAGCAGATTTGGTTAATCGGTCAACAATGACCCAAATGGAATCATGTTAACGAAGAGTTTTTGGTAGCTTGGTTATGAAGTCCATAGTAATATGGTCCCACTTCCATTCTTGGATAGGAAGAGGTTGCATACTACCATTGGGTTGTTGGTGTTCAGCTTTGACTAGACGGCAAGTTCTGCATTTTTCAACATAATGACTGACGTCCCTTTTTAACCCTGGCCACCAGAAGTCGGCCTTCAAGTCGTTGTACATTTTTATGCTTCCAGGGTGAATTGAAAACTTTTATTGATGAGCTTCTTCTAGGATTACATCTCGCATATTCCAAAACTTAGGAACCCATATTCTTCCATACACTCCCTTTAGCCCAGTTCCATTGTCTTCCATTAATGGTAGCTGAATTATGAGGTTCTCATCTTTAACATTTTCCTCCTTTAAGGCCTGCAATTGAGCAGCCCTTAAATCATCAATGATTGTTGACGTCAGCATGGTAGAAGTCAAGGCATAACAGTAGGCTTTGCAGTAAGCTTTCCTACTCAAGGCATCTGCCACCACATTTGCTTTTCCTGGGTGGTATAGAATTTCACAGTCATAGTCCTTTATCAACTCCATAGACCTTCATTGCCTCATATTCAAGTCCTTATGACTGAATATATACTTCAAACTCTTGTGGTCAGTGTAGAGCTGACATTTGGTCCCGTATAAGTAATGTCTCCAAAGTTTCAAGGCAAATGTCACAGCGGTTAACTCCAAGTTGTGAGTGGAGTAATCTTTCTCATGAGGCTTGAGTTGTCTCTAGGCATATCCTATGACATTTCCCCGCTACATCAACACTGCTCCCAATCGCATTCCTGATGCATCTGTGTAGACTATAAAGTCTTCGTTTCCCTCAGGCAGGGCTAAAACTGGTGCTTTGCTTAGTAGCTTCTTCAACTTATCAAAAGTCGTTTGTTGTTCCACCTCCCAGATGAAAGTTGCGTTCTTGTGAGTGAGCTTGGTAAGAGGTGATTCCCAGTTCTGTGGTAACCATCTAATCCCAAGAAACTGTGGATTTCTGAGGCATTACGAGGTGATTCCCAGTTCTGGATAGTTTCGATCTTTGCCGGATCAACAGCAATACCAAGACTAGATATCACGTGCCCCAAGAATTGGATCTGAATGAAATATTGAGGAGAAGCAAAGTTAACAAAAGTTTTCAATTGATTAAAGGAATTAAGGAATTGTTTCGAATCTTGAGACGTACCTGCCTCAACCGAAATTCACATTTTGAGAATTTGACATAAAGTCGCTCTTTTCGCAGCAACTCTAACAATTTTCTTAAATGTGTTGCACGATGTTCTTTGGTCTTCGAATACATAAGGATGTCATCGATGAAAACAATGACAGATTTGTCGAGCATCGGTCGGCAAACTCTATTCATGAGATCCATGAAAGCATTCGGCGCATTCGTAAGACCGAATGACATTACCAGAAACTCGTAGTGTCCGTAACGAGTTCGGAAAGCCGTTTTATGAATATCTTCTTTGTGAACTTTGAGCTGATGATATCTCGATCGAAGATCAATCTTCGAGAAGTAACTAGCGCCTTGCAACTGGTCGAATAGATCATCAATCCAAGGCAATGGGTATTTGTTTTTTATTGTAACCTTGTTGAGCTCTCGGTAGTCAATGCACATACGTAATGTGTCGTCCTTCTTTTTGACAAACAATACAGGAGCACCGCAAGGTGAAGAACTTGGGCGAATAAAACCCTTATCAAGCAGCTCCTGTAACTGTTTCATCATTTCTTGCATTTCAGCAGGAGCTAAACGATATGGAGCTTTTGCTATGGAGCAGTTCTAGGAACAAGATCGATACGAAATTCCACTTAACAGTCATGTGGCAATCGCGAGAAATCTTCTGGAAAGACATCTGGAAATTCAGAGATGACTGGAACGGTAGAAAGAGATTTAACTTCAGCCTTTGCATCAACAACATAGGCTAGATAAGCAGGACAACCCTTAGTTGTAAGGTCACCTACCTACGGATCTTATCTTGACGCGACACCGTCCAACGAGTGCGGAATCCTCGTTAGCGGTTTAACGGATCAATCACACACACGAAACACGGAGACACACACTATGATAGACGCAAAGTAGAACGTCCCGACACGTAATTCTTTCAAGGAACACACTCTCAAATCTCTACAAGTTCCTAATCGCCTTTGTGCTTAATTCTGCAAAAGTTTTTTTTAATCAAAACTGATTAAACCTTAATTATAGGCATCAGATTCGAACTTGCCTTGGACAAGTTCGAGAAGGCCCAAGCCCACGAACTTGTCCACCATAAGTTCGAATCAGGGCCTTTGAACTTATTCTAGAACTTGTCTTTGAACTTGTTCTAAAACTTATGTTTGAACTTACCTTTGAACTTATGTTTGAACTTATTGTAAAACATTAATTACAACCAAGTTCAAACATATATATAATCAATATCAAACATATTATCAAACATATAACAAACATATATCAAACATGTATTAATACGCAATTACGAACAATTTGACTATTACAAAATATCATCTATACTTAGATTGCTATCGTCACACAGGATGCACTAACATTACCAACGTGCTTTCGGGCTTTAGCGATTAAAATAAGGCATAAGTCGCCTTTTTGTCTGTCACCGTAAATACATATGTCGCGTCCTTCGGGAGTAGTAATCTTGATCATTATTTTTTTGCATACAATTTGAGCCTCGTAATGGACAAGCCAGTCCATACCTACTATAACATCGAATTCCCCAAACTCTAGGGGAATTAAATCTAAGTTGAAGACTACATCCTCTATAAGTAAGGTACAATTCCTATATCGTTTAATAGCCTTGACTAACATGTTGCTAGCAGTTTCAATGTCAAGTACAAATTGTAAATTTTATGTAGGCACGCTAAGTTGACGTGCGAATGAAGTGGAGACAAACAAATGATTTGCTCCAGAATCAAAGACAATGCGAGCAGGAATTGAATTTATAAGGAACGTACCAGTGACCACCTCAGGGTCATCTTTTGCTTCTTCAGCTGTGATCTGGAAAGCCCTAGTTGGAGCCCTCTGAGTTTCTTCCCTACGAGCGGTGGAAGCTCCAGAATATCTTGTAGTTGTAGCACGCATCGCCTTTTCGTGGACAATGCTCCCAATGATGACCTTTTTGCCGAAAGCAAAAATAATACATGTCTTGAGTTTTGCACTTCCCAGCATGAGTCTTCCTGCACCGCCTGTAGTCAATCATTTCAGTGTTGGCCGAAAAGGCCTTTCCTTTTCTTTGGGGAGGAAGATGGTTGGCTGGATTGGGGTGGGGATCGGGATGATCCAGATTCCTGTTGCCTTTTTGGCGGCGACGGTTGAGTTGGTACTACAACAGTTGACCCCATAACGTACCTAGAAAGCAACAAAACTTGTTCCACATTCCGAGCAGCTTTTAACATCCTGGCTAAAGTTGTATACTGAATACTGCTCATTGTTTGGTGAATTTCGTAATCAAGACCAGCCTCGAACCGACATATCTTCCTCTCCTCAGTATTGACTTGATGGGGTGCGAACAGAATTAAACGAGTGAACTCGACAGCGTATTGAGTGATTGTCTTTGTTCCTTGAGTCAGACTTAAAAATATAGGCTCTAAATGGTGCTTCTCGTCGGTAAGAAAATATTGTTGAGAGAATACTTCCTTAAACTCACTCCAAGACATGTGAGACACTAACTCCATCATCAGCACATTTATCAATGCATCCCACCACATAACAGCGTCTCTTGCAAACATTGTCGTGGCAAATCGAACCATGTCCTTTTCAGCGTAGTCGCTGATTCGGAAGGTTCTTTCTGTCATTGTAATCCATTCCAATGTCGTGACCGCATCTCCAGTCCCATAGAAAGTAACAGCCCCATTACTCTTGAAGTCTTTGAACCTACATGCCTTTGCTTTAATAGAAGAAACAGTGTCTTCTTGTCTATCCTCTTATTCTCCTTGTTGTTGTTCTTTATTCTTTCATTGGTCAGCTTTACGTTTGGCCTCGGCCTCATCCCTGGCCCTCTATTGATCAGTAAATGACTGAGCTTGCTCAGCCATTATTCTAGCTTGAAATTCGTTGTTCTGTTCCATTAGACTTTGCATCATTTGGAACATTTGCTGCGGAGCATGTTCTGAAATACAGCAAGTAAATTTAGAACAATCATTTCTTAGTCCTAAGTGTTTGTAGTTACCCTTTATTTGTCCCCGTGTGCATGTCTATTCTGTCTTAGTTCAGATCATTTCCTAGGAGTCCATTCTAATATCATAACCTAAGTTTGAGTCCAAGTCCTCGCGGACACTTGAAACCACAAACTAATGCTCTGATATAAAACTGAGACATTCTCCTTAATTAGTGATATTTGATAACTCCAGGATCAACATACAATCCAATAATTAGCATATGATTAAATTGCCAAACATAAAATAGTTTTAAGTAGCTCCACACTAAAGTAAGAAAATTTATAAGGCTACAGTGTTACAGGCTAACTATTACAACATCCTTGATTGTTTTCAAAGTATAAAATCCAAGTCCCAAAGCTAGAACATCATCAAAGTACCAAGTAGCTTCTAAAGTCACCGGCAATTGAGAATGATAGCCTAATTGGAAGGCCCAGCTACACCTTTTCCTTTTCCTGAAAATATTGAAAATCAACGGGTAAGTTATGGCTTAGTGAGATAACAGATTAATCATTCAACAGATATTTCTGTATAAACTAATGTGAAAACGGGCAGTGCAAGCCCCATAACAAGTGAAAACCATGTAGTGCAAGCATGGGGTTTGACAGTTCTAAAATTCTGATCAGGGATTTGCTGAACCTGACCAAGAAAGTGTATGGGATGATCAGTCCCCGACAATGGCCCGCTGTCAGCCCCAGTCCAGGTTGCATCAGATTGTGAAGTAATCATCAAGTAGAGTAAGCATCAGTTATAGGATGCACTTTCAAATGAACGCTGGCTACTTGTTTGTCACGTGTCAAGTACGAGTGTGCATCATTACAATGAAGCATATGTGAATGCCAAATGATGAATACTGAACAACAATAACATGCTATTGAAAACTGGAATGTAAAGACAATAAATGTATAAATATTAATCAATCACTCACAGTGGTTTTGCACAATGCAATTTGGCTCTGAATCAAGTGTGTGTTAGTCAACACCACAAAGATTCTGTTAAGTCAGTGTAATAGTGAATCAGTGTTAGTATCTGCTTAAAACTTAATTTTAGAAATTTATATTGAAAAGATCCAAAATTCAGACCACATCCGAATTTCGGATGAACACGAAATTCGGATGGCCCGAGGTCCCATCCTTAGTATTTTCTTTGTACTATTCATCCGAAATTCGGATGATACACCCATCCGAAATTCGGATGCTCCTATGTCCGAATTTCGTGTCTTTGACATGATATCTTCCAAGTTTGTTACCTGAGATAGCATAATGTCCGAAACTTGGATTTGAACCGAACTCGGATGGATCCGAGATTTGACCAGATCCGAAATTCGGATGATCCGAATCGTGTTCATCACATCCGCATTTCACACTTATATTTTTCTACTTACTCTCCAGATTTCACTTTGGCCATTTTATGCATGTTTGTGACTGAAAACTATTGATATGAACTTAAATGTATGCTTTTAACACTTTTTAACATGAAAAATAACTTATTATACCAAATCAGCCCTTTTTTGTCCATTTTTCATAACTGTCGATGAAAACACACACACACACACACACACTAAAAGACATAGTGATTCCCAAAATCGTATTTAAAACCTGAATCAGAAGCTGAAATTTGGTACATAGATTTTCTAATACTCGATTTGAACAAATCCATAATAATAAACAACATGCAATAAGATCCATAACCAGAAACAATGATTCGATTCATCCCAAAACCGAACACAAACCCACAATATTTTTATGATTTAAGGATATTTACCTTGAATAAATTGTTGCAGTGATTATAGTCCCGTAATTGCAACTTGTATCCAACTTATCTACCTTCATTTCGGTGTTTTTGGTTTTCAAAATTTGCAATATGTGAAGAACCCGTGGGTTTTTAGAGAGAGAGAGAGAGAGAGAGAGAGAGAGAGAGAGAGAGAGAGAGAGAGAGAGAGAGAGATGAGAGAGAGAGAGAGAGAGAGAGAGAGAGAGAGAGAGAGAGAGAGAGAGAGAGAGAGAGAGAGAGAAGTGGCTAAATGAATGATTTGTTCATTTCAATTATTTCCATTTTGCCTTTATTGCACTTAACACCTCCAACTTTGTATATTTCTTATTTAAAGTATTTTAAATATCTGAACAGGTTTCTCATTGTTATGCTTGCTCGAAAAACTACGATGAGGATTTCTCCTCATTATTTTTTATATTTAAATTGGTGAACGGAATTCGCTTAACCGAAATAATAATTTCATTAATACATCAACTGAGTGTTTAAATTATAAATTACATGAGCATAAAAAGTTGGGATGTTACAACATATGTGTATTAACTTCTACGTTTTAATTTTATTATTTTGTTAAGTCAATACATATTGATTTGTTTTCACGAAATATATATTTTTTTGTTAAACAAAATTTTTTTGTACATATATATAAACCCTATATGTAAAAATGTAGTTAAACTTAACAAAATCTATGAACTTAACATATTACATGTTCTAATGAAATTATTACTTTAAGTGTAATTATATTTCTTATGTAGTTTTAGCTAAACTTAACGAATTAGTACATTAAATATCTATAGTTTTTATGAATTTTAATTTTCAAAATTGTTAAATCGGAACGCATTATAAGTTAATTTTCGTGAAACAAATCAATATGTATTGACTTAACATATGTATAAATTGGGCAAAAACGTTTGGTTAAATATATAAGTATTTATATGTAGTAATATATAATAAACTTAAAATTTAAAAAAAAAAACAAAATATATAAATAAATACGATTTTTTATGAATGAAAAAAAATTAAAAAGAAAATTAATATATTAAAATAAATGTATAAATAGTTGAATATACGTTTGAAGTAAAATACAAAAATAATAATACAAACTATATATATATATATATATATATATATATATATATATATATATATATATATATATATAATAAAAACAAAGTAATTAACTAGATTATTTTTATATATTTCGTCATTTAAGCACCTAAATTAATAATAATAATAATAATAATAATAATAATAATAATAATAGCAATAATAAAATAAAATTTATTACTTTAGTCAAATTGTAATAATAAGACAAAAATACATATTAAATAAATAATGTTAGAATAAAAAATAGCTAAAAATAAAATAATTGGCTAAGGACTAAAACTGAAACTAAATTAAAATGGCAAAATAGTCATTTTTTAAAAAGTGATAGGTCAAAAGATAAAAAAACATAACAAAAAGACAACCTTAGGTAGTAAAATTGTAATATGCAAAAAATACAATAACCATAATTTTTATATAACGACAGGGACGAAAATTGTAATTTACCCTAAAAACAATGTCATGCCTTTCTCTATGTTACTTCTTTTATTGTGGTTATGTATACTCATCATTCTTTTGTAGGCACTCTGGTTGAGATCGAATGAGCTAAAACTCGATAGACAGTTGGAGAACATGGATGCTGAAATGTCCTCACAGAAGTACGTTATGAGCTTATGGTTATAAAGTACTACTCTGTTATTTTCATTGGTGTTGTATAATTGTTAAGTAGCATCTACACATTAATTGAATGTACGACACTTTAACCTTTTATATTGCTATAGAACATAACGTCTGAAGAAAATCTCTAAATATCCTAAACAAGATAGAATATCATAGGCTTTACTTCTCCCGGTGTAATATAAAAATTTTGAGTGGAAAAACTATTACATTAGGCAATTATTATATATTCAAAATTATAAAAAAAAAACTTTCTGATGGATGTAATATGGGAAAGAAAAACCATCAATCACGATTTAATTTAAATGATTACTATGAGGATTAAAACATCTATAAAAACATATAAATTGTTATTTCATCATTTTGGTAATTAAAAGTTAAGAATAAAATAGTTTATTGCTTTATGTTTTGTTATTGAAATTTTAGAAAACATTGAAGGTTTTGGTGAACAATAAAATATATTTAAACTTTTCAAAAACTTTTACCATTTTTCTTGAACAATTTTACAAATTAAAAATTTTAGTTAAATTTTCAGAAATGATTAAACGTTTTACTTAAAACTTTTATAAAAACGCTTAATATTTTGGAACTTTACAAAACTTTTTAAGTTTTTAAAATATTTTTAGTTATTAAAAAAGAAGTTTCAAAACGTTTAAACTATAAAAAAAATTTAAACGTTTACTAGTGTTTAAAAATTTGTTTATGTAAAATTTTTTAAAAACGTCAAAAGAAATTTGATGTTCTTTCATAGTGATTACATTTATATATTCTGACTTAAAAGAAATACTTTTTTTCAACTTTAAAAATCTAAACTTTAACGTTTACTTTTTAATTAATAATAATATTAATTCATTTTCCTTTATTAATATTTTTTTATTTTATTGTATATTTTTATATTAAATTAATTTTACTAATGTTTTTTAGATTTTTATTATTATTTAACAATCATAAAAGTAATTATAAAAACAACTTTAATACTATTTGATTAAGCACTAAGGGTAAAATGATCATTTTAAATGGTCATTCAACGAAATTCGTAACAAAACTTGAACCAAAAGGACTGTTATAGGACCTATTTCATAATTTATAGTAAACCACAGGGATGAAATTTGTATTTTATCCTAGATCTAAAGAATATTCTATGCTATTTTATTGTCAAGTTGTCTATTCTTTTAAATGTTGATTTATAATTATCATATTGTATGGTTAAAAGAAAAACAATATATGAAATTATAAAAAATTAGATTAAAGATTATACCCATTGCAAAGTCTCATCGGTTTTGTTACCTCAAACAAAAGCTGACAGGCACACCGCTCCTGGTAGGCGGCTCCGACCAAATAAAGGCTGCCTCATCGGTTTTGGTACAAGTACACAATGCATATTCTTGAATTTTAAGACATAAGAGTATTCGAAGCATTATGTACAAGCTTTATTGCATAGAAATTTTAATACAAACCCCTTGGGTTATAATTAGGTGAACACGATTTGACATTGAAAACTTTTAATACAAACCATATGTGAGCCAGACCTACCTTCAGAGAATAAGAAAGACAAACTTTTAATAAGAATACGATTTGAAACACTTATTCTTAGTGATTCTGTCACACCCCGTTACCCCGGTTGGTAATGGAGCATGACGTCGCGAAAGCGTAACCATAATCATAACGAACGACCACTGTATGGACGTTTTTCAAAATACGTTGATTTAACTTCAAATATAAATATTGTTTTACATAATCAAAATACATCGTAAGTAGTTCTTAAAATACTAAAATTTAAATACACAATTTAGTTTATCCAGAAAGATGCAAGTAAATCTCCGAGTTTGAAAATGATGCGACTCCAAAATGAACGGAAGCCTTGGAATACTTCCGATAAATGTGCATGTCTCAAACACCTGAAAATAAATGCTAAAATACATCAACAAATTGTTGGTGAGCTCGTAGGTTTACGCGACAAGACCAGTTGTATGGACATTATCAGATGAGTTGAATTTATAAAATCATAAATTCCGTGTATGTATTACATAAATCATCATGCAACCGAATCTTAATTAAATGAGTTTGCCCTGTGCAGTATCCCCGACTGTAATACCGTGTGTTAAATATATATGCACTCGCTGTTAGCCGACCCGAACTAACCCGAATGGGGGACATGACTCCCAATAGATCTATCCACAATATATTCGCGATTGCAAATAAATGCAATAAACGGTTCATGATTTGAGGGCTGATGGATCCACATGTGTAATACATATAAGAAATAAACAGTTTTGATGTCCATATAAAAATAGTGCATGTATTTCCACCACAATAGATAATGAAAATAGGGGCTATGAAGACTCACCGAGCTTGTGATGGTAAAAACGAGCGTAAAATGCTTTTTAGCGTATATGGATGGATGATGCACCGAGCGAGATTAATCGAGTCTTAAATGATAATAGTGACTTGATATCTCTAATATATGATAATATATATTTATAGAGTTTTATGTCTTAAATCGCCCAACAGTATAAGTTTATAAATAAAACCCGCTTAAAACGTCAAGTTTATAATTTTCCAGTTTTTTCGGAGGTTTTTCGGCCTACTTTGAGGCTGTTTTTGACCAAGCTCCACAATGTTTTAGACTTTGGTTTTCTAGGACATTAAACTACTATATACAAAGGATTTTTAGAATCAAGAACAGCCATTTTTCGATATGTTTAGGTTGGTGAAAAGCTCGTTGAAAACCCTATGTTGGCCATTTTTGAACTGTCAAACTTTCGGTTTCCCAAATAATTTCTGGAGGTCCTAAACTCCAAAATAAATTAAGAAAACTTCCAGATCTATAGTTAAGACATAGATCTATCTTTTGAGAAAAGAATCAACTCATTTTGTTAAGTTATGAATTAGTTATAATTTTTCAAAGTCGACGCAACTAATCTGCCGAAATTCCGTAGTTCATAAACTTGAAATAACTAGTGATTCTTGTTGTTTATTCAAAGACTACTTGTATAAAAGTTTTAAAACACATATATATCACTTGTTTTCATAATATTTACACTTACATAATGTGTTTATATATTTATAAACACATTTGAAGAAAACAACTTAAAAACAAAACTAGGGATTTATAAACTTGAGTTTTTATGAAACTTGTTGTTGTTGGTGACTATATATATTATGCAAGACTTATATAAACATAATATAAGATGAAATAAGTTAGTATTTACTTACTTTGATGTTTTATAATAATGCAAATGAGAAGAAGTTGAAACTCTTGCAAAAGTTGCACCAAGAACACTTCAAAATATGAAGAACACTTGAAATACTTCAAGAACACCAAAAATTGAAGGTTTTTGGCTTTGGGAGGGCTTATGGCCGGTTTTTGAAGAGAGAATAGAAGGGTTTTGGTGTGATTAAAATGAATGGAAATGTTCTCTATTTATATGGAAAATTGGATCTTGAAAAGATGGTGAAATGATGAAGAATAGTGCAAATCTTGGATGAATTGAAATAAAGAGGCTTTGATTTTAATATGTTGAGTAAAATAAATTATTTCAAGGTCCTTTTGTCCTTCCTATTGGCTGGCCTAAGGGAGGTATTTTTGGTGTATTTTCATTTATTTTTTGTATAAAAGTATTTATAAATGTATTCTTGTATTTCCCTTTTCTTGTAAATTCATAAATACTTTTGGATGCATTGTTTTAATCAATTGTTTTAGTCTTGCATAATTAATGTTAAGTAATTGTATTACTGTATGATTAGTGTCACTAAACATAATTTAATTATGTACTTAGTTGCATTAATCCATCATATCGTAAATCGACCGGATTAAGTGATTTACCGATTCATCGCACCGATGAATTTGATTTTAATTGAGTTGAATTTCTTCATGAACCTTGTTAATCACTTTGATTAATTGCTAATCATCAATGATTAGGCTATAAATGGCTAGTAAATACTGATTAAGTCATAGTTGCTAACCTGGTTTAGTGCCGGATGTTAGAGATTCAATCTTTGTTTATCAATGTTTGTTTTGTTAGAAACGACATATTGTCGACAACCATCATCTTAATCTCAATTTGTAGTTTTTAAAGATTAATGTGCAACTCAATGCTACAAGCTACCAAATACAAATTATTTGTCGCTGGCGCTTTTTTATGCGGGTACACTACTAGTATGTCCATATATATATATATATATATATATATATATATATATATATATATATATATATATATATATATATATATATATATATATATATATATATATATATATATATATATATATATATATATATATGGTAAATTGGGTCGCATCCATATTGTGATTTATGTTCCTATGTTTATATTTGTATGTTACTCGGTGTTTAATTTATATCTGTGTGTTAAACATCGTAATTGGGTGTTTAATTTATATTGAGCAAGCCAGCTCTTGTGTCTCGTTGAGGCTCCTGGTTCTAGAGTTCTACTCTGCTTGAATGCTCGTTCTAGACATTCTTGTTGCTGGCAAGCAAGCAACGTCTACATCTAGGTACTACTTCTCTTATCTTTAATCTATTCTATCTGCTCTCTTTTATCTTGTCAAGGATTGTATTTCTAAAATAATTACAGTTTCCTATTATATCAACGAAGATCTTTTTATTCATCTACAATTGGGTTTGCTTTCAATCTTTTCAGTTGCTCTCTATAATGCGGTTTCTATGACGCAATACATATTCACTAGTATCCTGTCATAATGTAACACTTCTTCGAAACACATAATTAGAACGCTTTTCGTTGCATAAAAAACAATCTAAGAAGACCACAAAAAGAATCCAGAAAAGTAGCAGCTCGAAATCACAAATTCGTATTCAATATATCGATGGAAGTTTTTTGAATTCAGAATAATAGCATTACTACACCGTAGATGATGTTAATGAGTTATTGTGTGCAGTAATTTATGATTAGAGCTCAACCAAAAATACTACAAATGTACAATGTTCTTTTTATGGCACTGAACATTATTGAGAAATGTCATAGAATGAAGCTTTTTACAAGAATGAATACTTGTACGAAGAAAAGAAAACTCTGTTCCAGTGATGAACCTGTTGACACCGGTCTCCATAGTTATATACGGGTTGTCTTTGTTCTTTACCATGAATCGGGCGTGGTGTGGTTAAAATAATAATAATAATAATAAACGTGTATTGGATTTGCATTTAATAACCCTTAACAATTCCATCATACCTTCGTGGTTAAAGGGATGTTTTATTTATTCGTTTGATTATCATGGACAAGGGAAAGGTAGGAAGTGATAAAGTCTATAAGGGGGCCATGGGTGAGTGTAGTCCTTATCAATGGAGAACACTTCCCTGTTCATGAGTGTGGTCCTGATCATTCCTCTTTATGGTGGTTCATTTGCAATTACTGAGGAGCATTGTAATAAGTTTAGTGGTTGATGGCGGCCTATATTTGAACAACAATGCCCAACCCTGGTCATTTTTGTGTTGATTTCTAGTGAATTGTTTTACAAAATCACTATGTAGTACCCAACCCATATCGAATATAGTTCGTCTTATTGCATATAGAGGTAAACTACATCAAGAATTTTATTGTGTTTATGCTGTAGTTACAGATGAATTTATATTAAATAAATATTCCATTTTAGTATTGAGTTTCTATGGATAGATTTTAATGTATTGGTCGGTTTTGAAGATAAAAAAGAAATCCAATTTTAAAAAGCACATTTTAGTTCTTCATTTATTCATTTGTTGTTAGATTGGATGGAAACAATAAAAGAGGGAATTTTGTTGATTTTAGTTCAATCTGAGATAAATAGTATTCTATTTTTTCATAACGTGTGAGACTTTGAGCCCATTAGCATATTCTATATATGTTAGATGCTTAATGGTAAAAAGTCCATTGGTTAATTACTCTAAATGTTCTTTTGTAACGACTTAATTTTGAACTGAAGTACAATCTTATGAGTCAAAATGACTTTTTCTTTTGTTAGAACGTCTATGAAAATGAAAGAATGACTAATATATAAAATTCAAATAAAGGAATTTTTTCTGTTAGACTTGGCATCACTAAATGGGAATTGTGGAAAAAATATGTGACACATTAGGTAAATGTTTAAATAATGACCATTGTAGGGATCACATGTTTGTTGGAGTCTAGTATCAGGATTCCATAATCAGTGGTTGTCATGAATTTTTTCATCACCATGTCATAGTTGATATCTATTTTACCCTTTAACTTACACCAGGTTAACATGGAGCATTTTAAAGTATTGGTTTCATTCATGTGAAATTTGCAAATTTGTGTAATTCTAGTTCCAAAACATTTTCAAAGATTAGTCTGATAGATAGTTGTAAGGGTTTAGTGTTATTTTGACCATCCAACTTTTAGATTTTTTTTATTTAGCCATTAAACTATTTTTTGTCTCGATTTAACCACTAAACTATTTTTCATATGCATATTTAGCCACTAAACATTCTTATTACTGATTTAGCCACCGAAAATGTCATGATTTGACCACTAAACTATCATATTTTGTATCAATTTACCCATTAGTTTTATTCATTTTTCCCAAAATAGAATATTAAACAAAGTTTAGTGGTTAAATCAAATTTAAAAAATAGTTTAGTGGCTAAATGGGACAAATCTGAAAGTTGAATGGTCAAAATGGTACTTAACCCTAGTTGTAACAATGGTTATAATGGTACTTAAAATATGGACCACATAACTAACAAAAGAATATTAAATGTTAAAGTGTTAGGGTTGTTTATATTTTTGTTTGACTTAATTGTGTTTGTAGTTATTAGTTATGGCATCGATTAGTGATCGAGGATGGATGTATATGATGACAGATATTTTAATCGTAATTACATTAAAAATGTAGAGAAGTTTTTGGACATTTCATACTCTAATGATGATGGTGTTGATAAGAAGTTCACTGTGTCAATGAAATAGTGCTTTGAATATTATGTCCTTATTCTAAATGCACTAATTTTCATTATAGAAAAAGAGAGGTAGCTGGTCACCAACTTAGAAAAGGGTTCATGCCTAGCTATTATACATGGACCGAATATGAAACTCCAATCCAAGAAGTGGGACGGACTTCTACTCCAATGGATGCGAATGGTGATGAGGGTTACAGACGTATGGTGTTGGAAAACATGTATCCCACAGGTCAAAATCCGGTCTTTCAATAAGATTTGGATTATACTTCTTGGGAAGAACATGTACCAAAACCAAACGCCAATGATTCCTTGAAATGTTGCAAGCCGCAGATGAGCCTCTATGGGAAGGATGCCAAGATTTTGACGAAATTGCAAGCTTCTACATCTCTCCTGACTTGGAGGTCACATTGTAATGTACCTAATGCCACTTTTAATTATATACTTCCCATATTTAAAACTATTCTACCAAAAGAGAATCGTTTGCCTAGTAACTTTTATGATACAGAGAAGAGTTTGGATACACTTACTCTCCCAAAAGAGAATATTCATGCTTGCAAAATTTATTGCATTGCATGCTATTCGACATGGAAGATGTGTCTTTAACACATTGTCGTGTATGCGGGGAATATGGGTAAAAGAGTGAGCGAAAGGTTCCTAATTTGATGTTGACATATATGCCTATTGGTCCTAGACTTCAAAAGATATATATGAATTCCTTGGTGGCCAAGGAGATGCCATGAGATTATGATCACAAAACAAAAGAGGGTAGCATGGTACATTCGAGTGATGGCAAGGCTTGGAAGCATTTTGATTCGGCTAATCCATATTTGTTGGAGGAGATAATAAATGTTAGATTTTGATTAGGCACTAATGGTTTTAGTCCAAATAACTCCATTTCATATCAATATTGACGTTGGCCCGTCTTTCTTACAGTCTATAAGTTACCTGCATGGATGAGTTTGCAAGACTCTTATGTTAGGATATGCAGGGTTATTCCGAGAAGAAAGAGCTCTAGTCAAAACTTCGATGTCTTTTTAAGGCCGTTAATAGACTAGTTGAAAGAGTTGTAGGATGATGGGATTGAGACTTATGATGCATGACGCAAAAAGAACTTCTCGTTGAGAGCAATACTAATGTCGACGATTAGTGATATATATATATATATATATATGATTCACGCCCAAAGAAGCTAATTTAAAGGCAAACCATATATATATATATATATATATATATATATATATATATATATATATATATATATATATATATATATATATATATATATATATATATATATATATATATATATATATGGGGAATTGGGTCGAATCGATACCACAATATATGTTCATATGTTCGGTGTTTAATTTATATTGAGCATGTCTATATACTCACAAAGTTAATCACACACTAATTAGTTTATATATCAACAAGATTAATACCCATGTATTACATGAATTGATGTAAAATATTTGTTCTAAATAAAAAAATAATAAAGAGGTGGGGTGCCTTAAAAACCTTCAAAAAATTTTTAAAATTAAGATACAATAAAAACCAATAAAAAGATGACATAGATGCAAAATCATTGAGTCAATGGTAAAAAATGATGACTCTAAGTCAATGTTTAAGTCAAAGAAGACGACTAAAATATGATTCAAAATATTTGAATTATTGATTTAATGGTATAAAATGATAACTCTAAGTCAGTCTTTTAAACTTTTTTATTATAAAACTAAAATTTAATTTATCGATTTTTTTTTAATTGTTTACTCTTTAGGACATTTAAACATGAACTTTATTATTTTATTGATTTAAAAAAAAATTTATTTTAGCTTGTTAATCTTGAAAAGTTTTAATGAATATTAAATGTAGTTTGAATATTTTAGATAAGAAAAATAATAAGTTTCAACATAGAAGTTAAAATTAAATCAATTAAACGATAAGAATGTTACTTAAATTAATGTTAATATTTATTTTTGGAAAAAAAGCGGGAAAATGAAAAAATGTGGTATTAGAAAGGTGACACGTGACATGAATTGTTATCAATTATTATAATATATAGATGAATGTAAATAAATGGATAACTAATCGTACATGAGTGTTCATGTCATATGACTTTGTACGTGTGTAAAATGACATTAAAAAAACAAGTCAAATTAATCGTATATCAATTGAAAAATTGCGTCGAATTTTCTACGAACTATTTACAATTTTTGTTTCTTTCTTTGAATTAAATAAGTATGACGCACAAACAAGGTGATATAAAGACAATATATTTGTATATGGACAATCAGGGTCAATTCCATACTGCAATATGCATTCATGTGTATGTATCTTTATGTTACTTGGTGTTATATATGAGCTTGTTTATATAATCACAAAGCTAATTACACACAAATTGTATCAACGAATCTATCTAAATGAGCATATTGGACCGTAAAAGACCGTACATGTTTGTTGATGTCTTTTGAGTGTGTGAGTCTATATAAAGGGCATTAAAATTAATAAAATGCTCAAATTCTGTCACAAAGCCGTCATAAATTACGACGGATTTGTTTTGGGCTTTTAGCATTTTTTTCTTATTTTTTTGTTTTAAATGTGTTTCATGTAGACACAAGTTAATATAAAGTTAATGCAAATGTGTAAGACAAATCGTGGCCAAGTCCATACGAATATATAGGTTCACATGTATGTATGTATGTATGTATTTATGTATGTATGTGGGTGTATGAGTGTGTATGTTACTCGTTGATTAAATATATAATCATCAAGATAATCGCATTCAAAGTATATCAACCCGTATTTTCAAATGGCCATATTTGGCCCTCTAAACAGCGTACTTGTGTGCATTCATGTCATAGGACATTGTACATAGGTAAAAGTGCATTAAAATGATAAAAAAAAGTCTCAAATTTCATTGGAAATCCATCGAAAAAAATGCTACGGATTTGCTACGGACTATTTATATTTTTTAACTTTTTTTATTATAAATGTGTTTATTTTCCTTATCTAGAGTTTCAACCTTTAGGAGTTAAAACCACCTCCCGCCCTCCTCTCCTTCTCATATTCTTAGTGTTTTCTCCAGGCATTGCTTCTTCTTGACTCCAAGTGACCGACGTGGCTTTTGGCGGTTATAGCAACCGTGAAGCGCTATTCCGACGTGGCTCTCGGCAAGCCATCTCTTGAGTTTCGTCGAGGCTGCTAGTTTTAGAGTTCCACTCTGCTTGACTGCTGGTTCCAGACATTCTTCTCGCCGGCAAGCAAGGGACGTCTACATCTAGGTACTACTTCTCTTATCTTTTATCTATTATGTATGCTCTCTTTTATCTCGTCAAGGATGATATTTTTAAAATAATTACAGTTGTCTGTTATGTCAGTGAAGATCTTTTTATTCATCTACAGATGGCTTTACTTTTGATTTTCTCAGTTGCTCTCTATAAATTGGTTTCTATGATGTACTACTTATTCACTAGTATCTTGTCATAATGTAACACTTCTTCGAAACACATGATTAACATGCTTTACGATGCATAAAAAAATGTTGTCTTTTTGCAAGAGATTCCCACTTCCTCTACAACCAATGAAGAAGCGTCACTAACATTCTGTGTATGAGTGTAAAAGAGAAGCTTCCAAGGAATTAGAGAAAAAAGAGAGACATCCACAAACAGAGAACGTGTATTGTAAACCAAAGTGTGATTTTCATGCATGCATGTTCTATTTCAGACTTAGAGTAAAATACCCAAGCGTGTCTAAGTTGTTCAACCTCAAAGCCGGTCTGTCTGTCTCTTGTGTAAACAGTGAGTGCACCTTAGTGAGTCAATTCATTGTAACTAGTCAGCCAAACCTCCAAAACGCCCCCGCTAATCCAGTTGAGGATGACCTTCAAGAACCGGATATGGATTCTGTGAAAGAGTGAGTCTTAGATTAGTCTAAAGTTTGTTGCTTCAGTTATGTCATCTCAGTTTCGATCATTCCGCAATCCAAATTTTTTTGTAATTTAACGTGTGTTAATATATATGTACAAACATTGAGAAAAAGTGTGTGATAAAGGATAATCTGTATTCACTCCCCCCCCCCCCCCCCCCCCCTTCTACAGCTTGTCTAAACATACTTAGGAAACCTTTTGGGACCAACAACTGGTATCAGAGCAGCTTTAGAGTGTGTGTCATCTCTAGATCTCTCATAACTTCCCTTTTCCCACCATGGACAACAGTGGTTCAAACTCCTCTACGTATTATGACAATGATTCTATGGTCAACCCCCTATGTTTAATCATCAAAACTTCTCAGGCTAGAAATGCATAATGATGTTGTACCTTGAAAATCTGGATGTTCAACTTCCAGAAATAGTGATGGAAGGTCCTTATGTACCTATTTCTGTTACTACCATTACTCCATATGCAGAATGTGTTGTTCCTAAACTTCGAACCATTGAGAAAGTAAAAGCTCAATGGATTGATGAAGATAAGAGACTCGTGGCCCTTGATGCAAAAGCCAGGAACAACCTTGTAATCTCTCTCGCTAATAATGTGTTCAAGCAAGCAGAGAAGATGTAGACTGCCAAGGAAATGCGAGATACTCTATATACTGTCTTTGATGGTCCCACTATCACATTGGATAACTGGATTAACAAACTTGTTAGACAATATGAGTAGTTCATTGCTAGACCTAAGGAGAGTCTCACTGAAACCTAGACTAGGTTCACTGTTCTAATAAATGATCTCAAAGCTGTTGGGATCACTAAGGACAGTTTAACCTTGGTAAACAAGTTCTTAGACATCTTGCCTGGGAATGGAACTATTTTTTCAACTATTCTCAGAAACTCAGTTCTACCAGAAGCATGGATCTAGTTAACCTCTATGGGTCCTTGCTGAATGATGAACAATCAAGGCTGCAAAAGAGAAATGCCTTGGAAATGTCTAAAAGAGGTTTAGCCTTAGTGGCTAATGTGAGGCAACTTGTAAATGGGATGTGTGATATGTTCACAGAAGCAGAGTCTCAGGCTGATGATAACTTGGAGGTCCCCTTAGAAGAAGAAGAGGAACATGAAGATCTTGGTGAACTTGATGATGAGCAAATGATTGTTATGCTTGTCAAAAGTTTAACGAGAAAAAATTTAGAAACAGAATGTCACAAAGGAAATCAAGTGCTACCAAAAAGAAAGCACTTGACAAGTCTAAGGCTGAGTGCTTTAAATGTGGCAAAATTGGTCGTATAGCTGCAGACTGTGTGTCCATAGTTTTTGGCTCATCATCCAAACCCTAAAAGACAAAAAGGGATGATGGCTATAGGGTTAAGTATCTTATAGCCATGGCTAGGATGAAAAAGATGGAAGACTCTATGGCTTATTACAAACACAAGGGGTTGATGGCTGAAACCTGTGATTGGGAAGACTCTGACTCATCCTCTGATGAGGAGGAAAACAACTCCCTGGTGGCCAATACTGATGTTCCTTCTTCAAGTAACTTCTAACAACATCTTCCTGAAGTTGAAGCTCTTAGCTCTTTGGAAAACTGGAATCCCAAAATGACGTACAAGGTACAAAATTTTAAAGATTACAATTCTAAAGAAAATGATAAAATGTTTGATTACTTGTTTTAGATCTAAAAGCTTTTATTGAGAAGCAGGATGCTTTAAAGTCTGAGATATTATAATTGAAAAATGATCTTCAACTAAAAACTAATGAACTTGATTGTTTTCATAAGTTGAAAACTGAGCATGATAAAGTAAAACACATCAACACAATTTCGTTAAAAGAAAAGAGAGAAACAGACTTAAAACATTCAAAACATCAAAAGGTTGTTGACTCTTGGTGTCATTCTACTAAAAGAGTCAATCAGTGTATCAATGAACAAATTCCTGCTCAAATCCAAGCATATCTTGGAGGAGACCTTGATACAACATCTTCAATAGTTGAAATCAAGAATCTGTACATAGATTTGTCTAGTCTTGGTGAACTTCCAAATACTTTTATTCAAAATGTAAATGGAAATTTGATTTCAAAAAATAGGTTTGTTAGCCCTCAAAATACTGACAATTCATGTGAGAAAGTTGTGAACTCTGGTGATGGGATTTGTTCTCCATCAAACTTCACTGCTATGTGCCAAAGTGCCTCACATGAACAACTTAATGGAAAAGGTGTTAAACCTATAGTATTGGCTGCTAAATTTGTCAACAAGACAGGTTCTGAAGCCAAGATTGATGGTAAGAAACATGTACCTCCATTCAACCCTGAATTCTTTAGAAACAAATTCTCAACAAGAAAACAACACGCAACCAACAAGGGTAAATCTCATGTTGGAAGTAAAGCTGCTATGGTTCCAGATAAGTTTTTAAATCATAGTGCCAAACTGGTTATAAAGAAAAGAAAATCTTTTGTTAGAAGACAATTAAATTGCCAATATTTGATCTCTGTCCTCCTAAAAAGAGAAAAGAAGATACATGCAAAGCTATTACAGATGAACTTCCCATTAAATCTCCTGGTCTATCTAAAACAAGTCAAATCTTTGCAAAAGAGAAAATCCAGAATGTGTTTCTGAGAGTTCTTCTTTCAAAAAATCTAAAAAGAGAAAATGTTACAGATGTGGAAAGAAAACTCAAATGGCCAAAGATTATCCTGAAATTGAGGACAAAAGTCCCATTGACTCTGTTAATTCTAATACTGAAAAATCAAGCAGTGTTGGAAGTTACAATGTCATTGAGGAGAGTATCCCAGCAAATACAATCCAAATAGGAAATAGTGTTGATCTTAGTGGTCCATCAACAAAGGTAGATAAAGATGGAGAGTTCATCCCTGTGATGAGTTCCCCTAAGGACTAATGTTTCCTCTTGTTACCCTGCAGATTAAACAACCAAGCCAGGTTTTATACTTGTACAGTGGCTGCTCTGGTCACATGACAGGTTGCGAGGATCTGTTGAGTGATCTCAAGCATGAAAAAGGCCCAAAAGTCACCATTGGTAACAATGTCCAAGGATCCACAGAAGGATATGGAACCCTTCAAGCAAATGTTGTAATTTTTTCAAACAAGTAGCCTATGTGTCTGGGCTAAAACACAATCTTGTAAGCATTAGTCAATTATGTGATGCTGGCTACAAAGTTAACTTTGATGAGCACCTAGGGTACATATTGGATCCTTAGGGTAAAGTTGTGCTGTGTGCACAAAGAAAGAAAGGGGTATACATTGTAGATTTGAAATTTGCTGACCAAACAACTGTAACATGTTTCATCTCAAGAAGCAATGCAGATCTAACTGGTTATGGCACAAAATGCTCTCACAATTGAACTTGAAGAACACCAACAAACTCTGTAAGAAAGAATTAGTAACAGGTTTGCCTTCTATAACCTTTGTTAAGGATAAACTCTGCTCAGCTTGTGAGAAGGGCAAGCAAAGAAAAACATCTTTGAAATCCAAACATAATTTCACTATTGAATCACCTCTCTTCTTAATCCATATGGACTTGTTTGGACCTGTTAATGTCCCAAGTGTAGGAGGAAGAAGATACACCTTAGTAATGGTTGATGAGTTCTCCAGGTACATATGGGTAATCTTTCAGAAGACCAAGGGAGAGGCTTCCAGAGAAATTATTGGCTTTATCAAAAAGATTGAGGTTCTAAACTTTACCCAAGTGAAGCAGCATAGAAGTGACCTTGGTACTGAGTTCAAAATCAGTACTCTTATGGACTTTTGAGAAGAATGAGGCATTTCTCATAATTTCTCAGCTGTAAGGACTCCACAAAAAATGGAGTTGCTGATAGGAGAAACAGAATCTTATAGAAGCTGCTAGAACTATGTTGTGTGTAATTCCCATATTAAAGCAAGCATTCAACATTTATCATATAATCACTAAGATCATCAAGCACATGTAGAACACTAATATAAATAATTAGAATATGGTAAGAACATTCAAAGAAATTAGAATAACCTCAATGTCTGCAAACACACGTACGTACAAAGCTTCAAGGAAGGATACATTGAAAACCCTAATTCATCTATATATAAGCAAAATATGGATTCAAATACTAACCCCTAACCCATGGATTAACCTTTTAGGTCTTTTAACCCATTTAAATCAAACTTTGAATCCTTACACTTTAGCGACAAAATAAACTATTGTTAATTACGATTTAAACTCTGAAACTATCACAACTATGAATCTAACATTTCCCCCCATTATGATTAGCTTTCAGATTGCGGCTTCAGGTTTATTACTAGCTTCCTTTGATCAATAAATCTGTCATGGCGTCTGATTGTCATTCTGTACACTAACTTATCTCGAACTTCCTGTTGAAAATCTCTGACAAATTATAATACAACTTTTTGTTCCCATTGCCTTGTGCCTTATTTGAGCGCTTCCATCAGATTGTCGATTCTTATCATCAACATGTTACGGACCATGTATAAAGTACCATCTGATATTTCTAGAGCTCGTCTCTTCTCATGAATGATTTCTTGCGTTGAGAGTTCAGGTAGACCACTCCAACTGTTGGTGAAACAGTTACTTTTGAAACAGGTAAATGTTCGAGGTCGGGAGTGTCTTGGTTTGGAGCAAGCTGATTCACTCTACTTTGCCTTGCTTCTAACGCCATTTAGAAATTAAAGATTACCGAAAAAGGTGAGATTTAGGTGAAGAAACTTCACAATACTTCTTTGTGCGTTTCGATGAACTAGCTCCATGCTTTTGTTATGTAGTATATGTAAGTATAATAATTCAAGATCCTGCAAAGAAGTTAGCAAAATTGGCCTCTAAAAATTTCGAGAAGGTTTTTTCCTCTCGTTCAACTTCAAATACTGGACAAAATATGCTCAAGAACTTGGTGAACTTTATCTTAACAAATATTACTATTGGCGACTGATTTTTCACAAATTCCTTGCCTTTTCTCAGGGCTCCTACCATAACAATATAAACATAATATGTCTCTTCGTTTCATACCCTCTAGAGACCAGATTAGATCAGCTATGACAGTCTTTACTTCCCGAACATACATCCTTCTGTATTTTTCTTCCATATACAAACTCCTGACCCTCTACTTAAGCCAGTTTAGAGCTTGGGCAGTTAGTCTCTAGGTGTGTCGTTCCTCTCGTGTTGAGATAAACTGGCACCTCTAGGCATCCTTGCTTGCAACCTAGTGATTTCTTTAAGTACATTGGGAGCAGCAGAGGACGGAGTTGGGATATCTGAGCGCTCCTATTGGATATCTTCTAGAGGATTCAGCAGGCTCAAAGAATTGATTAGCAATCATTGGAATCTTTATCAGACTGCTAGAGGCTTGTTGGACTGGGCTTTGACCTGGAGCTGAATCTGGAGTTGGAATCGGAGATGAAGGTGGAGTCGGATCATTAGAATGGATTTCATACTCAAAATCTTGTGGATCGACTCCTTCTTCATCGACATACTCTATGCATAGGGATTCCTTTAACTAATATTCCCCTTGCTTCCTATTCCTCTTCATCGGTGATGATTACTTCATTTGGATCGAACATCCTTAGAAGAATAGCAACATGGATCTCCTCTTCTTCACCATACATGGTAAAGTCCTTTGGGTCTTCCCAAACTGTGAGAGCTAGCTGAGCTCCTGAGATTGACTCCTCAAGAGACTCAGCCGGACGCTCAGCTTCTGATTGAAGAGGTGCTGATTGGCGAGAAGAGGATAATGGTTTTGGACTTGCTGGAGCAGATTCTTCATAGACCATTGGAACTTTACCAGCTGTCGTTGCTCGTTTCTCCCCATCATGCTGACCAGGATCCCTGATCATCATGCTTTTTTTGTGCCTTGGGCGAAAAACATGGCGGGAATTAGCTATTACTTTTAATCACTCTCCCATTTCTTGAACTAGTGGATTTTGTTGACTGGATGATCCGGAAGCCTCATTATTCAGTATTTCAAAGATTAAGGTGTTGGTGGATGACAGTTTTGATGATGCTTTTAGTAGATGTAACATCCTCGGATTTATTTTAATGTATTTTGGTTAATTAAGTGGAAAATATATATTTAAGTTAAAATTTGAGCAATTATTATGTATTTGGGTTATTTAGAAGTTTTTTGCTATTTTAAGAAAATTTGAACTCTAAATCATTGTTATGGAGTATTATTAATTTAAAAGTTATTGATGATAATTTTAAGATTAAATCAGTATTTTCTGGAACCGATTAAGTCGAGGGGAGAAATGTGCAAAATGGTGAAAATGGGAATAAAATAAGTTAAGTCTTCATTTAGTCACCATTCTTCTCTCTCTCTAGACTCTCTCTCTAAAGAATTTCCTCTCTACATGTCTCTAAGTTATCTCACAAACCGACCGTCAGATTTTCGAGAATTATACGTCATCGGAAAGATATCGAGGAGTACAACAACAATCTACAAACGGATTTCTGATTTCGTACGAATTGAGGTAAGAATCGACCCTTGTAAGTTTATAGTTTCGGTTTTGAAGTAAACTAGAATTCGAATCTGTCATTTTATGTAAATTGGAGCTTGTTTTGCTTGAAATATTGCAAGATTATGATAGTATATGCATAATAGAATCGAATCTAGGTATCATACATGATATATCAGCGATTTTAGGCCTTAGAAATGAAGGATTTAAGCTGAAATTATGAACAGACTCGAATATGCCAAGAACAGAGTCGAAATGTAAGAACAAACTTGAGTTTGGTACTAGATTCGAATGTGTACCATTAGATTCGAAGGGGGGTATCTCGAATCTATCCCCAGATTCGAAACTAGGTTCTAATCTACCTATATATTTCAAATCTATCATCAATTGTGATGGTGGGTTCGAATCTAACCCATTAAATTCGAGTTTAATGCCTAAAATTGAGAATACTACTCTCTAGACTCGTGTATTTTGAATGAAACTCATAAACAACACATAAAATGACATGAGTTATATAAAGGACAATGTATGAACATGAAATGGGTTCAAACTTAGTTATAGTTCGAATTTGGATATAGACCTGAAATGGGGGAAAATATTGCAAAACTTACGAAACTTGATTTTATGGATTTAAACGGTTATTGATACGAGGTATTGTTGTAAATTAACATAACAGGTCCCTTGTGGTGTTGTTTAACCCACAGTGGGGTACTTGGCGGATCCGGTTGAAAGCCCGAAGAGAAATAATAATTGGTTATCATTTAATTACGCACCCACTGTGAGTACATATGACTTCGCATGTTTATATCTGCTTTATGATTGCTTTTGCTTACTGAGACATGTTGCTTCATATTTCGTTTGGAATTCTACAAACTTGCGTAGATTTAGATGCACATTCATATTTGATGCATGTCCGTTCGTTTGTTGTGCATCTATGATGGACCTGCGGGTTGCATCTGCTACTCTGATGTTACTGCTCTATATGACGCTGGAGCTGATCCCTCCAGGTCCGGTAGGCAGTATGTCATCCCCTATGTTATGTCTGTCTCAGTAGTGTATTTTAAAGGACGAGTTGCGGGCTCGTAGAGCGACGACTCTTGTGTGGTCGTACTTTGTGTACGTGGAGAGTGCACGACGTGCGTCGTCAGTGCTACTCTTGTGGGCATCATAAGGATTTATAAAATGTGTAAATCTGTGTATTCACTAAGCATTCGCTTACCCCTCAGTTGACTTTATTTTACAGGAAAGGGAAAGTTTACAGCCGGACCTTCTAGTTAGGTCGTTTGGAAGATTTGGGAGACTCGGCACTATTTCATCGGTAATTTACGTTATGAGACAATGTTGTAATATTCTGGATGATTGTAATAAATGTATGGGTGTGTAGACTTAGACATATTACCTTATAGCACCGTAGAGTGTTTAACACTTGTTGCACTATTTTATTTATGCATTTAATGCTTCCGCACTTAAAATAGGTTATCAGATCATTATTGTTATTGTATGTGATGTTAAATCCTGGGTGTTATGTAATTGGTGGTTGTTGTGGCAAGGGTGCCACACGAGATGGTATCAGAGCAGTTGTTTGAGATTCAAGTGTCCGTGAGGTCTTGATCTCAAACATTAGGTAATGATATGTAGTGGTTTAAGTAAGGATCTGAACTAAGATAGGTTATGATCTAGTAATTATAAGAGATTGACTATCATACGGGACAAATAAGTGGTGTCTTTAAACTAATGACATGTTACTAAACAAGTTATATGTTTATATTTTCAGAACATGTCTGGAGGAATGACACCTGAAGAAGCAAGAGAGATGATGCTAGCCATGATGGCTGAGCAGATTAAGATGATACAAGACCAGTTTCGGGCTCGAGATGAGGCTGATGCTAAGAGAAGAGAGGATAAAAGAAAGAACAAGGAGAAGGAAGGGGGTAACAACGAGGAACGAGATGACAACATTTGGTCGTCTAACAAGCCCAAAGGTTGTCGTTTCAAGGACTTCAAAGGAAATGGGGCCGTGGAGTTTAATGGACTGGGAGATGCTGTTGCCGCACTGGAATGGATAACAGCAACTGAACGAACATTCCGAATCAGCGACTGTGCTGAGAAGTACATGGTTCGTTATGCGACTGCTATGTTTACGAATGATGCAATCATGTGGTGGAACGCAATGGTGAATGCGTTGACATTGGAGAAGGTTTCTGATATGACTTGGGCTGAGTTCAAGGACCTATTCACTCAGCAGTACAGTCCGGTTGATGAGCGCCGGTGGTTGGAAGCAAAGTGTATGGCACTGGTACAGGGGACTAAGACGGTGTCCCAATATGCTGTAGAATTCACGAGGCTGAGCCTGTTTGCACCTCATCAGGTGGATACGGAGGAAAGGAAGGTGACCAAATTTGAGGCTGGTCTGGATATTGAAATAAGGTGTTGGTACATCCCGTGTGACGATAGCAGTCTAAGTTGTCTTACATTGTGATTTAGCATATGTTTGGTATATATATTATGTATGATTGATTTTTATCATTGTTTGTATGTTTGAACTTGATGTAACGTATTACAAGAAGTTCAAACATAAAGCTCAAAGATAAAATCAGTCATAAGGTAATATCATAAGTTTCAAACACTTAGTTGTTTATGTAAAAGGCTAGATTCGAATTTCTTAAGGGGATACATTCGAATCTGAGATAGATTCGAATGAGACCATAGATTCGAATATAGGTTAGATTCGAATCTGTCAGATGGACAGATTCGAATGGGCCTTAGGCCAGATTCGAGGTTGGCCCACAACAGACTCGAATCAGGGTCTATAATTAGGGATAGACTCGAATGATTAGCAGACCTTTGGCAGAATTCGTGAGGAATTAAGCAATAGGCGATCTCGAGTTTATCAGCTAGGTGAGTCCCGTTTCGGAGAGAATTAGTACGTAGGATCGTTCGTGTGTCGTTCGTTCAGCGTCTAATAGTCTCCGTGTTTCCGTTGGTTGAGAGTTGTCCGTCTGACCGTCAACGAGGATTCCGCACTCGTTAACGGATCCGCGTCTAGATAGATCTTGCAGTGGTAGACCTTACAAGTGGTATCAGAGCCTACGGAGTGTTCGTGGTGTTCTTCGTGTTCATCAGATACATTCTAGGTTTCTTGACGCTAGTTGGACGGTTTTTCTCTCAAAAACGTGTTTTTGAGCTTAGCAAATTCATATTCGGGAAACACTTTGTGGTTTTTCACGTTTTTGGTCGAAATCATTATTTTTCCTTTGAAAAATAGTGATTTAATCTGTAAAACGTCAAAAAAATCAAAGTGTTAGCCGTTTTTCGAGTTTGCGGCGCTCGAATCTATAGGGGTAATTAGGGTTTTTCTTTATTTTCGAGTCTAACCAAAATACGCTCCTTTCGAGTCAATTTCAGTCAGTTTCGAGTCTGTGGTGTTTCGAATCTGTTACTACATTCGAATTGGATCTCGAGTCTATATTGTTTCGAGTTTGTTTCGAGTTTGTTACTGTTTCGAGTCTGTGCTTCGATTCTGCTGTATTTCGATTCTGTTGTGCCTTCGATTCTAAGGGTCTTCGAGTCTAAGGAGTCCTTCGAATCTGTCATATCTTCGAATCTAAGGAATTGTTCGAATCTGCCATAATTTCGAATCTAATTGAATTAAGATACTTAATCGAATTTAATACCAAATAAATTGGAATCTAATTACATTCGAATCTATCTAGATTCGAAAGAGTTAATCCACATTAGTTTCGAATTAAATTAATTAAGTCTAAATTCAATTTGTTTCAGAAAAGATGTCAAACCTTCAGAAATTCCTTGAAATGGATCACGAAGTTGGGAAGGCTAATGCACCACCTAAGCTGATGAAAGTTGAGGATTACTACTGGTGGAAGGACAGATTTACGGATTTTGTACGATTCAACGATATGCGCATGTGGGTGTGCATTGATGAAGGGTACATTCCACCAGTTTCTGAGGTTGAAGGCCGTCAAAAGGTTCTGTCATACCAGATGATGAAAGAGGATGACAAGAAACTATTTGAAGCTGAAAACAAGGCTTTCTCAATTATCCGTATGGCTTTACCTCAAGATATCTTGCACACATTTCGGACTCAAAGGACGTCGAAGGAACTTTGGGAATCTCTCCAGAAAAGGTGTGAAGGTAATCCACGGGTACGTAGAAAGCGTACAGAGCTGTTGACTCAACAGTTTGCGATTTTCAAGGCTCTTAAGGATGAACAGTTAGATGATATTATCACAAGGTTCTATCATCTGATAACAGAGCTTGAAAGTCATGGCATTGAGTACTCGGACAGTGACAAGAACAACAAGCTTCTTGATGCCCTACCAGCCAAATGGGCTATGTACGTGGCAATGATTAAGCTGAATGAAGATAAATATTATGCTCAATCACTGGATGACATCGTGGGAACGTTGAGGGCATATCACTTCGAAATGATAAAGGCTGAGACTGATTACGAGCAAGTCCAAAATCCGGCGATGTATTTTGGAAAGACATCTAAATCGTCAGTGACAGCTGATCAGAAGAGTGCTACAGCGTTTTTCACCGGAGAAACGTCATCACCACCAGAGTCCGAAGACTCACTGAATCGCGCGTTCTTAGGGTTAGGAAGATCGGAAGAACCGCAACCTCAAGACCAACAGGCATCGACTAGTCAGAGCTATTCGAAGATGCCCATGAGCGCAAAGTCCGCAGAAGAACATTTAAATCTGCTTGCTTCGTTTGTGGCCGCTTATGGAAATTGTGTTCAAGGGAAGATCAACGATCCGGCTCTTTGGGATGAAGATTACGATCAGGTTGACCCTGATGACTTAGAGGAAATGGATCTTAAGTGGCAACTGGCCATGGTAACCCAGAGGGTTAAGAGATTCATAAAGAGAACTGGAAGAAATCTACAGATGAATAACAAGGGGATAGGATTTGATAAGTCCAAGGTGAAATGCTATAACTGTCAGGGATTGGGACACTTCGCCAGGGAGTGTCAAAGACCGAAGGTAGAGACATACCAGGGGCAGAGTCAGCATCAGGGACAGTTCCAAAATCAGTCCCAACAGAGATACCTTCCGAGTTCCTCATCTAGTCAAGCCAATCTAGCGGGTCTAATATCCAATGTCACATCCGACAGACAGCTAGATGGTTCCTATGACTGGAGTTCACATCCGGAGTCCAATGCTAGAGCTTTCATGGCTGAAGTTACGGAGAATGGTTGTGAAGAGGAAGAGCAGACCACAAGGGACAGCAGTCCGATGTGGGTAGAGAAAGCGAATGATCAGACCGTGCTGGAGTTTGCTGCTCAGATGGCCAATGTGGAATCTGACAACTCAAAGGTTAGTCTTTCTTATTCTCTATTTCATGAATTATGTGCTTTATGTGTTAGTTCTAACGATAGGTTAAATCTAGTCTTAGACTCACATAAGACCATAGCTGCTCAAAATGAAAACTTAAAAATAGAAAATGCTAGCCTAAATGATATAAAACAAGATTTAAAAGAAAAGCTTAAGGCTGATGCTCAAGACGTAATCGTTCTAAAAGACAAACTGAGTGAGCAGTGTGTTAGGATAGAGCTTATGTATGAGCACGTAGAAGCCTTGACTAAAAGTCTGAAAGATAAGGACATAGAGCTAGCCGAGACCAAGGTTAAGGTAGCAGAGGCAAATAGCAAGCTGGAAAAGTTTAGGAATTCGAGCCTAAACCTAGGAAAAGTCTTAGATGCCCAAAGACAATCTAAGAAGCCTGTAGGTCTAGGTTTTCACGAAATTCCTCCACCTTTCAATGCGAATTATGTGCCTCAGCCTCAGGAGAAAACTGACAAGTCAGTAGACTTAGAGGACCTACCTGAACCGACACCTGAGCCTACAGTTGATAATACACCTAAGGTGGTTGACTCAACCGTCAAGGTCAAGAAAGTGAAATTTGTGTCTTCCTCCAGTGAAACACCTGCAGGAAAACAGAAAATTTCATGGGCTGACCAGGTCGAAGAGACAGACACAATAGATGTACCAAAGGAAGTAGACACCAGTGAGACACCTAGATCTAAGGGACCAACCAAAAAGTCCATGGATAAGATGTCTTGCTTTAGATGTCACGAGAAAGGGCATGTTGCTTCTCACTGTCCAAATAGGAAAGTAGAACTTACCCCTAAGACAGTGAACCCAACACCTGTTAAGCCCTCACCAACCGTGGCAAGCAGCAGTAGTTCTCAGAGTACCGAGAAAACTGTGCAGGCCGCACCAAAACTTGTTGTGAAACAAACACCGGTTAAGGTTGGACCGAAAGAAGTGGTTAGGACAAATTCACCAAATCGTGTCATTAATCAATCTAGGCCAGCACCTCAACAAGTCTATAGGAGCACCACACCTAGCAGGTCACATACTCCAGTTAGGTCACATACTCCTGTTAGACAATATGTTCCGGTAAAAGCTCAGGGATCACAGTCTGAAATGCATTATAATAAGTCTTATTCTAGAGCACCACAACAAATGCCTACTCAAAGGCAAAGAGTGAATCTAAATCACTCGGCACCACAACAGAATTCAGTTCAAAGGCCCAAGTCACCTGAAAGGCGAGATGGGTATTTGAAAGAGTTCACGTATGTGGACGAGAATGGTATTACCAAGTCAGTCATGGCTTGGGTTCCCCGTGATAACTAACCTATTTTCTTTCATGTGCAGGAGATAACTACCGGTCCAAACAACAAGTGGTTCGTCGACAGTGGTTGCTCCAGGCAATGACGGGGGAAAGAAGTCTTCTCACAGACTTCAAGGGGGGTAATAGGGGATTTGTATCATTCGCGGGCAACAAAGGAGGAAATATCACTGGAACTGGAGAAGTCACTAATGGGACGATTACATTGGATCAAGTTTATCACGTTGATAAATTGGTTCATAATCTCATTAGTGTATCTCAAATCTGTGATAAGAAGAACTCGGTGTTATTTACTGACACTGAGGCGTTAGTGCTCAAGCCGGGATTCAAGATACCTGAAGATTGGATATTGATGCGGGCTCCAAGGAAGAATGACTTGTACATGCTCGATATGAACAAGCCAGATAATTCGATGGGTCCGATCTGCTTACTATCAAAAGCTTCGGAGACAGAATCGGTTTTGTGGCACAGACGCATGCCTCACTTGCACCTAAGGAAAATGAACTACATAACGAAGAATGGTTTGGTGCAAGGTGTGCCTCTGAAGAGCTTTCAGTTTGAAGACAAGTGTCTACCGTGCATGAAGGGCAAGCAACATAAAAAGACACACAAGTCCAAGAAGCTGAACTCCATAACCTCGACATTCGATTTGTTGCATATGGACCTTTTCGGCCCTATCAACAAAAGGAGTATAGGAGGTAGTTGGTTTTGCTTAGTTATCACTGACGATTACTCACGGTTTTCTTGGGTTTTCTTTTTAGGTACGAAGGACGAGACGGCTACAAAGCTCATCGGGTTCTTAGACCAAGTGGAGAATTCCTACGGAACAAGGGTTAAACATATTCGTAGTGATAATGGGACTGAATTTAAAAACTCTGTAATTGGTGTATATTGCCTATCAAAGGGCATCGTGCATCAATTCAGTGCACCATATGAACCTCAACAGAATGGGGTGGCCGAACGTAAAAACAGAACATTGATTGAGGCTGCAAGGACTATGCTTTCGGATTCAAAGCTTCCTACCATGTTTTGGGGGGAGGCAGTGAATACCGCGTGCCATATTTTAAATAGAGTCCTTACAGTCAAATCATTGAACAAAACATGTTATGAAATTTTGAATAAAAGGCCACCTAACTTAACTGGATTCGAACCGTTTGGAGTACCATGCACACTTTTAAGAACAAAACATCAACCGAAGTTTGGTGAAAAGGCTGACGAAGGATACTTCCTAGGTTATGTGCCAAACTCACCAAACAAACGGGTTTTTAACAAAAAGAGTGGTACTGTGGAGATTGTGTATAATATTGAAGTCACAAGTTATACACATGAACCCCAAACTGGTCCGGAATGGATATTTGACTATGATAAGTTATTTGAGTCATTTAACATTCCTTTGGATGATACTGCAGGTACAATCGAAAAAGACATGGCGACGTTGCACCTAAATGACGATGGCCATATTTTTCCAAGGACCACGTTCGAATCTACGTCCGAGCCTACTGCGACTGTAGATGGGTCTCCAGAAGTTGCTAATCCAGAAGAACCTAACACTGAGAATCAGACTCAAGCATCAAGTTCTGCCTCTGAGGAAAACGTCCGTGAGGAAGAAAATGTGGAAGCTGAGCCTGTTCCCCTTTAGGTGAAATAGGATCCAACTTAGGAGATAATCTAAGGGTAGACGAAATAGAGACCTCTAGGATTAACAAGAACCATCCTATAGATAGCATCATAGGAAATCCTAACGAGGGTGTGAGGACTCGGAGTAGTGTAAATAACAACACTGTGTTGTTGTCGATGATAAACGACTCCGAGGCATATCATACATGTCTATATTCGTGTTTCATATCGCAAGTAGAGCCCAAAAATGTGCAAATGGCACTTAAGGACAACTCCTGGGTTGAAGCGATGCAGGAAGAACTTTCACAATTTAGGAAACTAGAAGTGTGGGAGTTAGTTCCGTTACCTCGAGGGGAGATTGCAATAGGAACCAAATGGGTTTTTAAGTGCAAAAGAGACGATCGGGGTATAGTCACGCGCAACAAGGCGAGATTAGTTGTAAAGGGTTTCAACCAAGAGGAGGGAATCGATTACAACGAAGTTTTTGCACCAGTAGCAAGGTTAGAAGCAATTAGGTTGTTTTTAGCTTTTGCCTCCTTCAAAGGATTTAAAGTATATCAACTGGATGTTAAGAGTGCTTTCCTGTATGGGAAAGTGAAGGAGTTGGTGTATGTAGAACAACCGCCCGGGTTTACAGATCCTAAATATCCTGATAGAGTATATCGCTTAGATAAGGCTCTTTATGGATTACATCAGGCACCTAGGGCATGGTATGAGACTCTATCCAACCATCTTTTAGAAAATGGCTTTGAGAGGGGTAGGATAGATAGTACTCTATTTGTGAAGAGAAAGGGAGATCATTTTATCTTGGTACAAGTGTACGTAGATGATATCATTTTTGGATCATCAGACGAACAGATGTGCAAAGATTTCGAGAAGGTTATGAAGTCTAAGTTCGAGATGAGTGCTATGGGGGAGTTGAATTTCTTTTTGGGGTTACAAGTTGACCAGAAGAAGGAAGGCATGTTTATCCATCAGACCAAGTATGTCTATGACATATTGGAACGGTTTGGGATGGAAGGAACAAAGTTGACTGCCCATTTCAGCACGCCGATTCAAGTGAATCACAATCTCGGGCCGGGTACTGAAAGTGATACCGATGTGGATCCGACTTTATATCGGGCCATGATTGGGTCACTTATGTATTTAACTGCTTCAAGACCTGACATAATGTTTGCTGTGTGTATTTGTGCTAGGTTTCAAGCGAATCCGAAGGAGATGCATATGAAAGCTGTGAAGCGGATTCTACGATACCTCAAGTCGAAACCGAAGCTGGGACTTTGGTATCACGCGGAGGGAGATCTAGAGTTGGAGGCGTTCACAGATTCTGACTACGGAGGATGCAGCTTGACGCGCAAATCAACGACTGGAGGTTGTCAGTTCCTAGGAGGGAGATTGGTGTCCTGGCAATGCAAGAAACAAACATCGGTAGCCGTGTCAACGTGCGAGGCCGAGTATGTTGCTGCTGGTAGTTGCTGTTCACAGGTTTTGTGGATACAACAACAATTGCGGGATTACGGTTTGGCTTATACTCAAACTCCAATTAGGATAGACAATCAATCTACAATTGCTATAACAAATAATCCAGTTAAACACAGTAAAACAAAGCACATAGACATAAGGCATCATTTTATTCGTGATTGTGCTGAAAAGAACTTAATCAAACTGGTAAAGGTGGCAACAGAAGATAATAATGCTGATTTATTTACCAAAGCGTTTGATAAGTCACGATTTGAGTATTTAATTCAACTTAATGGAATGCGCAACCCAGAGTAAATTGACCTTAGTAGTATTTTATTTCCTTTTATAGTTGTTATATTTCTTTCTTTTTTACAGTAGTCTGCTAATTTAGGTAAGTTTCTAATTTAGGAAAGTTTCTATTTTTAGTAAGTTTCTATTTTTAGTAAGTTAGTAGGTTAGCTTAGTTTACTGCTTTTTGCTATGAAAAACAAAAGAAAAAAGAGAGAAAATTACAAAAATACAAAAAAAAGAGAATATCAGAAAAGGAGTTAAGTCTTAGATACATAGGTTCAAAGTGACGAAAATTAGCACCGTCGTTACAGACTCTAAGTGTTTAGGCTTTCACACATAATGCAACTAAATCCTAAGTGTTATACTTTATTTAGTTTGATGTGTTGGTAGGCATAATACATATAGGGAATCTCAAGGCTAATAAAATATTCTAGAAAAAGTCAAGCGTGTCACTAACTTAGATGTACGACCAATCGGTCTTAATTTTTATGTACAAGACATACAAACATTGAGTCTAAATGAGGTATGCAAACTTTCTGGGGATGTATGGCAACATCAAATACATCTGAAAATGGAAAGAATAGAAATATCATGTAAAACTGAGAGTCGAAAACATGCAACTCTGTTGTACGTAAGTACAGACCTGTTGTCTCTGTTTAGATTCGGGTTAGCAGACATGTCGCTTTGTTGTACGTCAGTACAGACCTGTCACCGCTATCTGCTAACTTTAAAAATAAACCTTAAGTCGAACTAAGACACTTTGTTGTATGAGAATACAGACCTGTGTCCGATGTTTGTCTTTTAAAGAAAGTTTGCAAATACCAACAAGTTAGAATTTTTGTCTGTGTGCCTTGATCATAAAAGTATGTCTATGGCTGAGTCACGTAAGATAATTTCCTGATAAATAAAAAGGCCAAGGGATATTCCGAAATGTAGAATGTTTAACAGGGTAAAATACCAACAATCGGCTAAGTGGGTATGTCACGACAAACAATCAAAGGAATTCAAAAAATTCCTAAGTGTGAAAGTTTAAGTACTGAAAGTTAGTATCGGACATCGCTATCTGATTGAACCTTTCTTAGACTATACTCATCAAAAATATGTTGTTTCGTATTTAGCTTAGCTTGTAAATTTATTTTTATAACTTAAGTCTAGATTAAAATTTTTTAGTCAAAATTTTATTTGATTTTATTTTATTTTTACCTTAGCTTATTTTATTTTAGTTTAGTTTAATCTTTACTTAGGTAAAAGGTCAAAAATTACTGAGGGTGCATTCGAAGTTGGATAAAATATACAATGCGTGAAATATCTGAGCTTAGGGTAAAAGAGTTGACATAGTTTATCTGGTTACACAATACCGTAGAAAATAGTTGGAAAAGTTGAAGTTATTTCAAAATTTCCGAAATTCTTCTAAGTGTTGGTAATTTCGAATCTAAGACAGACTCGAAGTGAAGTATTTCGAATCTGTCAGTAGACTCGAAACTACACATAGACTCGAAGGTAGGTAGTATATATAGGTCAATAGTGAAGTCATTTATTACTTTACTGTTGTCGAATCTATACTCTCGAATCTATTCAGGCGATTTCGAATCTAATTTCTCGAGTCTACCGTATTGCTACTAAACGACATTTTGTCGACTCTAAGGCTACTGTGTTCGATTCTACACTCACATCTAGGTATAATCAACCGGATTGTACAAGATTTTGGTAGTTTTATACACCATTTAAGGGCAAATCGTCGATTTTTGAAGTTTTTATTGGTCAAAATTGGGTTTTTGCTAAATAACTAAGTTTGGACCTATAAAAGATCAAATTAAAGCCATAAATCAATGATTAGAACCTAGTTGAACTAATGTATGTGATTTACCAAGTTCAAAATGGTTAAAATCTTGGGTTTTGGTTGAAACAATGGCCGACGGCCCTTCGAGTCTGTTCATTCACTTTCGAATCTGTTCATGGGTGTCTCGAATCTATCATTAGATTCGAGATGACCATGATATTCGAATCTGTCCATTAGACTCGAATAGGGACTCCTCGAATCTGTCCATTAGATTCGAAAATGGACACTTCGAGTCTGTTCCCTTCGAATCTGTACTTTATTTACTTTGTTGAATTTAAATTTTATTAAACTTGTGGAAATTTAATTGTGCTAGATTTTGTATTTGAAAAAGTACAAAATAAAGCAAATTTCAATTTGAACAAGTTTATTGACTTTTAATGACTCTAACAGTTTTATGTATTGTGCAGATATGGCAGTTCGTGCGTTTGTTCCTAAGCACAATATGGTGCTTCATCCGGATCATGACCTCCCTGAGGCGCAGGGATACAGGCAGATGCTAGAATTTCTTGTGGAATCTAGGATAGGATTTGCACTATCCCATAATGTTCAGCTCATATTACCGTATATTCGTCAATTCTATAATCATCTTCAAGTAGACTGCTCGGTCACTCCGACAGTGCTACGAACTCGCATTGCTGGACAACCGCTAGTTTTTTCGGCGGATATGCTGCGTCAAGTGTTGCAGCTGGGCACTCAAGAAGAAGAGTCTGGACCGATCGAATTTCCTCTGAACATCAGGCAAGCGGCCTTTCAGAGAATGGGATACAGTTTAGACGTGTCGAAAGTGTCCTATATGAAGAGCGGCTTAATCGGGCAATGGAGATTTCTTGCTCATGTCTTCATGGTATGTTTTGCACCAAAGAAATCCGGGTTTGACTATATAGTTGCGAAGATCCAGTCTGGGATAGTCGCGATGGTGTACAATCGACCATACAGTTTCTCGGAGATGTTTTTCTCCGAATTTGTTCATCAGATCACCGCTCCTGAAAATCAACAATTCCTGCTATATCCGCGGTTCATCATGATGTTGATCAGGCACTTCTTGCCAAATCTGCCGCCATCAAATGACGTTCAAAACGTGGCTATAATGGACAAAAGGATATTTGCTGATTGTTCCTCACATAGAGGAAGATTGGCTATTCCGATCGAGCGACCGTTGTTTGGAGCTGTCTTAGACAGGAACTTTGTGGCACCAGATAATGCCAACTGGGCAGGTGAAGTAGAAGTTCAGCCTCAGCAGCAACAGCAACAGCAACAGCAACCGCATCAACAACAACAACAACGAAGTGAACAGCCTCGTGCTCGTCCCCGTGATCCAAGGCGAAGACAAAGAGCTACTGCGAGTCAGACTCAGGCGTCTAGGCCTTCTACGAGTCAGCAACCAGAAATGCAGGAAGCCGGGCCGTCAACTGTCCCAAATGAAGCTGATCAATTGTGCCAAACGCTAAATGAAATTTGGGAGGCGGGTCCACATGCAAATGAAGATATAGCTGCTGCATTAGTGGGAGAATTACTTGAGCCTCCAGAAGGAGAAGACGATGTGCTGAGGGATGTTGAGAATTATGAGCCAGAGCAGGCTGATGACGTTTTGTCATCATCTGCTACAGAATCAGAAGAAATGGAGGAGATTGAAGTTGAAGCTCCAGAATCAGTGTCGACAGATCCTCATATTCAAATTGGAACCTATGGTTCACGATTGATTATTAATGAAGGTGCTTCGAGGAGGCGAGAGGCCAGAGAATTGGAGGAGTCAGATTTTGAAGAAGATGAGACTCCTCAGTTGGTGACAAGGCAACGGGCCAAACGTCACAGGTTTATGCAGGGGACTTCATCACAGTCCGATGCACAACCTCCGCCTCAAACCCAGACCCAACCTCAACTTACCGCTCCACCATCACCGCCACCTCAACAACATGAACCCTACATTCCCCAACCATTCAATCCTGCTCCCATTCAGTCCATTCCTTCTACATCCGAAGCCTATACCGACAATCAACGAATCATGCAACTCAAGAGCCGTGTCGACTTTCAGAACATTCAGATCATATCTCTCACAAAAGCAGTCGGTGAACTCCAAGAGCATAACTCTAATCTTGATAAGGAGAATGCCGAACTGAGAACGATTGTTGAAAGTGTTAGAGACGAAAACACGAAAATTAAATCATTTGTTGCTGATCAATCATCTGAAATCCGAGCAATGCGGTCCCTCCTAGAGCAACTTATGAAAAATCTACAAACTCAGGGGGAGACTAGTTGTAAAGATCAGGAAGTACAGCGAGAAGATGATGATGATGAAGGCAATGATCCCAGTGCAAATAAAGAGATTGAGTCTGTAGATTTTCCTGCAGCTCAAGTCACTCAAATTCAGGGGGAGCCTAGTCAAGGCGAAGGACAAAGGGGTGAAGCTAGTTCATCTAAGGAGCCTACAGACTTTGAGATCAGTGAGATGATTGAAGCGCTCATGGATCTTGATGATGATCCACTGGATGTAGGCTTTGATAACGAAGATGAAGAGCTTGAAGAAGGGGAGTTTGCGCCAGAGGAGATAGTCGACTGGCGATCAGATGATGAAGTACTTGCTGATGAGGATGATGAAGCTGACGAGATAATAGTGCAGCTGAATCCTATCACTGATACTTATATGGTTGATGGACATAACATTGTCGATGCAGATATAGTGAATGTTGCTTTAAATCCTCAGCCATCGACAGAGGAACCTGCAAGAGAGCTAACTAATGAAGAAAAACGAAAGCTATGGTTCAGGGCTGAAGAGAAGGAAGCTGCAATTAAAAGGACAATGAGAGTGCCAGGTACGGGGAAGCTGTCTGAGCGAATTTTAAGCTGGTTCTTTGACAGAGAACTGCAGCTATTTATAATAAAGAGAAAAGACGGGCTTCAGTACATGAGGCGAACTTTAAAGGCGTTCAACACCCTGCCAAAGATCGAAATTGCAGATCTAGCATGGAAAGATCTGATAAACATTGGCAATGATCCCTATGCGGACGTTATCGCAAGAATCATAAGAAAGGAGGGAAGGTCGAGGAAATTTGAGCGTCTGAGTCCAAGGGTTGGGAAAAGAGTAGAGGATCCATCACGTATCGACCCTCTAACTGGACGACCTTGGATGAGGATTCATTATAAGCCAGCCAGATGTCTTAGGAAGGTACCTCTCAAGCCAATGCCACAAAACATTCTGAAGAATCTGAAGTGGTGGTATGCTGACACGGAAACTGGGGAAGCGGTTATGGAAGACTTAGAAGAACAAGTTATTCTTAGAGTCTATGACCCGCTTCACCTGGTGAACCTATCTAAAGAAGACCTGCAGATCTTGTATAACTGTAAGATTTCCAGTGACGCACATATGGATGCTGAAGCGAGTAAGTATGAAAATGTAGTCAAGGTATGTGTTGAAAAAGGTCTGTATGCTGGTAGTGTTTTGAATCAATAATAAACCATGTTCTTAAATCAAATGTGTGAATTATTAGAAGCTATCGTCAAGGGGGAGTCTGTTGGTACATCCCGTGTGACGATAGCAGTCTAAGTTGTCTTACATTGTGATTTAGCATATGTTTGGTATATATATTATGTATGATTGATTTTTATCATTGTTTGTATGTTTGAACTTGATGTAACGTATTACAAGAAGTTCAAACATAAAGCTCAAAGATAAAATCAGTCGTAAGGTAATAACATAAGTTTCATCTCTTAAGTGTTTAAGTGTATTGGCTAGATTCGAATAGCTAAAAGGATACATTCGAATCTGTGATAGATTCGAATGAGTCCTTAGATTCGAATGGGCTAGATTCGAGTCTGTCAACATGGACAGATTCGAATGGGCCTTAGGCCAGATTCGAGGTTGGCCCACAACAAACTCGAATCAGGGTCTATAATTAGGGATAGACTCGAATGATTAGAGGACCTTTGGCAGAATTCGTGAGGAATTAAGCAATAGGCGATCTCGAGTTTATCAGCTAGGTGAGTCCCGTTTCGGAGAGAATTAGTACGTAGGATCGTTCGTGTGTCGTTCGTTCAGCGTCTAATAGTCTCCGTGTTTCCGTTGGTTGAGAGTTGTCCGTCTAACCGTCAACGAGGATTCCGCACTCGTTAACGGATCCGCGTCTAGATAGACCTTGCAGTCGTAGACCTTACATAAACAAATTTAATTTCTTTTATATCAGGTTTTGCTCGTCTTTCTTCTTCTTCTTCGGTTAACACTTCTGGCAGGGTTGTGTGATAAGGAATTTTCCCTTCTCAGACGACACCGGTGACGCCTCTTCCATTCTCAAGCGACACCAGATCGCGCTGCCACTTATGGATAAGTGTGAAATAGAAACTGCCTGTTCTGTTTAAAGCATTGGGTCTTTATTAGTATAATGGAATTACACTGAATAATGTCCAAAGTCAATCATTAAGAGACCAATGTTAGAACAGACATTTTCACTCGAAGAAAATGAAGCTACCTAGTCCAGGAAAGTTATCTGGAGGGATTCTAAGTTGGTTCTTTGACAAGGAACTGCAACTTTTTGTTCTGAAAAGAAGAGATGGCTCAGCATGTTGATAAAGTCAGAATTGAATATAGGATTGTTGATTTGGTCAGAATTGGAATTTTTAATCAATTGGAAGTTGGAACCATAAACAGGATCACACCATTCATTGCGAAAACATAAAAACAACAGAAAGATACTTTAGATGGTAACACTGGTGGGATTTCCAAATAGTCATCGTGAAATCCTTTATCATAAAGAATCACTCTTATTTGTTCCGGCTTAGTCACTTTGGACTAGCAGTTTATAGTCACACAGACTGTGGATCATGGGTCTAGCGTGATCTCTTGACTGCCGCTACAGCCACTCATGATTGAGACATAGTAGTCATAGAGTTGGATGATGTTCAAGCCACGCTCACGCTTTAATTGTGGGCTATGTATGTGGCGATGATTAAGCTGAATGAGGACAATATTACACTCAATCTCTGGATGATATTGTGGGAACGTTGCGGGCATATCACTTCACACCTTTCCAAGGCGAGACTTTCAGCTACCTGATCTCCCTCCTGGAATTCCAGATCCTTCCTTCTAATATCTGCATAGCTTTTCTAGTCGATCCTGTGTGATCTTTAATCGGTTCTGAATCTGGACTATCTTTTCTGTAGTCTCCTGGATGATCTCACGGCTGAGTTGGTCAAAGGAACCAACCTTGCTGCTGAAGCACATAACCACTGAGACAAACAAAAAGCTGTAAGTTGGAGACCAATCCTTCATGAACAGCGTAGCTCCAACTTTTGGTTCTGCTACACCACAGAAGTGCAGCTGAAAATATTAAGAAACTCGAAATATACACATCCTGTGTGTCATTCGAGTTGAGTACTTTGATTATTCGAGTTGAATATAACAGATATTCGAGTTGTCAACAATGATGACTTGGGATGGACAATATGTGGTTCAGATGAGCTGATGGAACCTAATGTATTTCCACCCCAATAGATAGTGAAAATAGGGGCTATGAGAACTCACCGAGATTGCGATGGCAAAAACGAGCGTAAAAAGCTATTTAGCGTAAATGGATGGATGATGCGTCGAGATAGCCTTTGTCAGATACTTAGGATTTTCCCAACCAATACCAGATTTAGAATTGTAAAATTCTGTGTCTTTTGGTTGATTTAAATAGATAGTTTGATCTGCCTCCTCCTAGGCCAGGACCTCTTCTGATGAATGATGAAATAGGGTCTGATTCCCACGTTCCATATATCTTCAATCAAATAATATGGGTAAAACCAAATCTGTATGTACATGTAATTTTTAATTCCGCAATTAATTAACCTATCTTAGTATGGTTGATATCGTATTGAAATTTGTGGGACCTAGACTCTGAGGACTGTCTGCAAATCAGCACGTTCCATAGTTTGCCTCAGTCTTGAAGTTCAGTATAAACTCTAACAACAATATTCAAGCTCTAGCCAAAGCCCAACACAACACTACTGTAGTCCTGATACCTAGACTGATGATCCGCTTGACATTGCATGTTAATTTGAAAATCTATTTACTCACTAAGCATTGCTTACGGTTGCTACATTAACATTTTTACAGGAAAAGACAAAGGAATGCAGATTCTAATTACTTAACAGATTCCAATTCCTTTTAAAACATTATGGCGAACCAAACGCCACCTCACTGCTTGATTTCACATACATGGGGCTTACAATGCCCATGGTTAAGCATTGCTTGTAAAGAAATTTATGATGCGTTGTATAATTAGTGATACTCTCTGGAACCATATCACATATATATATATATATATATATATATATATATATATATATATATATATATATATATACATATATACATATATATATGTGTGTGTGTGTGTATGTATGTATGTATGCATGCATGTATGTGTAGTTTAGATTGTTGCAGAACGTACTCAAATCCGTAAAACCAAAAACTGAAAAATTCGACGAATCTGACAAGTCCGAGCGCCTCAAGTTCGTGGAGGAGCATCTCTGACAAGTTCCGTGTATATCAACCCCGTGTTGACGTACCTCCTCACCTAGATCTCCTTGGGTAGGAAAACTCAGTTCTTGAGTTTCCAAAGGAGCGTGATCAATTCTATACAACCTCACAGCTGTGCAGTGAGTCTAAGCAGCTGTGAGGATTGATCAGCTTAAGAGGAGGGGTTAGAAAGGAAGTCTTGAACAAAACAAAGAATCTCGCATCTTTGCTGCTATCTGCCAACACCGGCATCAAACCCACTGATTCCCAAGCCTTGATCAGGTTACAAATGGCATCTCCAAGTCATTTCCATCATTCAAATTCTTCTGATTCCCATTCATCATCTAATCAAAACTTTTTCTCAGAGCAAGTTCACATCTGAAACCCGTGTGTTCACAAGTACTCACGGTACTCTGCATTTTTTAGGTACTCACACGAACCATATTATATATATATATATATATATATATATATATATATATATATATATATATATATATATATATATAACTTTGTTGGTCAGCAGAGAAAGCTGATCCTTCAAAGGCAAGTCTTTAGGAGATGGAGGTGTATGGGTGGACTGTTTAGATTGGGTTGATGGAGAAGAAGATGATGAGGCTGGTGTATGAGAATGTGATGGAGAGGGAAGACGAACATTTGAGAGAAGCTCCTAGTGTAAATGAATTGTGCATAGTTTGTTTCCGTTACACACAATAGTTGAAAAAGTCGAAAAAGTTGGAAAAGTTGAAAAAGTTGAAAAAGTTGAATTTTATTCAAAGATTTTCAAAATTTTCAGTTAAATTCGAATTTAAGACAAAGTCAAATGTTACATTCGAAATTCTCAGTAAAGTCGAATTTGAAGACAAATTTGAAGAAGGTTTGTATATATAGGTCAACAATGACTCATTTATTTCACCTACCTTCGAGTTTAGTACTTCGAATTTGTCTGGCGATTTCGAGTTTGTCCTTCGAGTTTATCGTATTTCGAGTTTTTACCTATTCATCGAAGTTCTGTACTTTGGGTTCGATACTATAGCCAAATCTAGGTATAAACATCACTATTATACAAGATTTAGGAAGTTTTAGACTCAATTTGATCCAAAATCGACTAGATTTGAGGTTTTAAGGGTTTTGAACTTTAAGGGGTGTGTCACAAAATTAAATTTCAATATTTCCTTATCTATGTACATATTTAATAATTAATGATCGGGTTTGTATGCTAGTAGTAGTTTATATAGTTCTAGTACTTAAACAAAATATATGTAGTTAGAAGCTATCGTCAAGGGGGAGTCTACAGTATATGGTCACACTTCTTAAAACCTACGGCCACTTTTGGCATAATTTTATGTTTTTTAAACGGCAAATTATCCTAATCCAACTCCTAAACTACTCCTTTTTACCACAAGACAAGGACCATGCTCTCGGATTCAAAGCTTCCTACCATGTTTTGGGGGGAGGCAGTGAATACCGCTTGACATGTCTTGAGGAAATGGATCTTCAATGGCAACTGGCCATGGTGGCTCAGAGGGTCAAGAGATTCATAAAACGGACAGGCAGAAATCTGAACGTTAGCGACAATAAGATTGGATTCGACAAATCCGAAGTTAAGTGCTACAACTGCCAGGGGTGGTAGAGGAGAGTAATAACATAAATGTCATAATTAAGCCTCGAAGGAGGCCACGAAAAGATGGATAATTAAATCAAAGTCGTCAAAACGTTCCCTCTTCCTTCTTTAGCATCATCATTTTCTATACCTGCCAATGCAAATTTTCAATATTATATACTCTAAGTCTGAAGCTGAACATGCGGTTTATTAAAAGAGTTGTTAGAATTGTTACAGAAAGAAAGGTTGTATGCCAATTTCTCAAAGTGTGAGTTTTGGCTACATCAAATTCAGGTTTTACCAAAGGATTTGTATCAGACTGCTGGGTGTCCTCCTTCTTTTCCTCTTGAGCTCTGCTATCAGTCTCAGTCACTTCAGCCATAAAAGCTCTAACATCACCCTGTTACTTCTTTAGCTCTTTAAACACCACATTGATTGATACTTCGGGAATTTCCAGACTCGTCGTGTGGCCGGCATGCAATCTGCCACTCGTGGGGCTAAGGCTGAGCAGTTCTGATTTCCACTTTGTCTTCGACTTTGTAAACTGATCTTGCAGTCAAATACAATACATGAGGACTTGGAAACACATTCCATAAAGTGTTTAGCCTGTTCACAAAGAACGAGTTCTGTTCACAAAAAACAGAACACTTGTAAACTGCCCAAGCTGCTCACCAGTGTAGAGCAGCGTAGACAGTTTATGTCCAGCCTGTTCAGCAAGGACCATGCTTCTTTACTATAGAAGCTATCGTCATGGGGGAGTCTGTTGGTACACCCTGTGTGACGATAGCAGTCTATTTTTAAATATGCATGGTCCTATCTTCTTTACCATCAAGTTGGTTTTTACTACATGATCAGCTTATCTTCTTTACTGAAGCATGGAGATCTGAAGCCAGGAAGTTCCAGAAGGTAGTTAAAGTTTGTATAGATGCTGGATTATATGCAGGCAGTAGTATATATAGTTCTAGTACTTGAACTTGATGTAAATAATTAGAAGCTATCGTCAAGGGGGAGTCTGTTGGTACACCCTGTGTGACGATAGCAGTCTAATCGATCTAACATTGTGGTTTAAGTAATATTCAACATTGTGGTTAAACGAGTGGTTGATATATGTGTTTAATAGTAATTGATTGTATGTTTGAACTTGATGTAACATATTACAAGAAGTTCAAACATAAAGATCAAAGATTAATTCAAGCATAAGTAAAAACATAAGTTTCAACACTTAGGTTTTTGAGTAAATGAGTTAGATTCGAATCAGTTAAGGCTTGGCATTCGAATCTGTGATAGATTCGAATGTAGCCATAGATTCGAATGAAGACCAGATTCGAGAGTGTCTTTGTGGACAGACTCGAATGGGCCTTGGGCCAGATTCGAGTTTGGCCCACAACAGACTCGAATCAGGGTCTATAATTAGGGATAGACTCGAGTCATTAGCAAACTTTTAGCAGAATTCGTGAGGAATTAAGCTGAAGGCGATCTCGAGTTTATCATCAGCTTTAGGTCCGTTTCGGAGAGAATCAGTTCGTAGGATCGTTCGTCAGTCGTTCGTTCAGCCTCTGATAGTCTCCGTGTTTCGTAGTTGAGAGTTGTCCGTCTAACCGTTAACGAGGATTCCGCACTCGTTCACGGATCCGTGTCTAGATAGATCTAGTAGTGGTAGACCTTACAAGCCTATCTAGGAAATCAAGCACTTGTCGGAATCCCTGCGCCTCAGGGAGATTGTGATCTGGATGAAGCACCATATTGTGCTTAGGCACAAACGCTCGAACAGATCATTGTGGTGTTATCAAAACATACATTGATTCAGAGACACGATACACTGTACCAATCACTGTGAGTAATAGATTATCATTTTAACATTTATTGTCTTTGCATTCACACTTTTACAATTCAATGACATGTTTACATTGTTCATATACATCATTTGGCACTCATGAATGATTTGTTGTTATGATGCACACTCATACTTGACATGTAACACACATGTAGCCAGCGTTCTTTTGAAAGTGCAACTATTTACATCATTCTTGCACTGCATGATCATTACTTCACAATCTGATGCGACCTAGACTGGGGCTGACAGCAGGCCACTGTCGGGGATTGATCATCCCACTCGTTATCCTGGTCAGGTTCGGCACATCCCCGATCAGCATTTGAACTGCCAACCCCATACAATATACCATATATGTAACACTGCATGTACATTCGATATTAAAAGAGTCAAAAATGATCAAAGTGGGCAGTCAAACTTGGTAGGCTACTATTAATTCAATGTTATTTGCTTAATTACCATCTTATCCCTAGTGTTATATTATAATCCAATGGCTTAGATGGTTCCAAGTCAATCCCCAGCTCTACCTCGACGGCTGCTGAGATCCGTTTTGATTCCCTGAACATGTTAGATATAAAGCTCCTATCAGCCCCAGTATCAAAGAGTACGTAAGCGTAAATGTCATTTAAAAGAAACGTACCTGATACCACATGGGGATCCTGACGAGCGTCACCTGCTCCTAATACAAAAGATCTCCCCTGAGCTCCTCTACCATTTCTCAACTTCGGCCTCCAATATCTGTTCAGTCCAGAAGATTGGAATATGCGACAGCAACGCAGCCGAGAGCTCCTGAGCGCCGTCCGGTGCGCTTGGGGCGCAGCGCGGGGCACAGGCCTGCGCTGGCCGGTGCGCTGCCCCGCTGCCAGGTGATTTTTGTGTGTGCTGATAGTAGTGTTTGATCCCCCCCAAAAGCTAACGAATTTACGTACAATGCACTGATTTTTCGTCCTCGATTTTTCCATGTTTTCGTCATTATTCGGCTTTGGATTTGCATCCGCTTGATGGATAGGTTTTCCATTGAACTGCTCCTGATGTACTTTTTCTGTCCATATTATCACCTGCATGATCAGCATCAGAAAAGGCAGTCAATGTAAATGATGATTCCCTAGGATTCCACAAACCTAAGATTGGTTTACCCTACAGATATCTTAAGATTCTTTTGGCAGCAGCCAAATGTGATTCCTTTGGATGTGCCTGAAATCTAGCACAGACAGATGTAGCAGACATAATATCAGATTGTCTGCCTCTAAGACTAAATCTAAGGGGGAGAAAACTTCTTCTCCTAAGGAGAAATCAGCATCTACTGGTCAGACAGCAGGTGCATCTGGAACAGGTACTGGTCCAGCTGATGGTGCCTCTCATCAACCTGAAGCTGCTCTGAGATGGTGACTGATTGACCATCGATGGTAGACACAAGAGTTGTGATTCCATCGTTTATGTTCATCCTTCTTGTTCTTAAAGATCCATTTCGTGTCAATGATAGATTTATCTTTAGGTCGCTCTACAAGTCTCCAGACCTTCAACCGTTTGAACTGATTCAGTTCTTCTTGCATTGCGACAATCCAATCAGCGTCCAGACTTGTCAATTCTATACAACCTCACAGCTGTGCAGTGAGTCTAAGCAGCTGTGAGGATTGATCAGCTTAAGAGGAGGGGTTAGAAAGGAAGTCTTCAGAAATTCCTAGAAATGGACCACGAGGTCAGGAAGGCAAACGCCCCGCCTAAGCTGATGAAGGTCGAGGATTATTATTGGTGGAAAGACCGATTTACTGATTTCGTTCGTTTCAACGACATGCGCATGTGGGTGTGCATCGACGAAGGGTATATTCCACCGGTGTCAGAAGTTGAAGGCCGTCAAAAGGTCTTGTCATACCAAATGATGAAGGAGGATGACAAGAAATTATTTGAATCCGAAAACAAAGCTTTCTCTCTAATTCGAATGGCGTTACCGCAGGATATTCTACACACATTTAGGACTCAGAGGACATCAAAAGAACTTTGGGAGTCGCTAGAGAAGAGGTATGAGGGAAATCCTCGGGTTCGGAGAAAGCGTACAGAGCTGTTGAAACAACAGTTCGCCATCTTCAAGGCGTTAAAGGATGAACAACTGGATGACATCATCACCCGTTTCTATCATCTATTGACGGAACTTGAGAGCCACGGGATTGAGTTTACCGATACTGACAAGAACAACAAGCTTCTTGATGCCCTACCAGCCAAATGGGCTATGTACGTGGCAATGATCAAGCTAAATGAGGACAAGTATTACACTCAATCTCTGGATGATATAGTGGGAACGTTGAGGGCATATCACTTCGAGCTACTGAAGACCGAGACTGATTACGAACAAGTCCAGAATCCAGCAATGTATTTTGGAAAGACGACAAAATCTTCAGCGGCAGCCGAACCGAAGACTGCTACAGCGTTTTTCACTGGAGAGACATCGTCACTAGCAGAGTCTGATGACACACTGAATCGCGCGTTCTTAGGGTTAGGAAGATCGGAAGAACCGCAACCCCAAGTACAACAGGCGTCCACTCCTCAGAGCTATTCAAAGATGCCCATGAGCGCAAAGTCGGCGGAAGAACATCTGAATCTTCTTGCTTCTTTTGTGGCCGCATACGGAAATTATGTTCAAGGGAAGATTAATGATCCGGCTCTTTGGGACGAAGACTACGATCAGGTCGATCCTGATGATCTTGAGGAAATGGATCTTAAGTGGCAACTGGCCATGGTAACCCAGAGGGTTAAGAGATTCATTAAGAGAACTGGAAGGAATCTGAAGATGAATAACAAGGGGATAGGGTTTGATAAGTCCAAGGTGAAATGCTACAACTGTCAAGGACTGGGACACTTCGCCAGGGAGTGCCAGAGACCAAAGGTAGAGACATACCAGGGGCAGAGTCAGCATCAGGGACAGTTCCAAAATCAGTCCCAACAACGATACCTTCCTAGTTCCTCATCTGGACAAGCCAATCTAGCTGGTTTACTATCCAACGTCACTTCAGACCGACAGCTAGATGGTATGTATGATTGGAGTTCACATCCTGAGTCGAATGCTAGAGCCTTCATGGCTGAAGTCACAGAAACTAGATGTGATGGGGACGAGCAGACCACACGGGACAACAGTCCGATGTGGGTAGAGAAGGCGAATGATCAGACAGTGCTGGAGTTTGCTGCTCAGATGGCCAACGTGGAATCTGATAACTCAAAGGTTAGTCTGTCTTATTCTCTATTTCGTGAATTATGTGCTTTATGTGTTAGTTCTAACGATCGGTTAAATCTAGTCTTAGACTCACATAAGACCATAACTGCTCAGAATGAAAACTTAAAAATTGAAAATGCTAGCCTAAATGATATCAAGCAGGATCTAAAAGAAAAGCTTAAGGCTGATGCTCAAGACGTAGTAGTTCTCAAAGACAAACTCAGTGAACAGTGTGTTAGGATAGAGCTAATGTATGAGCACGTAGAGGCCTTGACAAAAAGTCTTAAGGACAAGGATATAGAGCTAGCAGAGACAAAGGTTAAGGTAGCAGAGGCAAATAGCAAGTTGGAGAAGTCTAGGAATTCGAGCCTAAATCTAGGGAAAGTCTTAGATGCCCAAAGACAGTCTAAGAAGCCCGTTGGTCTAGGTTTTCACGAAATTCCTCCACCTTTCAATGCAAACTATGTGCCTCAGCCTCAGGAGAACACTGATAAATCAGTAGACTTAGAGGACCTACCTACACCAACACCTGAGCCTATAGTAGAAAATGCACCTAAGGTGGCTGACTCAACCGTCAAGGTCAAGAAAGTGAAATTTGTGTCTTCCTCCAGTGAAATACCTGCAGGAAAACAGAAAATTTATTGGGCTGACCAGGTCGACGAGCCAGACACGGTAGATGTTCCAAAGGAGATAGACACTAGTGAGACACCAAGATCTAAGGGAACACACAAAAAGTCCATAGATTAGATGTCTTGCTTCAGATGTCACGAGAAGGGGCATGTTGCTTCTCACTGTCCACATAGGAAAGCCGATGTTACCCCTAAGACAGTGAACCCAACACCTGTTAAGCCCTCAACCAGTGTGGCAAGCAGCAGTAGTTCTCAACCTACCGAGAAAACTCTGCAGGCCGCACCCAAACAAGTTGTGAAAAACACACCGGTTAAGGTTGGACCAAAGGAAGTGATTAGGACAAATTCACCGAATCGTGTCAATAATCAATCTAGGTCAGCACCACAACAAGTCTATAGGAGCACCACACCTAGCAGGTCACACACTCCAGTTAGGTCACATACTCCAGTTAGACAATACGCACCGGTAAGAGCTCAGGGATCACAGTCCGAAATGCCATATAATAGGAATTATTCTAGAGCTCCACAACAAATGCCTACTCCAAGGCAAAGAGTGAACTTAAATCACTCGGCACCACAACAGAATTCAGTTCAAAGGCCCAAGTCACCTGAAAGGCGAGATGGGTACTTGAAAGAGTTCACGTATGTGGACGAGAATGGTATTACCAAGTCAGTCATGGCTTGGGTTCCCCGTGATAACTAACCTCTTTTCTTTCATGTGCAGGAGATAACTACAGGTCCAAACAACAAGTGGTTCATCGACAGTGGTTGCTCCAGGCACATGAAGGGGGAAAGAAGTCTACTCACAGACTTCAAGGGAGGTAATAGGGGATTCGTATCATTCGCTGGTAACAAAGGTGGAAATATCACGGGTACCGGAGTGGTCACTAATGGGACAATCAAGTTGGACCAAGTTTATCACGTTGATAAACTGGTTCACAATCTCATTAGTGTATCTCAAATCTGTGATAAGAAGAACTCAGTGTTATTTACTGACACTGAGGCGTTAATGCTAAAACCGGGATTCAAGATTCCTGAAGAATGGGTGTTGATGCGGGCGCCAAGGAAGAACGACTTGTACATGCTGGATATGAACAAGCCGGAGACATCGATGGGGCCAATCTGTCTACTATCCAAAGCTTCAGAGACGGAATCAGTACTGTGGCACAGACGCATGGCTCACCTGCACCTAAGAAAGATGAATTACATAACGAAGAATGGATTGGTGCAGGGTGTGCCCATGAAAAGTTTTCAGTTCGAGGACAAGTGTCTACCTTGCATGAAGGGCAAACAGCATAAGAAGACACACAAGTCCAAGAAGCAGAATTCCATAACCTCAACATTCGATTTGTTGCACATGGACCTTTTTGGCCCAATCAACAAAAGGAGTATCGGAGGTAGTTGGTACTGCTTAGTTATCACTGACGATTACTCACGTTTTTCTTGGGTTTTCTTTTTAGGTACGAAGGACGAGACGGCTACCAGGCTCATCGGGTTCTTAGACCAAGTGGAGAACTCATATGGAACAAGGGTTAAAATAATTCGTAGTGATAATGGGACTGAATTCAAAAACACTGTAATTGGTGTATATTGCCTATCAAAGGGCATAGTGCATCAATTCAGTGCACCATATGAACCTCAACAGAATGGGGTGGCCGAACGTAAAAATAGAACATTGATTGAAGCTGCAAGGACTATGCTTTCGGATTCAAAGCTTCCTACCATGTTTTGGGGGGAGGCAGTGAATACCGCGTGCCATATTTTAAACCGAGTCCTTACAGTCAAATCTTTGAACAAAACATGCTATGAAATTTTGAATAAACGGCCACCTAACTTAACTGGATTCGAACCGTTTGGAGTACCATGCACTCTTTTAAGAACAAAACATCAACCGAAGTTTGGTGAAAAGGCTGACGAAGGATACTTCCTAGGTTATGTGCCGAACTCACCAAACAAACGGGTGTTTAACAAAACAACTGGTACTGTGGAGATTGTGTATAATATTGAAGTCACAAGTTATACACATGAACCCCAAACTGGTCCGGAATGGATATTTGACTATGATAAGTTATTTGAGTCATTTAACATTCCTTTGGATGATAATGCAGGTACAATCGAAAAGGACATGGCGACGTTGCATCTGAACGACGATGGCCAAATCTTTCCGAGGACCACGTTTGAATCTACATCCGAGCCTACTGCGACTGTAGATAGATCTCCAGAAGTTGCTGATCAAGAGGCACCTACCACTGAGAATCAGACTCAAGCATCGAGTTCCAACTCTGAGGAAAACGTCCATGAGGAGGAAAATGTAGAAGCTGAGCCTGTTCCCCCATTAGGTGAAATAGGATCGAACTTAGGAGATAATCTAAGGGTTGATGATATAGAGACCTCTAGGATTAACAAGAACCATCCATTAGAAAGCATCATAGGAAATCCTAACGAGGGTGTGAGGACAAGGAGTAGTGTAAATAACAACACAGTGTTGTTGTCGATGATAAACGACTCTGAGGCATATCACACATGTCTCTATTCGTGTTTCATATCGCAAGTAGAGCCTAAAAATGTGCAAATGGCACTTAAGGATAACTCCTTGGTTGAAGCGATGCAGGAAGAACTTTCACAATTTAGGAAACTAGAAGTGTGGGAGTTAGTTCCGTTACCTCGAGGGGAAATAGCAATAGGAACCAAATGGGTTTTTAAGTGCAAAAGAGACGATCGAGGTATAGTCACGCGCAACAAGGCAAGGTTAGTTGTAAAGGGTTTCAACCAAGAGGAGGGAATCGATTACAACGAGGTTTTTGCACCAGTAGCAAGGCTGGAAGCCATTTGGTTGTTTCTAGCGTTTGCCTCCTTCAAGGGTTTTAAAGTATATCAGTTAGATGTTAAGAGTGCTTTCCTGTATGGGAAAGTGAAGGAGTTGGTGTATGTAGAACAACCGCCCAGATTTACAGATCCAAAATATCCTGATAGAGTATATCGCTTAGATAAGGCTCTCTATGGATTACATCAGGCACCTAGGGCTTGGTATGAGACTTTATCCAACCATCTTTTAGAAAACGGTTTTGAAAGGGGTAGGATAGATAGTACTCTGTTTGTGAAGAGAAAGGGTGAAGACTTTATCTTGGTACAAGTGTACGTCGATGATATCATCTTTGGATCATCAGACGAACAGATGTGCAAAGATTTCGAGAAGGTGATGAAGTCTAAGTTCGAGATGAGTGCTATGGGGGAGTTGAATTTCTTTTTGGGGTTACAAGTTGATCAGAAGAAGGAAGACATGTTTATCCATCAGACAAAGTATGTCTATGACATATTAGAGCATTTCGGGATGGAAGGAACTAGGTTGACTGCCCACTTCAGCACGCCGATTCAAGTGAATCACAATCTCGGGCCGGGTACTGAAAGTGATACCGATGTGGATCCGACTTTATATCGGGCCATGATTGGGTCACTTATGTATTTAACTGCTTCAAGACCTGACATTATGTTTGCTGTGTGTATTTGTGCTTGGTTTCAAGCGAATCCGAAGGAGATGCATATGAAAGCTGTGAAGCGGATTCTACGATACCTCAAGTCGAAACCGAAGCTGGGACTTTGGCATCACGCGGAGGGAGATCTAGAGTTGGAGGCGTTCACAGATTCTGACTACGGAGGATGCAGCTTGACGCGCAAATCAACGACTGGAGGTTGTCAGTTCCTAGGAGGGAGACTGGTATCCTGGCAATGCAAGAAACAGACGTCGGTAGCCGTGTCAACGTGCGACCCCGAGTATGTTGCTGCTGGTAGTTGCTGCTCACAGGTTCTGTGGATACAACAACAATTGCGGGATTACGGTTTGGCTTACACTCAAACTCCAATTAGGATAGACAATCAATCTACAATTGCTATAACTAATAATCCAGTTAAACACAACAAAACAAAGCACATAGACATAAGGCATCATTTTATTCGAGATTGTGCTGAAAAAAATTTAATCAAACTGGTAAAAGTGGCAACAGAAGATAATAATGCAGATTTATTTACCAAAGCGTTTGATAAGTCACGGTTTGAGTATTTAATTCAACTAAATGGAATGCGCAACCCAGAGTAAATTGACCTTAGTAGTAGTAGCTTATTTTCTTTTAGAGTCGTAGTATTTCTTTCTCTACAGTAGTCTGCTAATTTAGGAAAGTTTCTATTTTTAGTAAGTTTCTATTTTTAGCAAGTTAGTAGGTTAGCTTATTTTACTTGTTTGTCCTATGAAAAACAAAAGAAAAAAGAGAGAAAATTACAAAAATACAAAAAAAAAGAGAATATCAGAAAAAAGAGTTAAGTCTTCGATACATAGGTTCAAAGTGACGAAAATTAGCACAGTCGTTACAAACTCTAAGTGTTTAGGCTTTCACACATAATGCAACTAAATTCTAAGTGTTATACTTTATTTAGCTTGATGTGTTGGTAGCCATAATACATATAGGGAATCTCAAGGCTAATAAAATATTCTAGAAAAAGTCAAGCGTGTCACTAACTTAGATGTATGACCAATCGGTCTTAATTTTTATGTACAAGACATACAAACTTTGAGTCTAAATGAGGTATGCAAACTTTCTGGGGATGTATGGCAACATCAAATACATCTGAAATTGGAAAGAATAGAAATATCATATAAAACTGAGAGTCGAAAACATGCAACTCTGTTGTACGTAAGTACAGACCTGTTGTCTCTGTTTAGATTCGGGTTAGCAGACATGTCGCTTTGTTGTACGTCAGTACAGACCTGTCACCGCTGTCTTGCTAACTTTAAAAATAAACCTTAAGTCAAACTAAGACACTTTGTTGTATGAAAATACAGACCTGTGTCCGAAGTTTGTCTTTTAAAGAAAGTTTGCAAATACCAACAAGTTAGAATCTTTGGGTGTGTGCCTTGATCATAAAAGTATGTCTATGTCTGAGTCACGTAAGATAATTTCCTGATAAATAAAAATGCCAAGGGATATTCCGAAATGTAAAATGTTTAAAGGGATAAAATACCAACAATCAGCTAAATAGGTATGTCACGACAAACAATCAAAGGAATCAAAAATTCCTAAGTGTGAAAGTTTAAGTACTGAAAGTAAGTGTCAGACATCGCTATCTGATTGAACCTTTCTTAGACTATACTCATCAAAAATATTTTGTTTAGTATTTAGCTTAGGTTGTAAATTTTATAAGTATAGCTTAAGTCTAGATTAAATTTTTGGTCAAAATTTTTATTTTATTTTATTTTACCTTAGTTAATTTTATTTTATTTTATTTTATTTTAGTTTAATTTTTACTTAGGTAAAAGGTCAAAAATTACTGAGGGTGCATTCAAAGTTGGATAAAATAAACATTGCGTGAAATATCTTGAGCTTAGGGTAAAAGAGTTGGCATAGTTTATCTGGTTACACGATACCGTAGAAAAAGGTTGGAAAAGTTGAAGTTATTTCAAAATTTTCGAAAATTTTTCTAAGTGTTTGGTGGTTTCGAATCTAGGACAGACTCGAAGTGGTAAGACTTCGAATCTGTCAGTAGATTCGACTAAAGGACTTAGACTCGAAGGTTGGTAGTATATATAGGTCAACAGTGAAGTCATTTATTTCTTACTGTTGTCGAATCTACTTCCTCGAATCTAATACCGACGATTTCGAATCTATCTTCGAGTCTATCGCTTCTCTCCTAAACGACATTTTGTCGAGTTTAAGGCTAGTGTGTTTGATTCTACTCTTGCTCTAGTGTTCGATTCTACTCTTGCATCTAGGTATAATCAACTTGATTGTACAAGATTCATGTGGTTTTATACACAATTTTAGGCAAAATCATCGAATTTTGAAGGTTTAAGGGTCAAAATAGGGTTTTTAAAAAATTACCGAGTTAGGGCCGATAAACAATCAAAATAAAGGCATATATCTGTGATTAGTAACTAGTAGGACTAATGAATGTAATTTTCTAAGTCCTCAAAGGTTAAAATCAAGAGATTTGGTCCTTGAATAAAAACGGCCGTTCGAATCTGTTCATGGGTTTCTCGAATCTGTCATTAGATTCGAGATGACCATGACCTTCGAATCTGTCCATTACACTCGAATAGGGACACTTCGAATCTGTTACTTTCGAATCTATTGCTTATTTGCACTATCTAATTTAAATGTTATTAAACTTGTAGAAATTTAATTGTGTTGGATTTTGTACTTAAACAAGTTCAAAATGAAACAGATTTAAATTTAAACAAGTTTATTAATTTTTAATGGATCTAATGGTTTTGTTTATTTGCAGAAATGGCTATTCGAGCGTTCGTTCCTAAGCACAATATGGTGCTTCATCCAGATCTGAATCTCCCTGAGGCGCAGGGATTCCGTCAAGTGCTTGATTTTCTCGTTGAATCGAGGATCGGATATGCACTGTCGCATAATGTGCAGATTGTGTTACCCTACATCCGTCAGTTTTACGATCATTTGCAGGTAGACTGCTCGGTCACTCCGACAGTTCTACGCACTCGTATTGCAGGACAGCCATTGGTATTCTCGGCTGATATGCTTCGTCAAGTGCTGCAGTTGGGCACTCAGGAAGAAGAAGATGGTCCAATAGAATTTCCTTTGAGTATAAGGCAAGCGGCCTTTCAAAGAATGGGGTACAGCCTCGATGTGACGAAAGTGTCATATATGAAGAGTGGGTTGATTGGGCAGTGGAGGTTTCTAGCGCATGTGTTTATGGTGTGCTTTGCTCCGAAGAAAGCTGGGTTCGACTATATTGTGGCGAAAATTCAGTCGGGGATCGTCGCTATGGTGTATAATCGGCCTAACAGTTTTTCGGAGATGTTCTTTTCAGAATTTGTTCACCAGATCACAGCCCCTGAAAATCAACAATTCTTGTTGTACCCAAGATTCATTATGATGTTGATAAGGCACTTCTTGCCTAACCTGCCGCCGTCAAATGACTTTCAGAGTGTTGCCATCATGGACAAAAGGATTTTCGCTTATTGTTCCTCACACCGAGGAAGATTGGATGTTCCTGTTGCGCGTCCACTATTCGGAGCAATTTTGGATAGGGAGTTTCAAGCCCCGGATGATGCCAACTGGGCAGGGGTCGTTGAATTTCAACCGCAACAACAACCACAACAACGTCAACAACAACAGCAACCGCGTGCTCAGAGACGTCGACAAATACCGTCAGCGAGTCAAATTCAGGCAACTAGGCCTTCCACAAGTCAGCAGCCTCAAGCACAGGAAGCAGGGCCTTCGATTGCGGTTCCAGAATCTGAGCAAATTGCACAAACATTAGAAGAAATATGGGCATCAGGACCCCATGCAAACGAAGATGTGGCCGCAGCATTAGTTGGTGAATTGCTCAGTCCACCAGAAGGAGAAGAACACGTATTAAGAGATGTGGAAGAGTATGAGCCAGAACAGGCTGATAACGGTTTGACATCATCGGAATCAGAGTCGGAAGATATGGAGGAGCTGGAGGTTGAAGCTCCTGAATCAGTGGCTACAGAACCAAATATACAAATTGGAACCTATGGATCTAGGTTGATAGTGAATGAAGAAGGATCGAGGAGAAGAGAGGCAAGGGAATCTGATGATTCAGATTTTGAAGAGGAGGAAGTTGCTCCCATGGTGACTAGGCAGAGGGCTAAGCATCACAGGTTTATGCAAGGGACATCCTCAGTGTCCGATGCACAACAACCTCAACCTCAAACTCAAGAACCACAAGCCACCGCTCCACCATCACCACCACCTCAACATGAGCCGTATATTCCACCACCATTCATCCCTTCTCCTGTTCAGTCCATTCCATCTACCTCGACCGCCTACGCTGACAACCAGAGGTTTATGCAGCTCAAAGCTCGCGTTGACATCCAACACGTTCAAATCCTAGGCCTAACACAGGCAATGGGTGAAATTCAGGCACATAATGCAAATCTAGATAATGAAAATGCTGAATTGAAGAAGACTGTAGAAAAAATCCAGGAAGAGAATGTTGAGCTGAAGACGTTCGTCTGCGATCAGGCAGCTGAGTTAAGATCGATGCGCTCCCTCATTGAGCAGTTAATGAAAAATCTTCAGGCTCAGGGGGAGATATCCTGCCGTGATCAAGAATTTGAGAGGCCAAGAGAAGATGATGATGAGGACAATCAAGGCAATGACCCCAGCCCAAAAAGACAGAATGAGCCAGTAGATCTTTCTGCTGCTCAGACTGCTCAATCTGAGGGGGAGCCAAGTCTAGAAGGAGAAGTAGGAGGAGCTGGAGGAGAAGCAGGTTCTTCAAGGGCTTTGGATAGTGACATGATAGATGCACTGAAAGATATTGAGGAAGAGCTTACGGAATTTGATTTTGAAGATGAAGTTGAAGAGTTGGAGGAAGGTGAGTTCATTCCGGAGGAGGTCGTTGACTGGAAGTCGGATGATGAAGTGTTAGATGACGAGGACGATCATGTCAACGAGGTCATAATAAATTCACAACCTGTCACCGAACTGTATGTGGGCAATAATCAGAATGTGATTGATATAGACTACATCAAGATAGCCTCAGTCGAGGACACTGAACTTGAAGAGGCAGAGAAGGAACCATCAAGAGCTGAATTGATAAATCTTTGGTTTAAGAAGGAAGAAACAAAAGAACAGTTGAAGATGAAGAAGAAGATGAGAATACCGGGTGCCGGAAACTTCTCAGGAGGGATTATTAGCTGGTTCTTTGACAGAGAGCTGCAGCTTATTTTGAAAAGAAGAGATGGCCTCCAATACTTGAGGCGAACACTGAAAGCGTTTAATTCACTGCCCAAGATTGAAGTTAAAGAATTAGCCTGGAAGGAGCTGATTAATATTGGAGAGGATAAGTATGCAGAAGTGATTGAAAGAATTATAAGGAAAGAAGGGCGATCAGGCAAATTTGAGCGACTCAAGCCAAGGACCGGAAAGAGGGTCGAGAATGGATCAAGGATAGATCCTCATACTGGAAGGCCTTGGGCCATAATGATTTATAAGCCAGTGAAATGCTTGAAGAGAGTGCCAATGAAATCGATGCCACAGAATATTTTGAGCAACATGAAATGGTGGTACCTCGAGATTGACACTGCTGAAGCCATCATGGAGGATAAAAACAAGAAGGTCGTTTTGAAGGTATATGATCCACTGCATTTGATAAATCTATCAAAGGACGACCTGAAGAAGCTACGTGATCAGCCTATCTTCTTTACTGAAGCATGGAGATCTGAAGCCAGGAAGTTCTAGAAGGTAGTTAAAGTTTGTATAGATGCTGGATTATATGCAGACAGTAGTATATATAGTTCTAGTACTTGAACTTGATGTAAATAATTAGAAGCTATCGTCAAGGGGGAGTCTGTTGGTACACCCTGTGTGACGATAGCAGTCTAATCCATCTAACATTGTGGTTTAAGTAATATTCAACATTGTGGTTAAACGAGTGCTTGATATATGTGTTTAATAGTAATTGATTGTATGTTTGAACTTGATGTAACATATTACAAGAAGTTCAAACATACAATCAATTACTATTAAACACATATATCAAGCACTCGTTTAACCACAATGTTGAATATTACTTAAACCACAATGTTAGATCGATTAGACTGCTATCGTCACATAGGGTGTACCAACAATTTCAACTTATATCATAACACTTATGTACCAAAACAACCCATTTGTGTCCATCTTCTACATGTCTCGATGAACACACACACTAAAAACACACACTAATTCAAAAATCATACTTAGAAGTGGAGTTTGAATCTGAAATTTTGTACATTGCATCACTAACACTCGATTTAAACTTCTCCATATTCAGATTCAACATGCATCAACATTTGCAACAACAATCTTAAAAATTGGTTTTCCTAAAAACCGAACCAAACATCATAAAATTGCAAGTTTTGAGTGATTCTTACCTCAAATCGTTTGTTGTAGCAGTTATAGCTCCTAAATTGCAACTTGAATCCAACTTTTTGCACTTGAAATTACTGATTCTTGTGTGTTCTTTAGATGAAGCCGAGAGAAAGAGAGAGTAGAGAGAGAAATCGGTAGAGAGAGAGAGAGAGAGTAGTGAGAGAGTGAATGTTTGAAAATGAAAGGGTTTCCTTTCTTTTATTCCCCTTTTTGACCCATTTGCAAAACACACCCCTCAACTTCGTATTTTCTCATTTAACTGATAATATGATCAAAGTTAACTTAAATTGATATAATCATCCAATAACATAATAATTAAGTCCTTAAAATTGTAAATTACATATAATTGAAATTTGGAATGTTACAGAAGTTGATGAAACTTGAAGACTATTATTGGTGGAAAGATCGATTTGCCGACTTCACGTGCTTTAACGATATGCGCATGTGGATTTGTATCGACGAGGGATACATTCCACCGACAGCTGAGGTCGAGGGACGACAAAAGGTTATCAAAATTTCGAATTTAAGGGTTTATGGTTTAGTTTTGATGAATAACCGAATCTGAGTTTTTGGGTTTAAAAAGTTGATGCATGTTATATATTTTGATGGGTTTATGTAAATCTAGTATTGTGGAAGTTGTATACAAAATTTCAGGTTCTAGTTTAAATTAAATCTTAAGATTTTGGGAAAATTTATACAAGTTCTGTGTGTTTTCGTGGGTCTGTGTAATTATTTTGATAAGTACCGAAACTGTGAGGTGAATACCGAAACCTATAGGTTTCGGTATGTGTGTGAGAGATGTGTACTGAAACCCTTACATATAAGAGTACTGAAACTTGAGAAATAATAGTGAAACTTTTACATGTACTGAAACTTGATGGGGGGTACCGAAACCATGAAGGTTTCGGTACTAACTACCGAAACTCCCCCATACTGAAACCATATATGTGTGGGTACCGAAACCCCAAAACTACCGAAACCCCAAAACTACCGAAACCCCACCCTCAATACTGAAACTCTTAGCATGTACCGAAACCTTAGGAAGGTACCGAAACTTTTATAGTTTCGGTACATATACCGAAAACCACACCCACCTACTGAAACTTTGGATTTAATACAGAAACCTTGAATCTGACCCATGTGAACCGAAACCAAGTATGGGAAACACTGAAACTTTAAAGGTTTCGGTATTTGATTCTTTCAAAAGCAGTAATAAATATATATATATATATATATATATATATATATATATATATATATATATATATATATATATATATATATATATATATATATATATATATAGAGGTGGGTTCAATGGAGAACCTCCATGCATCGAAGAACCTTGAAGAACCACCATGCACCACCACAAATGCATCACAATTCTCATGTAATGCATCATTATTTTCACGTGATGCATCAAATTCTCGAGTGATGCATCGATTTTTACATTATTTCCACTTGATGTATCAAATTCCCGCGTGATGCATCGATTTCTACGTGATGCATTTCAGTTTTTCTAGCGATGCAATGTGGTTCTCCAAGGTTTTTCGATGCATAAGGTTCTCCATTGAACCCACCCCTATATATATATATATATATATATATATATATATATATATATATATAGGGAGGTTCAATGGAAAACCACAATGCACCTGAAAACTAGTGAAAACCGCACTGCACCACTACAAATGCATCAAATTTCCCGCGTGATGCTTCAAAATCCCGCGTGATGCATCACTTTATTTACGATCATGCCACTGCGTTTTTCATGAAATGCACCAAATCGGACGGTATGCGTAGGTTTCCATGGTTTTCACGTGCATAATGGTTTTCCATTGAACCCACCCCTATATATATATATATATATATATATATATATATATATATATATATATATATATATATATATATATATATATATATATATATATATATATAAAGGAATATATATATATATATATACATCATTCGGTTGGGTTTTAATTGTGAAAATAAATAGAAACGGTCGGACATTCTATAATTCGGACATATTATGGTATTATTAAGATGATTAATTGAGACCAATGAGACCATTCAGAAAGTGGATTAAATATGAGTTTCGGGTGTTGGTTCCGAATGTTGTAATACTTATGATTGTACAAATTGATGCCAATTTGTTAAAGAACACGTAATAATGATATGTTTATCATATGGAAATGTAACAGGTCCCTTGTGGTGTTATTTAACCCACAGTGGGGTACTTGGGGAGTCCGGTTGAAAGCCCGAAGAGAAATAAAATTGCTTAAAGTTTAATAACGCACCCACTGTGAGTACAGTAGATTTCGCATGTTTATATCTGTTTTATGTTAAGCTTTGCCTGCTGAGACCTGTTGCTTCATTTATTTGTTTGGAATTCTACTAACTTGCGTAGATTTAGATGCACATTCCTACTTGTTGCATGTCCTTTCGATTGTTGTGTATCTATTGATGGACCGGTGGGTCGCATCGATTACTCTGATGTTACTGTACTATATGACCTGGAGCTGATCCACTCCTAGGCCCGGTAGGCAGTATGTCATCCCCGATCGTACGTTTGTCTCAGATGGTATGTCTAAATGCCGAGCTGGGCTCGAAGGGGCTGCGGCTCTGGTCCGTACTTTGTGTACGAAGAGGATATCCGATGTTGGTCATCTGTGTTATCCTTGGGCTTCATAAAAATTTATAAAATGCGTAATCTTTGTATTCACTAAGCATTCGCTTATCCCCCAGTTGTTTATTTTTATTTTACAGGAAAAAGGAAAGTCTGCAGCCGGACCGTCTAGCTAGGTCCTTTGTTCAAGTGATTGAAGATTATCTACTAATCAGAGTGGTAATTGAATAATGGGATTGTTTTTATAATATGTATTTGGGATGATTGTAATGTTACTGAATATGTAGACTTAGAATTGGAACCTTGTAGCACCGTAGGGTGTTTGAAACAGTTGTAATATTTATTTATGTATTTTTATTGCTTCCGCACTCAAATTAAGTTTTCAGATCATTATACAATCAATTATGTGGTGTATAATCCTGGATGTAATGTAAATGGTGGTTATTGTGGCAAGGGTGTCACACGAGATGGTATCAGAGCAGTAGTTTGAGATTCAAGTGTCCGTGAGGTCTTGGTCTCAAACATTAAGTGATGATATGTAGGGATGTTAAGTAATAATCTGAACTAAGATAGGATATGATCTAGTTCTTATAGGAAAGTGACTTTCATACGAGACAACGTGCGTTGTAGTTAACCATGTGATGGGATCACTAAATGATTTACATGTTTAAATTTTCAGAATATATCTAGAGGAGGAATGATGCCACGAGAAATGAGGGAAATGATGCAATCAATGATGGCAGAACAAAACAGAATGATTCAAGATCAATTTCGGGCTCGAGATGAGGCCAAAGCTAAAAGAAAGGAAGACAAGAGAAAAGAAAAGAGGGAACATGAAAGGAATTATGTTGTGGACGACATAAACCTTAGAAATAAAGCGAAACGTAAAGACAAGGGCAAGGAAAAGATTGACTATGAAACCGGAATTGATGAAAATTACATGAAATATGTAATTAGATCATTCCAAGACTGGAAACCACCAACATTCTCTGGATCTCTGAGAATTGAGGAATCAGAAATATGGATTACAATTATGGAACAGATTTTTACAGAAATGAATTGTAAGGATGAGTACAAGGTATATTTGGCTAAGGATCAATTGATTGGACAAGCCAAGAAATGGTGGAACTGTTGGGAAAAAAAAAAGAATTGGGATCAGAGTTGATTGCTTCCTTTTACTTCCTTTAGTTGGGAACAATTCAAGTTGTTGTTTAGTAGGCAATATGGTGAGCCTGATATCGTACCTCATATTGATCATGAAAAAAAGAGCTATCGGAAAGATTGCAAATTTTGGAGGAGATGACTAAATGGACAGTATTTGATGTCAAGAACAATTAAACGTGATAGATGTAAAAGATGTCGACATTGTAACCAATTTGGACATAAGGATAATAAATGTCCAAGGAAGGCCGATGCTTGTTATAATTGTGGAAAGTGGGCCATTTTAGTAGAACTTGCAGATTTCGACCAAAGAATTAGCATGTACTAACATTACATAATGAAACGATGAATGAAAAGTTCAACGAAAGTCTTATTTTTAATATAAGTATAATTATGTTCGTGAATGAGAACACTCGAATATATAAGTCGGGATTAGATGAATAGCCAAGATGGTTGAAGCTTTGAATTGGACAAGACGCTATAGATATCAGGGAATTTATGAACGAGTTTAGAATTTGTAATAAAGTTTAAGTTTGACCATAATGGGTTAAAGAATTGGAACTAATAATATCAGTATCATATATGATATGTTTGAAGGATTGATAACAACTTTTAATGGTTATCAGAAAGCAAATAGCATCAAGTTTTTATTAAGGGAAACTGTATGATAAATTGTGTTTTTATATTAAAAGCTTAAAAAGGGTGTGGTTAAGAACAACAAGATACGAACCGTTCATGAAAATTTTGATGTAGTTGGATTCAAAGAAACTGTTTGAATATTGGAATACGTAATTTTTATAACAAGAGAAAACAATTCAAGCATTATTGAGAAAATAAACGAGGGTATGAGAATACATGATTGGTGATAATTTTGAATGAGATTTGGAATATACAAAGCGAGATATAAGTTAGATATGTATGTGAGCTGTAATCAATCGGAAAGGGGATATAATACTACATGAGGATAATAATACTTAATGGAATGGTGATTTTATCAAACATAAAAGTTTTAAAGAGATTTTTTGGCATTGATGAATTATACGTATAAAGCAAGGAAAGTCTTATATTACAATCCAGAATCTAAGACCCGGAGGTGGTCATGAGTTCTGTTTGATTCTGGTGTCGACCAATTATTTGTATCTACTGCTTTTGCTCAACAAATGTTGATGCTTTGGTCTAAGTTGCCCATTGTGATTATTGTTGAAACTGCTAAGTAACAAAATAGTTAAAATAGATCATGTGTATCCTGATTATACTCTAGTAATTGAAGAGGTAGTCTTCAATCTTGACTTGATTCCAATAGAGATCGGTGATTTGACATGATAATTGGAATGAACTGGTTGTGTATATATGATGAGACCCATGTAGTTTGCAATAAAGGAATATAAAGATAACTACGCTGGAGGGGCGGGAGATTTTTATATACGGGGATAGGAGAAGTGGGGATCAATGTCTACTGATGATTGTTAGGTCCCGAAAGCTGATGGCTTAGGGCTGTGAGTCTTGTTTGGTATGTGCTATTGATGCCAAGACTGAAGAAAAAAAATTGTGGCCGATGCGCCTGTTGTCCCAAATGTTTCCATATATGTTTCTGGAAGACTTGTCTGATGTGCCACTTGAAAGACAAGTGAAATTTTGTGTTGACTTGATCCCTGGAGTTTCTCCAATAGCTTGTTGTTCGTATCGGTATGCATCTACTGAAGGGTAAGAGATGATGAAACAACTTTAGGAGTTATCAGATAAGGGCTTCGTTAAATTGAGTTCTTTCCCATGGGGAGCCTGATATTGTTTATGAAACGAAGGATGTTATAATGAGAATGTGTATAGAATAACATGATTTGAACAAATGGACTATAACAAATAAGTATCCGCTGCCGAGAATTGATGATTATTCGATTAGCTGCATGAGAGCTAATTATTTTTCTAAGATTGATCTACGAATGGGATATGATTAGTTGAGGTCCGAAGAAGGAATGTACTGAAAATGGCTTTCAGGGATAGTTATGAGCACTACGAGTCTCTGGTTACGACATTTTGATTGATAAACCCCCCCAGCTGTTTTATGGACATTATGAATAGGGACTTGTAGACCGATATTGGATCAATCGGTAATTGTAGTCATTGACAACATTTTGGAGTACTTCAAGTTAAAAAAAAAAAAAAAAAAAGAGCAAGTTATACACCTGAGAAAGTTGTTGGAACTATTGAGAATTTGGAAGTCGTCTCACACTGTTACTGGAATAAGAAGTTTTCTGCGATTGGTAGATTATAGACAGCTTGATTAATTCGGTATATTTTATATATACAACTCGAGAAAGTTATTGCTGGAAAGACTTGCACAGATTTGTGCGAGAAAAGTTATTACCTTTATGTTATTCTGGAATCGAATATGTCTGATAAGAAGAGTAGTTTCATTTTCGACTCTTGGTTTGATTTACAAGTGAGATTAGGCACAAATATGGCCACGAGTAAAGCTCACCGACAACCGATAGAAGATCAGAATGAATGGACCATTTTCACATCGGAATATATGATGAGATCATGTAATTTGGATTTAAGTATCAACTGAAAGGATCAATTGCTTTGATGGAATTTTTGTATAAGGCTAGTTATCATAATTAAAATCAAGAAAACACCGTTTAAAGTATTGTATGGGAGAGAAAGTAGAATCCCTACGTGTTGGAAAGAAAATGAAAGGACTCTGATTGCTGAGTCTGTGATATGAAAGAAGAGTTATAATGATGAGACACCTAAACTAATCAGCTTTGAGATAAACGATTGGATATATTGGAAAGCAACACCGATGAGGGGTGTTACTCATTTTGTGAAAGAGGCAAGCTGGCATTAAGGTGTATTGGCTCATTTAGAATAACAGAAAAGTTGGGAATCAGTTGTGTCATTTGGAATTTCCTAAGGAAATATTGAAATAATATTTGGTGATTCATGTGGGAAACTTTAGGAAGTCCTTCAAAACTGGAAATGAAGGTTGGGATGATTATACTAGTTTAGAAATTAATGAGAGGTTAGTATATGTTGAGAAACAGGTATGTGTTTTGGAATACTAACATCAAAAAGTTAAGGATCAAAGAGATTAAAATGATGCTGATACGTTGGAGGCATCACAAAGGAGTAAATCACACTTGGGAGATAAAAGCCGATATGTTGAATAAGTAAACGAATCTGTTCAACTACATGTAACTTCGAGGACGAAGTTTGAGCGTGGTGGAGCCCATGCTGTAACATCCTCGAATTTTAAATTATTGTAATTGCGGTTTATTAGTTTAAAATTGTAATTTAAGTTGGATTGTATTTTAATTAATTATAAAAGTCGGTTGCGTTATTCAGAAATTGATGAATTAATTTATTAAGTTTATATGATTATTATTAAGTGGTTGAGATGATAAAATAAAGATTTAATCTTTATTTAATGGAAATTAAGAAATTGGTTGTTATTTAAGGAATTAAGGAATTTTAGGATTTTTAATTTTAAAGTATTAAGTATGAATAAAGATGAAAATCAGTATTTAAGAAAGTTAGAAAGTTGAGGGGTTAAATGTGTTAAATGTTGAAAGTAGAAAATTAAAAGACATAAGTCTTTTAATTTTGGGATTCATTTAACTATCTCTTTCTTATCCCTGCTCTCTTCTTCTCTCTAAAAGAAAAGAAAGAAAACTCACGGTTTGTGCACCTTCAAATCAAGAATCAAAGAAAACATCAAATTGGAGGCTGAAAATTCGGATACAAGTTGTTTAGAAGGGACTATTACTGCTGCAACAAACAATTTAAGGTAAATATCTATCAAAATTTCGAATTCAAGGGTTTATGGTTTAGTTTTGATGAAAAACCGAATCTGAGTTTTTCGGTTTAAAAAGTTGATGCATGTTATATATTTTGATGGGTTTATGTAAATCTAGTATTGTGGAAGTTGTATACAAAATTTCAGGTTCTAGTTTAAATTAAATCTTAAGATTTTGGGAAATTTTATACAAGTTCTGTATGTTTTCGTGGGTCTGTGTAATTATTTTGATAAGTACCGAAACTGTGAGGTGAATACCGAAACCTATAGGTTTCGGTATGTGTTTGAGAGATGTGTACCGAAACCCTTACATATAAGAGTACTGAAACTTGAGAAATAATAGTGAAACTTTTACATGTACTGAAACTTGATGGGGGGTACCGAAACCATGAAGGTTTCGGTACTAACTAACGAAACTCCCCCATACTGAAACCATATATGTGTGGGTACCGAAACCCCAAAACTACCGAAACCCCAAAACTACCGAAACCCCACCCTCAATACTGAAACTCTTAGCATGTACCGAAACCTTAGGAAGGTACCGAAACTTTTATAGTTTCGGTACATATACCGAAAACCACACCCACCTACTGAAACTTTGGATTTAATACAGAAACCTTGAATCTGACCCATGTGAACCGAAACCAAGTATGGGAAACACTGAAACTTTAAAGGTTTCGGTATTTGATTCTTTCAAAAGCAGTAATAAATATATATATATATATATATATATATATATATATATATATATATATATATATATATATATATATATATATATATATATATATATATATATATATATATATATATATATATATATATAAAAGTACAGATAAAATTATCTGGGTTTGGGTTTAATTAGAGAAAATAAAATGGAACCGGACGGACATTCTATATTTCAGACATTTTATGGACAGTTTGGCAATCTCAAATATTGGAAATTAAAGTATAAACTTCAATATAATTTCGACGGGTTAACACAATAAATTGGGAAACTTAGCGAGACACATTATAAAACAAGAGATTTATGGTATTATTAAAGGGATTAATTGGGACCAATGAGACCATTCAGAAAGAGGATTTAATTTTAAGTTTCGGGCGTTGGTTCCGAATGTTGTAATATTTATGATTGTACAAATTGATGCCAATTTGTTAAAGAACACGTAATAATGATATGTTTATCATATGGAAATGTAACAGGTCCCTTGTGGTGTTGTTTAACCCACAGTGGGGTACTTGGGGAGTCCGGTTGAAAGCCCGAAGAGAAATAAAATTGCTTAAAGTTTAATAACGCACCCACTGTGAGTACAGTAGATTTCGCATGTTTATATCTGTTTTATGTTAAGCTTTGCCTGCTGAGACCTGTTGCTTCAATTATTTGTTTGGAATTCTACTAACTTGCGTAGATTTAGATGCACATTCTTACTTGTTGCATGTCCTTTCGATTGTTGTGCATCTATTGATGGACCGATGGGTCGCATCGATTACTCTGATGTTACTGTGCTATATGACCTGGAGCTGATCCACTCCTAGGCCCGGTAGGCAGTATGTCATCCCCGATCGTACGTTTGTCTCAGATGGTATGTTTAAATGCCGAGCTGGGCTCGAAGGGGCTGCGGCTCTGGTCCGTACTTTGTGTACGAAGAGGATATCCGATGTTGGTCATCTGTGTTATCCTTGGGCTTCATAAAAATTTATAAAATGCGTAATCTTTGTATTCACTAAGCATTCGCTTATCCCCCAGTTGTTTATTTTTATTTTACAGGAAAAAGGAAAGTCTGCAGCCGGACCGTCTAGCTAGGTCCTTTGTTCAAGTGATTGAAGATTATCTACTAATCAGAGTGGTAATTGAATAATGGGATTGTTTTTATAATATGTATTTGGGATGATTGTAATGTTACTGAGTATGCAGACTTAGAATTGGAACCTTGTAGCACCGTAGGGTGTTTGAAACAGTTGTAATATTTATTTATGTATTTTTATTGCTTCCGCACTAAAATTAAGTTTTCAGATCATTATACAATCAATTATGTGGTGTATAATCCTGGGTGTAATGTAAATGGTGGTTATTGTGGCAAGGGTGTCACAACAGAAATTCTTATTTTGTTATTATCAAAGGTTTAGAAGATCAGATACTTCATGTTACCCAACAAATTAGTGATTGTCCTTCTTCAAAAGAATCAAAGGTTGAGATTCCTTCAGTTTGTTTAAAATCCAAAGTTAATCATTCTGATTTATCTTCAGATCTTAAACTTAAGTATCTGTTAAATATACATAGAGGCAAAGATAAAGTTGTTGAACAACTTCCGGTAAAGATTTACACTGGTGAATCTTCAAAGTCAAATTGTGCTAAAGTTTCTGAAAATACTGGTCCTTCTTATCAGAAAACATGTTCACAGAAAAACACCAAGTATTATCAGAAACAGGCAAGAACCTGACAGTGTTTCAAATGTAAGAGTCCGTAAAATTCTGATCATTTAAGTTCAAGTTTCTTTAGAAATTCAGATATTCAATTTTCGAATACTCAAGGAAAATTGTTTTCTACTTTTGAGAGAGAAGTTGAATGATATAATCTGCAATGGGTACCTAAACCCAAGTTTAAGTGGGTCGCAAAACCCGTTTTGTGATGGGTACCCAAAAGTGCTAACAAGTCTGGATCCAAATCAGTTTGGATACCAAAGACATCTTGATTTTGCAGGTTTAAAAGGTTTCTAGTCATATCAGACTAGAACCCGGACTTTACTTCAATAGGCTTCTAGTTACAACAGACTAGAACCCGGGCTTAATTTCAAGAGCTTCCAGATCATTACAGACTGGAACCCGTTCTTAAATTACATTGGTATCTTAATATTAAAGACAAGAACCTGTTTTTCAATAGTATGGCTCCTGCTCATTTTAGTTCAGGACCCAAGCCTTAATGAAATGGTTTTTATACTTCTCAGTACAGAACCCGAGCTAGAGGCTTTCAGATCACTTTAGACTGAAACCAGTTCTTTCTAAAAAAATGGTTTTTAGTTAATTTAGACTAAAACCCGTTCTTTAGTTCAATCATATTGCTTCCAGATCATTACAGACTGGAACCCGGACTTCAAAGAAATGGCATCTACTTATTTTTAAATAGAATCCATTCAAGAGTTTTTCAGTTACTTCAAAGTGAAACCAATTCTTTATTGCAAAAAGATTTCTATACACATCAGTGTAGATGCTGATTTTCAAATCCAATGGCTTTCAGTAAAAACTGACTAGAATGTAAATGGTTTCTCCGAGTAGAACTCGTGCTACAAAGCAAAGGATTCTTATCATTTCCGATTTAGAACCCAATTCTGAAGGACGAATTATTATGGAATTCTTGCCCTGAATTCAACTCTAAAGCTGCATTGAATAAGAAAGAGTTTTATTTTTATAATTTTTTGCTCCTGATATCTTTTCCATGAGTTGACTAACATTTTGTGCTTATTTCCAGGGGAAGTTTCAGATACTTTGACAATGACATTTTTCAAAAACTGTGTGTGATTTTTCACCAAAATATTTGTTGCACACATAAAAAGAATTTTTGAGCTGAATAGAAAGTTTTTCATCTGATTCTCTGAATCTATCATTGGGATTAATTGATCTAATCTCTTTGATTTTCATAATCTCATTTCTTCAGAGATTCTCTTTGTTATAACTCTTCCAATTGATACTGGATTCTCCCATTATTTCCCAAGTGCTAATTCTTTCATGAAAATCTTATTCTTTTCATATCATATATCAGATTTTTCATTTCATTCTGATATCTCCCAAATTATCTAAATATAATCATCGATATCATAGGAGTTGAATTTCATCATATCCCTTGAGCTTCAAAGATGAATATCTTTCTGCTGACTCCGATTATGCACCAAACTGAGTGATAGGCATAAATATCGCTTCTATGGTCTAACCAGAACCGGAAGACCTACCCAAGAAGCAAACCAACTGTAGTTTGTGTGGGTGAGGGTTTTTTTTTAGGTTTATTAGTTGAGAAGTGTCAGTTATCACAGGATACTGACAGGGTCGAGCAGAGGTAAAATATAAATGAGAGGGCTATATTGAAAGGAAATGGTGGTGCATCAGATCATGCTTTCTCTATAAAGCTGACTGATTTTAATTCTGAAAAAGTGAGCTGGAGGAAGCTTAGTTGAAAAATGCTGAGAGTTGAGAGTTGAGAAAGGATTTGAAGAAAAGATAATCATGTCTACACCGTGTCTGCTGGGTAAAACTACATAATCTATCAAGCCCTAGGCGACTTGATATTGAAAAAGACGTCATGGACCCAGTGACGCATGCACTTAACCCCACTAACTACTCAGTTATCTCTCAAAAGATTTATGTTTCCATAATCACGGGTATATTGCTCATCTCTATCGATATATCATTTGGATATTATTGATATTGAAACAAGGAAGACATTTGCTCCGGTCTCCGACTTCATTTGATGCACGTTGTGTCTAGAGCTGATTATATACACTTTTAGGACATATCGAGTCTGACAGTCTGCATGACTATAAACAGCTAGTCCAAAGTGACTAAGCCGGAACAAATAAGAGTGATTCTTTCATGATAAAGGATTTCATGATGATTATTTGGAAATCCTACCAGTGTTAACATCACGCCTGCGCTGAACGTAGGTCACATAGATTATGTCTATTGTGCAAACAGGAATCCTATGTGGACCTAGACTCATTATTTCACAAAATGAATGTGTTTCATTTTCCCCAAAGTTTAAAAGCTTTGTTTTCGTTTTGAAAAGAAATAGTATCAATTTGAGGGGGAGTGAAAATTTTGAGCGGAATGAGATAGATTTGTTTAGTATAGGGGGAGAGAATATCAGTTTGAGGGGGAGAAAATCTATTTGTAATATTTTTGAGTTGTATTTGTTCTTGTATTTCATCTACTCTAACTTCAATGCATGAATGTCTCTGAAGATTTTGCATGATGTTCATATTTCTTATGATCATTATGAGGGGGAGAAAAACTAAAGTTCAGAGACAACTGTTAAGTAGTTTGAAGACAACTGAAGAAAATTGCAACAACATATCAACACAATTGATCAAGGGAGAGATTTAAAAGCTATTCTTGATTCAAGAGGGAGTGTGCTATCAAGAAAAGAGAAGATTAAAGAAGAAGAGATGTGAAGATCAGAGAGAGACAAATAAAGAAGATTTTATTTGAAGGTTCACAGATTAAAGAGAAGAGAGAAAGAGATTTGAAGATTTAGGAGAGATCAAAGAAAAGAAGAAGATTCAAGAAAAGAATCAACCTGAACAGAACTTTAATTGAAAATTGTTTTCATCTCTAAGGGGGAGATTCTTGGGTACAATTTATATAGAGTTAAAAACAATTTAATTGTAAAAGTTCCGGGGTTGTCTTGAAAATACACAAAAGTTGGTTTGTGTGTAAATAGTATAAGATTCAGTTGACAAAAGGTTAATATACGAATTTAGAAGAGGAGAGAGAAGGAGTGATTTGCAAGAATGTTGAAGAACTCAATGTAATATTCTTCTCTCAATTAATCATTCGACAGTTTGTGATAGTTTTTAGTTGTTCATATAATTGTGTTTAGATTGTTATGAATTGCTAGAAATATGAATTATCAATAGGATGACTCAATTTGATGACTTTGGGATCAAATCAGTGATTGTTATCAAGAAGTGATAGGCAATATTTAGGTTTGACTAATTGTGTATCGGGGACTGGTGATGAAGGTGATGGTCGGGTTACGGAAGCTGATCTAATTAGTTTTGAGACCAGTGTATGGTTTGAGGGTGAATGGGAATCTGATGAACTAGAATTTTGGGTGGGGGCTTGGGATGCCATTTGTAACCTGTAAAAATAACAAACATGTTCGAAATGTCAGTGTTAGGCACAAAAAGGCCTCAGTCAAACCTGTTGTACATCTTAGGGGGAGATTATTGATCAAACCTGTTTGATGCACTTGAAGGTATAATTTAAGGTCTGTTAATGCCCTATTGAAACCTGAAAAGTGATTTGGAATATAAGTCAAAGTTTCTTACCCTGTTGCATCTGTTGCAACTAAGGCAGATTGTTCAAGCTGTTCTACTCTGTTGAACAGGCTAGACATAAACTATCTACGCTGCTCTAACCTGTTGAGTAGTTTGTACAAATTCTAAGTGAATAGTTCTTTGTGAATAGGCTAAACACTTTATGGGAGGTATTGTCTTGGACCAAAAGATCAGTTTACAAAGTCAAAGACAAAGTGGAAAAACAGAAGCTGCTAAGACTGCCCACGCTGCTCTGTTAGATGAAGACAAAGTGTATATTTGAAATGGGTGACATACCATTTCTTATATCAAAATGGCCAAAACAGAAGATGAAAGGTTTAAAGTTGACATTAGTCTTTTAGTTACAGCCTTCTGCAACAGAGGTAAAATGGAAAAGACAAAGATTCTGCAATGTAAAGACAAATGTTGCTTTGTCAGAACGTGCAGAAAAGTATTCTTGTCTTTTTGGAAACACATTCCACTATCTCTATGTCCAATGAGGAAGCTTCAATGGGATGCTCAGTGAGATTATAAAAGGAAGCTTCTAAGGAATGTGAGAAAACTAAGAGTGTGATATTCAAAACGTGCAAAGAATTGTGTTTTCATGCATGCAAAGTCTGCTTGAATAAAACAGTTAAGTGTGTCCAAGCTGTTCTTATTCAAGTTGTATGTCTGTCTGTTTGTCTTGTAATATCAGTGAGTTCATCTTTGTGAGTGTATTCATTGTAACTAGTCTGAGTGAGTCTTAGATTAGTAGTCTCTGTTGTTTCTGTCATCTCAACTTGAACCATTCCGCAGTTCAGGCTTGTTTGTAATTAACACTTGTTGATAATACATACAAACATTGAGAAAGTGTGTTAAATTTTTTAAATAGCTGTATTCACCCCCTCTATAGCTTTGAGCAACATACTAGGGAAACCTTTTGAGACCTACAACTGGTATCAGAGCAGTTTAAAGTGTGTGTTAACTATAGATTTCTAACATCTCCCTATTTCCCACCATGGACAACAGTGCTGCCAGCTCTTCCTCTTACTATGACGATGACTCTATGGCAAAATCTCCCAAATTCAATCATCAGAACTTCTCTGGCTGGAAGTGCAGAATGATGCTCTATTTAGAGAATCTAGACGTACAACTACCAGAGATAGTAATGGATGGTCCCTATGTGCCAACCTCCGTTACTACTATCACTCCTGCTGCTAAAGGAGCTGTTCCTGAAATTAGGACCTTTGCAAAGGCCAAAGCTCAATGGTCTGATGAAGACAAAAGGCTGGTTGCTCTTGATGCAAAGTCTAGGAACAACCTGATTATTTCTCTTCCTGATGATGTGTTCAAACAGGTTTAGAAAATGAAGACTGCAAAGGAGATGTGGTATACTTTATGTACCGTCTATGATGGTCCCACTATCACATTGGATAACAGGATCAACAATATTGTTAGACAGTATGAACTATTTTTTGCAATGCTAAAGGAGTCTCTCACTGAAACCTATACCAAGTTCACTGCTCTAATCAATGATCTCAAAGCTGTTGGGATCACCAAAGCTGTTGGGATCACCAAACTCTGGTAAACAAATTTTTGGACATTCTGCCCGAGGAATGGAATTATTTCTCTACTATACTCAGAAACTCAGGCACCATCAAAGGTATGGATCTTGAAAATCTGTATGGATCCTTACTAAATGATGAACAAACAAGGCAACAGAAAAGAAATGCCTTAGAAATGTCCAAAAGAGGTGATGCCTTAGTGTCCAGTATGAGACAACTGGCTGGTCAGGTGTGTGATGTGTTCGCACAAGCTGATCAACATGCTGATGATGAAATAGAAGAATTGTCTGTGGAAGAAGACTGTGAAGATCTTACTGAATTTAATGATGAGCAAATGATTGCTATGGTTGTCAGAAAATTCAATAAGAAGTGGTTTGGTGGAAAGACGCTGCAAAAGAAGTCAGGTGCCATACAAAAGAAAGCATTTGACAAAACTAAGGCTAAGTGCTTTAAATGTGTCAAAACAGGCCATATTGCTGCTGACTGTGTGTCTAAAGCTGTTGGCTCCTCATCCAAACCATACAAGACAAATAAGGATGATGAGTACAAGGTTAAGTACCTAATGGCCATGGCTAAGCTGAGAAAATTGGAAGACTCAGTGGCTTCCAGCAAGCTGACAGGACTCATGGCTGAGACCTGTGACTGGGAGGAATCTGACTCATCATCTGATGAAGAGGACGACAATAGTCTGATGGCCAACACTGATGTCCCCTCAACAAGCAACTTCAAATAGGACTTGGATGAAGCTGAAGCTATCAGCAGCTTGGAGAACTGGTAACCAACTATGATGTATATGTATGTCCTGAGAGGTTCCCAAAGTATATAGCTTTAAGCTGTAGAGGGGGGGTGAATACAGCCATTTAAAAACTACACATTATTTTCTCAATGTTTGTATGTATTATCAACAATTTGTTAATTACAAACAAGCTTGAATGCGGAATAGTTCAAGCTGAGATGACAGATACAACAGTATGTTTACTAGTCTAAAACAAACTCAAACTAGAATACAATGAATACACTCACTAAGAAGCACTCACTGTGTTTACAAGACTTAAGAGAACAACTTATGTAAAACAGCTTAGACACACAGATACTGATTTACACAGATGGCTTGCGTGCATGAAAATCACACTTGCACGTTCACTCTTGGTTTCAGCACTTAGCTTTTTTTCACACTTCTTTCTGTCCTTAGAAGCTTCCTTTTATACTCACTCAGAGGATCTAAGAGAAACATCTTCATTGGACGGAATGAAAAAGGAGAAGTCTTGTTGAAAAGACAACATAACCTTTTCTGCACTTTTCTGAAAAGCAGACTTGACTTCATATGTGCAGAACTTTTGTCTTTTTACTTTGTCTACTGTTGCATTGCCTTTAACTAATTTAGGAATGTCAACTTTGCGTCTTTCTTCCTTGTAAAGGCCTATTTTGATATAAGAAAAAGGTCTGTCACCCTTTTTCAAATAACCTTTTGTCTTCACGTTACAGAACAGCTTGGGCAGACTGAGCAGTTCTGTTTTCCACTTTGTCTTCGACTTTGTAAACTGATCTAGCAGTCAAAAACAATACATGATGACTTGGAAACGTATTCCATAAAGTGTTTAGCCTGTTCACAAAGAACAGGTTCTGTTCACAAAGAACAGAACACTTTAAAAGTGCCCAAGCTGCTCACCAGTGTAGAGCAGCGTAGACAGTTTATGTCCAGCCTGTTCAGCAGACAGAGCAGCTTGGACAAACTGTCTTAGTTGCAACACATGCGACACATAGAACAGCTTTAGACTAATATTGCAAATCATCTTTAGGCTTTAATAAGGCATATAACAGGCCTTAAATATAACCTTCAAATGCATCAACAGGTTTGATTATAAATCTCCCCCTCAGATGTAGAACAGGTTTGACTGATGCCTTTTTGTGCCTAACAATCTCCCCCTATTTGCAATAACCAGTCTAAGCTGGTCTTATCAAAAATCACTATATATTTTTACAGTACATTTGCTGAAATAAAATTACAACATTACAGTAATGTAAAAGATCAGTTTTTTATATACACTGATTCTTGATTACATACAACAACACATGTTTTTACAAGAGTACAACTAATGCACTAATGTATTTTACAACTAATGTAAAAGAGAATTACAACATATGTAACATAGAGTACAACTAATGTACATTGGACTGTTTTTGTTGGGAGCAGAAAACGGTAAGCCTGTCCAACTGATGGACAGCTTCCATTCTTCACCTACCCAGATGGTAGATGGACTTTACTCCATTGGAGGGGGATCCTGGAACATCTTTTCCAGTTCTTCTCTTGTATCCTCAAGTTCCTCAACTTCACTTCTGATGACCATGAACTTGGGATCATTGAGCTCTCCTCTTTCATAGAAGCCTCTGAGCTGATCCCAGACGGCTGCTCTCCATTTGCTAGACTGCCTAAATGAAACTGCAAGTCTGAAGGCGGCAAGTTGTCTCAGATCAACTTTGTACAGCTCTGAGGCTCTTTGGAAGCACTTCTTCTGAGTTAGGGGATCTACAAAAAATGCCCCCAGCTCAGGTTCTTCAATAATTTTGCCATCCTCAAACTCTATTCCACTTGGCAGGCTATGATCAACTCCCTTCATTTCAATGGCATAGTCGCCCTGTTCGATCAGTGTAAGGAGTAGCTCCATCTCTGTGTCCTCTTTGTTCTCCTGGCCTTTATTTTTGGATGTGTCACAAAGACACCTTCACTAATTTCCTTAGATATCAGGCCAAGATCCTTTACTCTTTCCATCAACTTCTTGACATATGCCCTGATCTGTTTAGCAGTTTCAGACTTTGATTCACTCAGGGCAACTGCCAGCTCAATCCACTCCCTGTATCCCATCTGAGCTACATCAGTGTGGTCATAACTTTCCAATTCTGGGCCTGTTGCACCCATCCTTGTTATTTTAAGCTTCCACTGACTGCCTTTCCTTGATACAGGGACAGCTTTGACAATTGCTTCCTTGGCTAGCCTTCTTTCAGCAACATCATGAAACTTTTTCTTAGCCAAGTTGTCAAAGTGGTATTGAGCTCTTGCATGGGGTACTGTTGATTTGGTCACAGAGACCTGAGTACCTTTCTCTACTTCCTTCTCTTTCTCCCCTGCTGATTGTCTGGCAGCTTCCATTATTTTCTTTTGCACCTCCAAGGTAGACATTTTAATTTTCTTTGCTTCTTGGAGTGCAAAGGATTTAGCAGCTTTAGCAGATTCTTCTTCTTTTCTCAATTCCTCCAGAGCTTGAAGCTGTTCTTCTCTAAACTCAAAGTACTTGTGCATAGGAAGACCCATCTCTTTAGCCCTGGCCTTGTGAAATTGAATTTCTGCCTGTTTCTGCTGTATGGGATCATCAGCTGCCTTTTCTTTTCCTTTAGCTGCTGCTGTAGTGACAGCAGCCTCAGGAATTTCCTCTTCTTCTTCTTCTTCTTCAGTTAGAATTAAGTGCCTCCTTTTACTGCTAGGCCTGTCCTCAGGAATGACTTCCTCCCCCTTAGACTGAGCAGGGTTTGGAGAGACAGCCTGAGTAGGCATAGCAGCTTGAGAGGCACCTTCAGCTGTACCTGTTTCAAAGACATCTGCTGGCTGACCAGTGTGAGTTGCAGACACTGGTATCTCCTTAGGAGAAGAAGTTTTCTCCCCCTTAGACTTAGTCTTCGAGGCAGATGACTTCTCCCCCTTTGAAGGAGATGAAGCAGCGACTTCAACACCTGGTCTGCCTGAAGACACAAAGTCAGCAGGCTTGCCAGCAGGTTTAGTAGAAGGTTTAGGACCAACAAGGCTAGTCACTAAGTAAGCCAAGTTATCCTTCACCTCAGTAAGCTGGGAAAGACAGGTCTGAAGAGAAGAGGAGTGGGAATCAGCAAGGGATGTAAGCTTAACAATGTTTTCCCTGTCAGACGCTGTGAACAGCAGAGTTTGCAGCTGTGCAAGATGAAGTTCTAGAGAATCTTGCACATCAGCAAGATCTGATGACACAGAGTTTGATAGGGAGCCAATTAGAGTTTGTAAGCTAGCCAGAGTGGCTGGAAGGGTAGAGTTGCAAGAAGTGAGAAGTGATGACAGCTGTTGAGAAATAGCTGTCATTGAGGACACAGAGTCCTGCTGAATGGAAAGAATAGAGGAAAGGGAGGTGGACACAGTTTGCAGCTGAGCAGTGAGTGCTAACAGCTGTGGAGATTGATCAGGCTGTGGAGTGGTAGGGAAAGAGGCCTTGAACGAATCAAAGAACCCCTGAAGTTGTGCAGACACAGAGACTGATATGATGGAGGGTAGAGAGTTCATGGTGTTTTCCAAAGAACCAACTTTGTTGGTCAGCAAAGAAAGCTGATCCTTCAAAGGCAGGTCTTTGGGAGATGGAGGTGTATGGGTAGATTGTTTTGAGTGGGTAGATGGAGAAGATGATGATGAAGCTGGTGTTTGAGGATGTGATGGAGAGGGAAGAGGGACTTTGGACAGAAGCTCCATAGCCTGGGCAAAAGTAAGATGACCCAGGTTGGAGGGATCAAGGGGTCCTTCAGCAGCGGCTGTAGCTGCATCACTAGGAGAAGGGGATGATGTTTGGGGCCTTTCAGATGCTGCTTGTGTTGCAACACCCTCATGAAGACCAGTGGTGGTTCCCTCTGCAGTGCCTTGGTCTAAAGGCACCTCATCATTGGGAGATGGGATATGCATTTCAACATCAGCAGTGGTGAAACCTGCTGATGGAATTTGCATGAAGGGAGCAGCCTCACCAGAGGGATGGTGTGATCCCTGAGGTTCATCAGCTTGGGATGTTGGTCCCTCAGCAGCTGTTTGGTGCAAAACAGCTGGATCATGGGGAGCAGAAGTTTGAGGCTGAGCTGCTGATTGGTCTATATCAGCAGCGTGGACACCTCGTGCAGACTCAGGGTGTGAGGAGATATGAGTGGGGGACAGTGTGGACACAGTATGGAGTGGAGAGGACTCCTGTCTTTCAATATCCTTAGCCTGTTGGGAGGCTGGGATAGTTGATGTGGGTATCTCCATTTGTACAACTGGTTCCTGTTGGGAGGAACCAGAGGGTCTAGGCTGACTCTGGGTAGACTCAGATTGGAGTGAAGCAGGCTCCAAATGAGCTGAACCTGCTCCCAAAATAGGAGAGACAGCTGGGGTTGCTTCTTTTTCAACTGAACCCTGTTGAGAGGGAACAGAGGAGGTGGTTTTGTGGGCTGATTTCTTTTTGGAAATTGATTTTCTGTGATAGAAAATGGATGGAGTGGGTGATTGTGGAGAGGGGAGAGGATCTGTTTGGACAGGGTGTGAGACTGGGTCAGGAACAGTGGGTCTGGCCTGTTCCATAGTCTCTTGTGCCACAGAGGCACCAGCCACAAAGGCTTCAGGCTCAACAAATGAACCAGGGTGAGGAGCCTGCTCCTCCTCAGCCACAGAGGCTAAAGGAACAGACTCAGACTGAGCTGTTTTGGCCTTCTTTTTCCCAGGCCCAGCTTCAGTTGCCAGGGTCCTTTTAACAAGCTTGGACCTGGCTTTGGATTTTGTTACGGGAGCAGCAGCTTCTGGATCCACCCTCACATCAGAGGGTCCTTCCACCAAACCTAACAGCCTCCTCATTGGTGTGGATAGAGGAGGCTCATTTTGCAGTACAGGAGTATGAAAAATTCTATTCCCTATGACAGGGAATGCAGCAGATTTAAGTAGGGGCTGAGAGTTGTAAAGTTGCTCACCACAAACATGGCTGAAAATGAGACTCAGAAACCTGGGATAACGGACAGCAGCTGGTCTTGGCTCTTGCTGCACCAGGTTTCTCATGTTCGAAAAGATCCACTTAGCCATGTCAAGAGTAGTCCCATCCACTAGCTGTAGGACTATTGGAACTTCATCTCTACTGAGTTGGTCGAAGGAACCAACCTTGCTGCTGAAACACATCACCACAGAGGCGAATAAGAAGCTGTAAGTGGGTGACAACTCCTTCCTGTACAATGTTGCTCCAATTTTGGGTTCTGCTACACCACAGAAGCGTAGCAGATTTCCCATTTGCTCGTTCTCAGGCTGGGGCAGATCATAAGACTCAGCAACAGGCAGATGAAGAGCCTCCCTCAGAAGATCAACTGTTATCTCAATGGATTGAGTTCCATTAAGAATAGTTCCTTTGATGACCTTAGTGTTGGGATTGTAGGAGCATGTGTACCAGAATTCATACACCATCTCCTGGTACAGGACACCAGGAGATGCAGTCATGGCGTAGTTCAACGGATGAACTTTCAGAAACTCCACCATTTGGTCATAGCCCTTCCCCACATAGTTTTTGGGGATTGTGAGGTTGGCAATGTAGTTGGTGGGCTTAATGGTCAGCATTGTGGTGATTGATGAGTGTTTGACAACATCCTCACCAACGAACACTGGAAGAAAGGGATTAGGTCTGTAAGCCATTTGGGAAATTTTTTTTTTTTTTTTTTTTTTTTTTTTTTTGAGGTTGAAGAAGCAAAAGACACTTAGTCGATTTTAGGGTTCTTGAGGATTTCTGGAAGTGATGAGGAAGACGAAGATGAAACTGTATTTAGGTATTTATAGGATTTGAATGTGAGTGTTTATGAGAGAGAAGATTTTGGGCGGTTTGATTTGAAAAAGTCGTTAACGGAAAACGGAACGGTTGTCCATGTCAGACCGTTTGTCAGACCACTCGATTTCTTTTTAATCACTTACACACGTAATCCACATTATCCGCAGTAATTAAGTTAAATAAAACCTTAATTAAGTAACTTAATTGTGAAGAAAGGTAATTAAAATATTTGGTCTAAGCTGTTGGTCAACCCTGTGATGAGCAGTCAACACATGTTATTCACTCTTCAAGCTGTTCTCCCTTCAAACTGTAATCCTAAAAAGAAAGAATGAACAGGTAGGTCCTGAGAGGTTCCCAAAGTATATAGCTTTAAGCTGTAGAGGGGGGGTGAATACAGCTATTTAAAAACTACACATTATTTTCTCAATGTTTGTATGTATTATCAACAATTTGTTAATTACAAACAAGCTTGAATGCGGAATAGTTCAAGCTGAGATGACAGATACAACAGTATGTTTACTAGTCTAAGACAAACTCAAACTAGAATACAATGAATACACTCACTAAGAAGCACTCACTGTGTTTACAAGACATAAGGGAACAGCTTATGTAAAACAGCTTAGACACACAGATACTGATTTACACAGAAGGCTTGCATGCATGAAAATCACACTTGCACGTTCACTCTTGGTTTCAGCACTTAGCTTTTTTTCACACTTCTTTCTGTCCTTAGAAGCTTCCTTTTATACTCACTCAGAGGATCTAAGAGAAACATCTTCATTAGACGGAATGAAAAAGGAGAAGTCTTGTTGAAAAGACAACATAACCTTTTCTGCACTTTTCTGAAAAGCATACTTGACTTCATATGTGCAGAACTTTTGTCTTTTTACTTTGTCTACTGTTGCATTGCCTTTAACTAATTTAGGAATGTCAACTTTGCGTCTTTCTTCCTTGTAAAGGCCTATTTTGATATAAGAAAAAGGTCTGTCACCCTTTTTCAAATAACCTTTTGTCTTCACGTTACAGAACAGCTTGGGCAGACTGAGCAGTTCTGTTTTCCACTTTGTCTTCGACTTTGTAAACTGATCTAGCAGTCAAAAACAATACATGATGACTTGGAAACGTATTCCATAAAGTGTTTAGCCTGTTCACAAAGAACAGGTTCTGTTCACAAAGAACAGAACACTTTAAAAGTGCCCAAGCTGCTCACCAGTGTAGAGAAGCGTAGACAGTTTATGTCCAGCCTGTTCAGCAGACAGAGCAGCTTGGACAAACTGTCTTAGTTGCAACACATGCGACACATAGAACAGCTTTAGACAAATATTGCAAATCATCTTTAGGCTTTAATAAGGCATATAACAGGCCTTAAATATAACCTTCAAATGCATCAACAGGTTTGATTATAAATCTCCCCCTCAGATGTAGAACAGGTTTGAGTGAGGCCTTTTTGTGCCTAACAAGGGTTCTGTTTCTCCTTTCAGCAACTCCATTTTGTTGTGGAGTTCTTACTGCTGAAAGTTCTGTGAGATCCCTCTTTCTTCAAAGAAGTCCTCAATAGTACTGCTTTTGAATTCACTACCATGATCACTTCTAAGCTGCTTTACTTGAGCAGAGTTCAACATTTCCATCTTCTTAATGAATCCAATGATTTCTCTAGCAACCTCTCCTTTGCTCTTCAGAAAGATTACCCATGTAAACTTGGAGAACTCATCCACCATTACTAGAGTGTATCTTCTTCCTCCTAGAGTTGGGACACTGACTGGTCCAAACAAGTCCATGTGGATTAAGAAGAGAGGAGTATCAATAGAGAAATTGTGCTTAGATTTAAAGATGATTTTCTCTACTTGTCTTTCTCACAAGCTGTGCAGAGTTTATCCTTAACAAAGGTTATAGAAGGCAAACCTGTTACCAACTCTTTCTTACAGAGTTTGTTGATATTCTTGAAGTTCAGGTGTGATAGCCTTTTGTGCCATAACCAGTTCAGGTCTGCATTGCTTCTTGAGATAAAGCAGGTTTCAGTTGTGGGATCAACAGATTTCATTTCCACAACATATACACCTTTCTTCCGTTGTGCACACAACACAACTTTGCCTTGGGGATCCAATATGTAACCCAGGTGCTCATCAAAGTTAACCTTGTAGCCAGCATCACACAGTTGACTTATGCTTACAAGATTATGCTTCAGCACAGACACATAGGCTACCATTTTGAATACAACAACACCAGCTTGAAGAGTTCCATATCCTTCTGTGGATCCCTATACATTGTCACCAAATGTGACTTTTGGCCCTTTTTCAGCCCTGAGATCACTCAGCATGTCCTTGCAACCTGTCATATGTCCTGAGCAGCCACTGTCCAAGTACCAAACATGGGATGGTTGTTTGTCCTGCAGAGTGTCATGAGAAAAGTAATAGTTGTTTTTAGGGGAACTCATCATAGGGATGAGTTCTCCTACTTCATCAACATTTGTTGACGGACTAGTGATATCCACACTAATATTTCCTATTTGGATGGTATCGGCTTGGATACCATCCTCATTGACTATGTTACTTCCAACACTGCTCGTTTTGGCAATGATGGAATTAGCAGAGTCAACATGCCTCATGTCCTCAGTTTCAGGACAGTCTTTGGCCATATGTGTCTTCTTCCCACACTTATAACATTTTCTCTTTGTAGCCTTTTTGGAAGAAGAGCCTCCAGAAACATATTCTGGATTATTTTTGTTGATTCTATCAGTAGGTTTGGCAAACTTATTACTGTTTTTAGATGAATCAACAGTTTGGGTGGAAGGCACAATGGCAACAGCTTTACCTGTATTTTCTTTCCTCTTTTTAGGAGGACAGATATCAAACACAGGGAGTTTGATTGGCCTTTGACCTTCCACAGGTTTGGGACACGTATTCCAAAATTTCTTAGATTGATGAATGGCTTTGCCTTTGCCCTTATTGAGATGTGATGGATGTTGCCTATCAACATAATCACAGCTTTTGGTCTTGAAAGACTTACCTTCATTTATGACCAATTTTCCACTATGATTTAAAAACTTACCTTTTGAAAACTTTTTCTCAAAATGATCAGCATCAAAAGGATTAACAGGTCTCTTAATCCTTTAGACCCAAAGCCTGTTTTGTCAACTGGTTTAGAGTCCACAGCTGCAGCTTGAGCTTGTTTTCCTTTCTTTGGTTTGTGTGAACCAGCAGAGCACTTAGCAGGCTGATTTGATGGAGAACACATTCCATCATCAACTTTTGTAGCTTTTTCACACAAGCTGTCAGTATTGTGAGGCCTGACAAACCTGTTTGTTGAGACTAGCTTACCATTTACTTTCTGAATGAAAGTGCTAGGAAGCTCACCAAGAGTGGATAAGTCAGTTTTCAGATTATTTATCTCAACAATAGAAGCTGCTTTGTCAAGATCCCCTCCAAGATAGGCTTGGATTTGTGCAGGGATTTGTTGACTAATGCAATGGCTGACTTTTTGTGCAGATTGGAACCAAGAGTCAACTATCTTTTGAAGCTTTGCATGTTTTATGTCTGTTTCTCTCTTTTCTTCTAGTAAAATGGAGTTGATGTGTTTTAATTCATCAAGATCGGTTTCCAACTGATGGAAACTGTCTAGTTTGCTAGTTTTTATGTCAAGATCAGTTTTAAGCTTAGAGATTTCAGACAGTAAAACATTGTGCTTCTCAACAACAACTTTTAAATCAACAAGCATGTATTTAAACATTTTTACTTTTTCATCAGAACTGTAAGCCATAAAGTTTTGTACCTTGTACATCATTGTGGGAATCCAGTTCTCTAAGGTACTGAAGGCTTCAGCTTCAGCCAGGTCTTGTTTGAAGTTGCTGGTTGATGGGACATCAGTGTTGGCCATCAGACAGTAGTTGTCTTCTTCATCTGAAGATGAATCAGATTCCTCACAATCACATGTCTCAGTCATGAGTCCTTTTTTCTTGTTGGAAGCCACTGAGTTTTCCAACTTTTTCAGCTTAGCCATGGCCATAAGGTACTTAACCCTGTAGCCATTGTCCCTGTTTGTCTTGAATGGTTTGGATGACTGACCAACAGCTTTTGACACACAGTCAGCAGCTATGTGGCCAGTTTTGCCACATTTGAAGCACTCAGCCTTAGTTTTATCAAATGCGTTCTTTTTGACACCATTTGAGAGACACCTTTGTTTTTGCAAAGAAGAGTTCATACTGTCTAACAAGGTTGTTAATCCTGTTATCTAGTGTGATTGTGGGACCATCATAGACGGTACACAAAGTATCCCACATCTCCTTTGTAGTCTTCATTTTCTCAACCTGTTTGAACACATCATCAGGAAGAGAAATGACCAGGTTATTCCTGACTATTGTATTCAGAGCAACCAACCTTTTGTCTTCATTAGACCATTGAGCGTTGGCCTTCTCAAAGGTACTGATTTCAGGGGCAGCTCCTTCAACAGCAGGAGTGATAGTAGTAACAGAGGTTGGCACATAGGGACCTTCCATTACTATCTCTGGCAGTTGTACATCCAGATTCTCTAAGTAGAGCATCATTCTGCACTTCCAACCAGAGAAGTTTTGATGATTGAATTTGGGGGGTTTGGCCATTGAACCATTGTCATAGTAAGAGGAGGAACTGGAAGCACTGTTGTCCATGGGAAAGTAGGGAGAATGAGAGATCTAGAGTTAATACACACTCTATCTGCTCTGTTACCAGTTGTAGGTCCCAAAAGGCTTCCCTAGAGTATTGTTCTAAGCTGTAGAGGGGGGGGTGAATACAGCTAATTAAATTCAACACTCTTTTCTCAATGTTTGTGTATACTATTAACCAGTGTTAATTATAAACAAGCTTGACTGTAGAAAGGTTGATGTTCAACTAATCTAAGACACACTCAGACTAGATACAATGACTACACTCACTGATTTTACAAGACACAGATGGTAAGCTTGAATAAGAGCAGCTTAGACACACGTACTGTTCTATTCAAGCAGACTTGCATGCATGAAAAACACACTTTAATGCACGATCTGATTTCTCACTCTTGGTTATCTCATGATCCTTAGAAGCTTCCTTTTATACTTTCACTGAGAATGTTAGTGAAGCTTCTTCATTGGACAATGAGATAGTGAGATGTCTTTCCAAAAAGACAAAACAACTTTTTTGCACATTCTGAAAAAGCAGAATTGTCTTCATGTGGCAGAATCTTTGTCTTTTTCTTTTTGTCTATGTTGCATAAGCCTTTAACCAAAAGAGGAATATCAACTTTGCATCTTTCTTCTTCTGTTAAGGCCATTTTGATATAAGAAATGGTTTGTCACCCATTTCAAATATCTGTTTGTCTTCATGTAACAGAACAGCGTAGGCAGGCTTTTGCAGTTTCTGTTTTCCACTTTGTCTTCGACTTGTAAACTAATTTTGTAGTAAAAAACAATACATGAGGACTTGGAAACATATTCCATAAAGTGTTTAGTCTGTTCACAAAGAACAGGTTCTGTTCACATAGAACAGAACACTTAGTATCTATCCAAGCTGCTCAACAGAACAGAGCAGCGCAGACAGTTTATGTCCAGCCTGTTCAGCAGACAGAACAGCTTGGACAATAGGTCTTTGTTGCAACAAATGCAACAGGGTAAACATCTTTGACTCTTATTGCAAATCACTTTTCAGGTTTCAATAAGGCATAAACAGGCCTTAAATTATACCTTCAAGTGCGTCAAACAGGTTTGATTAAAAAATCTCCCCCTAAGATGTAGAGCAGGTTTGACTGAGGCCTTTTTGTGCCTAACATAGACTAAGTGTTAGTGTGTGCATGTGGACTCCAAATAGTATCTCGGAGTGATGCAGCATGTGTGTGTGTAACAGCAGCAACAACCAGAGAGTACCATATATATACATGTGAAGTATAAGCCATGTGTGTGCAATTAAAGACCACAAATGAAAGAAACTCCTATAGATGAGTAAACTTAATATTCAGTATGTTTTGTAATTCAAAATTAATATAGCATCGAATATTCATGTATATTGTAATTCAAAATTAATTTGACTCTAAAATCGAACAACTTAATAAGTAAAAACCCACACACATAACCACATATATATTGGATTGTGAAATAACATGAAGCAAATTGAATGAAAAAAAGAAACCTGAACACATCGAGTTCGGAATGTATGAAACCCAAGACGTCGTATAATGCCAAGAAAGCAAGGTTAGCTATACCAAAAAGGAAATTTTATTGAATGTTTAAAAACCATGATGCTATTACATTTATAAATTCCAGTCTATAAAGGTGTTCAAGACTTGTATAAATAGCTCTAGGTACTAAACAATAATTTATAAAATCTGAACGACACACTGGAAAAAGATTATATAGGGTCTCAAATACTGCCACTGGCATTAGTTGACAACTTACTTGTTTTCTCGCTCTGTCTCGGCACGGGAAGGCTCTGGCACAAGCAGCTCGAGTATGTATTTGTCATCAAAAAATCCAAGTGATACTGCAATTTATTCAATCAATATAAGTAGGATCGATCAAGACATAAACATTATCCTTTTCTTAAGGTATGTAAGAAATGAGAGAATAACAAATCAGCTGTAATTTTCAATCAATGAGCAAAATATAAACCGAAACTACCAGGTCAAATTAGAATATAAATTACAAGACTCTTAATAAAGCAACTAAATAACAGATCAAGGCAGGCTAATAGTTTTATCAATCTATCGACACAAATAACTTCTCATACGCTTTTATAAATAAAAAAAATCCAACTCAAATTAATCAATATCAATTAATGTTATTACATTGTTCCTATTGATTTGATCAACACATTATTGGATATCTGCAGGTCACAATGAACTGAAATCAAGCTAACAAGAATCTGAAATACCGATTACACCATAAAAATACTATTTTCCGTGATACTGACTTGATTTATACAAATATACCAGCCATTCAAAATTTCACTGTTAGTGCATCCTGTGTGACGATAGCAGTCTAAGTATGGATGATATTTTGTAATAGTCCAAGTGTTCGTAATTGCACATTAATACATGTTTGATATATGGTTGATATATGCTTGATAAATGTTTTAATATTGATTGTATATATGTTTGAACTTGTTGGTAATTGATGTTTTTACTGAAGTTCAAACATAAGTTCAAAGATAAGTTCAAACATAAGTTCTAGAACAAGTTCAAAGACAAGTTCTAGAATAAGTTCAAAGGCCTAGATTCTAACTTAATGGTGGACAAGTTCGTGGGCTTGCCTTCTCAAACTTGTCCATGCCAAGTTCGAAGTTAAGGCCTATAATTAAGTGTTAATCAGTTTTGATTAAGGATCTTTGCAGAAATTAGCATTCGGGCGATTACGAACTTGCAGAGAGATTTCAGTGTGTTCTTGGAGAGAATAACGTGTCGGGACGTTCGTGTTTACGTCTATCATCGTGTGTGTCTCCGTGTTTGGTGTGTGTGATCAATCCGTTAAGCCGCTAACGAGGATTCCGCACTCGTTGGACGGTGTCGCGTCAATATCAGATCCGTAGGTAGGTGACCTTACAAGTGGTATCAGAGCCAAGTTAAGCTCATATAATTCCATCACATTCTGATCTTCATTTACATATTGTTTAGTAATAGGCTGTTTCGGGATCAACACCTCATCAACATCATCATCCTCATCTTCTATAACTTCATCATCTGATTTTTAGTCCACAACTTCTTCTGGGATGAATTTGGTGCGGTGAACGTGGACGGAAAAATCATATCTTTTATAAGTTTTTCAAGTTATTCAAGGAAAGTAACGGAGAAAAGTTCATAGTGGTTCATTTTTTCAGTCGAAATCATAGTTTTTAATCCTAAAAACTTTGGTTTAATCTGAAAACTTGAAAAAATCAAACTTTTGGCCGTTTCTCGAACTTGCGGCGCTCGAACATAGGGGGTATTAGGGTTCACTCCAACTTGTCAGGAATACGCTCCTCTCGAACTTGATTTAGGGCTTCCTTCGAATTTGGCTGAGATTCGAACTTGTTATATTCGAATCTGTCAGATTTCGAATTTGTCAGAAATCTTGAACTTGTCAGACAGTCGAACTTGTTGCTTTTGAACTTGATCACTTTTGAATTTAATTTCAAATGAATTTAACTTTAAACTAATTCGAACTTACCTAAGTTCAAAAGGGTTATTTTAAATTAATTTTAAATTAAATTATCTAAGTTCGAATTCAAAAGGTTTAGAAAGGATGACCAGTTTGCAAAAGTTCGTCCAAATGGATCACGAGGTTGGCAAGACAAATTCTCCGCCAAAACTGATGAGGTTGGAAGAATACTATTGGTGGAAGGATAGGTTTGCCGATTTTGCTCGTTTCCACGACATGCGAATGTGGATTTGTATCGATGAGGGATACATTCCACATACTCAAGAGTTTGAGGGCCGTCAGAGAGTCTTAACATATCAGAAAATGAAGGATGATGATAAGAAACTGTATGAGGCCGAGAACAGAGCATTTTCCATCATTCGTATGACATTACCTCAGGAGATTCTACAAACCTTAAGGATTCACCATACGTCTAAAGAGCTATGGGATGCTCTCGAGAAGCGGTGTGAGGGAAATCTGAGGGTTCGCAAAGGAAGGACCGAGATGCTGAAACAGCAGTTCGCAATTTTCAAAGCATTGAAAACCGAAAAGCTGGATGAGACAATAACAAGATTCTACCATTTACTGACAGAGCTGGATAATCACGATGTCGAGTATCATGAAATTGAGAAGATAGAGAAACTTCTTGATGCTTTACCTGCGAAGTGGGAAATGTACACAGCGCTTATAAAGCATGATAAAGAAAAATTCGAAACTCTTACTCTAGAAGGAGCTATTGGTACGCTGAGGGCTTACAACTTTCAGATACTTAAGAAGGAAAGGGAATATGATCATGTCCAAGATTCAGATACGTATTTTGGTAAGACAAAACCTTCTATCGCAAGTGAACTGAAGATAGCTACAACTTTCTTCTCAGGTGAAGCGCCTATCACAGTGGAGGTAGAAGAAACAAGTAGTCGGACATTCTTAGGGTATTCTAAACCGGAAGATAAATTGAATCATTCAGCATCCACTTCTCAAAATTACACAAAGATGCCTATGAGGGTACAATCAGACGAGACTCATCTGAATCTTTTGGCTTCGTTTGTTGCAGCATACGGAAATTGTGTACAATGAAAAATTAACGATCCTGCATTATGGGAAGAGGACTATGATCAGGTGGATTCTGATGACTTGGAGGAAATGGACCTTCAATGGCAACTGGCCATGATGACTCAAAGGGTCAAAAGGTTAATGAAAAGAACAGGCAGAAATCTGAATGTAGGCAACAGTAAAATTGGGTTCGACAAATCCAAGGTAAAGTGTTATAATTGCCTAGGATTAGGGCACTTTGCACGAGAATGTCAACGACCCAAGGTTGAAAACTATCAGAATCAATCTCAGGGAAGATATCAGTCTGGTAGTTCGGGTAATCAAGCTAACATCGCTGGTCTGTTAACAAATGTATCATCGGACAGACAGCTTGATGGGACTTACGATTGGAGTACTCATCCTGAGTCAAATGCTAGAGCCTTCATGGCTGAAGTGACAGAGACTGAGGATGAACAAGCAGAAGAAGTGACAGAGGACAACGAACAGAATGATACAAGTCCTGTGTTGGTGGAGAAGTCAGACAATCAGACCATTCTAGAGTTTGCCGCACAGATGGCTAACGTGGAATCGGATCAAAAAAGGGTAATTCTGAACTTTTCTACATTTCGTGACTTATGTGTTTTATGTGCTACTTCCAATGATAGGTTGAAATTAGTTCTAGAAACACATAACAACTTAACTGCTCAGATAGAATCACTAAAATTAGATAATTCTAGTCTCTTAGACATTAAGGAAGATCTTAGGAATAAGCTGAAAGCAGATGCTCAAGATGTTATAGTTCTAAAAGACAAATTAAGTGAACAATGTGTCAGGATAGAACTTATGTATGACCATGTTGAGGCTTTAACCAAAGAACTTACCATTAAGGAGGTTGAGCTAGCAGAATCCAGAGTTAAAGTTGCGGAGGTAAATAGTAAGTTGGAAAAGTTTAGGAACTCTTCACTAAATCAAGGGAAAATCTTAGATGTTCAACGTCAGTCTAAGAAACCAGTAGGTTTAGGTTATAAAGAGAGTCATCCACCTTTCAATGATAATTATGTGCCTCAACCTCAGGATAAAACTGAAAAGCCAGTCTAGTCGGAGGTAGCAGCTAAAACTGAATCTGCTAAGGATAATTCAACAAAGGTGTCTAATAATAACTCTATGATTAAGAAAGTCAAGTTTGTGCAGTCTTCTAGTGACACAATTCTAGGAGAAGCTAAACCTGAAGTTAATAATCTGAAAGAGGAAATAGTCACGATAGTTGAAAAGAAAGAACATGACACGAGTGAGACACCAAAATCAAAGGGCACTCATAAGGAGTCGACTGATAATATGTCCTGCTTTAGATGTCATGAGAGGGGACATGTTGCATCTAGCTATCCATATAAGAAAGTAGAGTCTACATCCTCTAAACCAGAGTCTAGATTTGCTGTAGGAAAGCCAGAACAACATAAACTAGTATCTAGTGTTGCTAGCACAAGTGGTTCTCAAAACACTGAGAAGATTGTGAATGCCACACCCAAGACCGCTGTTAGACAACTACCTGTGTCTGTTAGACCAAATAAAGTGGTTAGGACTAATTCGCCGAATAGAGTCCCTAATCAATCTAGGTCAGGACCTCAACAAGCTTATAGGAGTACAACACCTAGAAGGACTTACACTCTAGTTAGGTCTCACACTCCTCAAAGACAACAGACACCAGGTAGAGCCCAGGGATATCAATCTGAAATGCCTTATCATAGAATTTATTTGAGGGCTCAATAGTAAATGCCTACCCAAAGGCCAAGAGTGAACTTAAATCACTCAGCACCACAACAGGTTCTCAATCAAAACCCAACTCACCTGAAAGGAGAGATGGGTATTTGAAGGAGTTCACATATGTGGATGAGAATGGTATTACCAAGTCAATCATGGCTTGGGTTCCCCGTGATATCTAACTTGTTTTCCTTCATGTGTAGGAGCTAACTACAGGTCTAAACAACAAGTGGTTTGTCGACAGTGGTTGCTCTCGTCACATGACTGGGGAAAGAAGTCTACTCACAGACTTCAAGGGAGGGAACAAGGGATTCGTATCATTCGCTGGGAACAAGGGAGGAAATATCACTAGAACTGGAGTGATCACTAATGGGACTATCACACTTGATCAAGTTTATCATGTTGATAGACTTGCTCACAATCTCATTAGTGTCTCTCAGATCTGTGATAAGAAGAATTCAGTTATTTTTACAGATACTTAAGCGTTAGTGTTGAAGCCGGATTCAAAATACCAGAAGAGTGGATTATGTAAAGAGCCCCAAGGAAGAATGATTTGTACATGCTGGATATGAACACATCAGATTCGTCGATGGGAAAAATCTGCTTTTTATCTAAGGCTTCGGAGTCCGAATCCATCTTATGGCACAGACGCATGACACACTTGCACCTAAGGAAAATGAATTACATCACTAAACATGATCTGGTGCAAGGTATCCCACTGAAGATTTTTCAGTTTGACGACAAGTGTGTACCGTGCAAGAAAGGCAAACAACACAAGAAGTCACACACGTCAAAGATTCAGAATTCGATAGCTTCCACTTTCGATTTGTTGCATATGGATCTATTCGAACCTATCAACAAAAGGAGTATAGGTGGTAGTTGGTATTGTTTAGGTACGAAGGACGAAACAGCTGCGAAGTTGATTGGGTTCTTAGATCAAGTTGAAAACTCCTACGGGACGAGAGTAAAACATATCAGGAGTGATAATGGAATAGAATTTAAAAACACAGTAATTGGTGTATATTTCCTATCCAAAGGCATAGTGCATCAATTTAGTGCATCATATGAGCCACAACAAAATGGGGTGGCAGAACAGAAAAACATGACTTTGATTGAGGCAGCGAGGACCATGCTCTTGGATTCAAAGCTTCCTACCATGTATTGGGGGGAGGAAGTGAATACCGCATGTCACGTTTTAAACTGGGTCATTACTGTCAAATCACTGAACAAAACCTGTTATGAAGTTTTGAATAAAAGACCACCTAATTTAACTGGCTTCGAACCGTTTGGGGTACCGTGTACATTATTAAAAACAAAACATCAACCTATGTTTGGTGAAAAGGCTGACGAAGGATACTTCCTAGGTTATGTACCTAACTCACAAAACCAAAGGGTTTTTAACAAAACAAGCGGTACGGTAGAAATTGTGTATAACATTGACGTAACAAGTTATACACATGAACCCCAAACCGGTCCGGAATGGATATTTGATTATGACTCATTGTTTGAATCATTTAACATTCCTTTGAATGATAATGCAGGTACAGTGGAAAATGACTTATCGTCATTAAATCTGAAGGATGAAGGTCAAGGTTTTCCAAAGATGAGCAATCCATCAACCTCTAAGCCTACAACGACAGAAGATGGGTCTCCAACAGAGAATGATTCTGAGATACCTACAAACGAGAATCAGACAAATAATTCTAACTCCGAGGACAGTGATCATGAGGAAGAGAATGTACAGTCACAGGTCGTACCCCCATTAGGTGAAATAGGATCAAACATAGGAGATAATCTTAGGGTCTATGAGATTGAGATGTCAAGGATAAACAAGGATCATCCGATTGAGAGCATCATAGGAAATATGAATACTGGTGTGAGAACTAGGAGTACTGTGAATAACAGCACGGTGTTGTTGTCGATGATCAATGACTCCGAGGCATATCACGCATGTTTATATTCATGTTTCATCTCGCAAGTAGAGCCGAAGAATGTGAAAATGGCACTGAAAGATAACTCATGGGTTAAAGCCATGCAAGAAGAACTATCACAATTCAGAAAGCTTGGAGTGTGGGAGTTAGTGCCGCTACCTCGAGGAGAAGTTGCTATAGGAACCAAATGGGTTTTTAAGTGCAAGAGAGATGATCGGGGTATAGTTACTCGTAACAAGGCAAGACTTGTGGTGAAAGGATTCAACCATGAAAAGGGAATTGATTACAATGAGGTGTTTGCACCAGTGGCAAGGCTCGAGGTAATTAGTCTGTTTCTGGATTTTGCATCCATCAAAGGATTTAAATTCTATCAACTTGACGTAAAGAGTGCCTTTTTGTATGGAAAGGTGAAGGAACTGGTGTACGTCGAACAACCGCCTGGGTTCACTGATCCGAAGTTTCCCGACAGAGTGTATCGACTCGATAAGGCTCTGTATGGATTGCATCAGGCACCAAGGGCATGGTATGAGACACTGTCAACTCATCTTTTGGACAACGAGTTTGAAAGAAGGAGAATTAATAGTACACTGTTTGTGAAGAGAAAGGGAGAAGATTTTATTTTGGTACAAGTGTACGTAGACGACATCATTTTCGGGTCGTCAAACGAACAAATGTGCAATGACTTTGAGAAGGTTATGAAGTCAAAGTTTGAGAAGAGTGCTATGGTAGAGCTGAACTTCTTTCTTGGTTTGCAAGTTGAACAAAGGAAACGACATTTTGGAGCGCTTCGGGATGGAAGGAACAAAGCTGACCGCACACTTTAGTACTCCGATTCAAGTGAATCACAATCTCGGACCGGGTACAGACAGTGATACTGATGTGGATCCGACTCTATATCGGGCTATGATCGGGTCACTTATGTATTTAACTGCTTCTAGACCTGACATTATGTTTGCTGTGTGTATTTGTGCTAGGTTTCAAGCTAATCCGAAAGAAATGCATATGAAAGCCGTGAAGCAGATTCTGAGATATCTGAAGTCGAAACCGAAGCTGGGACTTTGGTATCATGCTGATGGGGATTTGGATTTAGAAGCATACACGGATTCTGACTATGGTGGATGCAGCTTGAACCGGAAATCAACTGGAGATTGTCAGTTCCTTGCAGGGAGGCTCGTATCCTGGTAATGCAAGAAACAGACTTCGGTAGCCGTGTCAACGTGCGAGGCCGAATATGTAGCTACTGGTAGTTGCTGTTCACAGGTTTTGTGGATCCAACAACAATTGTGGGATTACGGTTTGATTTACACTTATACTCCCATTAGGATAGATAATCAGTCTACAATTTCTATAACTAATAATCCAGTTAAACACAGTAAAACAAAGCACATAGATATAAGACATCATTTTATACATGATTGTGCTAAAAAGAATTTAATAAAACTAGTAAAAGTGGCAACGAAAGATAATAATGCAGATTTATTCACTAAAGCTTTTTATAAGTCACGCTTTGAGTTGTTAGTTCAACTAAATGGTAAGCGTAATCCAGAGTAACTTGACCTTAGTAGATTTTCCTTCCTTTTATAGTAAGTTAGTAGCTTAGTAGAATTTCTTTCCTTTTATAGTAAGTTATTAGCTTAGTTTAGTAGCTTATCTTAAAAATGAAAAAAAAACTTAACAATTTCAAAAAAAAAAAGAGAATATCGGAAGATGAGTTAAGTCTTAGAGTCTAAGGTTCAAAGTGACAAAAATTAGCACAGTCTAAATAATCTCTAAGTGTTAAGCTTTCACACATAATGCACCATAATTTCTAAGTGATATATAATCTCTTGTTGGATGTGTTGGTAGGCATAATACATAAAGGAAATCCCAAAAGCTAATATAATAATCAAGATAATGTCATATGTGTAACTAACTTAGATGTATGACAAAATGGTCTTAATTTTTATGTTAGAGACATACAGACAATGATATTAAATGAGGTATGCGAATTTCCAGGGGGATGTATAGCAACATCAAAATACATCTTAAAGAATAGAAAAGAAAAAATTTTGATACAGAAGAGAGAGTCAAAATAAGTCGTTTTGTTGTACGTAAGTACAGACCTGTCACCTTTGTTTTGACTCAAGTTAGCAAGATAAGTCGCTATGTTGTACGTAGGTACAGGCCTGTCACCGATGTGTTGTTAACTTAAAAGGAACTCTAAGACAAACTAAGACACTCTGTTGTATGTCAATACAGAACTGTGTCCGACGTCTGACTTTTAAAGAAAATTTGCAATACCGAAAAGTTATTATCATTGTGTGTATGCCTTGATCATAGAAGTATATCTAAGTATGGGACACGTAATGTAGTTTCTTGATAAATTAAAGGGCAAAGGGAATTTCCAAAGTGTTAAATGTTTAAAGGGAAAATTATACCGACAATCGACTTGGAATGTATATCACGACAAACAACCAAAGGAATAAAAAATTCCTAAGTGTGAAAGTGTAATACTGAAAGTGCGTTTGACATCGCTATCTGATTGAACCTTCTTTGACTTTCTCGAAAAAATAGTCTGTTAGTATAGGTCATAATTTTTTAAGTACTTTTGAGTAGTTTCAATTTTATTTTTATTTTTATTTTTAGTTTATTATATTTTATTTTAGTTCATTTGATTTTATTATAAGTTGGATAAAGGTCAAAGTTACTAGGATGCATTTTTGGTTGAAGAAACAAATATTGCGTGAAAATATATTGCTTAGTGTGAATGAATTTGCAATGTTTGTAAAATTCCGTTACATGAAAAAGTTGGATCTTATTCAAGAATTTTCAAAATTTTCACTTAAGTTCGAAATCCAGAATCTTTCGAAGTTACCTTCGAATTTGTAAGGAAGTTCGAACTTATGCTAAGTTCGAAGGTAGTTGATGTAAATAGGTCAACAATACTTCATTTAAGACACCTACCCTCGAATTTGTGTTCTCGAACTTGTGCTCCGGCGATTTCGAACTAAATCTCGAACATACCAATTCTCGAATTTCGTCCTATTCCTCGAAGTTTTCCCTCTATTTCTCGAACATACACATATACTTTGGTATAGTGATCATCAAAATACTAAGTAAGTGTAGTTTAGGACATTATTGTTGCAAAAATCGACATTATTTGATAGATATGTTATTTGAAACTAGGTGGTTTAAAATCACAAGTTTTAAAGGATAAAACTTCAAATAACCGATACATTACTTTGATTAGAACCTAATAGGATTAGGTTACACGGTTGATTAAGTCAAATAGGGTCAAAATCATGGTTTTTAAGTTGAAAGTGACCGACTTCGAATTTGTTCTTCAGGTTCGAACTTGTCACAACTTGTTGAAAATATCTATAAGTTCGAAGTCAGTCAAATTCGAATGAATGCCTCGAATTTATTTAAATTCGAATGCTTGTTAAATAATCTCGAATTTGTCTAAATTCGAATATGTTGGACTTCGAAGTTAATCAAGTTCGAAGTTATGCAAATTTGATTTTAACAAATTTGATTTTATTTAATTTCTAATTTTGTTTGATGATTTTGTGTGCAGATATGGGTGATCGTGCTTTTTATAATAAGCATAACATGTTAATGGCCGAGGATCTCCAATTACCAGAGCCACAGCCTTATCGTCAGATGCTTGAATTTCTGACGCAATCCCGTGTTTCCTATGTCCTAACTCACAATTTACAAATTACCCTGACGTACGTGCGACAATTTTGGGAGGATCTGCAAGTAGACTGCTCGGTTACCCCTACTGTACTGCGAACAAGAGTAGGCGGTCAAACCAATAGTGTTTTCAGCCAATATGTTGAGGCAGATTCTACAGCTGGGCACCGAGGACCAAGAAGCAGGCCCAATAGATTTTCCTTTATCCATAAGGCAAGCGGCCTTTTTGAGGATGGGTTATGCCCAAGATATAAAGAAAGCTTCTTATGTTAAAAGTGGGCTGATTGGACGATGGAGATACCTAGTTCATGTTATAATGCTATGCTTCGCGCCTAAGAAGGCAGGTTTTGACACTATGGTGTCTAAATTGCAGTCTGCGTTGATTGAATTGGTGTACAACAAGAAGTTTAGTTTTTCTGAGATGTTTTTTGAAGAGTTTGTGCACCAGATCACAGCTCCAATCAGGGAACGATTTTTGATGTATCCCCGCTTCGCCATGATGATTATACGCCATTTCTTGTCGATTTTGCCACCACTTCCTGATCAAAGTGGCGTGGCTTTGATCGATAAGCGCATATTTGCTGACTGCCAGACCCATAACGCTAGAAGGGCTGAGCAGGTCAGGCCCCAAGTGGCACCATTGTTTGGGGCAGTTATAGATCCGGATTTTGTTACCCCAGAAGGTGAAGACTGGATTGGTGAAGCCCCACCCCAATAGCAGCAGCAGTAACAACAACAACAACAGCAACAACTGCAGCACCGTCAAGTAGAACTCCGGTTGCTAGAACCTCTTCTTGCCCACAACCAGCCACTACAGCTGCTGGACCATCATCTAAAGCTGCCCGCCCATATAGTTCGGCTCCTCAATACGACCAGAGGGCGCAAAGTCTTGAGGAAATATGGGCTTAGGGAACAGCTGCGGAGCAAAATATTGTTGAACAACTGGTTTAGGACGTTTTAGAGCCTCCAGCTGATTTCCATGCCATTTTTAAGGAGATTGATGAACATCAGCCCTCTAATGCTGAATTTCTAGACACAGAGGTCCAGGCTGAAGAAGAAGTGGCAACGGAACAGACTGAGGCTGAAGGTCACGTCGAGACCGCCTCTGAGTCTGATTCCGAAACAAGTTCTGAAGGAACAGAGGCTGAAGATCCGTCTGTCACAATCAGCAGATATGGATCTAGACTCGTCGTTAGCCTTCAGAAGATGACAAGGCCAGTGACTCATGATGAAGAGGCCAAAGATTCAGAGTTTGAATTTGAAGAAGAAGTTCCTCTCATTCTTAGGCATAGGGTGAAAAGGCATAGATTCATGCAAGGTGCTCCATCCACTTCAGCTTCTCCATTTGTGTTACCGGCTGCTCCATCATCATCAACCACAGCTCCATCTACATCCGCCTCCATTCCATCTACCTCGACTTCATTCACAGAAAATCAGCGGTTCACTGAATTGAAGGGAAAAGTAGACTTCCAAACAGTCCAAATTTACCAACTATCAACAGCTGTGAAAGAGTTGCAACAGCACAATGCTCGATTGGATCAAGAGAATGTCGAGTTAAAAACAACTGTGGCTGATCAACAAGCTGAGCTGAGGACTCATCAAGCACAAATTCAGACAATGCAGACTCTCATTGAGCAGATATTTAAAGATCTACGAGCTCAGGGGAGAGTAGCTGCAGGGATGATCAGTTGAAGAATGTTAGGAGAACGATGAGGAAGGCGATGATCCGGGTGCACAAAAAGAAGGTGATCTAGCAGATCTTTCCCAAAAGACTGCTCAGCAAGCAATCGTTCAAGAGGAGCCTAGCTTGTCAAGTATGGGAGGAGGTGAAGCTTCAAAGGAAGTTGAGCATGAGATGATTGAGGCGTTAATAGATCTTGATAATGATGACGAGTTCGGATTTGATCAAGAAGATCTTGAGGAAGGGGAATTCATCCCAGAAAAAGTTGTGGACTGGAAATTAGATGATGAAGTTATAGAAGATGCGGATGATGATGTTGATGAGGTGTTGATCCCGAAGCAGCCTGCCACTGAACAATATGTAAATGAAGATCATAATGTGATAGACTTAGATGAGCTTAACTTGGCATCTATAGAAGAATCAGAATCTGATCCAACTGAAAGGGAACAATCGAAAGATGAGATGATGAGGTTATGGATTAGAAAAGAAGAGAAAAAGACTGAGATAGCTGTAAAGAAGGAAATGAGATTGCCAAATCCAGGAAAGCTGTCAGGAGGTATCCTTAGCTGGTTCTTCGATAGGGAATTGCAGCTTTTTGTACTTAAAAGAAGAGATGGGCTTCAGTATCTGAGGAGAACCTTAAAGGTCTTTAATACATTGCCCAAATGTGAGGTGAAGGAGTTGTCCTGGAAGGAGCTTATAAACTTGAGAGATGACCCCTACGCTGAAGTGATTGCAAAGATTATCAGAAGGGACGGTAGATCTGGGAAGTTTGAAAGGATAAAGCCAAGGTCAGGCAAAAGAGTTGAAGAAGAGACGAGAATGGATCCTCACACTGGTACACCATGGGCTAAAATGGTTTACAGACCAGTCCGATGCTTGAAGAAAGTTCCGTTAAAGTCTATGCCACAGGATGTACTTGCAAACATGAAGTGGTGGTTCGTAGACAACGAAACTGCTGAAGCCGCTATGGAGGATCAAGAAGAGAAGACAATTTTAAAAGTATACGATCCGCTGCATCTAATTAACCTATCCAAGGATGACCTGAAAAAGCTTCATGATCAGCCGATTTTCTTCCATGAAGTCTGTTAGTGCATCGTGTGTGACGATAGCAGTCTAAGTATAGATGATATTTTGTAATAGTCCAAGTGTTCGTAATTTCACATTAATACATGTTTGATATATGGTTGATATATGTTTTGATATTGATTGTATATATGTTTGAACTTGTTGGTAATTGATGTTTTTACTTAAATTTAGTTATCAAGATCCGAAAATCCAGTTGCCGCTTTCTGCATGGAAAAACAAAAGCTTCTTTAGTGGCAAACTCTATTGAGATAGAAGAGTTCTTAGAGATCAAGAGGAGAAATAGAGAAACTCGGTCAGAAAAGTGGCAGATGAATGAACGTGATTTTCACGCACTTGATTAGGAACTGAAATGAGTGACACACTTTAGCATAATCAAGGGTCGTGTTCTTGCAGAAGAAAAGGAAGAGTCAGCTTACCTTTCCAATGCTTGCACACGGTTCTCAACATTTTAAAACTGAGTTCAAATTTTGTATCCAATAAAACTTGTACATTATGCTTCAAACACTTATAAGTCTTAATTTTCAAGAATGTGCATACCTGGTTGTACCTTGTGCCTTGTGCTGGAATATCTTTTGTTGATGTAATACAAAGTCTAGGGTGTATTTTGTAATTAGTCCATAGTTGTAAAAAGTATATAAATAGGAGTTTGACTTTGTAATAGATATCAGATCTGACATTCTAATTGTAATCTGCACGGAATTCCAGAGCTAGGTCAACAGTAACATTCTCCATTTTGTAATCATTCTCTCATCAAGTCAACCATTCGGTTAGTATTAATTGTTCTTGTTCTTGATTGATTGTAGTTATTGTTGATTGATTTTTAGGAATCTAGATTCACAATTGGTATCAGAGCATCTAGGGGTGATTTTTGATCTGAAATTGGATTTTTCGAACAGTGTTCTTGAAAATTTTTTTCGAAAAACCTAAAAATCAACAAGGGTTTTTATCCTGTTGATTATAGATTCTTTAAATTGGATCGAAGAAAAAGGATAGGGAATCGATTTAATTGAATATAATTTTTTTTTGATTCATCAAACACAGAAAAAGATCTAATGATTTTTCTGAAATTTTGAAAAACCAAAAGTTCTTCACTGTTTTATTGCAAAAGTTACTTTTAGACCTGTTTTTGGACAATATACTCTTACAAAAAGTGTTTGAAATTAGAATCCTTACCTTCGATATCAATTTGGTTGAAAACAACTGTGTTTTACAAATTAATTTGAGTTTTAGACTTAAAAATTCTAAAAAACTAAGAAACTCGAAATATACTATGTTCATGTGCAATTCGAGTTGACTGATTTTATCAATCGAGTTTATAACAAGTGTAAATCGAGTTTGGCTTTAGTGTCAATCGAGTTGGACTTGATATTCATTCGATTTGACTTGCAATTTTAATCGAGTTGACTTGCTTTTGTAACCGAGTTGACTTATATATCAATCGAGTTAACCAAAAATCAATTCGAGTTGATCCAAGGTTAATTTCACCAAGGAATTAATCACAAGATATCAGTCGACTTCAATTCAAGTTGATCAAGTTCAAAAGGAAGTTCAATTCGAGTTGAACATATCTTAATTCGAGTTACACTTAGTCTCATTCGAGTTTCACACAGAGCTCATTCGAGTTTGACACAGAGCTCATTTGAGTTTAACACAGAATCAATCGAGTCTTACATAGAATCAATCGAGTCTCACACTGAGTCATTCGAGTTTCATCACTGCTTGATTCGAGTTGATTAATTCTTCTAACAAGTTCATTTGCTATAGATTCGAGTTGATTTAACACTGGTTCGAGTTTCACTCATTCTTTAATCGAGTTGATCAACTTATCATTCGAGTTCATCATCTTATTCAATCGAGTTTCATTCAACATTCATTCAAAGGTTGATCAATTTTCGACAGTTGATCAACTGTTTCAATTTCAATCAAAATTCACTAGATCATGGAAAGTTTCCTATACATCAATCACAATGTCAAAAGACGCTCTTGCCATGGGATCAGAAACGAAACCCCCAATTCTCTATCGGGGATAATACGTTCAGTGGAGGGAGAGGTTTTTGGAATTCATAAGTTTTCATGATCTTTCGGAAAAAATGTTAAAGTCCTTAACATAAGGGCCAGCTATATTCATGGAAACAATTCCTGGAGTACCCATTGGAAATCCGCCAATTCCACCATGAACAGTGGAGGTTACAAACTTAACTGAGGCACAGAAGAGAAGAAAGCTAGGGGACAAAATAGCCAGGAAATTATTACTGATCTCAATCCACAATGAAATTTACACATGTCTTACAAACACAAAGACCACCAAATCCATATGGGATGAGGTGTGCAAACTTATGAGGGGATCTGACAAGGCTGCAACAAATAGAGCAAGGAACAGTCTGATGACTTTCAAGAATTTTCAAGCTCGAGAACGAGAATTAATGGAAAACACTTACTTGCGGTTTGTTAGTCTGGTAAGTGAGATGAAAAGAAATGGGGTAACAAAGTCCAATTTGGATATCAATGTCAAGTTCTTAAACGTACTGAACCTGGAATGGGAAAAGTATGCGATGATTATCCAGCAGACGAAGGACATTGAAGAGATGGAATTCCATATGATTTTTGAAAACCTCAATAACTACTAAGAGGTTGTTTTGAGGAAATTATCTGGCAAAAAAAAAAGCTGAAAAAGAGACTGCTGACCCTTTGGCTTTATTGGCAGAAAAGAAATATAAATATAAGCTGAATAGGAGAAAAGGGCAGTCATTAACAGTAGCTCTTCCGAATCAGATACATCAGATTCATCTGCAAACTCCGAGATAGAAGAAATGAAAAGGCGTATGGCATTGCTAACTAAAGCATTCCAAAAGAAATTCTATTGTAAGCCAACCTACAACAAAATGCGCTACAAGACTGGCTCGAGGAAATTTGAAAAGAAGGAGAAATATGAAAAATCTGGTGAGAGCAGTGGCAGAATAGCTGAAAAATATGAAAAATCTGATAAATCATCGAAAAAAGAAACAGAGCAGAAGTGTTATAACTGTGGAAAACCAGGCCATTTTGCTCGTGAGTGTAGAATGCCAGTAGTCAAAAACACTGACTACTATACAAGAAAGGCTCTCCTAGCCAAAGAAAAGGAAGCTGGAAAAGCCATTATGGCAGAGGATGACCATTGGCTACAGTTATCTGAGGATGAAGACATACTGGATGAGGATGCTCATATCTGCTTGAAATAAGAGGTCCTCAATGAATCGAAAATGAGTAAGTCAGCTATGATAGCCTAAGATGAGGTATGGGTTGGGCTAACAGGTGAAGAGGATGAGGAAAAACAAGAGTCTGAGGAGGAAGAGACTGAGGAGTTTGCGTTGATGGTAGCAGGAAAAGCTGAATGCAGCAATGACAAGGATACTGATGATTCAGAATCAGAAAAGTCACACAGTTCAGAAACACCAGAGGTAAACTCTAACTCTGACTCTGAAATTGATGATTCCTGTTTGCTTGAAGAAAAATTAACACAGATTGACCTTATGCTTAAGAAATTTGAAAAATCATTAAAGGCTGAAAAGAAACATGCTCACTCTTTGGAAAACAAGTTGCGTAATGAACATAATTTAGTATTAGATTTTTCCAAAGATAAAGCATTGGCATTACGAGCAGTTTTAGATTTGAAAGACAAAGAAAAAGAACTTCAAAGTAAAGTCCAAGAACTTAATAACAATATATCTGACCTACAAGAAAAACTGAGAATGGCAGAATTAGAAGCTTCAAATTTTTCTGTAAAATATCATGTCATTTTTGAAGAAAGAACTAAGCTTTATGAGAAAATAAAGAAAATGGAAGATGAATTTATCAAAAGAGGTCAAACAGATCAAACTATCTATTTAAATCAACCAAAAGTCACAGAATTTTACAATTCTAAATCTGGTATTGGTTGGGAAAATCCTAAGTATCTGACAAAGGCTAAATTCAATTCACCGACTTTATATGATATCAGATATATGAATCTAGGATTAAAAATGACCTTTATGAAAGCATCCGATGAGGTAGAATCTAGTGAGAATCAAAAAGATTAAGATCAGATAAAATGCAAAACTCTATTGACTATAACAGAATAAATGAAACAAGTAATAATACTGACATTAAAGAAGAGTATATTCGGACATATTCTGAAAAGGATTTATCTGAATCTACTACTTAATCTCAAAAGTTATATTTTCCATTTTCAATTCTTGAAAAGATAAACTTAGATCTCGAATTGAAGATCAAAAACTTTGAGACTATAAATCAATCTCTTAAGGTTGAACTCAAAACTCTGGAACAAAAGTTACAAAAACAGCCTGAGAACAAAAAGTTATCTGATCCATTATCTTCAAATTCTCTAGGTTCTATCAACTCTGAAAAAGAATTTGATCTGTATATGAACTCTGATTTCAATTCCTTAGAAGAGATGTTTGTTAAAATTGATGAATTTGTAAAACCTTTATATAACAAACAATCAGATGATCAAAAAGAACCTGTTAAAATTCTGCAAAGAATTTCTACAGATTCAATAAAGTCATCTGAAAAATTCACCAACTTTACAACAAAAGAAGGAGAAAACAAAAGTTACTTTTGATACTCCTAAATTTGAAAAAGGTGAATCATCTTCTACGGAGAACTCAATTGCACTTAAAGTCCAAACTTCATAAGGTAAGAGACATTTACAGAAGAAACAAGTTTCTAAGATTACTAATTCTCATGTTTCTTCTATGTCAGATTAAATTGTGAACGGTTCAAGGAAGCAAGTTTGGAGAAAGAAGAAGAGAGAACAGAAAAACAAGAAAATAAAACAAGAGTGGCGAGTGAAGAAAAATATTGTTACAGATAGAAATAGCAATTTTGAAAAATCTGTCTGTAATAATGAATTCGTGGATAAATCTTGTATCAAATTCTCTCGAACTGATTTAATTGCTTTGAATTCTGGTGCATGTAAATCATTTCTTGTAAAATCTGATAAGCTCGTATGGCAACCTAAGAAAAAGGACCCATCTTTCAAACAGAAAATGGTTCCACCACAAAATCTTTCAAAAACAGTTCCGCCGCGAATTATACAAAAGTGGATACCAAAAAGAACTGTTAAAAAGTGGGTACCTAAATCTTCATCAATTGTTAAGATAAAAGACGTATCTAATGAGAAAATGCATCATCAACTGCATGATTTACCTAAATCAAAAGTACCCAACTATAAATGGGTACCTCATGTGCTATTTCGTCTTAGGTAATTTATGTATGGTATCTTGACTCCAGATGCTCGAAGCATATGACCGGACAAAGAGAAACACTCACTAACCTTGTAGAAATGTTCTGTGGGACAGTCAGATTTGGGAATGATCAGTTTTGTCCGATCAAAGGTTACGGGAGTCTTGCATACGGTAAAATTTCCATTCAGAAGGTCTTGTACGTTGATGGTCTTGGTCATAACTTGTTTAGCATTGGACAACTTTGCGATAAAGGATTGGAAGTCAATTTCAAAGCCAATCGGTGCAACATTGGATCTGGAGAAGGAAAAGAAATCCTCGCAGGAAACAGAAAAACAAACTTGTACTCCATTGACCTAGCCTCCGTTAATCTGAAAAAGGATGTCTGCTTACTGTCAAAAGCTACATCTAAAACAGCTTGGCTATGGCATCGTCGTCTTTCACATCTGAACTTTAATGAATTAACCAAGCTAGCAAAAGGCGGGTTAGTTAAAGGGCTACCAACTCTCAAATTTCAAAAGGAGCAGTTGTGTGCCGCATGTGAAAAAGGAAAGATGACTAGAGCTTCACACAAATCCAAATCCGAAAACTCTTCAACGAGAGCACTGGAACTGCTACATATGGATCTGAGTGGACCCATGAGAGTACAAAGTATCAATAAGAAAAGATATGTATTGGTGATAGTTGACGACTACTCACGATACACATGAGTTTTCTTCCTGAGGTCCAAATCAGATGCTACCGAAATCATCATAGACTTCATCCGGAAAACTCAAGTGAAGTTGCAACTTTCAATTCAGTCAATCAGATCAGATAACGGCACAGAATTCAAGAAGAAATCTCTTAAAATCATTTTTGAATTCTGTAGGAATCACACATCAGTTTTCAGCTGCTAGAACTCCACAACAGAATGGTGTCGTTGAACGAAGAAATCGGACACTAGTGGAATCAGCAAGAACGATGCTGGCGTATTCCAATCTTCCGTTATTCTTATGGGCTGAAGTTGTTGCAACAGCTTGTTTCACAAAGAATCGTTCAATAATCAATAAACGATTTGGGAAGACTCCTTATGAACTAATAAATAAACGGATAACTAATTTTAAATTTTTCCATGTCTTTGGATGCAGATGCTTCATACTAAATGACAAAGACAACCTTGGAAAATTTAATCAAAAAGCTGATGAAGGTATTTTCATAGGTTACTCGAAGGAGTCAGTCGCTTTCCGTGTCTACAACAAGCGTACCAAGACAGTCAATGAGAGCGTCAACGTTAAATTTGATGAAGGAGTGGTAATGGCTTCTAAACATACCAGTTCAGGACCCGAACCTAACAAGCCGACTTCTATGAAGTGAACTGAAAAGAATGCTAGAAAATTCAGAATTAAATAAATTGTTTGAGAATTTCTATGAAGACTACTTTGAGAAGCCCAAAATTAATGTTTTAAATTTGGTGCCTGACAGGATTACTGAAGATCCCGTCGTAGTCTCGGATCATTCTCATCAACAAGTATCAGAAGAAACTGGAGAAGCTTCCAACAGATGTGCACTTGCCAACTGAGAGTGTACAACCTATTCAACCTCCACAATCTTCTGAAACCCCCTTAACATCTGAACATTCAGAAACTCCTATCTCAGATACCCTACCGTCTATATCTGAAGCCATCCCCCGTCTTCCCTATTTAGACCTAAATCCCAATCAAGACCACATCCAACCATATCCACATATTTTCAAGTGGACTAGAAATCACCCAATAGAAAATATCATTGGTTATCCTTCTACTTCCGTCCAAACCAGAAGAGCCACAATAAACGAGTGTCTATATTCCAATTTGCTTAGCAAAATAGAGGCGAAGAATGTGAAAGAAGCTCTTCTGGACGCTGATTGGATTGTTGCAATGCAAGAAGAACTGAATCAGTTCGAACGGTTGAAGGTCTGGAGACTTGTTGAGCGACCTAAAGATAAATCTATCATTGGCACGAAGTGGATCTTTAAGAACAAGAAGGATGAACATGGAGTCGTCATTCGCAATAAAGCACGACTCGTTGCCAAAGGATACAGTCAACAAGAAGGGATCGACTATGATGAGACGTTTGCACCTGTTGCAAGAATAGAAGCGATTAGGATGTTTTTAGCTTTTGCTGCTCATAAAAATTTCACTGTTTATCAAATGGATGTTAAAACTGCGTTTTTAAATGGGGAATTAAATGATGAAGTATATACATATCAGCCCAAAGGCTTTACTAATCCTTCGAAACCTGATCATGTATATATTTTAGACAAGTCACTGTACGGCCTTAAACAAGCACCACGTGCTTGGTATGATGCCCTTTCAACATACTTGTTGAAATGTGGATTCAACAAAGGTGCAGTTGACACAACCCTGTTTATAAAATCTCAGGGGCCGGATATTATAGTAATACAAATATATGTAGACGACATAATATATGGGTCTACAAATCTTGAATTTGGTAAGAAATTCGCATTCTTAATTTCCCAGAAATTCGAAATGAGCATGATGGGAGAAATAATTTTTTTCTTAGGATTACAAGTTAAACAATTGACTGATGGTATTTTTATAAATCAGTCAAAATTTATTCAAGACATGTTAAAGAAATTTAACATGGTTAACAGTACTCCTATGAAAACTCCCATGGCTCCGGATTCAAAGTCAAAACTCGATGAGGACATTTCAGGGAACCCTGTAGATGTGACTCATTATCGAGGAATAATTGGGTCAATAATGTATTTAACAGCCAGTAGACCGGATATTATGTTTGCTATATGTGTGTGTGCTAGATATCAGGCGAATCCAAAAGAATCACATTTAGCTGCCGCTAAAAGAATTTTAAGATATCTGAAGGGAACACAAAACCTTGGGTTGTGGTATCCCAGAGAATCTTCATTCAATTTAACTGCTTTTTCTGACGCTGATCACGCAGGTGATAAGATGGACAGAAAAAGTACGTCAGGTGCAGTTCAATTCTTAGGTGACAAACTCGTCTGCTGGTCATCCAAGAAACAACACTGCGTTTCATTGTCTACAGCTGAAGTAGAATACGTTGTTGTTTCATCATGATGTTCTCAGGTGTTGTGGATGAAAATCCAACTGCGAGATTACGGGTATACACCACAGAAGATTCCTATATACTGTGATTCTCAGAGCGCAATTACTATTGCATCAAATCCTGTGCAACACTCAAAAACAAAACACATCGACATTCAGTATCACTTTATTAAGGATCATGTTGAAAATGGGAATATAGAATTATACTTTGTTCCTATGGAATACTAACTAGCTGATTTGTTTACCAAAGCATTAGATGAAAAAAGGTTTAATTTTTTGGTATACAAATTGGGTATGTAGAATCATTAGGTTTAATAATTCAGTAGTTTCAATTTATAATTTTAAATTAATATTTTTATTGATTCTAAGCTGATGTTAAATTCATGAATTTTAAAAGTTCAATTTTTTCGGAATTTAACAGATCTGAATTGTCATGTGCATGGGGAGCAGAAAATAATTCTTATCCGATTTTGAGAAAATCTGATAAAATTATCTGATATCTTGTAGGGTGAGCTGACTTGAAAAATACGATATGCATCTGAAGGGGAGCAGCATTCTAAAATTCAAGGGGGAGCATTTTATATTTTTAAATTTTTTTTTATTTTTTATTTTAGTTATTTTTTTTTGTTTTTGTTTGTGTGAATTTTCAAATTTTTTTTGGTTTTGTTTAAGTCTGTTTTATTTTTATTTTTTTGTTTTAGTTGTAATATTTTTTTTGAAAGGATATTGGGTTTTTAATTAATGGGTTTATATTTGGTGAAAATGGGCCGGCTAAAGTCAAAGTTTAATTCAAAAATGGGCCGGGTACCGGGTACTTTCAAAATTTTGAAATTCAACTATAAAGTTGAATTTCAAATTCCAAATTACACTTTTCTGAAAAACCTACTATTCACCGTCTTCTTCGAAAAGCTTTATTCCCCATTAGAAAACCTCAAAACCCCAATATCTTCGATTGTTTCAAGAGATAATTGCATCATACTGTGAGTAATTCCTTTTGTTTCTTGTTTTTATATAGTTCATTTCAGTTTCTGTTGTATATGTAAATGTGTTCGTATGTCCGTATATGGGTGTTCATGGTGTTTCCAATTTCTTGTTTCTTAAAGTGAAATTAAATGTGTGGTGGTTTTCGGTTTATGAATCTGAACATATATCTGAAATTTCATGGTTCAATTTCAATCACACAAACAAAAAATTGAAATTTTTGTTCAAATGAGTTCGAGTTCATCTTTTTCTGAAATTTGGATTTTTAACAACTTTCTTGTTGTTTTTAATCAAAGTTCAGTAAAACAAAGTTCTTTGAAGTTGTTTTTCGAGTGGGACACAATTTTTAAATCATTGAAAAAGTCACTGGAATCAAAAGTTTGTAAATCAGTGTGTAGGGACTTTAACATTTTTTTAAGAACATTTTCTCGAAAAACATTATAATCGAGAATATACTCAGTTTCATTCGAGTTGAATACTACACCACTCGAGAAAGTTTTAGTTTAGATCGAGTTGATTGTTTCATCATTCGAGAAATGTTATGTTTGATTCGAGTTAATCACTTTGTCAATCGAGTTGAACATAAGATTTGATCGAGTTGGACTTAAGAATTGAACAAGTTTGTCTTAGGCTATAATCGAGTTGGTCTATATACTCTTTCGAGTCTTTTCATGACTCATTCGAGTTGGACTTAAAAAACACTCGAGTCATTTCATGTTTCATTCGAGTTTGTAACTTCTTTCATTCGAGTCTAGATGTATTTCATTCGAGTTAATTTGTTAGGCACAAAAAGGCCTCAGTCAAACCTGTTCTACATCTGAGCGGGAGATTTATAATCAAACCTATTGATGCATTTGAAGGTTGAATTTAAGGCCTGTTATATGTCTTATTAAAACCTGAAAATGATTTGCAATATCAGTCTAAAGCTGTTCTATATGTTGCATGTGTTGCAACTAAGACAGTTTGTCCAAGCTGCTCTGTCTGCTGAACAGGCTGGACATAAACTGTCTACGCTGCTCTACACTGGTGAGCAGCTTGGGCAATTTTAAAGTGTTTTGTTCTTTGTGAACAGAACCTGTTCTTTGTGAACAGGCTAAACACTTTATGGAATATGTTTCCAAGTCATCATGTATTGTTTTTGACTACAAGATCAGTTTACAAAGTCGAAGACAAAGTGGAAAACAGAACTGCTCAGACTGCCCAAGCTGTTCTGTAACATGAAGACAAAAGGTTATTTGAAAAAGGGTGACAGACCTTTTTCTTATATCAAAATAGGCCTTTACAAGGAAGAAAGACGCAAAGTTGACATTCTAAATTAGTTAAAGGCAATGCAACAGTAGACAAAGTAAAAAGACAAAAGTTCTGCACATGTGAAGACAAGTCTGCTTTTCAAAAAAGTGCAGAAAAGGTTATGTTGTCTTTTCAACAAGACTTCTCCTTTTCATTCCGTCCAATGAAGATGTTTCTCTTAGATCCTCTGAATGAGTATAAAAGGAAGCTTCTAAGGACAGAAAGTTGTGTGAAGAAAGCTAAGTGCTGAAACCAAGAGTGAACGTGCAAGTGTGTTTTTCATGCATGAAAGTCTGCTGTGTAATTCAGTATCTGTGTGTCTAAGCTGTTTTACATAAGCTGTTCCCTTAAAGTCTTGAAAACCCAGTGAGTGCCTCTTAGTGAGTGTATTCATTGTATACTAGTTTGAGTTTGTCTTAGACTTGTGAACATACTGTTGTATCTGTCATCTCAGCTTGAACTATTCCGCATTCAAGCTTGTTTGTAATTAACAAATTGTTGATAATGCATACAAACATTGAGAAAATAGTGTGTAGTTTTTAAATTGATGTATTCACCCCCCCTCCCCTCTACAGCTTAAAGCTATTTACTTTGGGAACCTCTCGGGACCTACAACTGGTATCAGAGCAGTTTAGAGTGTGTGTCATTCTAGATCTCTCATTCTCCCAAGTTTCCATGGACAACAGTGCTGCAAATTCTTCTTACTATGACAATGGCTCTATGGGCAAACCTCCAAAATTTAATCATCAAAACTTCTCTGGTTGGAAGTGCAGAATGATGCTCTATTTAGAGAATCTGGATGTACAACTACCAGAGATAGTGATGGAGGGTCCCTATGTGCCAACCTCTGTTACTACAATAACTCCAGCGGTTGAAGGAGCTGCTCCTGAAATCAGGACCTTTGAGAAAGCTAAAGCTCAATGGTCTGATGAAGACAAAAGACTGGTGGCTCTGGATGCAAAGGCCAGGAACAACCTGGTCATTTCTCTTCCTGATGATGTGTTCAAACAGGTTGAGAAAATGAAGACAGCAAAAGAGATGTGGGATACTTTGTGTACAGTCTATGATGGACCCACAATCACACTGGACAACAGGATTAACAATCTTGTTAGACAGTATGAACTCTTCTTTGCTAAACCAAAGGAGACTCTCACTGAAACCTACACCAGGTTTACTGCTCTAGTGAATGATCTCAAGTCTGTTGGGATCACTAAGGATAGTCTTACCCTGGTGAATAAATTTCTGGACATTCTACCTGAAGAGTGGAATTACTTCTCAACAATTCTAAGGAACTCAGATACTATCAGAAGTATGGATCTGGTCAACTTGTATGGATCCTTACTGAATGATGAACAGTCAAGGCAACAAAAGAGAAATGCCTTGGAAATGTCCAAAAGAGGTGCAGCCTTTGTGGCTAATGTGAGACAGCCTGTAAATCAGGTGAGTGATGTGTTCACTTAACCTGATCAACAGGATGATGACAAGGAGGAGGTGTCAGATGAAGAAGATACTGCAGATCTTGCTGAACAAGATGATGAGCAAATGATAGCTATGCTTGTCAAAAGGTTCAACAAGAAAAGGTTTGGAAGAAACATGCTGCAAGGAAATTCAGGTGCTGGCAAAAAGAAGGCATTTGATAAATCCAAGGCTGAGTGTTTCAAATGTGGCAAAACTGGTCATATAGCTGCTGACTGTGTGTCAAAAGATGTTGGTCAGTCATCCAAACCATACAAGACAAACAAGGATGATGGTTATAGGGTTAAGTACCTTATGGCCATGGCTAAGCTGAGGAAGTTGGAAAACTCAGTGGGTTCCAACAGCCAAAAGGGACTTATGGCAGAGACTTGTGATTGGGAGGAATCTGATTCCTCATCTGATGAAGAAGACAATCAATGTCTGATGGCCAACACTGATGTCCCATCAACAAGCAGTTTCAAACAGGATATGGCTGAAGCTGAAACTTTCAGCAGCTTAGAGAACTGGAATCCTACTATGATGTATAAGGTACAAAATTTTATGGCTTACAGTTCTGAAGAAAAAGTTAAAATGTTTGAATATATGCTTGTTGATCTAAAAGCTGCTGTTGAGAAGCATGATGCTTTACTATCTGAAATCTCTAAACTTAAAACTGATCTTAAAATTAAATCCAGTAAACTGGACAGTTTCCATAAGTTGGAAACTGAGCTTGATGAATTAAAACACATCAACTCTATTTTACTGGAAGAAAAGAGAGAAACAGATATAAAGCATGCTAAGCTTCAAAAGATAGTTGACTCTTGGTGCCAATCTGCACAAAAAGTCAGCCATTGTATAAGTCAACAGATCCCTGCACAAATCCAAGCCTATCTTGGAGGGGATCTTGACCACAGCTTCTATTGTTGAGATCAATAATCTGAAAGAAGATTTATCCACTCTTGGTGAACTTCCAAACACATTCATTCAAAATGTGAATGGTAAACTAATCTCAACAAATAGGTTTGTCAGGGCTCAAAACACTGACAGCTTGTGTGAATTTAGCTCAAAAGCTGATGTTGGAATTTGTTCTCCATCAAGTCAGTCTGCTAAGTGCTCTGCTGGTTCACACAAGCAAAAGAAAGGAAAACATGTTCAAACTGAAGTTGTGGATACTAAACCTGTTGATAAAACAGGTTCTGAGTCCAGAGCTGATGGTAAAAAGTATGTTAATCCTTTTGATGCTAAACACTTTGAAAACAAGTTTTCAAAAGGTAAGCAGCCTGTTTCCAACAAGGGTAAATATCATGTTGAAAACAAAACTGCTGTGATTTCAAATAAGTTTTCAAATCATAGTGGTAAACTGGTTTTAAATAAAAATAAGCTTCTCAAAACCAGACACAGTGAGTATGCTGATAGGCAGCATAAATCACAATTTAGTAGGGGCAAAGGCAAAGCCATTTCTCAAACTGAGATAATTGGGAATAAGTTTTCCAAACCTGTGGAAGCTCAAAAGCCAATCAAGCTCCCTGTCTTTGACATCTGTCCTCCTAAAAAGAGGAAAGAAGAGACAGCCAAAGCTGTGGCTATTGAACTCTCCACCCAAGCTGTTGATTCATCAAAAAGTAATAAAATTGCTAAACATGCTGATAGAATCAACAAAAATAGCTCAGAATGTGAATCTGAAAGATCTTCTTCCAAAAATCCTAAAAAGAGAAAATGTTACAAATGTGGAAAGAAGACACATCTGGCCAAGGATTGTCCTGAATCTGAGGACATGAGGCCTGTTGACTCTGTTGTTTCCATCACAGCTGTCACAAGCAGTGTTGGAAATATCACAGTCACTGAAAGTGGTATTCAAGCTGAATCCATTCAAATAGGGAATATTAGTGTGGATATTTCAAGTCCATCAACAAATGTTGATGAAGTAGGAGAACTCATCTCTGTGATGAGTTCCCCTAAAAATGACTAATAATTCTATTATCACTCTGCAGGAAAAACAACCTTCCCAGATTTGGTACTTGGACAGTGGCTGCTCAGGGCACATGACAGGTTCTAAAGAATTGCTGAGTGATCTCAGGCCTGAAAAAGGGCCAAAAGTCACCTTTGGTGACAATGTACAGGGATCCACTGAGGGATATGGAACTCTTAAAGCTGGTACTGCAGTGTTCAAAAGAGTAGCCTACGTGGTTGGGCTAAAACATAACCTTGTTAGCATAAGTCAACTGTGTGATGCTGGCTACAAGGTTAACTTTGATGAGCACCTGGGTTACATATTGGATCCCCAATGCAAAGTTGTGCTATGTGCTCAACGAAAGAAAGGTGTATATGTTGTAGATATGCATTCTGCTGACCCCACAACTGAAACCTGTTTTCTCACAAGAACAAATGCTGATCTAAACTGGCTATGGCACAGAAGACTGTCACATCTGAACTTCAATAATATCAACAAACTCTGTAAGAAAGAGTTGGTGACAGGTTTGCCTTCTATGACTTTTGCTGAGGATAGATTACGCACAGCTTGTGAGAAAGGCAAGTAGAGAAAAACATCTTTTAAATCCAAACATAATTTCTCTATTGATACTCCACTCTTCTTAATCCATATGGACTTGTTTGGACCTGTTAATGTCCCAAGTCTAGGAGGAAGAAGATACACTCTTGTAATGGTTGATGAGTTCTCCAGGTACACATGGGTGATCTTTCTAAAGAGCAAAGGAGAGGCTGCTAGAGAGATTATTGGATTTGTCAAAAAGATGGAAATGCTGAACTCTGCCCAAGTAAAGCAGCTTAGAAGTGATCATGGTACTGAGTTCAGAAACAGTACTCTTGAAGACTTCTGTGAAGAGAAAGGAATCACTCAAAACTTTTCAGCAGTAAGAACTCCTCAACAAAATGGAGTTGCTGAAAGGAGAAACCGAACTCTCATTGAAGCTGCCAGAACCATGCTGTGTGCATTAGGTTTACCTTCATCATTTTGGGCTGAAGCTGTTAACACTGCCTGCTTCACCCAAAACAGATCCTTAGTGGTGAAAAGATTCAACAAGACTCCCTATGAGCTGCTCAAAGGGAGGAAGCCAAATGTCAGTTATTTCCATGTGTTTGGATGTCCCTGTTTCATTCTGAATCAAAGGGACCAGCTGTCAAAGTTTGAACCTAAAGCTGATGAAGGTGTGTTTGTTGGCTACTCTGCTATCTCCAAAGCCTACAGAGTATACAACAACAAAAGAAAGGTGATAGATGAATCTATCAATGTCACCTTTGAAGAGTCCAAGAATGCTTCCACCAAAGCTGTTCCTGAATTAGTTTCAGGAGAACTTAACTTTGATGATCTGATGCATTCAAACAATGAAGAGGACTCAAAAGCTTCCACTACACCCAGTGTGGAACCTGTTAATCATGATGGACATGATGATGATTATGTCAATACATCCTGTGTGAATAAATGTACTGACTTAATTACAACTGCATGTCCAGAACCTATCAATGCTGATTTTCCCAGTTCCTCTGCTGATATGTTCAACAGTGGTCAGACATGTTCAACAAGTGAACAGGCTCAAGACAACAGTGTGTCTGAAAATCTTGAGAGCTGTTCAACAGGACCTGCTGAAGATGTTAACAACTCAGGTGAATCATCATTGAAAAATGATCCTAAGTGGATCAGGTGTCACCCCAATGATCAAATAATTGGTGACATCAACAAAGGGATACAAACTCGGTGGGACAGCTTAGGGAACTTTTGTATGTTCTCTAGCTTTGTTTCACTGATGGAGCCAAAGAAGGTGGATGAAGCACTAAAAGATGCCAATTGGATCACTGCCATGCAAGAAGAACTCAATCAGTTTGAGAGAAACAAAGTATGGAAGCTGGTCCCCGCTCCTAAAGGTAAAACTATAATTGGCACAAAATGGGTTTTCAGGAACAAGATGGATGAGCAAGGTCATGTCATTAGAAATAAGGCAAGACTTGTTGCTCAGGGCTACAGACAGGAGGAAGGAATTGATTATGATGAAACATTTGCTCCTGTGGCCAGGCGAGAAGCAATTCGTTTGTATCTAGCCTACGCTGCTCATAAGAGCATTAAGGTATTTCAAATGGATGTGAAGAGTGCATTTTTGAATGGGAAGCTGCAAGAAGAAGTCTATGTCAAGCAGCCTCCAGGTTTTGAAAATGAACAACACCCAGGATTTGTCTATAAGTTAGACAAAGCTCTCTATGGTCTCAAACAAGCCCCTAGAGCCTGGTATGACACTCTTACTGATTTCCTTATGAGCAATGGGTACTCCAGAGGTAAAGTGGATACCACACTGTTTATAAAGAAGGTGAAGTCTGACATTATGCTTGTTCAAATTTATGTGGATGACATAATATTTGGTTCTACTAATGAGCAGCTGTGCAAGAATTTTTCACTACTCATGAAATCTAAGTATGAAATGAGTATGATGGGAGAACTAACTTTCTTTTTAGGATTACAGGTTAAACAAACCTCAACTGGAATTTTTATAAATTAAAGAAAGTACACTTTAGATTTATTGAAAAAGTTCAAATTTGATCAAAGTTCTCCTATTAAAACCCAAATGGCAACCAATGTAAAATTGGATGCTGATGCCAGTGGTAAAGCTGTTTCAGTAACAGCTTACAAAGGCATGATTGGGAGCTTGCTATATTTAACTGCTAGTAGACCTGATATTATGTTTGCAACCTGTTTGTGTGCTAGGTTCCAAGCTGATCCAAAGGAATCTCATCTAGCTGCTGTTAAAAGAATCTTCAGATACCTAAAGGGTACACCAGGTTTGGGTCTTTGGTATCCCAAAGACTCAAGCCTTGAACTAACAGGTTATTCAGATTCTGATTTTGCAGGCTGCAGGCTAGACAGAAAAAGCACAACAGGTGGATGTCAACTCCTTGGTGGAAAGTTGATCAGTTGGAGTAGCAAGAAGCAGAACTCAGTGTCCACTTCTACTGCTGAAGCTGAGTACATTGCTGCTGGAAGCTGCTGTGGGCAGATTCTGTGGATGCAGCATCAGCTTGAAGACTATGGCCTTGTGTATAGGAAAACTCCTATTCTGTGTGATAACACAAGTGCCATAGCGATCTCCAACAATCCAGTATTTCATTCAAGAACAAAGCATATTGAAGTCAGACATCACTTCATCGGGGATCACATTCAAAAAGGTAATGTGGAAGTAAGTTTTATTTCCACAAATGAACAGCTTGCAGACATTTTCACCAAACCTCTGGATGAAACAAGATTTAATTACCTTGTCAGCAAGCTGGGCATGTTAAATAAAAGTGACTAAGTGTTATCTCAGGTCAATGAAGCTATATGTCTCACACTGCTCAAGTGTCTCAGAACAGCTTAGACTGAACAGGCTATGCGTGTTCTATACTTAGCCATTTTTCTGAAAAACTTGAACAGCTTGAGCATAGAACAGGCTGAACAACAAGTTGTGAGTCCAGCCTACTCTGATGGTCCAATCCTCAACCTGTTCATTCCTTCACACTGTCTTACAAGCCTTTGACTTGTAACCTGTTCCACTCTTGAACACAACCTGTTCTCACAAAAGAGGACAGGCTGAAGGCACAGTTTGAAGGAAGAACAGCTTGAAGATTGAATAACTTGTGTTGACCCTGCTCATCATAGGTTTGACCAACAGCGTAGACCAAAAGTTTAATTACCTTTCTTAACAATTAAGTTACTTAAATTATGTTTTTATGTAACTTAATTACTGCGGATAATGTGGATTTTGTGTGTTAGTGATTAAAAAGGTCAAGTGGTCTGACAAATGTTCTGACATGGACAACCGTTCCGTTTTCCGTTAACCAACATTTCAAATCAAACCCCCAAATCTTTTCTCTCTCATACACACGACTATTCAAATCCTATAAATACCTAAATACTGTTTCATCTTCGTCTTCCTCATCATTTCCAGAAATCCTCAAGAACCCTAAAAATCGACTAAGTGTCTTTCGCTTCTTCAAACCTCAAAATTTCCAAATGGCTTACCGACCTAATCCCTTTCTTCCAGTATTTGTTGGTGATGATGTTGTTAAACACTCGTCAGTCACCACAATGCTGACCATCAAGCCCACCAACTACATTGCTAACCTAACCATTCCCAAAAACTATGTGGGAAAAGGTTATGACCAAACGGTGGAGTTTCTGAAAGTTCATCCGTTGAACCACGCGATGACTGCATCTCCTGGTGTCCTGTACCAGGAGATGGTGTATGAGTTCTGGTATACCTGTGCCTACATCCCAGAAACCAAAGTCATCAAGGGCACCATACTCAATGGGACTCAGACCATTGAGATCAACACTCATCTGCTCAGGGAAGTTCTTCGACTCCCTGTGGTTGAACAATATGATCGACCACAGTCTGAAGATGAACAGATGAAGAATCTGTTGCACTTCTGTGGTGTAGCAGAACCAAAAGTTGGAGCAACACTGTTCAGGAAGGACCTCTCTCCTACCTACAGCTTCTTATTCGCCTCAGTGGTGATGTGTTTCAGCAGCAAAGTTGGTTCCTTTGACCAACTGAGCCGTGATGAAATCCCTGTAGTTCTGCAGCTTGTGGATGGAACTACCATGGACATGGCCAAATGGATTTTTGTAAATTTGAGGGACCTGGTGTAGCAAGAGTCAAGACCAGCTGCTGTTCGATATCCCAGGTTTCTGAGCCTCATCTTCAGACACGTTTGTGGTGAGCATATCTATAACTCTCAGCCTCTACTTAAGACTGCTGCATTCCCAGTTATAGGGAATAGAGTTTTCTATACTCCAGTCCTGCAAAATGAGCATCCTCTATCCACACCAATGAGGAGGCTATTAGGTTTAGTGGAAGGACCCTCTACTGTGAGGGTGGATCCAGAAGCTGCTGCTCCCATAACAAAATCCAAAGCCAGGTCCAAGCTTGTTAAAAGGACCCTGGCAACTGAAGCTGGGCCTGTGAAAAAGAAGGCCAAAACAGCTCAGCCTGAGTCTGTTCCTTTAGCCTCTGTGGCTGAGGAGGAGCAGACTCCTCACCCTGGTTCATTTGTTGAACCTCAAGCCTCTGTGGCTGGTGCCTCTGTGGCATCTGAGACTATGGAACAGGCCAACCCACCTGTTTCTGACCCAGTCTCAAAACCTGTCCAGTCTGAACCTCTCATTTCCTCTCCCCAATCACCCACTCCATCCATCCTCTATCACAGAAATCCATCTCCAAAAAGAAATCAGCCCACAAAACCACCTCCTCTATTCCCTCTCAACAGGGTTCAGTTGAAAAAGAAGCAACCCCAGCTGCCTCTCCTATTTTGGGAGTAGGTTCAGCTCATTTGGAGCCTGCTTCACTCCAATCCGAGCCAACCCAGAGTCAGCCTAGACCCTCTGGTTCCTCCCAAAAGGAACCAGTTGTACAAACGGAGATACCCACATCAACTATCCCAGCCTCCCAACAGGCTGAGGATATTGAAAGACAGGAGTCCTCTCCACTCCATACTGTGTCCACACTGTCCCCCACTCATATCTCCTCACACCCTGAGTCTGCACGAGGTGCCCACGCTGCTGGTATAGACCAATCAGCAGCTCAGCCTCAAACTTCTGCTCCCCATGATACAGCTGTTCTACACCAAACAGCTGCTGAGGGACCAACAACCCAAGCTGATGAACCTCAGGGATCACACCATCCCTCTGGTGAGGCTGCTCCCTCCATGCAAATTCCATCAGCAGGTTTCACCACTGCTGATGTTGAAATGCATATCCCATCTCCCAATGATGAGGTGCCTTTAAACCAAGGCACTGCAGAGGGAACCACCACTGGCCTTCATGAGGATGTTGCAGCACAAGCAGCATCTGAAAGGCCTTCAACATCAACCCCTTCTCCTGGTGATGCAGCTACAGCCGCTGCTGAAGGACCCCTTGACCCCTCCAAACTGGGCCATCTTACTTTTGCCCAGGCTATGGAGCTTCTGTCCAAAGTCTATCTTCCCTCTCCATCACATCCTCAAACACCAGCCTCATCATCTTCCTCTCCATCTACCCACTCAGAACAATCTACCCATACACCTCCATCTCCCAAAGACCTGCCTTTGAAGGATCAGCTTTCTTTGCTGACCAACAAAGTTGGTTCTTTGGAAAACACCATGAACTCTCTACCCTCCATCATATCAGACTCTGTGTCTGCACAGCTTCAGGGGTTCTTTGATTCGTTCAAGGCCTCTTTCCCTACCATTTCACAGCATGATCACTCTCCACAGCTGTTAGCACTCACTGCTCAGCTGCAAACTGTGTCCACCTCCCTCTCCTCTATTCTTTCCATTCAGCAGGACTCTGTGTCCTCAATGACAGCTATTTCCCAACAGCTGTCATCACTTCTTACTTCTTGCAACTCTACCCTTCCAGCCACTCTGGCTAGCTTACAAACTATGATTGGCTCCCTTTCTAACTCTGTGTCATCAGATCTTGCGGATGTGCAAGATTCTCTAGAACTTCATCTTGCACAGCTGCAAACTCTGCTGTTCACAGCGTCTGACAGGGAGAATATTGTTAAGCTTACATCCCTTGCTGATTCCCACTCCTCTTCTCTTCAGACCTGTCTTTCCCAGCTTACAGAGGTGAAGGATAACTTGGCTTTCTTAGTGACTAGCCTTGTTGGTCCTAAACCTTCTACTAAACCTGCTGGCAAGCCTGCTGACTTTGTGTCTTCAGGCAGACCAGGTGTTGAAGTCGCTGCTTCATCTCCTTCAAAGGGAGAGAAGTCATCTGCCTCGAAGACTAAGTCTAAGGGGGAGAAAACTTCTTCTCCTAAGGAGATACCAGTGTCTGCAACTCACACTGATCAGCCAGCAGATGTTTTTACAGGTACAGCTGAAGGTGCTTCTCAAGCTGCTCTGCCTACTCAGGCTGTCTCTCCAAACCCTGCTCAGTCTAAGGGGGAGGAAGTCATTCCTGAGGACAGGCCTAGCAGTAAAAGGAGGCACTTAATTCTAACTGAAGAAGAAGAAGAAGAAGAGGAAATTCCTGAGGCTGCTGTCACTACAGCAGCAGCTAAAGGAAAAGAAAAGGCAGCTGATGTTTCCATGCAGCAGAAAGAAACTGAAATCAGATTCCACAAGGCCAGGGCCAAGGAGATGGGTCTTCCTATGCACAAATATTTTGAGTTTAGAGAAGAACAGCTTCAAGCCCTAGAGGTCATGAGAAAGGAAGAAGAATCTGCCAAAGCTGCTAAATCTTTTGCACTCCAAGAAGCAAAGAAAATTAAAATTTCTACCTTGGAGGTGCAAAAGAAAATAATGGAAGCTGCTAGACAATCAGCAGGGGAAAAAGAGAAGGAAGTAGAGAAAGGTACTCAGGTCTCTGTGACCAAATCAACAGTACCCCATGCAAGAGCTCAATACCACTTTGACAACTTGGCTAGGAAAAAGTTTCATGATGTTGCTGAAAGAAGGCTAGCCAAGGAAGCAATTGTCAAAGTTGTCCCTGTATCAAGGAAAGGCAGTCAGTGGAAGCTTAAAATAACAAGGATGGGTGCAACAGGCTCAGAATTGGAAACTTATGACCACACTGATGTAGCACAGATGGGATACAGGGAGTGGATTGAGCTGGCAGTTGCCCTGAGTGAATCAAAGTCTGAAACTGCTAAAGAAATCAGGGCATATGTCAAGAAGTTGATGGAAAGAGTAAAGGATCTTGGCCTGATATCTAAGGAAGTTAGTGAAGGTGTCTTTGTGACACATCCAAAAATAAACGCGAGGAGAACAAGGAAGGATACAGAGATGGAGCTACTCCTTACACTGATTGAACAGGGCGACTATGCCATTGAAATAAAAGGAGTTGATCATAGCCTGCCTAAAGGAATAGAGTTTGAGGATGGCAAGATTATTGAAGAACCTGAGCTAGGGGCATTTTTTGTAGATCCCCTAACTCAGAAGAAGTGCTTCCAAAGAGCCTCAGAGCTGTACAAAGTTGATCTGAGACAACTTGCCGCCTTCAGACTTGCAGTTTCATTTAGGCAGTCTAGCAAATGGAGAGCAGCCGTCTGGGATCAGCTCAGAGGCTTCTATGAAAGAGGAGAGCTCAATGATCCCAAGTTCATGGTCATCAGAAGTGAAGTTGAGGAACTTGAGGATACAAGAGAAGAAATGGAAAAGATGTTCCAGGATCCCCCTCCAATGGAGTGAAGTCCATCTACCGTCTGGGTAGGTGAAGAATGGAAGCTGTCCATCAGTTGGACAGGCTTGCCATTATCTGCTCCCAACACAAACAGTCCAAATACTTTTGTACATTAGTTGTACATCATTACATAAGTTGTAATCTTTTCTTTTACATTAGTTGTAAAATACTTTAGTACATTAGTTGTACTCTTGTAAAAACATGTGTTGTTGTATGTAATCAAGAATCAGTGTATATATAAACTGATCTTTTACTTTACTGTAATGTTGTAATTTCAATTCAGCAAAATGTACTGTAAAAATATATAATGATTTTTTATAAGACCAGCTTAGACTGATTATTGCAAATAGGGGGAGATTGTTAGGCACAAAAAGGCCTCAGTCAAACCTGTTCTACATCTGAGGGGGAGATTTATAATCAAACCTGTTGATGCATTTGAAGGTTGAACTTAAGGCCTGTTATATGCCTTACAAAGCCTAAAGATGATTTGCAATATTAGTCGAAAGCTGTTCTATGTGTTGCATGTGTTGCAACTAAGACAGTTTGTCCAAGCTGTTCTGTCTGCTGAACAGGCTGGACATAAACTGTCTACGCTGCTCTACACTGGTGAGCAGCCTGGGCAATTTTAAAGTGTTCTGTCCTGTTCTTTGTGAACAGGCTAAACACTTTATGGAATACGTTTCCAAGTCATCATGTATTGTTTTTGACTGCAAGATCAGTTTACAAAGTCGAAGACAAAGTGGAAAACAGAACTGCTCAACCTGCCCACGCTGTTCTGCAACATGATGACAAAAGGATATTTGAAAAAGGGTGACAGACCTTTTTCTTATATCAAAATAGGCCTTTACAAGGAAGAAAGACGCAAAGTTGACATTCCTAAATTAGTTAAAGGCAATGCAACAGTAGACAAAGTGAAAAGACAAAAGTTCTGCACATATGAAGACAAGTCTGCTTTTCAGAAAAGTGCAGAAAAGTTATGTTGTCTTTTCAAACAAGACTTCTCCTTTTTCATTCCGTCCAATGAAGAAGTTTCTCTTAGATCCTCTGAGTGAGTATAAAAGGAAGCTTCTAAGGTCAGAAAGAACAAGCAAGCCAAAATAAGCTAAGTGCTGATACCAAGAGTGAACGTGCAAGTGTGTTTTTCATGCATGCAAGTCTGATTGTGTAATACAGTTTCTTTGTGTCTAAGTTGTTCTACATAAGCTGTTCCTATAAGTCTTGTAAACACAGTGAGTGCTTCTTAGTGAGAGTATTCATTGTTAACTAGTTTGAGTCTGTCTTAGACTAGTGAATATATTGTTGTATCTGTCATCTCAGCTTGAACATTTCCGCATTCAAGCTTGTTTGTAATTAACAATTTGTTGATAATACATACAAACATTGAGAAACTAGTGTGTAGTTTTTAAATAGCTGTATTCACCCCCCCTCTACAGCTTAAAGCTATATACTTTGGGAACCTCTCGGGACCTACAACATTTGACTCAGTTGATGAAGTAAACACATGTAATTGTTTTGTAAGATGAAGTATCTGATCTTCCAAACTTTTGATAATGACTAAATTTGAATTTCTGTCATGATCAAATGATTGGTAATCAGATTTAAATAATTGTTCTTTGATTAAGAACATTTGTCTTTCATCTTCAAACAATTCAGATTTTGATTTAAAATCTTGTTCTTTAAGTAAGAACTCATGTCTTTCCTTCTCAATCAAATCTTAAGTTAAAGAAAACTCTTGTTGAAGAGCAAAAATTTCTTCATTTTTGTTTAAAATACAATTCTGATCAGTTTGTTTTGTCTTAGAAAGTGTATCTTCAAGATCCTTAACTTTCTTGTTTAGTTCAGATCTTTCAGACACAAGACATTTTAGTTGAGTTGTACTTTGAAAATTCTCTTGTTTAAGCTCATCAAGTTCTTTATTCAACTCAGATATTTTCAAATTAAGAACAGGACTCTCAGAACTTTGTTTTTCTTTTAAGCTCAAAAATTCTTCGTTCAGTAATCGTACGTCACGTAAAGCCAAAGCTTTATCAGTATTTAACTGAACAAGAATGTCATAATTGTTCTTACGAATCTTTTCAGATTCAGTAAGTTTTGCAATAAGGTCAGACTTCTCATCTTCAAATTTTTTATTTAAATCAGATATTTCTAACTAATAAGCAGATTTCTTAGAGTACTTTTGATTATCCTTTAAGCTCTGAGTTTTTAATTCCTCTTTTAAGATTTGAATTTCTTCGTTCAGTATTCTTACATCACGTAAAGCCAAAGCTTTATTTGTATTTAACTGAACGAGGATATCATAATTGTTCTTACGAATCTTTTCAGATTCAGTAAGTTTGACAATCAGCTCAAACTTTGAAATTGTTCAAACACCATTATGAATTGCAGAAAAATGAAATTCCAAGATCTTTTATGGAAAAATGAGTGAATTCTGATAAAACTTTGAGAATTATCTCTGAATATGATAACTTGTGAAAAAACAGCTTTGAATTGACTTTTTGACTTTGAAATTTCAGCTTTTCTGTAGAAAAATGCTCGTATCTTTTTTCTGGAGTGGATTTGGGCCTCGAAAATTTAGCAAACCGGATTTTCCGGTTCATGTAATCGTAGATATCTGTTCGAGCTTCGATTTGACGTATGGTAGGCCTTCTAACGATGTTCCAGACAAAAGTTATGGCCAATTTAAGCAGCTAAGGTCAAACAGTCAAAAGTATGATGAAACTCGAATGAATAAGTATCAAACTCGAACAATGAAGGCTCAAACTCGAAAAAAAAAAATCACCAATCTCGAATGAAGAAGTATAAAACTTGAATGATTGAGAATGAAACTCGAATGAACTTGTAGTCCAACTCGAATTACTCTATATGAAACTCGGTTGATGAATAATGCAACTCGGATGACTCTCTTTGAAACTCGATTAAAGAAGCAATAAACTTGATCAATAAAGCATGAAACTCGATCGATAAAGCATGAAACTCGGTCAAATCTTTATAAAACTTGATCACTTCTTTGTAAAACTCGAATAACACTATGAATTTAGTGTTGCCCGAGTTTGATCAGATCTGATAAAAATCAAGTTCATAAACACAATTTTTGAACAAAAATTCACCAAATGACCTCAAATTATGATCGAGTGTGCGTTTTTCACACAGAAACAACTTTTGTTAAACAACTTTGTCTAATTTCAGATTAAAAATCCAAAAATATACAAAAAACGTGAAGAACACAAAAGTTTTCCAAAATCAGTAAAATTCAAATTACTTTCTGTGTGTTTGGATTTAGAATCTGAAACTTATATCAATTAATTCAAATTTAAAAACGTCACCTTCGATCCAATTATTACTTCTTTTCATCAACAGAATCAAAAACCATAAGAAATTTTCTAAAATCTCAAAATTTCGATGAAACAATTTTCAGATTTAAATTCACTCAGATTTTTCCATATTAGGCTCTGATACCAAATTGTGAATTCAACTTTTATGCAATTCATTCAACATTAAACATAAACATAAACATATGAACAATCAACATCAATCACAGTATATTGAAGGGTTAAGGTCTTACAATAGCAACCAACTTTTGAAAATGTATCGATATGGTACGTCTACTTTTTTAATTGTCTATATGGTACGTGTACTTCATTTTTCTATATTGATATGGTCATTCTACATAATAGAGCCCGGTTTTTACATACAAAACAGGGTTTTAATGGTATGAAAAACAGGGGTCTATTACAAATATGGTCATATCGGTATGAAAAATTGAAGTACATGTACCATGTGGACATTTAAAAAAGTAGACGTACCATATTGATAAATTTTCAAAAGTAGGTTACTATTGTACGACTTTACCCCTATATTGAATGATTAAAGAGAGAATATTACTTTGAGGGTTTCGGTGACTTGCACAACACTTTTATTCTCTCTAGATCCGTGTACTGCTTTTTTGTGATCTATGTATTATTCTGTCAACTGAACTATATATATATATACACAATTTAGAACTATTGTGTATTTACAATAAAATCCCTGAACTATTACAAAATATTGTTTTCAAATCTATTTATAATTGTACCCAACATAATATGTAATCAGTTAATATTATACCGAAATATGCTAGAAAAAACAAATAAGAAAAAAAATAATAAGATGATAAGACTTGAAATCAACCGAACAAAACATTATACAACTTTTTATTTTGGCATTGAATTGAGATTAAATATATTTTTTTTCTTTTCATCACAAAATCTAATGTATTGTATGTTGTTGTAGGTTGAATGTGCAACAAACCAATGTTTCTCAATATTATATTGATAGTGTTTTGTTTTACTATAAATAATTTATATAGTAAAAGTTTAAAAAAATGAATTATATAAAACTCTTAACAGGGATTTGATATTAAGAATTAATTTAAGTTGGGTAATAATGATATTTTGAAGTCTAGTTGAAAGGTAAAATAAATAAGGGTAGAATGATTATTAACTAATAGGTAATATTAATTATGAGTTTTAAAATAAATAAATTATTAAATATGGGTATATATGATATTAATAATGTTTAAGGGAGAGATATATGAGATTTTGTTACCTTAATATATTGTAAGTTAAATTTAGTATTTTATTTGTTTTAATATAAATATTTTGTTAGCCTAATACGTTGTAATTTAAAAATAGTATTTGTTGGTTTTGATTTACAAATTTGTACATTAATACGTTTTATTCATTTTCACTTAAACATTTTGTTTATCTTTACTTAGGGATTAACATAGTAAAATTGTAAATTAAAACGAATGAAATGCTAAACTGAAATCAAAATGTACTAGCACAACAATATATTTAAATCAAAACATATAAAAAATAAATTTAAATCAAAATGTAGTAGCATAAAAAAATATTTAAATGAATATAATAAATTAGTAACCTTAAATCAAAACTTATTAACTTAATGCATTAGTAAATTTAAATCAATACTTATTAACGTAATGAAATAGTTTGATGGAAAAGTTTAAATAATAAAAATATACAAATAGTTTAATCAAATAAATATAAAACAAATACATATTTGATAAATAAATTGAACATAAAAGAGACATAAATTAACTAATTAAGTATAAAAATAAAAATAATTTTTAACAAAATAAATATAGATTTATTTACAAAATAAATAGGTATAATTAATAATAAAGGTTATATGCTGAAAATAGCAACCACTTTTTGTATTTTTACCGATTATGGCCACATTATTTAATTTTATCATTAAATAGCATCAACTTTTATAATTTTTTTTACCAAAAATAGCAATATGTGACCTCGTAACCTGCTTTAGCAGGTCACCAACAACCAAACACCCCTTAATTGTAAATCAAACACTTCATACAACAACTTTTTAACTTTTACAAATAACAACAATTAATTAATATTTTAAACAAAGTATGTAAAATAGTTACCCAAAACTTAAGAACAAAAGTAAAGTACATGATTTTTTGTAGAACACAAAGAACACATCATATTATAATTAAAATCGTTTAAGACAAAATCGATGTTCATAAGTCGTTCAAACATGAATGATTAAACAACACTAATGAATATGAAAGCATTGAATCCATGAAAACAAAATCAGAATCCTTTAACAACATACTTAAGATGGTGGTGCTCAATAACGCAAATCTAAGTATACCTGAAACAAAACATTTAGGACAAACTTTAACTAAAGAACACATCCAAACTGGAGAATTCATTAAGAAAATGATTTTTAGATCCATGGATCCTTTGACCATATCAAGATCTAGGTTTTAGGCAGCGAACAAACCCTTCAAATTTATCGAGAAACAATCTTTGTGTTGAAAGAAAAAAAGCCCAGAATAAAAGTTCAAACAAAAAAGTTTATCACCAAATGATCTATATATGGAAGACAAAACTCGATCAGAGAATGAAACCTAATCAGTGAACAAATCTTTCAAATGTGAACAAAACCTTTGAATACACATGAACACTAATTAATATCGTACAAAATCTTCGTTGTAAACAAACAAATACCAAGAAATAACCACAAGTTGTGGTTCGGTGTGCTTTTCTTCAAAAAAGCAAACAGATGTTAATTGAACCGTATCGATACTTGTGTGTGTGTGTGTGTGTGTGTGTGTCTATATATATATATATATATATATATATATATATATATATATATATATATATATATATATATATATATATATATATATATGATTTATGGTTTTTGTCAATCATACACACACACAAGTATATATTTATTATTTTAATTTATGAAGTCATAGAAAATATTAAAACATTAAAAGATAGATTTTCTAACATTATAAATGGTAGTAAAACATTAAAAGAAGATTGTTGGTTACCAACATTCATTAGTACTCACGTTGATTTAAATAAGAAACAAAAACGACACCAAAGCGTAAAAGATAACTGAAGAATCAAACCGCAAAGAATCCCACAAACTCTGTTTTTTATTTTTAAAAAAACTCACTTTTGGTTTTCGGTTTCGGTTTATATAAAAAACACACCATGCACAAACTACTTATTATGTTCTTGAGTGTTGGCTAAATATTTTATACACCTTGGTTAAAGTTTTATTAATTATTGTTATCGGTAAAAGTTAAAAAGTTGTTGCTATTTACAAACTGGGGGTGTTTGGTTTACAAATTAGAGGTGTTTGGTTGCAGGTGAGATGCTTTAACAGGTTACTAGGTCATATTTTGCTATTTTGGGTAAAAAAAAATACAAAAGTTGGTGCTTTTAGTGATAGAAATTAAATAAAGGCCTATAATCGGTAAAAATGCAAAAAAGTTGTTGCTATTTTTAGCATATAACCCTACATAATAAAAATAGAGTCAATTACAAAAATAGGCGCTGTGGATAAAACTTTGGATTCAATCATTGTGGTTTCAATTTTGCATGAACTGTCCTTAGTTGCATTGTTTACTTGCAGAAATGGTCTCGTTGTCTCAATTTTTTTTTTCCTATATGACAATTATACCCTTTTCATTAATTACAATTTTGGTCCCTTTCTTTTCATGAATTTTGTTTTTTTTTTATAATTTAATTAATTTATTGTTATTTATTTTTATTATTTAAGATGTATTTATTTTTATTAAAGTTATCCTCTTACCTAATTAATTAATTTATTTGACGTTCCTATTTTGTATTTAAATTATTTATTACCAATTTATTTATATTAGAATTCGTTATTTTAATATTTATATGTTTTTCGTATTTGGTATGTTTTCATCTATTTATTTCATTGCGTTAATACATATTTATTTCATTATACTTTTTTAATGAAAATATATAAACTTAGGATTTGTAACACCCCGACTCCCGAGCAGGTACATGTAATTATCCTAATGACTAATTATAATAGTGATTATTGCATTGGTCCAATTGCGTCCCGTATAGTGGATTATACGTGTCGGGACGGTGATTACGTGGATCCGGGATATAATTTTAGTGGATAAACTATAATTATGGATTCACGGGATTAAATGGGATATATTGATATACATAGTGGATTTTAATATTGGGGTCGGGTATCGGTGTCGATCCCACGATATAACCGGACCCGTATATGTGCGTAAATGTGTGTGACGCTGCTTTCTTTCTTCCTTTTTGTGCAAATTTAAAGAGAAAAGTGTGTGTGTGTGTGTGTGTGTGTGTGTGTGTGTTTGTGTGTGAATCCTTGCTGCTGGAGCTTGAATTGAAGCCAATAACAAGTGATTGAAGTTGCAAAAATCAGATTTGAGGTCTCCAAGTTGTGTTCTTAAGTTTAAGGTAAGGAATCCTCCAAATTAGATGTGATTTTTGTGTGTAAACATTGTGATATGATGGGAATTGGTTAAAGTATGTTTTGGGAGTTTATTAGTATCAATTGTGTGTATATATCTGCTGGAAATCGGAGTTTTGGGTGATTAATTCTCCTGGGCAGAAATGAAACAGAAACAGGAGACCTGTTCCTCATCGAGAGCGCGGTCGCGACGTGCCAAGCGCGACCGCGATAACTATTTCGAGTGCGGGCTGCGACCGGGCCAGTGCGGCCGCGATCTGGGCCAGTTGGGCTTGGATCGGTTTGGGCTTTGGGGGTCCGTTGGGCTGTTTGGTGGGGTTCAATCAGTTATAATATGTGGTCGTCATTCCTGTTAGCCTCCACGGGCGTGGCTTGGCTCCAGGGGGGAGGGATTCCCCAATAGAGATGAGAATCTCTTTCTGTGTTGGATCTCTAGTATCTCTGATTAGAGGGGGGTTGGAATGTGTTATGCCACGTAGTGTAGGGCTGCCATGTGACATGCGATATGTGCTTATGTGAGTTTTGCAGTGTCTAACCCTTGTGTACTCACGAGCTGCGAAGCTTACGTATTCGAGTCTGATGTGTGTATCAGGGTAATCGAAGATAGGACCGCCAGCTCCTGAGCGAAGATAGGAGCGTGACTTGCTGTTGCCGATGGATTCCGCATTTTGTTATATGTATGTGTTCCTTATACTGTTGGGGAAACTATGGGTCAGCTATCCGAGTTTGTCTGTGGATATTAGGATCTGGGTCGGGTTTTGTATGTTGGGTTGGCTTCTAGACATTGTGGTTAATGTGTGTAAAAATGTTTTAATTAATCAGTGTTTGTGTAAACCTTGACATTGTGATACAGATATTAATTGCGTTAATGTCACCTGTGTATTGTAAATGACGTGGCTTTTAGCTGGGTTTAGAGGTTGTTACATGTTTGGTATTAGAGCTTGTGGTTCTAGTATTGAATATCAGTGGATGCTTGAGCTTAGACCGTGTTCAGATTCTTGGGGAGTATTCCGGTGACGGATACTAGAGGATTTAGGTATCCTGGCTTAGTGTATAATGCTGGGTGACTTACCCCTTTTACTTAATTGCCTTGTTTTGTGCAGATCAGTATGGCAAATCAGGGAGAGGGTTCTGGTGCGGGTAAGCTGCCGGGTGATGAGTATATCCGCAAGTCAGAGTTGCTTGAGGTCGTACAAGAGTTCTATAGACAGCAGAGAGAACAGGAGCGGGAACAGGGTCAGGGTATGGGACCACATGCTGGGGGTGGTCAGGATACGGGTGCGGGTGCCTCGTCGTCTACGTCTCAGCGAGGGTGTTCGTTTAAGGTTTTCATGACCGAGAATCTGCCAGAGTTTAGAGGCGGGGGTGAGCCAGGGATGGCCCTAGCGTGGGAGCGCGAGATCGAGTCCGCCTTCTGGGTTGCTCCTGTTGACCCGAAGGACATGGTTGGGTATGCCATGTATCAGTTGAGGGGTGGGGCCTCACAATGGTGGAGATCGATAGAGTTTTCCATGTCTGATTCGCGTGCGTATGCGTTGTCCTGGGCCCAGTTTAAGGCCATGTTTGAGATCCAGTATGCACCCTGTGACGAGCAGCGAGAGATGGAGCGCCGCTTCCTCCATTTACAACAGAGGGATCTGTCTATACAGCAGTATGTGGATCGCTTTAACGAGTACTCCAAGTCTGAACCGCAGCATGTGGATACAGAGAGGCGCAAGGCCGATGCTTTTGTCGACGGCCTGAGACCATATATCAGGTTGTTTGTGGGACTACAGGAGACGACATCTTTTGCTAGAGCCCTGGAGTGAGCTCGCACGAGAGAGCGAGAGATCGAGAGGCAGCGAGAGCAACCGCCCACTCAGAGACAGCGTACTGGGGCCTCCGAGCAGTCCAGTTACTGGCGCAAGCCGAAGGAGCAGCAGCCTGAGCAGGGTCGTCATCAGGAGCAGAGTACAGGTTCGCGTAGGGACAGGGGTAGGGACAGAGCCAGAGATAGAGGTCAAGATGACAGATCCAGAGGTGAGGGTCAGAGAGATAGCCAGGCGGCTAGTCAGAGCAGTGTTGGGCAGGGGTCCCGGGCATCGGTAACCAGAGTTGATAGTTCATCCGGGGAGCGGGATTGCCCGAGGTGCCACCGTAGGCATGCCGGGGCATGTGCTAGTGATCAGTTCCGATGTTTCAGATGCGGCCAGTTCGGCCACACAGCTACAGCTTGCACAGCCCCTGAGGCGTTATACTTCCGATACGGGAAGCCGGGCCACCGCATGCGAGATTGTCCTGAGACAACACCAGCAGTACCGGGGGCGAGCACGAGCAGTGCCAGAGCAAAGCCTTCTACTTCCACTTCTCGCAGGGATGCAGCACCGAGAGCTAGAGGCGGAGTGTTCCAGGCTATAGCTGAGGAGGCCAGAGATGCTCCAGATGTTGTTACGGGTACGTACATTCTGAACGGCTTGCGTGCGCGAGTCTTATTTGATTCTGGAGCCGACCGCTCATATGTGTCAGTGTCCTTCTGTGCTTATTTTACTGTTGCTCCTACTGTATTATCTGTGCCGTTGATTTTCGAGAGGGTAGACGGCAGTACCGCACTAGTGGGGCGTGTATATCGAGAATGTGTACTCGAGATCGATACTCACCGATTCCTGATCGATTTACTGCCTATTGAGATCAGCAGTTTTGATGTGATCGTCGGTATGGACTGGATGACAGCCCGTTAGGCAGATATTCTGTGTGCTAAGAAGATGATCAGGATACTGATTTTTGAGACCGAGGTCGTGACAGTTTACGGGGAGAGGCGAAAGGGCGAGATAGTGATTATCCTTATGGTTAGATCTCAGAGATACGTGACTAAGGGTTGTGAGACCTTCCTAGCCTATGTGATTGATGCCCAGAAGGAGAAGACGAAGGTTGGGGATGTACCTATAGTGCGAGACTACCTTGAGGTATTCCCAGATGAGTTATCCCTGGAGCGGTGCCGATTGCGAGGACGCCTTATAGGCTGGCACCCACTGAGATGCGAGAGATGATAACTCAGCTTCAGGAGTTGCTGGATAGGGGATTTATCGTCCGAGCTCATCACCGTGGGGAGCACCGGTGTTGTTTGTGAAGAAGAAAAACGGTACCATGCGAATGTGTATCGATTATCGAGAGTTAAATGAAGTGACGGTGAAGAATAGATATCCACTTCAGCGAATCGACGATCTATTCGATCAGCTACAGGGATCTATCTTCTTTTCGAAGATTGATTTACGATCTGGATATCATCAGCTAAAGGTCAGGGAAGAGGATGTGCCCAAGACAGCCTTCAGGACGCGCTATGGACACTATGAGTTCTTAGTCATGCCATTCGGACTGACTAATGCACCTGCAGCCTTCATGGATTTAATGAATAGGGTGTGTAGAGCCATGTTGGATTGATTTGTGATCGTGCTCATAGACGACATATTGGTCTATTCGAGGAGCGCTGAGGAGCATGAGCAGCACTTGAGGGAGGTCCTGAGCATGCTGCAGAGAGAGAGACTCTATGCAAAGTTTTCGAAGTGCGAGTTCTGGCTCCAAGAGGTGCAGTTCTTATGCCATGTTGTGAGTAGCGAGGGTATTATGGTGGATCCCGTGAAGATTGAGGCTCTGATGAGCTGGGAGCAGCCTAAGACCGTGCTAGAGATTTGTAGTTTCCTCGGATTAGCAGGCTACTACAGACGGTTCATTCAGAACTTTTCACGGATAGCCATGCCATTGACGAGACTGACACGGCATGGCGTACCATTCGAGTGGAATGACGAGTAGGAGGCTGCCTTTGCTGAGTTGAGAGCTCGATTATGTCAGGCGCTGGTGTTGGCCTTACCCGAGGGCACGGATGACTTCGCGATATATTGTGATGCATCAGAACAGGTTGGGCAGTGTATTGACGCAGCGGGGCAAGGTGATTGCCTATGCTTCGAGGCAGCTGAAGACATATGAAGAGAATTATACTGTCCATGATCTTGAGTTGGATGCCATCGTCTTTGCGCTAAAGATATGGCGACATTATCTTTATGGGTCCCAGTTCGTGGTATATACTGATCACAAGAGCCTTCAGTATCTTTTTAGTCAGAAAGAATTGAACATGTGACAGAGACGCAGCTTAGAGCTCCTAAAAGATTATGACTGTGAGATACAGTATCACCCTCGGAAGGCGAACGTACTAGCTGACGCCTTGAGCCGTAAGGCGTGTGCCCAGATAGTTACTTCCCGAGCTGTGAGACTCGAGATTATTTAGGCATTCATTATCAAGCTATGGCTGCCCCAGCACCGGGACAGCCTACCAAAGCTCGTAGTAGTGAGAGTTTAGAGAGAATTGAGGTAGGGGGAGATGAGGGACAAGAAAGGGGACAACAAGTAGAAATAGTTGAGGGAGCCGGGTTGGAAGTGTTGGCTGAAGAAGAAGTAGCCGATGAGCCGTCATAAATACAGAAAGTAAGAAGAAAAGCCATCCGTTCCAAAAAGGCACATGATGTTCCCGCACCAGGTCCATCTCCAAATCTAGATATCTGATGTGTGCCCGTAGCAGCAGAAAGATCAGGTCCTACCGTTCAACATAGACTTATTGATGTTCCATCTCCTGAAGGGGTGGTAGAGGACTTAGATGGAGTAGAGACGGACTCAGACAATGAGCGTCCATTCATTGATGATATGATGGACTATTTGTTATCTAGTCCAAGGGCGCAACAATCGGGGAGCGCCGAGAGGGCAGTGAGTGCGGAGGTTGAACCCCAACCAAGCCAAATCCGGAAAAGTAACACTCAGGCCACTAGCCTAGTGGCCGGATGCGCACCCCACCCTAGCAACTCACTGGTTTCTTAACAGACCAGTGTTTCATTCGCACACGGGGAATTACCTCAAATGCCACCACTGTCTCACTCGGAGACGGGAGGTGTTGAAATCAGACGATCCCCACCCCGATCGTCGCCTTATTTGTTGAGCATACTTAGTCCCTCACGTCATTTTACACATCTTAGGATACATGCTTCAACTTCTGATGTCTTTGTGACATCCGTAACTTCTGGATCCGCTCACACAACAAGTGTGGCAGAAATGATGGAAGGAATTCTAGCCATAGCTATCGTTACGCCAACTGTGACTGCTGGACACCCAGGTGGTACACCTGAGGTTGAAACGGGGAATCTACGTGAACCCCGAGTTACCCTAGCCGACCTGGATGCTCTAAAGGCATACCAGGATGAGCAATTTGGGACTATCTTTTAACTTCTAAAGGGTAAGGACCAAGCCTCCTCCTCGGTGCCGCCACCAGGATAGGTTCCACCTACTTCCGTATCAGTCCAAAATCATGATCTTGTCACAAAAGCCGACCTGAAAGCCTTTCGTGCAGAAATCTCTACTCTTATTATCTCTCAGGTTGAGGCGGCTACCGTATCCCTGGTGCAACTGTTGTCCTCGCTCGAATCAAAATGATGACCCAGAAGATGAGGGTCATTCTGAGGGGGAGAAAAGGGAGCGTGTATCTACATCTTCAGAGGCTGCTCCAGTGAGTGAAGAGCCTACTTTAGCTGTCATAGGGGAAGCTCAGGGTTCTGAGGGGTTTGGAAAAGGCTACAGAGTCGGAAGTACACAATATTGAAGATCTTTCTCGCCCCTTAATAGTATTTGAGCCTTCTGAATCTCTTCTGAAACCCTCCAGTCAGGAAATAATTGAAATATTCTCAGAGGATTCTGATTATGATGAGCCCCTCATTCCCAAAGTCGAACCTGAATCAGGAAACCCAAATGAAACCACGCCATCTCTCATTCCCTCCTTGACCACAACTACAATAGTTGACGCAATTGAAGGTAGACTCGTTCGTACAAAGATAAAGTCCGGGAGGGTCAGAGCCATTTTTGTTACTTTAGAGGGAGGACAGTCTTCAACATAACCAATCATTACTGAAGAACAATATGCTCAACACGATGTAGTAAAGATTGTTGCGTTGGTGGATAGGGAACTTTTTTGTCGAAGAAAGGGAAAGATTGAAGGCTATGACAGTTTATAGAGTCCAGGAATACCTTTACGTCTGTCCAGAGCCAACTGAATAGACTAATCAGACTGAGAGAAAGAGAGAAAAGAAGAAAGAGAGAAAAAAGCACATTAAGAAGATGTACGATGAAAATCTTCTCTATCCGTTCCTCGAGCATCATTTGGACTTCATGTATTCTAAGGAAACGGTTGAGAAGATTTCTAAAAGGTGACTCCTAAGGCTCAACGAACGTTCCAGATAAGAGCAAATGGAGTATGAAGTTGTGATGATTAGTACTGCCCAGTCAGTAGAAAGGGTCAAGTCCAAGGACTGTATCAAGAAGATCAGAGACATTTCATGCCACAAGATTTCCAAGATCTAGTCTCCAACCTTCATAGTTGTTCGCAAAGATGATGATCTATATATCTTTAGTGAGTCAAATCTGGATAATTTTGATTCGATGATCTTGAGTGGCTATTTCTTTATTTAAAAAGGGTAAGACCAAATAAGACATGCACTTATGCTATAATGGCGGTTTTTCGCAGTATGCGTCGCATCTCCGTGTCCATGATCGTTAAAGATTTACAAATGGCTGTAAAAAACCTGAGTAGTCGTGTAGGAGTGGTTGCTCCTCGCTATGAGTTTCCACAAATACACCTCCACCCTCAATTTAAGGTTCTTCTAAAGCCCGAACATGAAGTTGTGTTCTGCAACATCAAAAATGAAAAGTGCTTCATGGGATTTGAAGAGATAGCTTCCTACTCAGATGGAACGATGAGGCTGATCAGAAATGGCCTCTTTGAGCGTCTCGAGCAAGACAGTCTTTTGCCTTCTCCACTTCGTCTACCTCTGGAAGAAAGAAATGAGATAAGGAGATGCATTGAGCTGATCGATGACCGTCTTACTCTCAGAGAATAATCAGACGATTTGAGGTCTATCTACAGCTGAGGGATGATCTAATGAAGATTTTGAGAGGTTAGCTAGAATTGAAATAGGGAGAGAATTGCTAGACTTATGATTACAATTTCTAGTTAATATCTTTTGTTTGTAATAATTTACTTTCATTTATGTAAATGTTTTTGTAATAATTCAAGTTCAAGCGCCATTTATGTGATTTTCCCAAAGTCCCCATGGATACAAAAGCCATATGGGATGGAGGGAATCAGTTGTTGAATGAAGAAATAGTTTCCACTGATATATTTTCTCTCAAGAGTTTTTCATCTTCTTCATCCTTAGAGTATTTGTATTGATAACTCTGATTGTGTGTTGCTCTATATGTCATGATTGTATAACATCTGTGAAATCAAGCTTTCTAAGTAAAATATATAAACATAACAATTCATATGTTATGACATAAATATTTTGTTATATTAATATGTTTTGGTTTAATTATGATTACAGAAAAAAACAATATAAACATAACATTTTTTATTTGTTTTGACTTAAATGTTTTAATGTAACAAAATATTTAAAACAAAACAAATTGAATATTAAATTTAAATTATAATAATGTACCGAATATCTAAATCCAAATGAATTAAATCCTAAGTTTATATAATTTTTAAAATAAAAACTAAAATGGTATAGTTAACATAATGAAATAGATGGAAACACACAAAATACAAAAAACATATAAATATTATAATAATAAAATGTAATATAAATAAAATTTTTATAAATAAATTTAATACGTAATAGAGACGTAAAATAAATTAATTAAATAGGTAAAAAATAACTTTAATACAACTTATTTATATACAAATCTATATATATAAAAGTTATTTAAATTAAATTCTTGTAATAATTAATAAAAAATACATATAAAATAAATAAACTAATAATAATAATAATAGACAATATATTGAGATAATAATACTTTAGTTATATTGTAACAATAAGTAAAAGAATAAATATATAATAAATAATAATAGGATATATGTAATAAAAATAATAAAAAAAAAGAAAGTAATTAGTTAGTGATCAAAACTGAAACAAAGATAAAAGGGCAAAATGGTCATTTATAAACCACAGGGACGAAAATTGTAATTTCCCCTAATAATAAGAATAATAATAAGAGTAAATTACATAAATGGTCCCTGTGGTTTACAGCAAATACATGTTTCGTCCCTAAATTTTAAAAATTACACTGGTAGTCCATAATTTGAAACATTGTCACGTTTTCAGTCCCTAAACAACTCAAATTTTTAAAAATTCTAATTTTGCCCTAGAAACTAATTTCACTTATGGTCCTTAATGAATTAATTAAGTTTTTATTTTATATTTAATTATTTGTATATCGATAAATGTTTAATTAATAAGTAATATTTTATTTATTATTATAATAATTTTTCTATGATTTATTTTTGTACTTTACCTATATATTAATAAGTTTCACACCTATCAAGTTATTTCTTCACTCATTCGTTTTAAAGAAAAATATTTATTTTTTATTACTTTTTGTTTTATAAAATATCTTCCAATCTATTTATATATTTAATTAATTTATCCTTCTTATCTTCATATATTAGTTTTAAATCATATTAAAGGTGTTTTTCAAATTCTAAACATGTAAATATGTAAAAATCATTTATTTTTCATTTATAGAATTATAATGGTAGAATATTATATATTTAACATATGAAAGAGTAAAGTATAACTGTATTATTCCTGATAAATTTAACAAGATTGTAATCTTTTTAGCATTTTTAAAATTTTTATGGGTGTAACATATCTTTTTTTTTTCAAATGCTTAATGAGTATAAAATACTAGTTCAATTATTAAGTATGGATCATTCTTTTAATTTTTTTCAATTTTTTATTTTTATTTCACAAATAACAAAATGTAAGAAACTTTTAAATTATTTCAAACACTATTATAATATAAAAAAACAAAATATTATTTTATAACATCAAATATATATTAAAATCTTATTTAAAATCATCAAAAAGTTTTTAGAAATAATTTAAAAAGTTTCTCATATACTTTTTTGTTTATGAAATAAAAATAAAAAAGAAGAGAAAAAAAGGTAAAGTAAAATTTATATTTAATAATGAACATATATTTTATACTATTCGAACATTAGAAAAAATGATATGATACTCATAAAAATTTTAGAATGCTAAAGAATTAGAAGCTTGTTAAAGGTTATTGAAAACGATATGTTTTTACTAACATCATGTCATATGTAGAATTTATAACGTTTACTAATAAATATTTATGAAATAAGAAGGGATGATTTTTTAAATTTATAAATAAATGTACTTATTTTACATGTATAAAATTTCAAATACAATATGAATAACATTTAAAAAATTAGTATGTGAAAATAAGATGGATAAATTAATTAAATATATAGATAGATGAAAAAAATATAAAGAAAAGTTGAAAAACGAAATAAATATTTCAATAAAAAAGAATGAAATTATAAAAATACAAACAATAATTTATAAATCACAAACTAAATTAATTTAGGGACCATATGTGAAATTTATTTGTAAGGGCAAAATTGGTATTTTTAAAAAAATTGAATTTTTTAGGGACTGAAAGCCTGACAAAATTAATAAATATGGACTATCGGTGTAATTTTAAAAGTTGGGGACGAAACCTGTAAATTGCTATAAACTACAGGGACCATTTATGTAATTTACTCTAATAATAATAGTAAATTACAAAAATAGTTCATGTGGTTTGGTAGAGATTATGGATTTGGTCTCTGGTATTTAAAAATTGATAAATGCTTCTTAAAAACACTATTTACTTACAAAAACAGTCCCTCTTTCTTTTAGTTTTTTTTTAAATGACGGTTTTTGTCCTTTTCTCAATAACAATTTTGGTCCATTGACCATGTAATTTATTTTCAGTTTTAGTCCTTATCATAAATTTCTACCATTTTGTTTTAAATATCAGGGTAAATGTATAATATTGTAAATCAAAAATATCAAAATACTATATTTAAAATCAAAACGTATTGGCCTAACAAAATAATTAAATTAAAACAAATAAAATACTAAATTTAAAAAAAAAAACGTATTAACGTAACAAATATATAAATCAATAGTCATAAAGTACTAAATTAAGTTGAAAAGTATTAGCCAAACAAATATTTAATTTAAAACAAACAAAAACCTAAATTGTAAGGTCCGCTCTCTACGGATCCTATCTTGACGCGACACCTGCCAATGAGTGCGGAATCCTCGTTAGCGGCTTGACGGATAGACCACGCACACCGAAATACGGAGACTAGCACAGTGACAGAGGATCAACAGATCGTCCCAACACGATGATTCTCTCCACACGAAACTCTCTGATTGCTAGCAAATTCGAGATCCCCTTTTGCTAAACCCTCTGACAAATTCTGCAAAAGTCTTCGTTCACCCGGATGCTCTGTTAGCTCTCTAGTTCGTCAGAACCTCTGAGCTGTCAAAGATACCTAATTTCACAATGAAAAATTCAGTATATAGACGACAAGTTCGAGAAGACGCTCCTCTCGAACTTGTCTTCACTAAGTTCAAACCCTTCGAACTTGTCACAAGTTCGAGAAGACGCTCCTCTCGAACTTGTCTTCACTAAGTTCAAACTCTACCCTTTGAACTTGTCTTTGAACTTGTTCCTTTGAACTTGTTCCTTTGAACTTATTTCTAGAACTTATTCTAGAACTTATTTCTAGAACTTATTCTAGAACTTATTTCTAGAACTTATTGTACAACTTGTTATGATAGTCTAGAACTAACCATGCAAATGTAAACATCATACACAATCATGATATCAATAACAAAACTAGATTGATGTCGTCACACAAGATGTACCAACAGACTCCCCCTTGACGATAGGTTCTGGTAGTTGTTCATTGATCGTAATAGACTATCAGATTCAAAGACTATGAATTTCGAAACTAGACAGTTATTGTCACATCGGGTGTATCAACATAAATATATATATTTTTCATAGAAATCATAACTAAATCAAAATATACTACGGTAACAAAATAGTTAAATAAAAAACTATAAATAATAAAAATATAGAAATAGGTTACCATATGAAATATTAAATATTTAAATTGAATACATAAAAAAGAGATGTAAATGAACTAAAATAAGTATATATATAATTATAATTTTTAATAAATAAATATAAATTTATTCAAAAAAGGGTATAAATGTCAAGATCAAAATCACTACCTAAGATTAACTGGTTTGAATCAATCAGAGTATAAAACCAATAACCTTGTATTGAATCAAAGTCCAATTAAGAAGTTTGCGGAATAACACTTAACTGTTTTAAGAAAAGCATTCAAAACAAATAATACATAAATATAATCAAAATCAAATCTTTTGTATTGCCAAACTCAATGATTACAATCACCTCTAATCTGTTTGATTAGACGAAGAACACAGATTGTTCTTAGGGTTTTACAACCTTAGAGGCTTATGAAAACTTACACTACTACAAAATGAGCCTATTGCAACCTTTTGAAAGCAACTTTTATATGATTAGTTGCATTTGATTCTAATGCAAGTTTAAAAATATAAAGGTTGCATTAGAATATCTAATGCAACATTTAACTTAAAAGGTTGCATATTTGATTGAAAATTGCAACATTTAGAAGAAAGGTTGCATTTGTTATACGTTAAAAGTAACATTTATTTTTAAAGGTTGCATATGTCTATAATAAATGCAAATTCTTTTAAAAAAAATTGCATCTAAAATGTTATTGTAATTTTTTTATTTTTCTTTTAAATAATATAAATAACTATTTTATATTGTCATCATTTTTATTTGATTAATATTATTCATTGTTAATTTATTTAATCCAAATATTAATATAAATTATTTCATCATTAAAATATTAAAATTATTTTATTTATGCGTTACTATGCTATGTTTGGTATGTAGAATTAGGAGGAAGAAAATGGAAATAGAATTATTTCTATTGTTTGTTTAGAATTTTATTTCTATTGTTTGTTTCTAAAAGGAAGTTTAAAAAAACTCACGCAGATTTGAGAACCCTCCATGGCAGCTTCAATTTCTCCCCCACACAACATAAATCACCGACTGTACGTCTCTCTGGTGATTCTAACCTACGATTATCTTTCTCCAGGAAATTCTTCCCGGTGACACCCTTGAGCTCATTCTTCTCCGACGAACAGTATCTATCTATCTGTTATCGTATTCTCCACTGACTCTCTCTTGCGATTCTAACCTAGCATCCCTCTTTTCTCCGGCAGATTCTTCCTGGCGGCACCCTCATTACTCGAGCTCCTTCTTCTCCGACACACCGAAGGTATCCATCTCTCTATTATCTTATTCTCCGTCTTCGGCCTCCCTCACTCGAGCGCCTCTCCCTTCAGATTTAAAATCATAGATCTGTAATGTTCTTAGGGTTCTAATGGGACTGTCACTCACGATATTATAAACCCTAATTTTGGCTTCTTAGTGTTCGTTTGACTCTTCTTCATTTTCAAAGATATGTGTTCCTTGCTTGTTCTGAAAAAAAAATCATAATTTTGCTAACAAGAATGAAAATAGTTAATAATTCATACCTCATTTTACATTGCACAAGGCATTGTCATACTCTTACAAAATGTAGTGCTCTTTATTATTATTTTTACTTGTATATTTGTATAGAAAATTTGTTTGTTTTGATGAAAAGCCAAGTATAATAGCTTCAAAAGTATACAATCAGTTTGACTGATGAAGTTAGGAATACTTGGTTATCGGGGTTAATCACTACATAGGTTTATTTACACTTAAAAAATTGTGTTTCTATGTTGTTTGCCTTTTTTTTAATCATCTGGGCATTTAAATTTCATCTTATTTGTGATGTGTTTGATGAGTATTGTCATTAATCTGATTGCAAAATGTTTCTATATGGCTAAAATTCTGATGTGTTTAAGTTGTTAGAATCAAGCAATTATGCGTACGATCTACTGAAATGATGTTAGAGTCCATGTATTCTTTGTTTCAATGCTGGTATGGAAATTTGATATGTTTAGAAAAATTGATATGATTCAATTCACTCTGGAAAATCTTCTTGATCATAGTCACTCTGGAATGGGGTTTAATTGGGCTTTTACGGACACAGTGGATCATGTACTGTCTTGGTTTGGGTTACTCATCTGTCAATTGCAGCCCTACTAAGTTAAAAATCAATGAAGGTGTCCATCAAGGTGATCGATCCCATATATTACATTTTCATATTATTTTGTCAGAAGAAGCTTGATTAAATTAAGTTAGAGAGAAAGGCAATATTTAATGGGGTTTCAGTTGGCATTTGTAGTTGAATGGTCAACTAAAACTGCTAGCAACTTTATTTGTATTGTTAGTGGGTTTCATCTAGCATGTGGGCAGAATTTTTCCTCCTAGAATGGTGTATTATAGTTATTTTATTTATATATGATGTGGTTTTTGGCTCTTAGTTGGCTGATTGATGGTCTTATGTTTTATAATTTCGTCAAATGGAAATATGTCAATTGGTTTTGGTAGAAATGTATTTGTTGGGCCAGTTTGATTGTTGTTGAATAAGTCTTAGTTTTATCCGTCTGTAATATTGAATGGAAACATGTCAATTGTACATCCTTAAGCTAGTGAGTAACAGTTCTACCAGTGGACTTAACCAGTGTTGAGTCTGATTTGATTGATTTGTAAAGAGATTGCATTGTTGCTGCTGTTACTTGAAATCCTATCACATATTTCACTACACACACGCACACACTTGTATCTGCACACACACTTCTTGAGGGTTGTTGTTGCTGTCACAGACCCACACACTCTATCGTTATACATACAGCACACACGCACCTGTCATACATATATATTACATATTTGACTGCTATTGTTGTTCCTTTCTTTCCATCTTCACTGCGCATACACACACACATAGGCTACACATTTTGGTTAATTTTGGTTAGTGTACATACCCTCCTGTTTTGCTGATTTGTGCAGGGTTTGCGTGTGTGTGTTTGCATTTTTAAAGTTTTAGTTGTTTCATATAATGAGTTTTTAAATAAGATTTGTATATGCAATATGTTTAAGGGTCAATAACATGTGTGAAATATAGCTGAAATATTAAAGTTGCAGCACTAAACACACCCATGTAAGCTGCTTAAGTGTGTATGTTTCGGACCCATGAACAGACAACACAAATGCCTAAGTGTTTGCTATATATTTTGTTGTTGTTGTTGTTGCTTTCATAAGCAATCAGAGACTTGCCTTTTGGCTAAATCTCAAAGTCCATATACTACACACAAAACACAACAGTTCTCTAAGTCCTTACAAGTCTCGGACGTGTTCATTACACACACACACATGTTGGACATACATATACATACAATTTGCTGCTTGTGTTTTAATTCAAACACACACACACACACACACACACATTGGACTCACTTATTTCAACTGTTGCTGCCCCTCTAACTGTCTGTCCATTTTCCAGCACACAACATTCACAACATTCAGTTTTATTTTGCTATTATAGGGTTGTTGCGTTTCTATTATTCCTCTTTCTGTTTTAATTTAATTATCACGAAAATACAACCAACATTAATACATGGCTATTTCTTAAAGTGTTTCTAGACAGCAAGCACATCACACACCCATGACTTAGATTTATTTACATTCATGAGGTGCTGTTGTGATCTTTTGTTCTGTTTTACGCGAGTGTCAGCATTTCAAGGAAGTATAGAACCATGCCTTAGTCCACTCTTGCTTTTTTTTTTTTTCAATTGTTTGCTCTCTACTCTCTATCTAATGATCATTGGCACATTAAAATTGAACGGTTGATGGTAGCTATTCTTGCAGGGGAATTTAGGCTCCTTAGACACCTTGAATGTAACTGTTTGTGTATTCTCTCTGAATATAAGCCACTATTTTTTCATGGTTTGCTTTAATAGGAAAACATGGTTTTGAAAAACAACATTGCTTTTCAAACAGGATATATCTAACAGGGAAGGTCTAGCATGCAAGGGTGACTGGTACTGAATTCCCAAAAGGAAGGTATGTACACTATGTGTTGAGTCGTGATGAGGCTCTTCTGGGTCGAAGAAATCTAACCCTTTTACGATATCCAATTCGTAACATTTGCAGTTACATTGACGTTGAACAAATGACAGCCAATGATTTCAGTTTACCATCGCAGTCGAGCAGCCACACATGTGATCGATCTCTCTTCACGAGCACATCAGATGGTAGTTACTATGGTGATCATGTTAGCAGATTTAGATACCCTTTTTGGAGGATTTAGATCTCCTTTGTAAATATAATTAACAATTGTTATATGGAAAATTGTGTTTTGAGATTTTTGTGTAATTGGTGAAGGATTTTGATCTCTTTTAATTATTGTGATCGACATTTTTTGGGTAATTGGTGATGCTTATTAATTTTATTCGTGTATGAAAAGGTTGTACTTTTTGTAGCTAAATTCGTAAATGTTGCATTTAAAAATTTAAAAAAGTTGCATTTGAATGTAAAAAATGTTGCATTTGAGCATAAAAAGGTTGCATTTGAGTTTAAAAATAGTTGTATTTTAGTGTCAAAAAGGTTGCATTTGAAAATAAAAATTTTGCATTAGATGGATAAAAAAGTTGCATTTGAGTATGAAAAATGTTGCATTTGCTTGTAAAAAATGTTGCATTTGAGTATAAAAAGGTTGCATTCTAAAAAGGTTGCATTTCTATGATAGATGCAACTTTTTCAAAAAAAGTTGCATATTCCACAAAAAAGGTTACTTTAGACCTAATGCAAGGGGACATAATGCAACTCTTGGTAAAAGGTTGCTTTAGGCATAATGCAACTTTTTTAAGGCCAAATGCAACATTTTGCGAAGGTTGCAATAGGCTCATTTTGTTGTAGTGTTATTCAAAGGCAATTACAACTGAATCAAAAACATGTACGTGCTAGCTTACAATAGTAAAACCTATTCTATCTATATATAAAGCCTTCTGATTTGTTTCCTTGGAAAACTCTGATTTCTCTGAAGTAGATATGCCTGAATCTTCGAATATAAATCTTTTCCTGATTTTCAGCACTTTCTGTTTATTGAACTACTGACCAGCTTGAAGACTATCTGTTAAGCAGCTTGAACTTGAACACTGGCAGCTTGAACTTTTGAACTAGCAGCTCGAACTTACTCAACTAACAGCTTGAACTTTGTAATTACACAGAAAATCTACTAACAGATTGAGAAATCTAACTAACAGCTTGACATACTTAGAATATTTCCCAACAATCTCCCCCTAACTTAAATTCTTTACACAAGACTTTAAGTTTCTATACAAAATAAGGAAATAAAACAAAGTAAAACTGTTATCTACAAACTAAGGCATCTAGAAACTTACAGTTGTGAAAGTTTCTACTTTATTGCCTTTAAAAAATCTCTTTTCATCTCTTCTTTATCACAGTATATCTTCACTGAGCTCATTTGGAGTAACCATGCCTTTGGCAGATCAAAGAATTCAAAATTGAAGAACATGTTGGATCCGTTTGCAAATTTGAGTCTATATGTCTTTGATTTCACATATAGATCAACATGTACAATCTTCATATCCTTAGCAGCTTCTATATCTCCTCTGATAGATTCTGGATCAAAAATGCTTTTCAGATCTTTTACACTCTGCTTAACCCAAAGAAGTGGAGACCTAGACTGACTAACTGTTCCAATTCTATGCATTTGAGTCAGCTCTTCTCTAGTCATCTTCTGTACAAGGTGAACTATGCTTTTGTATTCTTCCTCAGGACCAACTTCTCTTTTGACTACAAAATGATATTTTCAATCAATGTCATCCATTGACTTAGCATACCAATATGTAATAGGAGGCTTGGAGAAGTCATGCTGGTCGAGGGTCTTTTCAATTTCAATTACTTTCTGCAGCTGATGCTCAAACAGCACCCTTTTCACCTGATCAAGCTTTGCTTGTTGAATAGCTTCTGATTGAGGATCATTAGCAGCAGTTTGAGCAGGAGTAACAATTTGAACAGGAGGAGGATTACTTACACCAGCTTGAACTGGTTCTTGTTGGCTTTAGACTTGTTGGGAAACTTTGGTTGCATTCTGTTTTTCCATTTCTTTGTCATGTATGTCCTGCAGCTTTTCTGTTGGCCATGACTGAGCCATTATTCTTGGAATTCCAACTGATGCAGAGAACTTGATCAAAAATTTTATGTGTTCTGCCTTTGAATGCCCTGTTGGCATTTTCCTTTTCTTCTGCATCTGCTTGACCACAAAGCCTCTTAGTTAATCACCTAATGTTTCATCATCTTTCATTGGAGCATGGGTTTGCTGGTCTAGAAGATCATCATGTTCCTCTGCTAACTTTCTTGCAAATTCAGCATCACGAGCAACCTGGGCTTCTTTAGAGGAGAATTTAATCTTTGGAGATTCAATTAGTATGCCCTTGCCCTTATCTCTGGAAGCAGATGCTGTGGATTGAACTGTACTGACAGGAGCCTGAATTCCTTCTCTTATAACAACTCTAGTTGTTCTGATTGGAGCAGCTTGAGTTTCTAGGCTAACAGCTTGAGTAGCTATTGGGACTGTTAGCCTAGAATCTGGGACTGTTGGAGCTGGAGTTGAAGCTGTTTGGACTGAAATAGGGATCTCCTGATTCTCCCCCTTTTTGGATGCATTGGTTTGGCCAGAAGGACCTACAAACTTTGCCAATAGGGTTCGAATCATCTTCTCAAGTTGAATGATCTTATTCCCACATAGGGTGAACCCTTGATGAAAATAATCCATTCTCTGATGTTGAGCTACTATTGTCTGTTGTAGCACTGTAATTTGTGCCCCCCGTGTAGCAATAAAGGACTGGAAATGATCCAATACGGCTACAACATGTTTCAGCTGAGGATCCGTAAAAATCATAAGTTGCGGACTAGACTCAAGATCATCAATTGATAGTGGTACTTGTGATCTATCAGTGGCATGAATTCCAGAAGTAGAAACATCTGGACCCCTTTGTTCTTGGTACTGGGGACTTCCAGAAGGTGCTTGCACACCCTCTGTTGCCATGGGTGTGGTCTTAGTGATGTTGACACTAGCCTGTGCCTCTTGTGCAGAGACATCAGTAGTGTCAGCCACAAACCCCATATGGACATCCTCTGATGGGATGGCCACCTCCAAATTGAGGGTGGGAGTGTCCTCAGCGGGTTCCCTTTGGATATTCTGTGCAGAAGTGTCCTCCTGCATAGGGATATTCAGATATGGTGTTAGGGCTGAGGAGGAAGGAGCTCCTGAAACCCTTTGTCGTTTATATTGTATGAGTGGGGATGTGGGTTTGATAGAAGGAGCAGATGGAATATTTGTATCAGGAGGAGTGGGTTGGGGTCCTGGGGAGAAGCAGTGATGGATGGCTGAGCCTGCTCAAGACCCTCTCCTCTGTTTATTGGATTGATGCCCAACATTGCAGAAGGCAATGGGACATCTACATTCAAAAAATTTGCACTAGGTTTTAAAAATCTTTTTATGGATGGTAAAGAGTGCCTTTGGGAAACATGTATCCTTTTATGTACACTGAAATTATTGCAAGTTCTTGCAATTATTTCAGCCAAAAATCATGGATACATCAAAAATTTCCCATTCTTTAGGGCATGATGCCTTAACATCCCCTGAAAAATCATGCTTGAAAAATTGAATTGTTTGTCCGTTGATAAACACACTAAGGTAGTGGCTATATTTGAAGAAAATTCTGACCAACCAGTTCTTTTAGGGCTTATGCACTGTTGTATAACATGTACAAGGTATTTCCACTTAGGGGTAAAATGTGCTTTAAAGAATGTGAAAGAATCAGTAGGGGCCCCTATACCCTATTGCATAAAGGCCTTCATGTAAGGCAGTAAGGGATAGATCAGAAATACCTGTGACATCTTGAAGATGCAAGTGTTGGCGGATGGTTTCCTTAGTAACAGAAATAGGGTTGCCATCGAATTTGGATGTCAAAGAGGTGACTCCGTTGATGGTTTTGACAGAGGCATATTTCCAAAACTGCTCTATATGAGATATATAGATGGTGGGATTTATAGAGAGGGCATGATGGATATGGGAACTTCGAAGGAAGTCCATCATGTCATGGAATGGTTGAAGGTCAGTGTGTTTGAGTGAATAAGGAAGACAGTTGCGTTCTTTGACAAACTCCATTGACGATCAAACGGTGATTTAGGGTTTGAAAGATGTGTGTGTGAATCGCTCAGTGAGAAGGTGTGAAAAAGATCGTGGAAGATAATTTTGCAACTGGTAGTTGCAATTGAACAAAACTGGGACCTTTAAAGGTTTTGGAATTTTCGAAAATATCTAATCCCGCGCACACTTATAAGAAATTACAGAATTACCCTGCACACTTTGACAGATTAAGTGAAAACAACTAACAGTCCGAGTGAAATGAACTAGCAGCTTGAGAAAAGACTCAAGCTGTTAGTTGAAAATTAAGCATATTATAATAAAACAATGTCTCCCCCTTAATCAAGGATATGAAATAAGTATATTCTTCATAAAATAAGAGAGAATGATGAAAACAAATTAATCCAAATTAACCATGCCAATATTTGATACTAGGAAGGTGAATCTTCCTACATCAAATGGTTTTGTAAATAGATCAGCTAGCTGATCATCTGTATGAATTTTGGTAACTTGGATTAATTTCTTCTCATTACAATCTCTTATAAAATGAATTCTAATGTCTATATGCTTGGTTTTGGGAAATTTCACTCGATTTTGTACGATGCTTATGGCACTTGAGTTATCAATGTAAATAGGAGTAGAGAGAAAGTGCATACCATAGTCTCTCAGTTGATTCTGAATCCACATCACTTGGGAACAGCAGCTGGCAGCTGCTACATATTCTGCTTCAGTAGATGAGGTGGAGATAGTTGTTTGCTTTTTCCACTGCCAAGAGACCAATCTTGCTCCTAGATATTGACATCCACCAGTTGTGGATTTTCTGTCAATGTTGCATCCTCCATAGTCACTGTCAGAGTAGGCTGTTAGTTCAAGAGGAGAGTCTTTAGGATACCATAGGCCCAAATGAGGTTGGCCCTTGAGATATCTAATAATTCTCTTCACAGCAAACAGATGTGAGTCGTTTGGAGCTCATTGAAACCTGGCACAAACACAAACAACAAACATTATATCAGGTCTAGAAGATGTGAGGTACATTAGTGAACCTATCAAGGATCTGTATAGGTGAATGTCCACATCTACTCCATCTTTGTCTGCATCAAGCTGCTTGTGAGTGTCCATTAGAGTACTAGCAACTTTGGTATCTTTGTAACCAAACTTTTCCAGAATGTCTTTAACATACTTTGATTGACTTATAAAAAGTCCCGTGGGCTTCTGCTTGACCTGCAATCCTAGAAAGAAAGTGAGTTCTCCCATTGAACTCATTTGAAACTTTTTGTGCATCAATGTCTCAAACTCTTTGCACAGACTGTCATTTGTTGACCCAAAGATGATATCATAAACATAAATCTGAACAAGCAAAATCTCAGATTTGATGGACTTTGTGTATAATGTTTTGTCCAGAGTACCTCTCTTGAATCCATTTTGTAGAAGGTATGATGATAAAGTGTGATACCATTCTCTTGGGGCTTGGTGGAGTCCATAGAGAGCTTTGTCTAATTTGTAGACTCTGTCTGGATACTTGTAATCCTCAAATCCAGGGGGTTGAAACACATAGACTTCTTCTTCAATTGCACCATACAGGAATGCAGACTTCACATCCATTTGGTATACTTTGAATCCTTTGAAGCTGGCATAGGCTAGGAACAGTCCGATGGCTTCTATCCTTGCTACTGGGGCAAAGACATCATCATAATCTATTCCTTCTTCTTGAGTGTATCCTTGTGCTACCAGTCTTGCTTTGTTCTTGATTACGATCTCTCTCTCATCCTTCATGTTTCTGAACACCCATCTTGTACCAATTGCTCTCTTTCCTCTAGGAAGATCAACTAGAATCCATACATTCTGAATCCTGAATTGCAGTAGTTCTTCCTACATTGCCTCAATCCAAGATGGATCTTTCAAAGCCTCAGATGCCTTCTTAGGTTCTATTTAGGTCCCGAAAGGTTACCTAAGTATATAGCTTTAAGCTGTAGAGGGGGGGGGGGGGTGAATACAACTAATTAAAAACTACACACAATTTTCTCAATGTTTGTATGTATTATCAACAAATGTTAATTACAAACGAGCTTGAATGCGGAAAGGTTCAAGCTGAGTTGACAGATACAACAGTATGTTTAACTAGCCTAAGACAGACTTAAACTAGTTACAATGAATACACTCACTAAGAATCACTCACTGTGTTTACAAGACTCTGAGGAACAGCTTGAATAAGAACAGCTTAGACACTGAGTACTGTTTTATTCAAGCAGACTTGCATGCATGAAAGACTTACTTTGAATGCACGTTCACTCTTGGTTTCAACACTTAGCTTTTTGGCTTAATCTTTCAATCCTTGGAAGTTTCTTTTTATACTCACTCAGAGGATCTAAGTGAAGCTTCTTCATTGGACGGAATGAAAAAGGTAAAGTCTTGTTGAAAAGACAACATAACCTTTTCTGCACATTCTGAAAAGCAGACTTGTCTTCATGTGGGCAGAACTTTTGTCTTTTCACTTTGTCTACTGTTGCATTGCCTTTAACTAAATAAGGAATGTCAACTTTGTGTTTTTCTTCCTTTGTAAAGGCCTATTTTGATATAAGAAAAAGGTCTGTCACCCTTTTTCAAATATCCTTTTGTCTTCATGTAACAGAACAGCTTGGGCAGGCTGAGCAGTTCTGATTTCCACTTTGTCTTCGACTTTGTAAACTGATCTTGTAGTCAAAAACATTACATGATGACTTGGAAACATATTCCATAAAGTGTTTAGCCTGTTCACAAAGAACAGGTTCTGTTCATAAAGAACAGAACCTTTGTAAACTGCCCAAGCTGCTCACCAGTGTAGAGCAGCGTAGACAGTTTATGCCCAGCGTGTTCAGCAGACTGAACAGCTTGGGCAAAACTGCCTTTGTTGCAACACATGCAACACATAGAACAGCTTCAGACTGATATTGCAAATCATTTTCAGGTTTCAATAAGGCATATAACAGGCCTTAAATTCAACCTTCAAAAGCATCAACAGGTTTGATTAATAATCTCCCCCTCAGATGCAAAACAGGTTTGACTGAGGCCTTTTTGTGCGTAACAATCTCCCCCTATTTGCAATAACCAGTCTAAGCTGGCCTTATCAAAAATCACTATATATTTTTACAGTACACTTGTTGAGATAAAATTAGAACATCAACATAAAGTAAAAGATCAGTTTATATATATACTGATTTTTGATTACAAAAGTACAACTGATGTACTGATGTATATTACAACTAATGCAAAATAGAAAATTACAACATACGTAAATAAAGTACAACTAATGTACATCAGATTTTGGACTGTTTTTTATGGGAGCAAATAATGGTAAGCCTGTCCAACTGATGGACAACTTCCATTCTTCACCTACCCTGATTGGTAGATGGTCATTACTGTACTGGAGGTGGAAGTCCTTCTTCAAACATTCTTTCAAGTTCCTCCCTTGTTTCTTCCAGATCTTGAATTTCAACTCTGAGAAAAACATGAAGTTTGGATCTTGAAGCTCACCTCTGTCATAAAAACCTCTTAGCTCATCCCAGATGGCTGCTCTCCATTTGTTGGACTGTCTGAAGGAGTTGGCAATTCTGAAGGCTGCAAGCTGCTTAAGACCAACTTTGTGTAGGTCTGAAGCTCTCTGAAAACACTTTTTCTGGGTTAAGGGATCTAGAAAAAATACCCCTAACTCAGGCTCTTCAATTACCTTGCCTTCTTCAAACTCCACTCCTTTGGGCAGGCTGTGATTAACTCCTTTGATTTTCACAGCATAATCCCCTTGTTCAATCATCATAAGGAGTTCTTCCAGCTCTGAGTCTTTCCTTGTCCTCTTGGCCTTTATCTTGGGATATGTCACAGAGACACCCTCACTTATATCAGTTGAGATCAGGCCAAGATCTTTCACTCTCTCCATTAACTTCTTCACATATGCCCTGATAGTCTTAGCCGTTTCTGACTTTGACTGGCTCAGGGCAACTGCTAGTTCCACCCATTCCCTGTACCCCATTTGGGCAACATCAGTGTGATCATAAGATTCCAGCTCAGGGCCTGTTGAACCCATCCTGGTAATTTGCAGTTTCCACTGTTTGCCTTTTCTTGAAATAGGAACAGCTTTGACAATTGGTTCCTTAGCAAGTCTTCGGTCAGCGACATCATGAAACTTCTTTCTTGCCAGGTTGTCAAAATGGAATTGGGTTCTAGCAGAGGACACTTGAGTTTTGGTCACTGAGACCAGAGCACCCTTTTATTTTTCTGCTTCCTTCTCTTCTGCTGATCCCTTAGCAGCTTCCATTAATTTCTTTTGCACATTCAGAGTGGACATTTTGACTTTCCTTGCCTCTTGGAGTGCAAAAGATTTAGCAGCTTTGGCAGATTATTCTTCTTTCCTTAGAGCTTCCAGGGCTTGAAGCTGTTCTTCTCTAAACTCAAAGTATTTGTGCATAGGAAGACCCATTTCTTTCGCCCTGGCTTTGTGAAATTGAATCTATGCTGCTTTCAGTTGTTGGGGATCAGTTGCTGCTTTTTCTTTTCCTTTAGCTGCTATAGTGAAAGCAGCTTCAAGACTTTCCTCCTCCTCTTCTTCTTCTTCTTGTAAGATCAGATGCCTCCTTTTGCTGCTTGGCCTGTCCTCAGGAATAAGTTCCTCCCCCTTAGACTGAGCAGGGTTTGGAGTTTCAGCCTGAGTAGGCTGAGCAGATTGGGAAGCACCCTCCATTGTACCTGTTGCAAATGGTCCTGCTGGTTGACCAGTAAGTATTGCAGGTACTGATTTCTCCTTAGGAGAAGAAGTTTTCTCCCCCTTAGACTTAGTCTTCGAGGCAGATGACTTCTCCCCCTTTGAAGGAGATGGACCAGCACCTTCAACACCTGGTCTGCCTGAAGACACAAAGTCAGCAGGCTTGCCAGCAGTTTTGGCAGCAGGCTTGGGGCCAACTAGGTTATTCACTAAGAAAGCCAGGTTGTCCTTCACCTCTGCAAGTTGTGAAAGACAGGTATGAAGAGAAGAGGATTGAGTATCAGCAAGGGAGGTCAGCTTAACAAGGTTTTCCCTATCAGAAGCTGTGAACAGCAAACTTTGAAGCTGTGCAAGATGGAGTTCAAGAGAATCTTGCACATGAGCAAGGTTTGATGACACAGAATTGGATAGGGAGCCAACAATTGTGGTCAGGCTGGCCAGAGTGGCAGGCAGTGTAGAATTGCAAGAAGTGAGGAGAGATGACAGCTGTTGAGAAATAGTTGTCAATGAGGACACAGAGTCCTGCTGTAGAGAAAGAATGGAGGAGAGGGAGGTAGACACAGTTTGCAGCTGTGCAGTGAGTGCAAGCAGCTGTGGAGAATTATCAGTTTGTGGAGTGGCAGGGAAGGAATCTTTGAACAGATCAAAGAATCCCTTAAGCTGTTCAGACACAGAGTCTGAGATAACAGAGGGTAGAGAAGACATAGATGTTTCTAAAGAACTAACTTTCTTGGTCAGCAGAGAAAGCTGATCCTTCAAAGGCAGGTCTTTAGGAGATGGAGGTGTATGGGTGGACTGTTTAGATTGGGTTGATGGAAAAGAAGATGATGAGGCTGGTGTATGATGATGGGCAAAAGTAATGTGGCCCAGCTTGGAGGGGTCAAAGGATCCCTCAGCAACGACTGTAGCTGCATCATCAGGAGAAGGGGTTGATGATGGGGGCCTTTCAGATCCTGCTTGTGTGGCAACACCTTCATGAAGGCCAGTGGGTGTTCCCTCTGCAGTGCCTTGGTGTAAAAGCACCTCATCATGGGGAGATGGGATATGCATTTCAACATCAGCAGTGGTGAAACCTGCTGATGGAGTTTGCACAGGAACAACCTCACCAAAGGGATGGTATGATCCCTGAGGTTCATCAGCTTGGGTTGATGGTCCCTCAGCAGTTGCTTGGTGTAGAGCAGCTGTATCATGGGGAGCAGAAGTTTGAGGCTGAGATGCTGATTGGTCTAGATCAGCAGTGTGGGCACCTCGTGCAGACTCCTTTTGGACAGGGTGTGAGACTGGGTCAGGAACAGTTGGGTTGGCCTGTTCCATGGTCTCAGGTGCCACAGAGGCACCAGCCACAAAGGCTTCAGGGTCAACAGATGACCCAGGGTAAGGAGTTTGCTCCCCCTCAGCCACAGAGGCTAAGGGAGCAGACTCAGACTGAGCTGTTTTGGCCTTCTTTTACACAGGCCCAGCTTCAGTGATGTCCAAGGACCTTTTAACAAGCTTGGCCCTCGATTTGGATTTTCTCTTGGGAGCAGCTTCTGGATCCACCCTCACAGCAGACGGTCCTTCCACCAATCCTAACAACCTCCTCATTGGTGTTGATAGAGGAGGTTCATTTGGAAGAACAGTAGTATAGAAAACTCTATTCCCTATTACAGGGAAGGCAGCAGTATGAAGTAGGGGCTGAGAGTTATACAGATGCTCACCACAAATGTGTCTGAAAATGAGGCTCAGAAATCTGGGATATCGAACAGCAGCTGGTCTTGTCTCCTGCTGCACCAGATTCCTCAAATTCAAGAAAATCCACTTAGCCATGTCGATCGTTGTTCCATCCACCAGCTGTAGAACAATGGGGACTTCATCACGGCTTAGTTGGTCGAATGAACCAACTTTATTTCCGAAGCACATCACCACCGAGGCAAATAGAAAACTGTAGGTCGGAGACAAGTCCTTCCTAAACAGTGTTGCTCCAAGTTTGGGTTCTGCTACACCACAGAAGTGCAGCAGATTCTTCATCTGTTCATCTTCAGGCTGTGGTTGATCATATTTTTCAACCACAGGGAGTCGAAGAACTTCCCTGAGCAGACGAGTAGTGATCTCAATGGTCTGAGTCCCATTGAGTATGGTGCCTTTGATGACTTTGGTGTCTGGGTCGTAGGCACAGGTGTACCAAACTCGTATACCATCTCTTGGTACAGGACACCAGGAGAAGCAGTCATGGCGTAGTTCAAAGGATGAACTGTCAAAAACTCCACCATTTGGTCATATCCTTTCCCCACATAATTTTTGGGGATTGTGAGGTTGGCAATGTAGTTGGTGGGTTTAATGGTCAACATTGTTGTTATGGATGAGTGTTTAACTACATCATCACCAACATACACTGGGAGAAAGGGGTTGTTTCTTTGAGCCATTTTGGGAAGTAGTGAGAGTGACAGAAGCACAAGACAGTTAGTCGAATTTTAGGGTTCTTAAGAGAATTTCTGGAAATAGTGAGGAAGACGAAGATGAAACAGTATGAGGTATTTATAGGATTTGAATGTGAGAGGGTGTGAGAGAGAAACCTCTGGGCGGTTTGATTTGAAAAAGTCATTAATGGAAAACGGAACGGTTGTCCATGTCAGACCGTTTGTCAGACCACTTGAGCCCTTTTTAATCACTAACACACGTAACCCACATTATCCGCAGTAATTAAGTTAAATAAAAACAGAAATTAAGTAACTTAATTTTGAAGAAAGGTAATTGAAAACTGTTTGTCTAAGCTGTTGGTCAAACCTGTGATGAGCAGGGTCATCACAAGCTGTTCATTCTTCAAGCTGTTCCCTTAACCTGTTCAGCCATGTAGGAACAGGTTGTGTCAAATAGCGGATCAGGTTACAAGACAATGTCTTGCAAATCAGTGTGAGGGAAAGAGCAGAGTGAAGAATGGACCATCAGAACAGGCTGGACGAGTAAACTGTTTTTGTTCAGCCTGGTGTATGTTCAAGCTGTTCAGGGATTTCAGAAAAATGGCTAAGTACAAAACATGCATAGCCTGTTCTGTCTAAGCTGTTTTGAGAAACTTGAGCAGAGTGAAACATACAAAGTCTTAGACCTTTAAGGACACTTAGTCACTTTTGTTTAACATGCCCAACTTGCTGACAAGGTAATTAAACCTGGTTTCATCAAGAGGTTTGGTGAAAATGTCTGCAAGCTGTTCATTTGTGGAAATAAAACTTACCTGCACATTACCTTTCTGAATGTGATCCCTGATGAAGTGATGTCTGACATCAATATGCTTTGTTCTTGAATGAAATACTGGATTCTTGGAAATGGCTATGGCACTTGTGTTATCACACAGAATAGGAATTGTCCTATACACAAGCCCATAGTCTTCAAGTTGATGCTGCATCCACAGAATCTGCCCACGGCAGCTTCCAGCAGCAATATACTCAGCTTCAGCAGTAGAAGTAGACACTGAGTTCTGCTTCTTGCTACACCAACTTATCAACTTACCACCAAGGAGTTGACACCCACCTGTTGTGCTTTTCCTATCTAGCCTGCAGCCTGCAAAATCAGAGTCTGAATAACCTGTTAGTTCAAGACTTGAGTCTTTGGGATACCAAAGACCCAAACCTGATGTGCCCTTCAGGTATTCGAAGATTCTTTTAACAGTAGATAGATGAGATTCCTTTGGATCAGCTTGGAACCTAGCACACAAACAGGTGGCAAACATAATATCAGGTCTACTAGCAGTTAAGTATAGCAAGCTCCCAATCATATCTCTGTAAGCTGTTACTAAAATAGCTTTGCCACTGGCATCAACATCCAATTTTACATTGGTTGCCATTGGGGTTTTAATAGGAGAAATTTGATCAAATTTAAACTTTTTTAAGAGATCTAAGGTATACTTTCATTGATTTATAAAATTTCCAGTTGAGGTTTGTTTAACCTGTAATCCAAAAAAGAAAGTAAGTTCTCCCATCATACTCATTTCATATTTGGATTTCATGAGTAATGAAAAATTCTTGCATAACTGCTCATTGGTAGAACCAAATATTATATCATCCACATAAATTTGAACAAGCATAATATCAGATTTCACCTTCTTTATGAACAGTGTGGTATCCACTTTACCTCTGGAATAGCCATTGCTCATAAGGAATTCAGTAAGAGTGTCATACCAGGCTCTAGGGGCTTGTTTGACATCATAGAGTGCTTTGTCCAACTTATAGTCAAAACCTGGATATTGTTCATTTTCAAAACCTGGAGGCTGCTTGACATAAACTTCTTCTTGTAGCTTCCCATTCAAAAATGCACTCTTCACATCCATTTGAAATACCTTAATGCTCTTATGAGCAGCGTAGGCTAGATACAAACGAATTGCTTCTAGCCTGGCCACAGGAGCAAATGTTTCATCATAGTCAATTCCTTCTTCCTGTCTATAACCCTGAGCAACCAGTCTTGCCTTATTTCTAATGACATTACCTTGCTCATCCATTTTATTCCTGAAAACCCATTTAGTGCCAATTATAGTTTTACCTTTAGGAGCATGGACCAGCTTCCATACCTTGTTTCTCTCAAACTGATTGAGTTCTTCTTGCATGGCAGTGATCCAATTGGCATCTTTTAGTGCTTCATCCACTTTCTTTGGCTCCATTAGTGAAACAAAACTAGAGAACATACAGAAGTTCCCTAAGCTGTCCCACCTTGTTTGTACCCCTTTGTTGATGTCACCAATTATTTGTTCATTGGGGTGACAACTGATCCACTTAGGATCATACTTCAATGAGGATTCTCCTGAGTTATCAGCAGCTTCAGCAGGTCCTGTTGAACAGCTCTCAAGATTTTCAGACACACTGTTGTCTTGAGCCTGTTCACTTGTTGAACATGACTGACCACTGTTAAACATATCAGCAGAGGAACCAGGAAAATCAGCATTGATAGGTTCAGGACATGCAGTTGTGATTAAGTCAGTACACTTATTCACACAGGGTGTATTGACATAATCATCATCATGCCCATCATGATTAACAGGTTCCACACTGGGTGTAGTGGAAGCTATTGAGTCCTCTTCATTGTTTGAATGCATCAGATCATCAAAGTTTAATTCTCCTGAAACTGATTCAGGAACAGCTTTGGTGGAAGCATTCTTGGACTCTTCAAAGGTGACATTGATAGATTCATCTATCACCTTTCTTTTGTTGTTGTACACCCTGTAGGCTTTAGAGATAGCAGAGTAGCCAACAAACACACCTTCATCAGCTTTTGGTTCAAACTTTGCCAGTTGGTCCCTTTGATTCAAAATGAAGCAGGGACAACCAAACACATGGAAGTAACTGACATTTGGCTTCCTCCCTTTGAGCAGCTCATAGGGGGTCTTGTTGAACCTTTTTACCACTAAGGATCTATTTTGGGTGAAGCTGGCAGTGTTAACAGCTTCAGCCCAAAATGATGAAGGTAAACCAGATGCACACAGTATGGTTCTAGCAGCTTCAATGAGAGTTCTGTTTCTTCTTTCAGCAACTCCATTTTGTTGTGGAGTTCTTAGAGCTGAAAAGTTTTGAGTGATTCCTTTCTCTTCACAGAAGTCCTCAAGAGTACTATTTCTGAATTCAGTACCATGATCACTTCTAAGTTGCTTTACTTGGGCAGATTTCAGCATTTCCATCTTTTTCACAAATCCAATAATTTCTCTAGCAGCCTCTCCTTTGCTCTTCAAGAAGATAACCCATGTGTACCTGGAGAACTCATCAACCATTACTAGAGTATATCTTCTTCCTCCTAGACTTAGGACATTAACAGGTCCAAACAAGTCCATGTGGATTAAGAAGAGAGGAAATAGAAAAATTATGTTTGGATTTAAATGATGATTTCCTCTGCTTGCCTTTCTCACAAGTTGTGCATAGTTTATCCTTCACAAAGGTCATAGAAGGCAAACCTGTCACCAACTCTTTCTTACATAGTTTGTTGATGTTCTTGAAGTTTAGGTGTGATAGCCTTCTGTGCCATAACCAATTTAAATCTGCATTTGTTCTTGTGAGAAAACAGGTTTCAGTTGTGGGATCAGCAGATTGCATGTCCACAACATAAACACCTTTCTTTCGTTGAGCACACAACACAACTTTGCCTTGAGTATCCAATAGGTAACCCAGGTGCTCATCAAAGTTAACCTTATAGCCATCATCACACAGTTGACTTATGCTAACAAGGTTATGTTTTAGTCGAACCACATAGGCTACTCTTTTGAACACTGCAGCACCAGCTTTAAGAGTTCCATATCCCTCAGTGGATCCCTGTACATTGTCACCAAATGTGACTTTTGGCCCTTTTTCAGGCCTGAGATCACTCAGCAGGTTCTTACAACCTGTCATGTGCCCTGAGCAGCCACTGTCCAAGTACCAAACCTGGGATGGTTGTTTTTCCTGCAGAGTGACAATAAAAATATTAGTCATTTTTAGGGGAACTCATCACTGAGATGAGTTCGCCTACTTCATCAACATTTGTTGATGGACTTGTGATATCAACACTAATATTTCCTATTTGAATGGTATCAGTTTGGATACCACTCTTATTGACTGAGATGTTTCCAACACTGTTTGTGTTAGCAGTGAGGGAATCATCAGAGTCAGCAGGCCTGATGTCCTCTGTTTCAGGACAGTCTTTGGCCAGATGTGTCTTCATTCCACATTTATAACATTTTCTTCTTTTAGCATTTTTGGAAGAAGACCTTTCAGAAACACATTCTGAGTTACTTTTGTTGATTTCATCAGCAGGTTTAGCAAACTTATTACTTTTTGATGAATCAACAGCTTGAGTGGAAAGTTCAATAGTCACAGCTTTGCCTGTCTCTTCTTTCCTCTTTTTAGGAGGACAGATGTCAAAGATAGGAAACTTAATTGGCTTTTGAACTTCCACAGGTTTAGGAAACCTATTCCCATCTCTCTCAGGCTGAGCAATGGCTTTGCCTTTGCTCTTCCTGAGATGTGATTGATGTTGCGTATCAACATAATCATTATTTCTGGTTTTGAAAGACTTATTCTTACTTAAAACCAGTTTACCACTATGATTAGAAAACTTATTTGAAATCACAGCATGTTTGCCTTCAGCCTGAGACTTAGTCTTGTTAAAGGCAGACTGCTTACCTTTTGTAAACTTATTTTCAAAATGTTCAGCATTAAAAGGATTAGTATGTCTTTTTACATCAACTTTAGACCCAAAGCCTGTTTTGTCAACAGGTTTGGTGTCCACAGCTGCAGTTTGGACATGCTTTCCTTTCTTTTGCTTGTGTGAATCAGCAGAGCACTTAGCAAGCTTATTTGATGGAAAACTTATTTCATCAGCAGCTTTTGAGCTAGGTTCACACGAGCTGTCAGTGTTTTGAGGCCTGACAAACCTGTTTGTTGAGATTAATTTGCCATTCACTTTGGAGCTGCTGTGGAAGGTTTCACTTTTGAGTAGTGGAGTAAACCCAAACCAAATTGGTTTTGGGTTGGCCTTGTACATTGACATAACTAAAAACTGTTTTTGACTTCTTGTATTTGGTGAGATCTACTGATGGAGTCTTTGGAGAGTATTTAGTGATGATATGAGGTATCCAATTATTTTGATCATCTTTTCTTCTGACAGTCTCAGATGATTCACTAGCAGCTCCAGTTTGGTGCCCAACAGCTTGAGCTGTGTTAGTAGTGCTAACAGTTTCACTTTTTGCACTACTAACATCAGATTTTGACTTAGCAGTCTGATCTTTTGCATTAGCAGTTTGAGCAACAGATTTGTCCTTGACACACCATATTTGTTTAAAACTTGATTTAGGCTTTGCCAAAACTTGTTTTTGATGTGTGGACTGTTTTTTATTAACTTTTGAGAATCTGTGATCAACTGCTCTCTTTGGAGCTGCTGTGGAAGGTTTCACTTTTGAGTGCTTTGCCTGTTTAGGATTTGATTTTGTGTGATGTACAGTCTGTTTTGCAACAGCTGGTTTGTAAAAACAATCCTTGGCTAAGTGATTCTTCCTTCCACAGTGAAAGCATCTTTTGACAGTTTGAATTGGAACACCAGACTTTTCTGTCAATTTCTGGTTCCTGTTTCTCTGGTTTCCTCTTACCTGCTGTTGTTTAGGAAACTTTTGAACACCATGCTTTTGGCATGTGCAGATAGAAACAGTTTTACCTTTTTTTGTTCCTTTTGATGAAGATGCAGTGTTACAGTTAGAATGTACAGAAACTTGTGGAGTAGCATTGCATACACTCATCTTCTCTTTTCCTTTCTTACTGGGAACTTTGACTTCTATGGGTGCATTCTTTGTGTCACAGTCTCTATTTTGACTCTTATCTTCCTTTGGTTCAGGACTGCTGTCAAGGATAGGATCTACAATAGTCATAGACTCATCTAATGGTTCATTGACAAGTCTATCAGCAACTTCACTCATTGGATGAATGTACTTGTTATTATATGGAGGTGGAGTAGCTCTGTATCCTATTCCTTCTTTGGGATTGACCTGAGATTTGACTCTATCTTTGAATTGAACTTCCATTAGGTGTTCTAGCTTTTGATTTGCTAACTTGAAGTTACCTAAATCTATGTTAACAGATTTCAGTTTCTCATTAGCCTCTAACACCTTCTGTTCAGTTTCTTCTACCTTTTTATTCAAAGATTCTATTTTCTTATTGAGTTCCTTTTTCTCCCATTCATGATAGTTTCTATCATACCCCATTTGAAGCTCATTATCCTTATAGTCATTGATCTGTTTTTCCAGATCTTCTATGGCTTGCATATATTCATATCTCCTTTCTTCCATCTTAGCTAGAGTTTTGCACATGCTCTCATTATGATCTCTGTACTTTTTAACCATATTTTTGCATGATTGAGAGCAGAGTTTAGAATTTACCTCAGATGGTAGTTCAGTTGAGGAGACATTTGAGGTTTCTGCCATCAGTGCTTGATTTTGGAATTCTTCCTCTGTCTGATCACTCCAGTCAAACACATTGTCTTCTTGAGAGACAAGTGCTGTTGATGAGGAAGCTTGGATGGGCTGTGAAGTCCTTGATGGTTGTTGACCTTGAGATCTACATTCTCTGGCAAAGTGACCAAGCTTATGGCATTTATAGCATTCCACTTTTGATTTATCAAAAGATGGTTTGCCATCTGTTTTGGCTTGAAAGTTGGTCCTTCCAGTTCTTTTCAGGAATCTTTTGGCTCTCATGGTCAGCATTGCATGTTGCCACTTTAAATCCATCTCTTCAAGATCATCAGGATGGATTTGTTCCAAGTCTTCAACATTTAGAGCAAATAATCCATCATTGGCAACAAAAGCTTCATAATGAGTTTCAGCAGAATTGCCATCACCACCTGAAAAAGAATCACAGTTATTAGATTTTTCAGAGGACAAAAGAGCAGTGTTGTGATTATAAGAAAAGGATTTCTTTTTAGCATCAATTTCAGTCTCAAACACTCTTAGACTGTTGTATAGATCATCCAATTCTATCTCATCAAGTGTGTCTTTTGTTCTCCACTGTGCAGCATAGACTGTCCATTCTTCTCCAAGAGATCTGAGAAACTTTCTGTTGACCTCATCTTGATCCAGATTGACCCTTGCACTTTCCAGTTCACTTATCAGTTTGTTGAACCTGTCAAAGATTTGAGTGAGGTTTTCATTCTTGCCACCAGAAAAGTTTTCATACTGCTGTTTCGAGAGGTCCTTTTGATTTCTCTTGGTACTTGCATTACCAGCAAACCTCTTCTCTAAGGCATTCCAAAGAGAGTGAGCAGTATAAAACTTTTTAAACTGATGTTGATAAGCATTAGGAATGGCTATTTGTAATAATGTGAGTGCTTTCACTTCATTCATTCTAGCCTTCCTTTCAAGTTCAGTTTTTGGAGGAGTTTTTACTGGTTTTCCCTCAGCATCAAGTTCTGGATCAACTGCAGGAGGAAATTCAACAGCTTCCCATATGGCATAATCAATGAATTGAATATGCTGTTGAATCCTGAGTTTCCACATCTCAAACTCAGTGGGCTTGAGCATAGGCACTTTGAGTCCTTGCCCAGATCCACTGCTGCTATTTTCAAATTCCATTGAAAAAGATTAAAAATTTGAAAGAAAGTTTTCGACTTTGAAAAACAAAGAACGACCTGTGGCTCTGATACCACTTGTCAGGATCTATAACTTATGAAAATTATGAATAACCAAGATTAACTGATTTGAATTTATCAGAGTATAAATCAATAATCTTGCTTTGAATCAAAGTTTAATTAAGAAGTTTGCGGAATAACACTTAATTATTTTGACAAAAACTTTCAGAATCAATAATAGCATAAAACATAAGAAGTAATCAAGACTGTTTGTATTGCTGAATTCACTGATTACAATCACCTCTAATCTGTTTTGATTAGACGAAGAACACAAACTGTTCTTAGGGTTTTACAACCTTAGAGGCTTAAGAAAACTTGAACAATAAAGCAATTACAGACTCAAAATATGCAGAAAACTCTTATTCTATGCGTATATCTTCTATACAATCTTCTGTCTATTTATATTGCTTTATGGACGTGTTTCCTTGAAGGACTATGACTTCTCTGATAGTAGATATGCTGGAATCTTCTTGTAGATATCTTCCCTGAAAATCAGCACATTCTGTTTATGAAACTGTTGAGCAGCTTGAATGACTTGGCAGCATGAACTGAGCAGCTTGAGTTATTTTGCTCTGGCAGCTTGAACTTTTATACTGGCAGCTCGAGTTTCTTCAACTAGCAGCATGAACTTTGTACTTACACAGAAATTCTACTAACAGTATGAGAAGTCTAACTAACAGCTTGAGTATACTTAAACTATTTCCCAACAAACTTGAATCCTTGACTTTTGTTGCAAGACTTTGTGAATTGGGAAGAAGAAGAAGGAACCGTAAGTTTTGTTGAGAGAGAAGGAGAAAATTGCAATTTACTTTGCTCTTGAATTGATGAGTAGAACATGGGTTTTTATATTCGTAAGGTTTTGAAATTTTTTATTTTACAAATTGGCCCCAAAGTTGTATTTCTTTTATTTGCCATAACAACTTATAATTAAAACTTATAACTTAATTGTAACTTTTCTTACCTTACTTTTTAAATCACTTAGTACAAATTTCATCTTAACGTCCAAATTAACGTTAAGCTTTGTTAATTGTCATGGATTAATGTTTAGTTCGTTACAGTCAAGATCAAAATCACTACCTAAGATTAACTGGTTTGAATCAATCAGAGTATAAAACCAATAACCTTGTATTGAATCAAAGTCCAATTAAGAAGTTTGCGGAATAACACTTAACTGTTTTAAGAAAAGCTTTCAAAACAAATAACACATAAATATAATCAAAATCAAATCTTTTGTATTGCCAAACTCAATGATGACAATCACCTCTAATCTGTTTGATTAGACGAAGAACACAGACTGTTCTTAGGGTTTTACAACCTTAGAGGCTTATCAAAACTTAATCAAAGGCAATTACAACTGAATCAAAAACATGTACGTGCAAGCTTACAATAGAAAAACTTATTCTATCTATATATAAAGCCTTCTGATTTGTTTCCTTGGAAAACTCTGATTTCTCTGAAGTAGATATGCCTGAATCTTCGAATATAAATCTTTTCCTGATTTTCAGCACTTTCTGTTTATGAACTGTTGAACAGTTTGAAGACTATTTGTTGAGCAGCTTGAACTTGAACACTGACAGCTTGAACTTTTGAACTAGCAGCTCGAACTTACTCAACTAACAGCTTGAATTTGTAATTACACAGAAAATCTACTAACAGTTTGAGAAATCTAACTAACAGTTTGACATACTTAGAATATTTCCCAACAATAAATAATAATAATATATTTAATAAAGAATTAAATCACAATTTGTTAAATTAATATTCCAAATTTAAAACCAAAAATAAAAATTTAAGAAAAGTATCAAACTTGATAATTAAGTTAAATAGTGAAGGGACCAAACTTGTAATTGTTGTAAAGGGCAAAATTGTCATTTTTAAAAATTATGAAATAGAAGGACCGTTTCTGCAAGTAAAAAGTGGTTTGAGGGACCACCTCTGCAACCTTAGAAGTTGAGGGACCGTTTTCATAATTTTAAGCAAACCACAGGGATCATTTTTGTAATTTACAACAATTAAATTGAATATATGAAAGAAACATAAAATAAATAAATTAAATATTCCAATGGGGATAAATTTTAATAAATAAATAATAGATACATTTTATAAATTAAATATATTTTAGAAAATAAAAACATATAACTAATAATAATTAATTTTTTAAATTAACATTTAAAATTTAAATAAAAATTCATGAAAAGGACTAAAACTGAAAATAAATGACATAGTTGAGGGACCAAATTTGTTATTGAGAAAAAGGGCAAAATCGTCATTTAAAAAAGTTAAGAGAAAGAGGGACCATTTCTACAAGTAAATAGTGTTTTGATGGAACATTTATGCAATTTTTAAAGACTAGGGACCATATCCATAATTTCGACCAAACCACATGGACCATTTTTGTAATTTACTCTAAGGGTTTATTATGAAAAAAACCAACATGTTTTCATGTTTTTTGCGATTTCGTCCCTCCATGTTATTTTTTTCCATAAAAAACCTCAAGTTATTCTTTTCTTATTGGTTTAGTGAAATTTTGGACATTAGACCCCGGTTATAATTTGTGAACCGGGTTTTAAAAACTTGAAAAACCGGGTTCTAATGTCCAAATTTCACTAAACCAATAAGAAAAGAATAACTTGAGGTTTTTTATGGGAAAAAATAACATGGAGGGACGAAAACGCAAAAAATGTGAAAACATGTTGGTTTTTTCATAATAAACCCTTTACTCTAATAATAATAACAATAATAATTATCATCATCATCATTATTTATTAAATTAAGATTTAAAATTTAAAAACAAAAACAAAAGTCATGAAAAGAAAGGGACCAAATTAGTTGTTGGAAAAGGGTATAATTGTCATTTAGGAAAATAAATCAGATAGAGGAACCATTTATGCAAGTAAACAATGCAAATAATGACTGTTTATGCAAAATTGAAATCACAGGGACTAAATCCAAAGTTTTATGGAAACCACAGGGACCATTTTTGTAATTTACTCAGAAAAATAAAAGTTAATTACACAAATGGTCTCCGTGATTTGTTTTAAAAGTTGGATTTCGTCCCTGAACTTTCAATTTTGCAGAAATGGTCCTTATTATCACTTAAACCATTTAGATTTATCACTATACCATTATCGCCTTGCTATGATAAAAATGTGAACGGATTATAAAATAGAATCTTTGGCCGATTTTATTTAAGAAGGAAGTAAAATATATTTGAACAACAAACATATTTTTATTATAAATTTATGAACCAACATAAATAATTATAGAGTCAAAATATTTTTATAATATTTTATTTATGAAACCTCTAGAAAATAGTTTTTAACCATAAATGACTTTTTCGATTATAAATTTTATTGGTTTACACTTTGATTATTGTTAATAATTATTTCCCAGATATATTCAACACTCGTGTATATATTAATCACACAAACATTCAGCAAACAGAATATTAAACTCAATGATTGAAGAATGATGATGAAAAAGACAAAGAGAATGTTTTCTCAGAAATGGCGGCTGCTTCTTTCAATAATCCGTGTAATATGTATTGTGAAACCCTAGGCGGTACCTTTTACGTGAGAATTAAATCAACTTTCCAACTATCACATAACAACCCCCTCTACTTGTAAAATAAAGAAATAACCAAACAAAGTCTTGAAATAAATTACAATGAAATAAACTAATAATATTTATTACAAAAGAAAGCCACAAGATCGAAATTAAATATCTTACAATCTCCCCCTTATCGATCATTGTGGGTGAACTTGGGCATGATCTGTAGATTCTCGGAGGCCAAGGAAGACGTCGAACCATCTATTCACTTGCCTTAGATGTAGCCTCTTGTTCAGTATTTCTATGCCGCTGAGGATCTCTTGAATCTCCTTGGGTTGGCGTCTAAGTTCAGGATTTGTCTGAGCATCATAAACATGTATTCTTTTGGTGAGCTCGGCTCTGACTAATCTGATAGTTCCATCAGAGTAACAAGGTCAATCCTCAAAGCTCATAAACATTTTCCGTCCGTTTTGGTTCAAAAATAGAACTCCCGGCTAACCTCTCATTAAAACTTTGAACGCCAGGTAATGGTCTAGTAGAAATATGTCTTGCTCAGGAGCTTTCAGACCGACTTTTACCAGCGCGCTCTCAATTGCCATTTGAAAGTCCCTTAAGCACATGATAATGGAGCGGCGGTTCATGCTTCTAGTAAGGGCGGCAACTGCTGTCATGTGAGTTAGACGTTTCTTGATTCTGTTTTTCAGTCTGTCGTGTAAATACTCAACGTCGTCCACATTCACGTAGTCTATATCACTTTCATGCAGTTCTTATACTATTCCATCTTCTCTGAGCACCTCAAAAGCAGGAGTGAACACTCGTGCTCTTTTGTACATATGAATGTTGACAAGCTTTTTGATCTTTGACTTTGACCAATATTTGTCCTTTGGCCTTTCTCCCTCAGCATCATCTGGTTATACTCGGTCTGTTCAGCTTTTGATACATTTGTAAGTTCCATCAATAAACGCCTGTTGAATGACCCATGCTTCTTCCTGAATACCATCTTAAACCTTTCTTTCAAAAATGGATTCTGAAACTGCTCTGCCGGGAACTTTTTCAAAAAATCTTTTAGGCCTTGAGAAGGGGGTTATTCTATTTCAGTCGGAGGGGCTTCAAGTAATTTAAAAAATTTTCCCCTTCGTTCTTGCCTAAGTTCTTATTTTAATTCTTCTGGCAAAGAATGTACCCTACCTTTTGTATACCAGCTGACCCAATATAAATCAATTTTATCGTGGATTCCAGGTCCTTCAGGTCTAACATCAATAGAATCCACAATTCTAGTGCCTGAATGCTCTGGTTCCTAGGCTTGAGGTTGGGGTATTGTTTCGAATTTGGGAGGACTTTGGATTAGAGGGGTTTCTTTGAGAGTATGGGAGGGAGCTTGGATAGCAGATAATATCTCTTGTTGTGGCACATGGGGTGGGGAATTCAGGAATTCAAAGGGTGAAGAGGATTTTTTGTGGCGACTCAGGTTCTGGCTTTGGTGTAAGTAGAGGATAGTCTTTGTCAATATCAGAGTCTGTGTCAGACACTAATATGATTTCGACTTTTTCAAAGATAGGATCGTACTCCACCATAGCTGACATTCGATCCAATGGAGCCAGACCTTCAACCATAGGGTCGTCTTTAATCATCTCTTGAGCCCCATACCTCTGTTCCCCAGACCCTAGAATATCTGCTCCCTGTGATTCGACTCCCCCTACAATTATCATCGGGTCCTCAGACTGAACTCTTTGTTGCTTCTACCCCTCATGGCGATCAGGGTCGTCCTGATCGTCATGTTTTCTTTTGTGAGATTCAGCCTGAGGACGACACTGTAGCTCTATAACTGCAGACTCAAGACGGTCCATTCTGGAGTTTATCTGCTCTTGGACTTGTAAAATTAGCCTTGTAGGCGCATCTATCTTGTCTGATTATTTTGAAATCTGAGCTTGGACTGATCGGGTACCTGGTGGTGGTAGATCCTCATATGCAACACCCTTACCCTTAATTAATTATGATGTAAGGTCTACCTAACACAGATCTATCTACACGCGGAACCGTCAACGAGTGCGGAATCCTCGTTAACGGGTAGACGGTAACAACACTCACCAGGAACACGGAGACTATCTACGAGCTGTACGAACTACACAAGAACGCACCTACTAGAAGATTCTCTCCGATACAACACTAACACTGATGATAAACTCGAAATCGCTTTCTGCTTAATCACTCTCGAACTCTGCAAAAAGTCTGATAATATTTCGAGTCTATCCCTAATTATAGAGGCTAATTCGAGTCTGTCATGGGCCAAACTCGAATCCGGCCCAAGGCCCATTCGAGTTTGTCCTTACTGACACTCTCGAATCTGCCTAAGTAAGCATATTCGAATCTGTCTAACTGACCCATTCGAATCTGACCTAGATTCGAATCTTGGTCCTTAGACATTTCAAATCTACTTTTTCACATACTCCACTTAGTATTGAAACATATGTTTTTACCTTTATGATTGATTTTATCTTTGATCTTTATGTTTGAACTTCTTGTAATATGTTACATCAAGTTCAAACACACAACCAATAATAATTATCAACCATATATAAACATATATATCTAATACTTGCTAAACCAAAATGTTGGATCACTTAGACTGCTATCATCACACAGGGTGTACCAACAGACTCCCCCTTGATGATAGCTTCTAATAATTCACACATTTGATTAAGTACTTTGTTTATTATTTATTCAAACTGCTTCCAGCATACAAACCCTTTTCAACACACACTTTAACCACATTCTCATACTTTATTGCCTCACCATCCATATGAGTATCACTTGAAATCTTATGAGCATGCAAAATTTGGAGGTCATCTCGAGAAATGTTTACCAGGTGAAGAGGATCATAGATTCTAAGAATCACCTTTTCTTCAAAATCTTCCATCACCGCTTCTCCTGTTTCACTCTCAACATACCACCAGTTCAGATTTTTCATGACGTTCTGTGGCATAGGCTTGAGTGGCACCTTTCTCAGACATCTTACGGGTCTGTATTGAATCTTCATCCATGGACGCCCAGTTAGAGGATCAATTCGAGAATGATCCTCTACTCTTTTTCCTATCCTTGGATTAAGCCGTTCAAACTTCCTCGACCTTCCCTCTTTCCTTATGATTCTGGCAATTATATCCGCGTAAGGGTCATTGCCGATATTGATTAGATCTTTCCAGGCTAAAGCTTTTATCTCAATCTTCGGCAGTGAATTGAATACTTTCAGAGATCTTCTAAGGTACTGGAGCCCATCTTTTCTCTTGATTATGAATAGCTGCAGTTCCCGATCAAAGAACCTGCTTAAAATGCTACCTGACAGTTTTCCAGTACCCGGCACCTTCATTTTCTTCTTCAGCTCTAAGTCCTTCAGCTCTGCCCTGAACCATAGCTTTCTTTTCTCTTCATTAGTCAGCTCTCTGGCAGGCTCTCCTATTGATGACTCAACATTTAAAGCAGCATTAACTACTTCTATGTTCACAACATCATTTCCTTCTATTACATACGTATCAGTAATTGGATTTTGCTGAACGACGATCTCATTGGCTTCATCGTCTTCGTCAGCACACACCTCATCATCTGATCTCCAATCAACAATCTCTTCAGGAACAAATTCTCCCTCTTCTAGTTCCTCCATATCATCTTCAAAGTCAAAGCCCAAATCCATCGGGTCGTCGTCGAGATCCATAAGAGCATCAATCATCTCATTTATCTCAGATTCTGTACGTTTAGACGAACTGGCCTCTCCTTCTTTAGCTCCTGCTTGACTTGGCTCCCCCTGAGATTGAGCATCCTGAGCAGCAGAAAAATCTACTGGCTCATTCTGTCTTTGAGTGCTGGGATCATTGCCTTGGTCATCTTCATTATCATCATCCCTCGGCCGCTCCACTTGATCACGACAGGATATCTCCCCCTGAGCCTGAATATTTTTCATTAACTGCTCAACTAGGGAGCGCATCGATCTTAGCTCAGCTTCCTGATCAGCGACAAAAGATTTTAGCTCCAAGTTCTCTTCCTGCACTTTGTCCACTATCTTTTCAGATCGGCATTCTCGTTATCCAGATTTGCATTGTGCTTCTGAATCTCACCGATTGCCGTTGTTAGGCCTAAGATCTGGATCTGCTGAAAGTCAACTCTGTCTTTTAGCTGCAAAAATCTTTGATTTTCTGTGTTTGTGGATGAGGTAGATGGAATGGATTAAATTGGAGTTGGAGTGATCGGCGATGTGATGTATGGTTCATCATGAGGTGGTGATGGTGGAATGGTGGTTTGAGGGTCCTGAGGTTGAGGAATTTGAGGTTGAGGAATTTCAGGTTGTTCTGCTGAAGCTGAAGTAGATCCTTGCATAAATCGATGATGCTTGGCCCTTTGCCTCGTCACTAATGGAGCGACATCTTCTTCTTCGAAATCAGAGTCATCAGACTCTCGTGATGGTCTACGCCTTGAAGCTTCTTCATTTACTACCAACCTTGGTCCATAAGTTCCCATTTGAACAGGAGGTTCTGTAGATACGGACTCTGGAGCTTCAACTTCTATCTCCTCCATATCGTCTGACTCAGTTGCTGAGGATGACAAGTCATTACCAGTTTGCTCTGGTTCATATTCCTCAACTTGCCTAAAAACATCTTCTGCTCCTTCCGGAGGCTGTAGTAACTGATCAACCAACTCTGCAGTTATTTCCTCATTTGCATGAGGCCCAGACGCCCAGATTTCTTCCAAAGTTTGGGCTATCTGCTCAGATTCTGGTGCGGCACTTGAAGGCCCTGCTTCTTGTACCTCTGGCTGTTGACTTGTCGAAGGCCTAGCTGCCTGAATTTGACTCGCAGATGGTCTTTGGCGTCGCCTTTGTAGCTGAGCGCGCGGTTGTTGTTGTCGTTGTTGAGGCTGTCGAAGCGGAACTTCTACTTCACCTGCCCAGTTGGCATTATCTGGTGCCACAAAGTTCCTGTCGATAACTGCTCCAAACAAAGGTCTCTCGACCGGAACCGCTAATCTTCCTCTGTTCGCAGAACATTCAGCAAAAATTCTTTTATCCATGGCCGCCACACTCTGAATCTCATTTAACTGCGGCAAATTTGGCAAAAAGTGCCGGATGAGCATCATTATGAAACGAGGATACAAAAGAAATCTCTGCTGCTCTGGAGCCATTATTTGATGAACGAATTCCGAGAAAAACATTTCAGAAAAGTTGAAGCGGCGATTATAAACTAAAGCGATCATCCCGGATTGGATCTTCGAGACGATATAATCGAATCCAGCTTTCTTGGCCGCAAAACAGACCATAAACACATGAGCCAAAAATCTCCATTGACCTATTAGCCCGCTCTTCATATACGATGTTTTAGTAACATCAAAACTATAACCCATCCTCTGAAAAGCTGCTTGCCTAATACTTAAGGGAAAGTCAATAGGCCCAGACTCTTCTTCCTGAGATCCTAGCTGCAGAACCTGACGCAGCATATCAGCAGAGAACACCAATGGATGTCCTGCTATTCTTGTTCTCAGAACTGTCGGGGTGACAGTGCGGTCAACTTGTAGATGCTCATAGAACTGGCGTACATATGGAATAACAATCTGAATGTTACTAGAGAAAGCAAAAGCAATCCTAGATTCTACTAGAAAATCCAACATCTGTCGAAAACCCTGCGCCTCAGGGATATAATGGTCGGGGGGAATGACCATATTATGCTTCGGCACAAAAACTCTATCAGCCATATCTGCACAATAGATAAATTATCAGAATTATTAAAAATCAATAAACTTGCTTAAATTCAAATTTGTTTTATTCTGAACTTGTTTAAGTACAAAATCAAACACAAATGAATTTCTACAAGTTTAATTAAATTTAAATTGAATAATTCAAATAAGATGACAGATTCGAATGGACAGATTCGAAGACACTCTATTTCGAGTTTGATGACAGAATTGAATGTAATGTTCTTCTCGAGTTTACTGACAAACTCGAGTGTGTTCATGAACAGATTCGAACTGTCGGCCCAACTCATCACAAAATTCCATGATTTTAACCATTTTGGACTCAGAAAATCACATTCATTAGCCCTACTAGGTTCTAATCTCAGACATTTGCATTTAATTTGACTCTTTATCGGCCCAAACTTTGTAATTTTGGAAAATACGATTTAGACCCATAAACCTTCAAAACTTGGTGATTTTGGCTTAAATGGTGAGTAAGACTACTCAAATCTTGTATAATCCAGTTGTTTATACCTAGATCTACAAGTAGAATCGAATCACCAAGCAAGAAACTCGACAAATTATCATTTTTGTGGAAAACAATAGACTCGAGCAGATAGATTCGAAATCGCCAATAGATTCGAGAGTATAGATTCGAAAACAGTAATGACTTAATGACGTTACTGTTAACCTATTTATACCACCTACATTCGAGTCTATGGCCACTTTCGAATCTACTGACAGATTCGAGGTTTCCTAAATTCGAGTTTAACCTATACTCGAATTTCCCAAAACACTTAGAAAATTTCAAAAATTTTGAAATAAATTCAACTTTTTCAACTTTATTGTGTAACAAGATAAACTATGCCAAATCTTTTACCCTAAGCACAAGATTTTTCACGCAGTGTTTATTTTATCCAACTATGAATGCACCCTCAGTAATTTTTTGACCCTTTTCCTAAGTAGAAAAATAAAATAAAATAAGATAAAATAAAATAAGTAAAAAATAAAATTTTAAAATTTTGACCAAAACTTTAACATAGACTTAAACTATACTTATTAAAATTTACAACCTAAGCTAAACACTTAACAAAATAATTTTGATGAGCATAGTCAAAGAAAGGTTCAATCAGATAGCGGTGTCAGATACTTACTTTCAGTACTTAAACTTTCACACTTTGGAATTTTTGATTCCTTTGATTGTTTGTCGTGAAATACCCATTTAGCCGATTGTTGGTATTTTACCCCTTTAAACATGCTACATTTCGGAATATCCCTTGGCATTTTTATTTATCATGAAATTATCTTACGTGACTCAGACATAGACATACTTTTATGGTCAAGTCATACAAACTAAGATTCTAACTTGTTGGTATTTGCAAACTTTCTTTAAAAGACAAACATCGGACATAGGTCTGTATTTTCATACAACAAAGTGTCTTAGTTTGACTTAAGGTTTATTTTAAATCTAGCAAGACAGCGGTGACAGGTCTGTACCGACGTACAACAAAGCGACTTATCTTGCTAACCCGAATCTAAACAGAGGCAACAGGTCTGTACTTACGTACAACAGAGTTACATGTTTTCGACTCTCAATTTTGTATGATTTTTCTATTCTTTCCATTTTAAGATGTATTTGGTGATGCTATACATCCCCAGAAAGTTTGCATACCTCATTTAGACACAATGTTTGTATGTCTTGTACATAAAAATTAAGACCGATTGGTCCTACATCTAAGTTAACGACACGCTTGACTTTTTCTTGAATATTTTATTAGCCTTGGGATTCCCTATATGTATTATGCCAACCAACACATCAAACTAAAATAAAGTATAACACTTAGAATTTTAGGTGCATTATGTGTGAAAGTCTAAACACTTAGAGTTTGTAACGACTGTGCTAATTTTCGTCACTTTGAACCTATGCATGTAAGACTTAACTCTTTTTCTGATATTCTCTTTTTTTGTATTTTTTTGATTTTCTCTCTTTTTTCTTTTGTTTTTCATACGAAATAGCAATAAAAGAAGATAACTTACTAACTTACTAAAAATAGAAACTATCCTAAATTAGCAGACTTACCATAAAAAGAAAGAAATATTACCTCTACAAAAAAAATAAACTACCACTAAGGTCAAATTACTCTGGGTTGCGAATTCCATTTAGTTGAATTAAATATTCAAACCGTGACTTATCAAATGCTTTGGTAAATAAATCAGCATTATTATCGTCCGTTGCCACTTTTACCATTTTGATTAGGTTCTTTTCAGCACAATCACGAATAAAATGATGCCTTATGTCTATGTGCTTTGTTTTACTGTGTTTAACTGGATTGTTAGTTATAGCAATTGTAGATTGATTGTCTATCCTAATGGGAGTTTGAGTATAAGCCAAACCATAATCCCGCAATTCTTGTTGTATCCACAGAACCTGTGAGCAGCAACTACCAGCAGCAACATACTCGGCCTCGCACGTTGACACGGCTACCGACGTCTGTTTCTTGCATTGCCAGGATACCAATCTCCCTCCTAGGAATTGACAACCTCCAGTTATTGATTTGCGCGTCAAGCTGCATCCTCCGTAGTCAGAATCTGTGAATGCATCCAACTCTAGATCTCCCTCCGCGTGATACCAAAGTCCCAGCTTCGGTTTCGACTTGAGGTATCGTAGAATCCGCTTCACAGCTTTCATGTGCATCTCCTTCGGATTAGCTTGAAACCTAGCACAAATACACACAGCAAACATGATGTCAGGTCTTGAAGCAGTTAAATACATAAGTGATCCAATCATGGCCCGATATAATGTCGGATCCACATCGGTATCACTTTCAGTACCCGGTCCGAGATTGTGATTCACTTGAATCGGCGTGCTGAAATGGGCAGTCAATTTTGTTCCTTCCATCCCGAAGCGTTCTAATATGTCATAGACATACTTCGTCTGATGGATAAACATACCATCCTTCTTCTGGTCAACTTGTAACCCCAAAAATAAATTTAACTCTCCCATAGCACTCATCTCGAATTTCGACTTCATCACCTTCTCGAAATCTTTGCACATCTGTTCGTCTGATGATCCAAAAATGATATCATCGACGTACACTTGTACCAAGATAAAATGTTCTCTCTTCCTCTTAACAAACAGAGTACTATCTATCCTACCCCTTTCAAACCCGTTCTCTAATAAATGGTTGGATAGAGTCACATACCACACCCTTGGTGCTTCATGCAATCCATATAGAGCCTTATCTAAGCGATATACTCTATCAAGATATTTTGGATCTGTAAATCCGGGCGGCTGTTCTACATACACCAACTCCTTCACTTTCCCATATAGGAAAGCACTCATAACATCTAATTGATATACCTTAAAGCCCTTGAAGGAGGCAAAAGCTAGAAACAACCTAATGGCTTCCAGCCTTGCTACTGGTGCAAACACCTCATTGTAATCGATTCCCTCCACTTGGTTGAAACCCTTTACAACTAGCCTAGCCTTGTTGCGAGTGACTATACCCCGATCGTCTCTTTTGCACTTAAAAACCCATTTCGTTCCTATGGCAACTTCCCCTCGAGGTAATGGAACTAACTCCCACACTTCTAGTTTCCTAAACTGCAAGAGTTCTTCCTGCATCGCTTCAACCCAGGAGTTATCCTTAAGTGCCATTTGCACATTCTTAGGCTCTACTTGCGATATGAAACAACAATAGAGACATGTGTGATATGCCTCGGAGTCATTTATCATTGACAACAAAATAGTGTTGTTATTGAAACTACTCATAGTCCTCACACCCTCGTTAGGATTTCCTATGATGCTTTCTATAGGATGGTTCTTGTTGATCCTAGAGGTCTCTATTCATCAACCCTTAGATTATCTCCTAAGTTAGATCCTATTTCACCTAATGGGCGAACTTCCTCAGATTCTACATTTTCCTCCTCGTGGACATTTTCCTCAGAGTTGGAGTTTGTTTCCTGAGTCTGGTTCTCAGTTGAAGGTGCTTCAGGAACATTGACTTCTGGAGATCCATCTTCAGTCGAAGTAGGCTCGGATGTGGATTGAAATGTAGTCCTTGGAAAGGTATGACCATCGTCATTCAGATGCAACATTGCCATGTCCTTTTTGATTGTACCTGCATTTTCATCCAAAGGAATGTTAAATGACTCAAATAATTTATCATAGTCAAATATCCATTCCGGACCTGTTTGGGGTTCATGTGTATAACTTGTGACTTCAATGTTATACACAATTTCCACTGTACCATTTGTTTTGTTAAAAACCCGTTTGTTTGGTGAGTTCGGCACATAACCTAGGAAGTATCCTTCGTCAGCCTTTTCACCAAACTTCGGTTGATGTTTTGTACGCAATAAAGTGCATGGTACCCCAAACGGTTCGAAGCCAGTTAAATTAGGTGGCCGTTTATTCAAAATTTCATAACAGGTTTTGTTCAAAGATTTGACAGTTAGGACCCGGTTTAAAATATGACATGCGGTATTCACTGCCTCCCCCCAAAACATGGTAGGAAGCTTTGAATCCGACAACATAGTCCTAGCTGCCTCAATCAGTGTCCTGTTTTTACGTTCGGCCACCCCATTTTGTTGAGGCTCATATGGTGCACTAAATTGATGCACTATGCCCTTTGATAGGCAATATACACCAATTACAGTGTTTTTGAACTCAGTTCCATTATCACTACGTATCCTTTTAACCCGTGTTCCGTAGGAATTCTCCACTTGGTCTAAGAACCCGATGAGCTTGGAAGCCGTCTCGTCCTTTGTACCTAGAAAGAAAACCCAAGAAAATCGTGAGTAATCGTCAGTGATAACCAAACAATACCAACTACCTCCTATACTCCTTTTGTTGATTGGTCCGAAAAGATCCATGTGCAACAAATCGAATGTTGAGGTTATGGAGTTCTGCGTCTTGGACTTGTGTGTCTTCTTATGTTGTTTGCCCTTCTTGCATGGTAAACACTTGTCCTCGAACTGAAAACTCTTCATAGGCACACCTTGCACCAATCCAATTTTCGTTATGTAGTTCATTTTTCTTAGGTGCAAGTGAGCCATGCGTCTGTGCCACAACACTGATTCCGTCTCCGAAGCTTTGGATAACAAACAGATTGGCCCCATCAAAGTTTCCGGCTTGTTCATATCAAGCATGTACAAGTCATTCTTCCTTGGTGCTCGCATCAATACCCATTCTTCACTTCAGTGTCAATGAACAACACTGAATTTTTCTTGTCACAGATTTGAGATACACTAATGAGATTGTGAACCAGTTTATCAACGTGATAAACTTGGTCCAACTTGATCGTCCCATTAGTGACCACTCCGGTACCCGTGATGTTTCCTCCCTTGTTTCCCGCGAATGATACAAATCCCCGATTCCCATCCTTGAAGTCTGTAAGGAGACTTCTTTCCCCTGTCATGTGCCTGGAGCATCCACTGTCGACGAACCACTTGTTATTTGGACCTGTGGTGATCTCCTGCACATGAAAGAAAATAGGTTAGTTATCACGGGGAACCCAAGCCATAACTGACTTGGTTATACCATTCTCGTCCACATACTTAAACTCTTTCAAATACCCATCTCGCCTTTCAGGTGACTTGGGTCGTTGAACAGAAGTTTGTTGTGGTGCTGAGTGATGTAAATTCACTCTCTGCCTTTGAGTAGGCATTTGTTGTGGAGCTCTTGAATAATTCCTATTATATTGCATTTCGGATTGTGATCCCTGAGCTCTTACCGGTGTGTGATGTCTAATAGGAGTGTGTGACCTAACCGGAGTGTATGCTCTGCTAGGTGTTGTGCTCCTATACTGTTGTTGAGGTCCAGACCTAGATTAATTTACGACTCTGTTCGGTGAACTAGTCCTAACTACTTCCTTTGGTCCAACCTTTACCGGTAATTGTTTCACAACTTGTTTTGGTGTAGCCTGCATAGTTTTCTCGGTACTCTGAGAACTACTAGTGCTCGCCACACTGGTTGAGGGCTTAACTGGTGTTGGCTTCCCTGTCTTAGGTGTAACTTCAGGTTTCCTAAGCGGACAGTTAGAAGCAACATGCCCCTTTTCATGACATCTAAAGCAGGACATCTTATCTATGGACTTCTTGTGTGTGCCCTTAGACTTAGGTGTCTCACTAGTGTCTTGGTCCCTTTGAACATCTATCGCGACTGGTTCGTCGTCCTGATCATTAAAATCAATTTTATGTTTTCTTGCAGGTGTTTCACTGGAGGAAGACACAAATTTGACTTTCTTAACCTTGACGGTTGTATCAGTCACCTTAGGTTTATTTTCTATTACAGGCTCAGATATAGGTGCAGGTATGTCCTCTAAGTCTACTGATTTATCAGATTTCTCCTGAGGTTGAGGCACGTAGTTTGCATTAAAAGGTGAAGGAATTTCATGAAATCCTAGACCTACAGGCTTTTTAGATTGACGTTGAGCATCTAAAACTTTCCCGAGGTTCAGGCTTGAATTCCTAAACTTCTCTAGCTTACTATTGGCCTCTGCTACCTTTACCTTTGTTTCAGCTAGCTCTATGTCTTTGTCCTTAAGATTTTTGGTCAAGGCCTCTACATGCTCATACATAAGCTCTAACCTAACACACTGCTCACTCAGTTTGTCTTTCAGAACTATTACATCTTGAGCATCAGCCTTAAGTTTTTCCTTAAGATCTTGCTTAATATCGTTTAGGCTAGCGTTATCAGCTTTTAAAGACTCATTTTGAGCAGTTATGGTTTTATGTGATTCTAAGACTAATAATCTATCGTTAGAAGTAACACACAACACACATAATTCATGAAAAAGAGAGTAAGTCAGACTAACCTTTGTGTTATCAGATTCCACGTTGGCCATCTGAGCGGCAAACTCCAGAAGCGTCTGATCATTCGTCTTCTCCACCCACATCGGACTGCTGTCCCTTGTGGTCTGCTCTTCCCCTTCACACCCATTCTCCGTGACTTCAGCCATAAAAGCCCGAGCATTTGATTCTGGATGTGAGCTCCAGTCGTAAGTACCATCTAGCTGTCTATCTGAAGTGACATTTGATAGTAGACCAGCTAGATTGGCTTGACCGGCAGATGAACTTGGAAGGTATCGCTGTTGGGACTGATTCTGAAACTGTCCATGATGCTGGTTCTGCCCTTGGTACGTATCTACCTTTGGTCTCTGACATTCTCTGGCGAAGTGCCTCAGACCTTGACAGTTATAACACTTGACCTTGGACTTATCAAATCCAATTCCTTTATTGTTCATCGTCAGATTCCTCCCAGTTCTTTTGATGAATCTTTTAGCCCGTTGGGTTACCATGGCCAGTTGCCATTTTAGATCCATTTCCTCAAGATCTTCAGGGTCGACCTGATCATAGTCTTCATCCCAGAGAGCAGGATCGTTAATTTTCCCTTGAACACAGTTCCCGTATGCGGCCACAAATGAAGCAAGTAAGTTCAAATGTTCTTACACTGATTTAGCGCTCATGGGCATCTTAGAGTAGCCCTGAGATGTTGTTGCCTGAGTTGCTTGAGGTAGCGGTTCTTCCGATCTTCCCAATCCTAAGAACGCTCTATTTAGTGTGTCATCAGTCTCTGCTGGTGACGACGTTTCTCCGGTGAAAAACGCTGTAGCAGTCTTCAGATCAGCTGCGGCTGAAGGTTTTGTTGATTTTCCAAAATACATCGCTGGATTCTGGACTTGTTCGTAATCCGTTTCGGCCTTCAGTAGCTCGAAGTGATAAGCTCGCAACGTTCCCACAATATCTTCCAAAGATTGGGTATAATACTTGTCCTCATTAAGCTTTATCATTGCCACATACATAGCCCATTTGGCTGGTAAGGCATCAAGAAGCTTATTGTTCTTCTTAGTGTCATTATACTCAATCCCGTGACTTTCAAGCTCCGTCAATAGATGATAAAAGCGGGTGATAGTATCATCCAGCTGTTCATCCTTCAACGCCTTGAAAATCGCAAACTGTTGTTTCAACAGCTCCATACGCTTTCTACGAACCCTAGGAATACCCTCACACCTCTTTTCTAGTGACTCCCAAAGTTCCTTAGATGTCTTTTGAGTCCTAAATGTGTGTAGTATAGCCTGAGGCAACGCCATTCGAATTATCGAGAAAGCTCTGTTTTCGGCTTCATACAGTTTCTTATCATCCTCCTTCACCATTTGGTATGATAAGACTCTCTGACGGCCTTCAACTTCAGAAATAGGTGGAATGTATCCTTCGTCAATACATACCCACATGCGCATATCATTGAAGCGCACAAAATCGGCAAACCGATCTTTCCAGCAATAATAATCCTCGAGTTTCATCAGCTTAGGTGGAGTATTAGCCTTTCCGACCTCGTGATCCATTTCCAGAAACTTTTGAAGATTTGACATTGTTTCTAAAGTAATTGAATTGAACTTAATTAATTTAATTCGAAACTAATTTGAATTAATTCTTTCGAATCTAGGTAGATTCGAATATAATTAAATTTAAATTTATTTGGGATTAAATTCGATTAAGTTTAGTAATTCAATTAAATTTGAAACTAATGACAGATTCGAAAGTCCCCAAACTCGAAGGCAAGGCAAACTCGAACACACAGTAGATTCGAAGCCCTATTCGACTCTAGTCCAGATTCGAATCAAACTCGAATGTCAGCAGACTCGAGAACCTATTCGAAACTAGCACAAACTCGAAATATACTCAAAACAGTGTTTATCAGACTCGAAATTAGTGAATTTTGGTTAGACTCCAGACTAAGTATAACCCTAATTACCCCTAATAGATTCGAGCGCCGCAAACTCGAAAAACGGCTAATACTTTGATTACTTTACGTTTTGCAGATTAAATCAATATTTTTCCAACAAAAAATAATGATTTCGATCAAAAACGTGAAAAACACGAAGTATTTTCCGGATAACAATTTGCTAAGCTCGAAAGACACGAAAAACACGAAGATGAGAGAAAAACCGTCCAAAAGCGTCAAGAAACCTAGGATATATCTTGATGAACACGAAGAACACCAAGAACACCCCGTAGGCTTTGATACCACTTGTAAGGTCTACCTAACACAGATCTATCTAGACGCGGAACCGTCAATGAGTGCGGAATCCTCATTAACGGGTAGACGGTAACAACACTCACCAGGAACACGGAGACTATCTACGAGCTGTACGAACTACACAAGAACACACCTACTAGAAGATTCTCTCCGATACAACACTAACACTGATGATAAACTCGAAATCGCTTTCTGCTTAATCACTCTCGAACTCTGCAAATAGTCTGATAATATTTCGAGTCTATCCCTAATTATAGAGGCTAATTCGAGTCTGTCATGGGCCAAACTCGAATCTGGCCCAAGGCCCATTCGAGTTTGTCCTTACTGACACTCTCGAATCTGCCTAAGTAAGCATATTCGAATCTGTCTAACTGACCCATTCGAATCTGACCTAGATTCGAATCTTGGTCCTTAGACATTTCAAATCTACTTTTTCACATACTCCACTTAGTATTGAAACATATGTTTTTACCTTTTTGATTGATTTTATCTTTGATCTTTATGTTTGAACTTCTTGTAATATGTTACATAAAGTTCAAACACACAACCAATAATAATTATCAACCATATATAAACATATATATCTAATACTTGCTAAACCACAATGTTGGATAACTTAGACTGCTATCGTCACACAGGGTGTACCAATAGTAGAATGGCGGCATGTCTATCTTCGGCAGCCTCCTTCTGGGCGTCTAGGTCAGCCCGGGTAATAACACCAGCAGCACGTAGAGCTGCTGTTAGCATCTCGAGATTAATCCCTGGATGACCTGATGTAGACTACGTTTGTGGGGCAACATCAGGTCTTCCTTCCGTCACTTCTGGCTCCACTATGGGATGCTCAGATCTGGAAGTTTATGAAGCTTCCACGAAGGCAACTTGTTCATGGGTGGATACCATGGAGGCGTCGTGCTGTGTGTGTGGGGGTGGGGAGTGAGTTGTGGTCGAACGAAGGATGGTCACTGGGGGCGACGTGTGACTTTATTTAACATCATGACCTTTCGAGTGAGAGGGTGATGGAGTATGTGCAATGTCCCCGTGGAATGAAGTGCTATCCCTTTGAGAGGATATCAAGTGGATGGAGGGGGTTGTTTCGACCATTGGACTGATGGTCTTATGCGGGGTTGTCCGACTTAATGGGCTAAGATCACCCTCATATGTTACCTATTGGCCTCTCATTTGGACAGAGACGGTCCGTTCAGAATCGGCCGCCTGTGCCTCCTCTCCTTCTTCTCCCTCCCTCGCCTTAGAAACCACCTGCTCACCCAAACCTATAGTTTGTTGTACACCCACCTCTTCTCCCTCAGACTCACTCACTCGTGCCTCACCTTCGGATTGGTTAGGCTCAGTCGGTTCTGACTGAGCCTCATCCGGATAGAAAGCCCTTATGTATTCTCTTACCCGCTCTGTTTGTATAGCTTGATGTAGCAAAGATAGTGGAATTGTCATCACCGGTACTCTAGGATTTCCCTTTGGAATGGTCAATCGTTGAAGTGCAGCTGTGACATATATGTCGGCTTCTGGTCGTTCGTGGATGTCATCGTTATTGTCCATAGCGTACTGTATGATCAGTTGAAGAAACCTCTCAAAAGGTATGTATTTACGCCCTCGCTTTGTTCTTTTCTCGAGGATGGCTCGTTTTAATTCGTCAAAGATGAATGATGCGTAGTCGTAGTGACGGTCAACGCAAATGCTGCAAACATTGAGAGAACTTGTATGGACGCAGAGTCATGGCCGGAATGTTTCCCGGTGAAACATTTTGTTGATGATGTCAAATAGATACCTCCAGTGTGCTTGAAGGTTCTTTGTTCTGAATTCAGATGGCTTTGAGAACGGGCCATCATAACCAAGGGACATGATTTCGTCAAGGGTTTCCAGAAGAGAAGGGATTGGGGCAAAGGCATATCTTGATATAGAAAAGGCTTCAGCTGTTAGGCGGAGAATGTGGCGGATGGCTGATTGGGTGATTTTGACTGGAACGCAGTCTATGGTAGAGGTGAAGTGGGGTTCGGCATCTGACACGAGGGTGAGATGATGCCAGAATTATTGGAGGTAAATGGAAGGAACAGATATGGCAGTTGATAGGGAGTAGAAGAGTGAATGGCTTTTAAGGATATCAAAGGAAATATCCTCGGCTTCACGGTATAGGGTTGAAACGTCAAGTTGCCAGTTGTGGGGAGCAAACTCGACAAATTGGGATTGGGGTAGAATGGACTCCTCGGGGAGTTGGATATTATTGTTTGGAATGTGTGAATGAGGAATCGTGAGAACTACTGCGGGTTCCATGAGTCCTGTACAAAATGCAGCGGAGTTAGAATAGAAGACTTAACAGAATAAAACATTAATACTAAGTCTGGGATAAGTGTGAAATAGAAGCTGTCTGTTCTGTTTAAAGCATCGGGTCTTTATCAGTAGAATGTGAATTCTACTGAATAAAGTCTAAAGTCAATCATTAAGAGACCAATGTTAGAACAAACGTTTTCACGCAAACACTGATCCTAACTCTTACCAATGGTGCAAAGGACTTGAATTATTTTTGGGATTTTTGATTTCTGATAAAAATGGAAAAATGAAAAAATTGAAAAAAGAAATGCTAAGTGTTGAAATTCGGATTAGCCGAAATTCTGATGAACAGTGATCCGAATTTGGTTCAGTCCAAATTTCGGATGGAAAATGCATGAAAAATTTAAGGAAGAGGACCGAATTCGGATAAGGACTGAATTCGGATGCACAGTGATGAAAATGGAAAAACTTAGAAAAATAAATGAACATTGAACAATGCTGATAGGAACCGAATTCGGATGCACAGTGGTGTTGGGAAATAGTTTAAGTATGTTCAAGCTGTTAGCTAGACTTCTCAGACTGTTAGTAGATTTTAAATGTAAATACAAAGTGCATGCTGCTAGTAGAAGAAACTCGAGCTGCCAGTGTAAAAGTTCAAGCTGCCAGAGCAAATCTACTCAAGCTGCTCTGTTCATGCTGTCAGGTGATTCAAGCTGCTCAACAGTTTCATAAACAGAAAGTGCTGATTTTCAGGAAAAGATATCTACATGAAGATTCCAGCATATCTACTATCAGAGAAGTCATCATTCGTCAAGGAAACATATCAAGAAGCAATATAAATACATAGAATAGGTTTTTCTATTGTACAAGGTTTTTCCTCCATATTTTGAGTCTGTAATTGCTTTGTTGATTAAGTTTTCATAACCCTCTAATGTTGTAAAACCCTAAGAACAGTCTGTGTTCTTCGTCTAATCAAACAGATTAGAGGTGATTGTAATCGTTGAATTCAGCAATACAAACAGTCTTGATTAATTCTTGTGTGTTTATTCGTTATTGATTCTGAAAGTTTTTGATAAAATAATTAAGTGTTGTTCCGCAAACTTCTTGATTAAACTTTGATTCAAACAAGATTATTGATTTATACTCTGATAAATTCAAATCAGTTAGTCTTGGTAATTCATATTTAGATCCTGACAAGTGGTATCAGAGCCACAGGTCGTTCTTTGTTTTTCAAAGTCGAAAACTTTCTTTTAAATTTTTAATTGTTTTGCAATGGAATTTGAAAATAGCAGCAGTGGATCTGGGCAAGGACTCAAAGTGCCTATGCTCAAGCCCACTGAGTTTGAGATGTGGAAACTCAGGATTCAACAGCATATTCAATTCATTGATTATGCCATATGGGAAGCTGTTGAATTTCCTCCTGTAGTTGATCCAGAACTGGATGATGAGGGAAAACCAGTCAAAACTCCTCCAAAAACTGAACTTGAGAGGAAGGCTAGAATGAATGAAGTGAAAGCACTTACACTTTTACAAATAGCCATTCCAAATGCTTATCAACATCAGTTCAAAAAATTTTATACTGCTCATGATCTTTGGAATGCCTTAGAGAAAAGATTTGCTGGTAATGCCAGTACCAAGAGAAACCAAAAGGATCTCTTGAAGCAGCAGTATGAAAACTTTTCTGGTGGCAAGAATGAAAACCTTACTCAAATTTTTGACAGGTTCAACAAACTGATAAGTGAACTGGAAAGTGCAAAAGTCAATCTGGATCAAGATGAAGTCAACAGAAAGTTTCTCAGATCTCTTGGAGAAGAATGGACAGTCTATGCTGCACAATGGAGAACAAAAGACACTCTTGATGAGATAGAATTGGATGATCTGTTTAACAGTTTAAGAGTGTTTGAGACTGAGATTGATGCTAAAAAGAAATCCTTTTCTTATAATAACAATTCTGCTCTTCTGTCTTCTGAAAAATCTAATAACTGTGATTCTTTTTCAGGTGGTGATGGCAACTCTGCTGAAACTCACTATGAGGCTTTTGTTGCCAATGATGGATTATTTGCTCTAAATGTTGAAGACTTGGAGAAAATTCATCCAGATGATCTTGAAGAGATGGATTTAAAGTGGCAACATGCAATGCTGACCATGAGGGCCAAAAGATTTCTTAAAAAAACTGGAAGGACCAACTTTCAAGCCAAAACAGAAGGCAAACCAGCTTTTGATAAATCAAAAGTGGAATGCTATAAATGTCATAAGCTTGGTCACTTTGCCAGAGAATGTAGATCTCAAGGTCAACAACCATCAAGGACTTCACAGCCCATTCAAACTTCATCATCAACAGCACTTGTCCCTCAAGAAGACAATGTGTTTGACTGGAGTGATCAGACAGAGGAAGAATTTCAAAATCAAGCTCTAATGGCAGAAACATCAAATGTCTCCTCCACTGAACTACCATCTGAGGTAAACTCTAAACTCTGCTCTCAATCATGCAAAAATATGGTTAAAAAGTACAGAGATCATAATGAGAGCATGTGCAAAACTCTAGCTAAGATGGAAGAAAGGAGATATGAATACATGCAAGCCATAGAAGATCTGGAAAAACAGATCAATGATTATAAGGATAATGAGATTCAAATGGGGTATGATAGAACCTATCATGAGTGGGAGAAAAAGGAGCTAAACAAGAAAATAGACTCTCTGAATAAAAAGGTAGAAGAGACTGAACAAAAGGTGTTAGAGGCTAATAAGAAACTAGAATCTGTTAACATAGATCTAGGAAACTTTAAGTTAGCAAATCAAAAGCTGGAACACCTAATGGAAGTCCAATTTAAAGATAGAGTAAAATCTCAGGTTAATCCCAAAAAAGGAATAGGATACAGAGCTACTCCACCTCCATACAACAACAAATACATTCATCCAATGAGTGAGGTTGCAGATAGACTTGTCAATGAACCACTAGATGAGTCTATGACTATTGTAGATCCTATCCTTGATAACAGTCTTGAATCAAAGGAAGATAAGATTCATAATAAAGACTGTGACACAATAAGTGCACCCATAGAGGTTCAAGTTCCCAGTAGGAAAGGAAAGGAGAAGATGAGTGTCTGCAATGCTACTCCACAAGTTTCTGTACATTCTAACTGTAACACTGCATCTTCATCAAAAGGAAATAAAAGAGGTAAAACTGTTTCTATCTGCACATGCCAAAAGCATGGTGTTCAAAAGTTTCCTAAACAACAGCAGGTAAGAGGAAATCAGAGAAACAAGAACCAGAAATTGACAGAAAAGTCTGGTTCTCCAATTCAAACTGTCAAAAGGTGTTTTCACTGTGGAAGGAAGAATCACTTAGCCAAGGATTGTTTTTATAAACCAGCTGTTGCAAAACAGACTGTGCATCACACAAACTCAAATTCTATTCAGGCAAAGCACTCAAAGGTGAAACCTTCCACATCAGTTCCAAAGAAAACAGTTGATCACAGGTTTTTAAAAGTTAATAAAAAGCAGTCCACACATCAAAAACAAGTTTTGGCAAAGCCTAAATCAAGTTTTAAACAAATATGGTGTGTCAAGGACAAATCTTCAGCTCAAATTGCTAATGCAACAGATCAGACTGCTAAGTCAAAATCTGAAGCTGTTAGTGCAAAGACTGAAGCTGTTAGCACTACAAACACAGATCAAGCTGCTAAGCACCAATCTGGAACTGCTAGTGAACCATCTGAGACTGTTAGAAGAAAAGATGATCAAAATAATTGGATACCTCATATAATCACCGAATACTCTCCAAAGACTCCATCAGTAGATCTCACTAAATATAAGAAGTCAAAAACAGTATTTAGTTATGTCAACGTACAAGGCCAACCCAAAACCAATTTGGTTTGGGTTTACTCCACTACTAACTAAGCTGTTATTTGTGCAGGGCAACCACAGGTCTCCTCATAGAACAAGATGGCATTTGGACAGTGGATGCTCTAGGCACATGACAGGCAATTCTGAATGCTTGTCAAATTTCAAAGGTTTTGATGGAGGTTTTGTTGCATTTGGAGGCAACTCAAAAGGAGGTAAGGTTACAGGTAAAGGTACTGTTAATGCAGGCAACATGACATTCCATGATGTTTTGTATGTTGAACAGCTTAAGTACAATTTATTAAGTGTCTCTCAAATCTGTGACAAACAAAACATTGTTCTGTTCACAGATTCTGAGTGCATTGTTCTTTCAAAAGATTTCAAAGTTCCTGAAATCTTGTTTTACTAAGAACACCAAGAAAGGACAATGTCTACTGTCTAGACACAGATCTTTTGACTAAATCTAATACCTTAAGCTGTTTGATATCCAAAGCATCATCCAATGAGTCTGCTCTTTGGCATAGAAGGATGTGTCACATGAACTTCAAGTCCATGAATGCTTTAGTGAAAAAGAATCTGGTAAGAGGCTTACCACAAAAGGAGTTCATTTGTGATGATCATTGTGTAGCATGCCTTAAAGGTAAGCAACACAAAACTTCTCATAAGGCCAAAGAAGTAAATTCAATCTCATCTGTTCTTCAGCTGCTTCATATGGATCTATTTGGTCCAACATCTGTTTTGAGTTTGAATAAAAGGGCTTACTGTTTAGTTATTGTTGATGATTTCACCAGATTTACTTGGGTTTACTTTCTTAGAACCAAAGATGAGACTGCTGAGCTAGTTAAGTCTTTTATTCTTAAGATAGAAAACCAATCCAACTCCAAAGTTAAGGTGATAAGATCAGACAATGGAACTGAATTTAAAAATCACATTCTAAACAGTTTCTGTGAGTCCAAAGGCATTGCTAGACAGTATAGTGCACCAAGAACACCACAGCAAAATGGTGTAGCTGAAAGAAAGAACAGAACATTAATTGAGGCTGCTAGAACAATGTTAGCTGATTCAAATCTGCCAATGACTTTCTGGGCAGAAGCTGTTAATACAGCCTGTTATGTTCTGAATAGGGTTCAGGTGGTCCAATCACAAGGGAAAACTCCCTATGAGTTATTCCATAACAGAAGTCCCCTAATAGCTTTCTTCAAGCCTTTTGGATGCCCATGTACTATCCTTCACACTAAGACTCACTTAGGGAAGTTTGAAAGTAAAGCTGAAGAAGGATTCTTTGTAGGCTACTCAATTCAAAGCAAAGCCTATAGAGTATACAAAAGTGTGTCTAAAACAGTTGAAGAAAGTGCCAATGTTGAATTTAATGAAAATACTGCTAATATCAAAGGCACTAGTCCTGATTGGTTGTTTGATTTAGATTCACTAACAAATTCTCTGAGCTTTGTTGAGTATACTGCAGAAGCTGATGCATACAGGGTTGAAGCTGCTAACCCAAATTCTCATGCTGCCAATACAACTTCTCAAGCTGTTGGCACAAAGTTTCAGACTACTGCAGATTCACCAAGTTGGGATGATTACACCACTCTACCACTTCTGTCTTGTGATCCTCCAGGGGTGCTTAATGCTCCACTTAATGCAAATCCAGACACTGAAGTGCCATCCCCAAGTCCTGAAAGCACAGCTCCAACACAAAAGGAAACAGTCCTAGATTCTAGTCAAGCTGTTCCAGAAATTGAACCATTCACTGGTTTTGATGGAGATGATACAAATCTTGGAACTTCTTTTCAAACAGAGAGAGAGCCCACACTAAAAGTTCACAAGTATCACCCTCTCAATCAAATACTGGGTGATCCCAGCACTCCTGTTCAAACAAGGAAAATGGTTCACAATGAGACTGCTGCTGCTGAACAAGCAGTTCCTGAATTCAGTCTAGCTGCTTTTGAACATGCCTGTTTCATGTCTCAACTAGAACCCAAAAAGGCATCAGAAGCACTAAAAGATTCATCCTGGATTGAAGCTATGCAAGAAGAGCTTCTGCAGTTCAAAATTCAGAATGTATGGACTCTGGTGGATCTTCCTAAAGGTAAAAGAGCAATAGGTACAAAATGGGTGTTCAGAAACAAGAAAGATGAGAGAGGAATAGTCATCAAGAACAAAGCAAGGCTAGTAGCACAAGGGTACACTCAAGAAGAAGGCATAGATTATGATGATGTATTTGCTCCAGTAGCAAGAATTGAAGCCATCAATCTATTTTTGGCCTATGCAAGCTTCAAAGGTTTTAAAGTGTATCAAATGGATGTCAAGTCTGCTTTTCTGTATGGGACAATTGAAGAGGAGGTATATGTGCGTCAACCTCCTGGTTTTGAAGACTACAAGTATCCAGACAAGGTGTACAAGCTAGACAAGGCTCTCTATGGTCTCCATCAAGCCCCCAGAGCATGGTATGACACTCTGTCATCATACCTTCTACAAAATGGATTCAAGAGAGGCACTTTGGACAAAACACTTTTCACTAAGTCTATCAAAGATGAGATTCTGCTTGACCAAATCTATGTTGATGACATCATCTTTGGCTCAACCAATGATTGTTTGTGCAAAGAGTTTGAGGCTTTAATGCACAAAAAGTTCCAAATGAGCTCAATGGGAGAACTCACTTTCTTTCTAGGATTGCAAGTCAAGCAGAAGCCTACTGGTCTTTTCATAAGTCAATCAAAGTATGTGAAAGACATACTGGACAAGTTTGGGTATCAAGACACCAAAGCTGCAAGCACTCCATTGGATCCTCATAAGCAGCTTCATACAGACAAAGATGGCATAGATGTGGATATTCATTTATACAGATCTCTTATAGGATCTCTTATGTATCTAACATCTTCCAGACCTGATATAATGTTTGCTGTCTGTGTGTGTGCTAGGTTTCAATGCTCTCCAAAGGACTCTCACTTGGTTGCTGTTAAGAGAATCTGTAGATACCTTAAAGGCCAACCACACTTAGGCCTATGGTATCCTAAAGACTCTCCCCTTGTACTAACTGCTTATTCTGACAGTGACTATGGTGGATGCAACATTGACTAGAAATCCACAACTGGTGGATGTCAATATTTAGGAGCAAGATTGGTCTCTTGGCAATGCAAAAAGCAAACAACTGTGTCCACATCATCCACTGAAGCAGAATATGTAGCAGCTGCAAGCTGCTGCTCCCAGGTAATGTGGATTCAAAATCAACTAAGAGACTATGGTATGAATTTCTTATCCACTCCTATTTATATTGACAACTCAAGTACAATCAGCATTGTGCAAAACCCAGTGAAATTCCCAAAAACTAAGCATATAGAAATCAGATTTCACTTTATCAGAGATTGTAATGAAAAGAAGTTGATCCAAGTTACCAAGATTCATACTGATGATCAGTTAGCTGATCTATTTACAAAACCTTTTGATGTAGGAAGGTTCACTTTCCTAGTATCAAATATTGGTATGGTAAATATGGATTAATTGGTTTTCATTATTGTCTACTCAGTATGCTTAATTTAAGGGGGAGTCACTGTTATATTAAAAGATGCTTCATTTCTAGCTAACAGCTTGAGTATTTTCTCAAGCTGCTAGTTCATTTTCTCATGCTGTTAGTTATTTTCACTTGATCTGTCAAAGTGTGCAGGGTATTTGGGTAATTTCTCAAATGTGTGCGCGGGACCCAACCTTTTCGAAACCTTTAAAGGTCCCAGCTTCGTTCAGTTGTAACTACCAGTTACATATTCTTCTTCCACGGCCTCTTGCTTTCTCTCTGAACGAATCACACATTCTTCTTTCAAACCCTAAACCGTCGTTTCTTCAACAATGGAGTTCGTAAAAGAACACAACTGCCTCCCATACACCCTAAAACATTCTGAACTTCAACCGTTTCATGCAATGATGGATTTCCTCAGGCACTCCCATATCCATTATGCCCTTTCCATTAACCCTACTATATACATCTCCCATATTGAACAGTTTTAGAACCATGCATCTGTTCAAACCATCAATGGAGTGCCTACCCTCATATCCAAGATTGATGATACTGTCATCAATATCACTGAGGAATCCATCAGACATCACTTGCATCTTCAAGATGCCTCAGGTATAACCGACTTATCCCTTCAAGCTTTACATTTTGGTCTTCAAAATATTGGCTATAGGGGTCCTGCTGATTCTTTTACTTTTCTTAAGGCACATTTTTCTCCTAAATGGAAATACCTTGTGCATATTATTCCGCAATGTTTAAGCCCCAAAAGAACTGGTTGGTCTGAGTTTTCTTCAAATATTGCCACTGCCTTAGTGTGCTTTTCTACTGGCCAACAGTTCAATTTTTCAAACATGATCTTTCAAGGAATGTTAAGGCATCATTCCCTAAAGAATGAGAAATTTTTGATGTATCCTAGGTTTTTGGCAGAAATTATTGCACACTCCTGCACAACTCCACATTTACATAAACGGATACATGTTTCCCATAGGCACTCATTGTCTTCAATCAAAAGGCTGTTAAAGCCAAGTGCCAATTTTGTCAGTATAGATGTTCCATTGCCCTCTGCAATGATGAACATCATTCCAGGAAACAGAGGAGAGGGTCCTGAGCAGACACAGCCCAACATTCCTGCTTCAACCCCAGGACCCCAACCCACTCCTCATGATACAAATATTCCATCTGATCCTTTTGTACAGCCAAGACGCCCATTAAAATACTTATATAAAAGGAAAAGGGGACTAGGAGCTCCTTCCTCCTCCTCCCATCAACAAGAGCCATATATCCCTGTGCATGAGGATACTTCTGCACAGAATATCCAAAGGGAACCAATTGAGGAAACTCCCATCCTCACTCAGGAGGTGAACATCTCATCAGAGATGGTTCATATGGGTTCTGTGGCTGGCACTACTGATGTTTCTGCAAAAGAAGCACAGGTCAGTGCCAACATATCTAAGACCACACCCATGGCAACAGCCAGTGTGCAAACACAAGCTGGAAGACCCCAGAACCAAGAACAGAGGGGCCCAGAGGTTTCTACTTCTGGTCTTAATGTCAGTGATAGATCACAACCACCTCAGGTGTTTTCTGATCTTGAGACAAGTCTGCAACTCATGCTCTTGACGGATCCCAAGCTGAAACCTGTTGTAGCCATGTTGGAATATCAAATGTCCATCATTGCTGCACAGGGGGCTCAAATTTTTGCACTCAAACAGGCAGAGGCTGCTCAGAATAAGAGAATGGATTATCTTCACAAAGGGTTCACCCTCTATGGAAATAAGCTCATGAAATTAGAGCAGATGATTCAAACCCAAGGGGCAAAGGTTGTAGGTCCTTCTGGCCAAACCAATGCTTCCAAAAAGGGGGAGAATCAGGAGGTTCCCAAATCAGTCCAAGCAGCTCCAAAAACAACAGTCCAAGCAGCATCAACAGTTCCAGTTTCAAGGCTAGCAGTCCCAACAGCTTCTCAAGCTGTTAGCCTAGAAACTCAAGCTGCTTCTTCAAAAGCTACTGGAGTTGTGATCAGGGAAGGCATTCAAGCTCCATCAAGTACAGTCCAAGCTACATCATCTGCTGCAAAAGACAAGGGCAAGGGCATTCTCAATGAGTCTCCAAAGCATAAATTTTCCTCCAAAGAAGCCCAAATTGCCTTTGATGCTGAAGTTGCCAAAAGAATAGCAGAAGAACAGGACAAAGAATTGGATCAGCAAGCCCAAACCCCAATGGATGATGATGAGACCTTAGGTGATTACCTAAAGGGGTTTGTGGTTAAACAAGGAGCTATGAAGAGAAAAATGCCAACAGGGCACACCAAGGCTGAGCACAGAAGATTCTTAATCAATTTTTCCATTGCAGCAGGTATCCCAAAGAAAAATGGCTCAGTCCATGACTACTGAAAGGCTGCAGGAGATCCATGACAAAGAAATGGAGAAAAGAAAGAAAACAAAAGTCTCTCCAGAAGCTCAACCATCCCAACTCTACAATCTGTTCTTGCGGGGGTGAAGCGTATCGACACTAGGATGAGGAGATACCCTGAGCATGGGGTGCAGTAGATAGGTTCTTGTTAGAGATACGTGCTAGTGAATCTGCTGGTTTGATGCCCGTGTTTGCAGAGAGTAATAGGGATGCTAGCTGATTAGCCATCTGTTTTTGTTGGTCGACATCTCCCTGATACTTTTTCAGCTCCTTGAAAACCACATTAATGGACACATTAGGAATGTCCAACACTCGTCTAGTGGCCCGGTATGCAACTTGCCATTCAGGGGCTAAGGCAGCAAAGAACTGGATGTTGATGTCATCCTTGTGTTTCTTAATGTGCAGTTTGTTTAGCTCATTCAGTATTATACAAAATTTGGTGGAAGTAGGCTGCAGCGATTCCCTGGCTTTTGCCCTAAACTTAGTGAGCTTAGCCTTTGGCTTCTCAATCTTAGCTCTGTCATCTTAGTCAGCCCCTAGCATTTGAACTTCCAGTTCATCCCACATTTCCTTGGCAGACATTTTGTTGTCAACACCGACAAGGATAGCAGTGGGAAGGGCTTGATGGATTAGATATTCTGCTTTTTTGTCTGCATGTTGCTTATCTCTCGCGGCCTCATTCGCAGGTTCACGTTCAACTTTCGAGGCGAGAACAGGTGGGTTGACTTCAGGCCTGGCAGCAATTTCCTGATAATAGATGATCCAGCAATCGGAAATGGATTGGAGCATAATATTGCCATTTGGTTGCATACCGACGAATTTTAGAAATCTGGACTTCCACTGCTCGTATTCATCCGGATATAGAATAGGTGGTCTGTTCACTGATCCTAGAACAAGGGCCTCTCGAGAAATGGTTGATAGTGCTGATTTGAAAGAATGAGATCTTGAAGGTGGAAACTGAATTCGGATAAGCAGGAGTTCGGATGAATTGTAACTCGGATGGTACAAAGTTAGGTTGAAGAGTTGACCTCGGATGGTCAGAAGTTCGGATGAACAGTTGCCCTCGGATGGCCAGAACTTCGGCTGAACAGTTGACTTCGGATGTTCAGGACTTCGGATGAACAGTGAAAATGAGATGGACCGAATTCTGATTTAACCGGACTCGGATGGACGGAAATTCGTTTGGACCGGATTTCGGATGAACAGTGTTTGGTTCGGATGGACACTTACAAAAATTTTCAAGTGAAACAACCGAATTCGGATTTGATCCGAAGTTCGGATGGTCCGAGATGAAATTTAAAATGAAAGCACAAGTAAAATTAAGTGTTTTAAAAATACTTTAACAAGAACCTCAGTTAGTCCGAAGTTCGGATGGGTCCGAAGTGAGGTCCGAAATGTACCAAAATATGGTCCGAAGTGGACCGAATTGAGGTCCGAGGTGGTCCGAAGTGGGGTCCAAAATTCAATAGTTATGATTTTTTCAGAATTTTTCCAAGAATTAAAACTAGCAGTTTTTGGCCTAAAAATTATTTCTAAGTGATTGGAAAATTATTTTAAACACTTTTAAGTACTTAAAATATACCAAAACACCTAAAAATCTATAAAATATGAACCAAAACCGAAATAAAAGCCATTAGCATTTTTTTTTGATAAAAATCCGATTTATAAGGACATGAACACGTAATGATTGAACCTAAATAGCTCGAAATCACTATGGGATGAATACTAGATGATTACGGGAAGAAGAAACACGAAAAACAGAAATATTTAGAAGGAAAAATGATAAAACCGTGGGTTTTTGGTGAAGAACACGAAGAACAGCAGAAATCCGAATGAGTTTTCAGTTGAAATCCACCTCCTGAGCACTGATACCAATTGTTAATATTGATTTCCCATATATATCTCAGCACTCGTATATATATTTATCACACAAACATTCAACAAATAGAATATTCAACTCAATGATTGAAGAATGATGAGGAAAAAGACACAGAGAATGTTCTCTCAAAAAGCGGCGGCTGATGTATTCAATATTCGTGAGAATGATGTAATTGTGAAACCCTAGGCGGTCCACCTATTACAAGGAGCATTAAAAGCATCTTTCCATGAATTACACTTTGACTGAGGCCTTTTTGTGCCTAACAATCTCCCCCTATTTGCAGTAATCAGTCTAAGCTGATTTTATCAATAATCACTATACAATTTTACGATACATCTTGCTGAAATAAAATTACATCATTAAAGTAAAGTAAAAGATCAGTTTATATATACTGATTTTTGATTACATAAACAACATATGTTTTTAAAAAAGTACAACTGATGTACTAGTGTATATTACAACTGATGTATATACAAAAATAAAAGTTACAACTTATGTAACAAAGTACAACTAATGTACAGGAAAATTCAACACTTTGGACTGTTGATGATGGTAGCAAATAATGGCAAGCCTATCCAACAGATGTACAGCTTCCAGTCTTCATCTACACAAATAGTAGATGGACTTCACGACAGTGGTGGTGGCAATCCTTCTTGAAACATTCTTTCAAGCTCATCCCTGGTTTCCTCCAAATCTTGTATTTCAACTCTGAGGAACATAAAATTGGGATGTTCAAGCTCCCCTCTTTCATAGAAGCCTCTGAGCTGATCCCAGATGGCTGCTCTCCACTTCCCAGATTGCCTGAAGGAGTTTGCAAGTCTGAATGCTGTTTGAGACCAACTTTGTCTAGGTCTGATGCTCTTTGAAAGAACTTCTTCTTTGTCAGGGGATCTACAAAAAATGCCCCCAACTCAGGTTCTTCAATCAGCTTGCCTTCTTAAAATTCTACACCTTTGGGCAGGCTGTGGTCAACTCCTTTGATCTCTACTGCATAGTCACCTTGTTCAATCAAGACCAGGAGTTCATCCAGCTCTGAATCCTGTCTGTTCCACTTGCCCTTTATTTTGGGGCAAGTCACAGAGACACCCTGAGTTAATTCTTCTGAGATCAGGCCAAGGACTTTCACTCCTCCATCAACTTTTTGACATATGCCCTGATAGTCTTAGTCGTATCAGACTTAGACTGGCTCAGGGCAACTGCCAACTCTACCCATTCTCTGTACCTCATCTGTGCAACATCAGTGTAGTCATATGATTCCAGTTCTGGGCCTGTTGCACCCATTCTGGTTATTTGTAGCTTCCACTGTTTGCATTTTCTTGAAATGGGCACAGCATTGACAATAGCTTCCTTGCCAAGTCTTATCAAACTGTAGCTGCGCTGCTCTTTGATGGTCAGGGTCAAAAGTTGCTTTCTTCTTTCCTTTGGCTGTTGTAGTTTGAACAGCTTCAGGAATCTCTTCCTCCTCTTCCTCTTCTACTCCCAAGATTAGATGCCTCCTTCTGCTTGGCCTGTCCCCAGGAATGGATTCCTCCCCCTTAGTTTGTGTAGGGTTTTGAGATCCAGCCTGAGTAGGCTGAGCAGCTTCAGTGTGATGGGAGACATCTGCAGCTGGACCTGTTCCTGATGTACCTGCTGCTTGACAAATAGATGTTGATTTCTCCTTAGAAGGAGAAGAGGTTTTCTTCCCCTTAGACATAGTCTTTGAGGCAGACAACTTCTCCCCCTTTGAATGAGATGGATCAGCACCTTCAACAACTGGTCTGCCTGGAGAAACAAATTCGGCAGGCTTGGCAGCAGTTTTGGCAGCAGGTTTGGAGCCAACCAGGCTATGCACTAAGAAAGCCAGGTTGTCCTTAACCTCTGCAAGCTGGGTAAGGCAGCTTTGAAGAGAAGAGGATTGGGAATCAGCAATGGAGGACAGCTTGACTAGATTTTCTCTGTCAGAAGCTGTGAACAGTAAACTTTGAAGTTGTGCAAGATGTAACTCAAGAGAGTCCTGCACATCATCAAGATTTGCTGACACAGAATTGGACAGAGAAACAATTAGAGAGCTCAAGCTGGCCAATGTAGTAGGAAGGGTAGTAGTGCAAGTGGTGAGGAGAGTTGACAGCTGTTAGGATATGGCTGTCATGAAGGACACAGAGTCCTGTTGACGTGAAAGAATAGAGGAGCGTGAGGTGGAGATGTTTTGCAGCTGTGCAGTGAGTGCAAGTAGCTGTGATGACTGGCCAGGTTGGGGAGTGACTGGAAAGGAATTCTAGAACAAATCAAAGAATCCTTGATGCTGTGCAGACACAGAGTTTGAGATTATTGATGGTAGTGAAGTCATGGAATTTTCCAACAATCCAACTTTGTTGGTCAGCAAAGAAAGTTGATCCTTCAAAGGAAGATCTTTGGGCGATCGGGGAGTATGGGTAGACTGTTTGGATTGTGTAGAGGGGGAAGAATTAGATTAAGATGAGGCAGGTGTTTGGGGATGTGATGGAGAGGGAAGGGTGACTTTGGACAGAAGTTCCATAGCTTGGACAAAAGTAATATGGCCCAGCTTGGAGGGGTCAATGGGTCCCTCAGCAGTGGTTGTAGCTGCTTCATCAGGAGAAAGGGTAGAAGATGGTAGTCTTTCATATGTTCTTGTGTTGCAGCACCTTCATTAAGGTCTGAGGTGGTTCCCTCAGCAGCACCTTGGTCTAAAGATGCCTCATCATGGGGAGATGGGATGTGCATTTCAACATCAGCAGTGGTGAAACCTGCTGATGGAGTTTGCATATGAGGAGTAGCCTCACAAGAGAGATGGTATGGTCCCTGAGGTTCATCAGCTTGGGATGTTGGTCCTTCAGCAGCTGTTGGGTGTAGTACACTATTACTTAGGGAAGTTTTACAATCATGCTCTGTTCATGCTGTCAAGTGATTCAAGTGATTCGACTGATGTGCTCTTTCTATCAACTCTACAACCTGCAAAATCAGCATCTGAAAAGGCAGTAAGATCGAAATCGGTTCCCTTTGGATACCAGAGACCAAGATCGGGTGTTCCCTTAAGATAACGAAAAATGCGTATTACAACAGTTAGGTGTGATTCTTTTGGGTCGGCCTGAAAACGAGCACAAAGACATATTGAAAACATTATATCTAAAACAACTGGCCATAAGATACAGTAAAGACCCAATCATCCATCTGTAAGTTGTATTATCAACATTTTTCCCAGAAGGATCGGTGTCTAACTTACAGTTGGAAGCCATGGGAGTTGCGATACTCGTGCAAGAGTCTAACTTATACTTCTTGATTATGTCAAGAGTATATTTCGACTGGTTCACAAAAATATCATTTTCAAGTTGTTTGACTTGTAATCCGAGGAAAAAATTCATTTCCACCATCATACTCATCTCGAACCTGGACTCCATTAGAGATGAAAAATTCTTACAGAAATTACTGTCAGTAGATCCAAATATAATGTCGTCGACATATATTTGGACTAGCATTATGTGCAGGCCTTCCCTCTTTGTGAACAATGTTGTGTCCACCAAACCTTTGCTGAAACCAGCAGAGATAAGAAAATTAGAGAGACTGTCATACCATGCGCGGGGTGCTTGTTTCAAACCATAGAGGGCTTTGTTTAGCAAATAACATGGCCAGGTTTATGTGCATCAACAAATCCTTGTGGTTGTTCTACGAACAACCTCTTCGTTAAGTTCACCGTTAAGAAAGGCTGTCTTGACGTCCATCAGGTACACTTTGAAGTCTTTGTGTGCTGCGTACGCCAAGAAGATTCTAATCGCTTCTATCCGTGCAACTAGAGCGAAGGTCTCGTCATAATCTATCCCTTCTTGTTGTCGGTAGCATTTGGAGAGAAGTCTAGCTTTGTTTCTTACCACAATGCCCTTTTCGTCTCGTTTGTTCTTATAGATCCACTTTGTTCCGATAATTGTTCGGTCTTTGGGCTTGGGAACTAACCGCCATACTCTGAGCTGTTCAAACTGGTTGAGCTCTTCTTGCATTGCAACAATCCAGTCAGGATCTTTCAAGGCTTCATCATATTAAGGAATTACGCAAAGAGACATTCATTAGTAGACGCCCTTCGGGTTTGGACACCGTTCAAGACATCACTAATGATTTGTTTGGTTGGGTGACTCCGGGTCTGTTAGGCACAAAAAGGCCTCAGTCAAACCTATTTTACATATTAGGGGATGGTTTTTAATCAAACTTGTTTGATGCACTTGAAGGTATAAATTTAAGGCCTGTTAATGCCTTATTGAAACTTGATAAATGATTTGCAATATTAGTCAAAGATGTTTACCTTGTTACCTTTGTTGCAACTAAGGCAGATTGTCCAGGCTATTCTATTTTGTTGAACAGGCTGGACATAAACTGTCTACGCTACTCTATCCTGTTGAGCTGCTTGGACAAATACTAAGTGTTCTATTCTTTGTGAACAGGCTAAACACTTTATGGAATATGTTTCCAAGTCCTCATATATTTTTTTGGACTGCAAGATCAGTTTACAAAGTCGAAGACAAAGTGGAAAACAGAAGCTGCAAAAGACTGCCTACGCTGTTCTGTTACATGAAGACAAATTGGATATTTCAAATGGGTGACAGACCATTTCTTATATCAAGATGGCCTTAACAAAAGATGAAAGGTTCAAAGTTGACATTCCTCTTTTAGTTTAAGCCTTCTGCAACAGAGACAAAAAGGAAAAGCCAAAGATTTTTTCATGTAGAGACAAGCCTGCTTTATCAGAATGTGCAGAAAAGTTGTTTTGTCTTTTTGGAAAGAGTTCCCACTATCTCCTTGTCCAATGGGAAAGCTTCACTGAGATTCTTAGTGAGAGTATAAAAGGAAGCTTCTAAGGATGTGAGACAACCAAGAGTGAGAAATTCAGATCGTGCATAGAAGTGTGTTTTTAATGCATGCAAGTCTGCTTGAATAAAACAGTAACGTGTGTCCAAGCTGTTCTTATTCAAGTTGTCCATCTGTGTCTTGTAAACAGTGAGTTCATCTTAGTGAGTGTATTCATTTTACCTATTCTAAGTGTGTCTTAGATTAGTTAAACACATGTTGTATCTGTCATCTCAACTTGAACCATTCCACAGTTCAAGCTTGTTTGTAATTAACACTTGTTGATAATATACACAAACGTTGAGAAAACTGTTTTGAGTGTTTAATTTGCTGTATTCACCCCCCTCTACAGCTTAGAACAACATACTAGGAAAACCTTTTGGGACCTACACGGTCCATTTTGTCTCGTGTGGAAGGGGTGAACGAGATGGAACCTCAGTGGTGAGTGTGGGAATGGAGGATGATTCATGGTTAATGGTTTCGAGCGAAGGTACCACTGGTTCCGGTTCGGGTTCAATGTGCTCTGGTCCAAGAATGATGTTTGGCATTATGTCTGAGGGTATTTCTTGAGTAGATTCAACTGGAAATGTGTCTATGGATTAAGTGTATGAATGTGGGTATGAAGTGGATGAAGAAGGATCAGATGGAATTTGTTGTGCAATTGAATTGTTGGATGTGTTAACTACAAAAGAAGAAACATTAGAAACATTAGCACTAGGACCAAAAACTTCTACATAAAAAGGATCAAATAAATTAACTAAAGCAGAAGGAGAAAAAGAAGTAGATTGAGCAGAAGAAGAGTCTCCAGGCATTGGTGTAATGCATGGTCCTGATTGATCAACTTCGGGTGCCAGTTCAGCCATTTCATCAAATGTGACATGCACACTTTCATTGACTGTCCTGGTGCGAGTGTTGAATGCACGATATGCCTTCGATATGGATGAGTATCCAATGAAGATCGCTTCATCCGCCTTCTCGTTGAATTTCCCGAGGTTGTCTTTGTCATTAAGCACGTAGCACTTGCAACCAAATACACGTAAGTACTTGATAAAAGTTACTTTATTCAAAAAGAGTTGATATGGAGTTTTATTGAAACGCTTATGGATTATGGACCGATTCTGTATGTAGTGAGATGTTGACACGACTTCGGTCCACAAGAACGGAAGTAGTTTTGAATAAGCCAACATTGTACGTGCAACTTCCACAAGGGTATGGTTACGCCTTTCTATGACTCCATTTGGTTGAGGTGTTCTAACAATAGAATATTGATGCTGAATACCTTTGGATCGAAGTAAGCCCTCTACTACCGAGTTCTTGAATTCCGTGTTGTTGTTAGATCGGATTGATTGAACAGACAGCTGCTATTGGGTTTCGATACTCTTAATAAAATCGATGATTTCTTGAGCTGTCTCATCCTTGGATCACAATAATTTAACCCAGGTATATCGTGAATAATCGTCAACGATAACCAACGCATATCGCTTCCCATTTATACTTTCAGTTCGCATTGGCCCGCATAGATCCATATGAAGTAACTCCAACACTCTTTTCGATGATGGTTCGGATTTTGATTTGTGAGATGATCTTTTTATTTTTCCTTTGTCACAAGCTCCACATAGATGGTCTTTTTCATATCTCAGTTCTGGGAGTCCTTTCACCAGTTGTTTTGCAGCCAGCTTGTTGTTGTTCTCAAAGTTTAAGTGGGATAGCCTACGATGCCACAACCAAGAGTCTTTTGACGAGGCTTTTGACAGAAGGCAGATGCTATCCTTAACCATACGCTTAACTACATCTATGGTGTAAAGAATCACATCTAGCTGCTATAAAAAGAATCTTCAGATACCTTAAGGGTACACCAGGTTTGGGTCTTTGGTATCCCAAAGACTCAAGCCTTGAGCTACAGGATATTCAGATTCTGATTTTGCAGGCTGCGGGCTAGACAGAAAAAGCACAACAGGTGGGTGTCAACTCCTTGGTGGTAAGTTGATAAGTTGGTGTACCAAGAAGCAGAACTCAGTTTCTACTTCTATTGCTGAAGCTGAGTATATTGCTGCTGGAAGCTGCTGTGGGCAGATTCTATGGATGCAACATCAGCTTGAAGACTATGGACTTGCATATAGGAAAATTCCTATTCTGTGTGATAATACAAGTGCCATTCCTATCTCCAACAATCCAGTATTTCATTCCAGAACAAAGCATATAGAGGTCAGACATCACTTCATCAGGGATCACATCCAGAAAGGTAATGTGGAGGTAAGTTTTATTTCCACAGATGAACAGCTTGCAAACATTTTCACCAAGCCTCATGATGAAAATAGATTTAATTATCTTGTAAGCAAGCTGGGCATGTTAAATAAATGTGACTAAGTGTCATAAATGTTCTAAGTCATTATATGTCTCACACTACTCAAGTTTCTCAGAACAACTTAGACAGAACAGGTTATGCATGTTCTATACTTGGCCAATTTCTGAAAACTTGAACAGCTTGAGCATATAACAGGTTTGACAATATCAGCTTTCATTTCAAACTTGGTCTGATGATCAAACCTCCAACCTGCTTACTCTCTCAATCTGTCATACAAGACATTGTCTTGTAACCTGATCAGCTATTGAACACAACCTGTTCTTACATAGCTGAACAGGTTGAAAGAACAGCTTATGATGATCCTGCTCATCACAGGTTTGACCAACAACTTAGACCATCAGTTTTAATTACCTTTCTTCACAATTAAGTTACTTAATTTTTGTTTTTATTTAACTTAATTACTGCAGATAATGTGTGTTAACGTGTGTTAGTGACTAAAAAGAGCTCCAGTGGTCTGACAACCGTTCAGACATGGACAACCGTTCCGTTTTCTGTTAACGAACATTTCAAATCAATCGCCCAAAGTTTTCTCTCTCATACCCCCTCACATTCAAACCCTATAAATACCTATCTCCTGTTTCTTCTTCGTCTTCCTTACTGCTACCATAATTCCCAAAGAACCCTAACTTCCAATAAGTGTCCAGTGCTAATACTTCCACTACATTCCAAATGGCTCACCAGAACAACCCCTTTCTTCCGATTTTCGTTGGTAACGATGTGCACAAACACTCGTCTGTAACCACGATGCTGACATTGAAACCTTCCAACTACCTTGCAAACCTAATCATCCTAAAAAATTATGTAGGAAAAGGATATGAAGGAATGGTGGAGTTTCTGAAGGTTAACCCATTGAACTATGCAATGACTGCATCTCCTGGTGTCCTGTACCATAAGATGATATATGATTTTTGTTACACATGTTCTTATGATCCTTCTACCAAAATCATTCGGGGAACCATACTCAATGGGACTCAAACCATTAAGATTACCGCACGTCTGGTCAGGGAAGTTCTTCGTCTCCTTGTGACTGAAAACTATGATCAGCCACAGCCTGAAAATGACCAGATGAGAAATCTGCTACACTTCTGTGGTGTAGCAGAACCCAAAGTTGGAGCTACACTGTTCAGGAAGGATTTGTCTCCAACCTACAGTTTATTGTTTGCCTTGGTGGTGATGTGCTTCAGCAGTAAAGTTGGCTCATTCGACCAACTCAGCCGTGATGAGATTCCAATAGTCCTACAACTTGTGGATAGGACTACAATCAACATGGCATGATGGAATTTTATGAACTTGAGGAACCTGGTGCAGCAGGAAACATGTCCAGCTGCCGTTCGATATCCTAGGTTTTTTAGCCTCATCTTCAAGCACATCTGTGGTGAGCAACTCTATAACTCTCAGCCTCTACTACGTACTGCTACATTCCATGTAATAGGGAATAGAGTTTTCTATACTCCTGTTCTTCAAAATGAGCCTCCTCTGTCAACACCAATGAGGAGCTTGCTAGGAATGGTAGAAGGACCCAGGCAAACCCAAAAGCTGAATGCTACTTGTGTTGCAGCACCTTCATTAAAGCCTGGGGTGGTTCCCTCAGCAGCACCTTAGTTTAGAGTTTCCTCATCATGGGGAGATGGAATGTGTATTTCAACACTAAGACTCACTTAGGGAAGTTTGAAAGTAAGGCTGAAGAAGGATTCTTTGTAGGATACTCAAGTCAAAGCAAAGCTTATAGAGTATACAACAGTGTGTGTAAAACCATTGAAGAAAGTGCCAATGTTGAATTTAATGAAAATACTGCAAATGTCAAAGGCACTAGTCCTGACTGTTTGTTTGATCTAGATTCACTAACAAATTCTCTGAGCTTTGTTGAGTATCCTGCAGACACTGATGCAAACAAGTTTGAAGCTGTCAACACAAACTCTCATGCTGCCAATACAAATTCTCAAGCTGTTGGCACAAAGTTTCAGACTGCTGCAGATCTAACAAATTGGGATGAATATATCACTATACCACTTCTGTCATGTGACCCTTCAGGGATTCTGAATGCTCAACATGATACAAATCCAGACACTGAAGTGCCACTCCCAAGTCCTGAGAGAACAGCTCCAACACAAAGGGAAACAGTCCCAGATTCAAGTCAAGCTGTTCCAGAAGCTGAATCATTCACTGGTCCTGATGGAGATGATACAAATCTTGGATCCTCTTTTCAGACAGAGAGAGAGCCTACACTAAGAGTTCATAGGTATCATCCTCTCAATCAAATACTGGGTGATCCAAGCACTCCTGTACAAACAAGGAAAATGGTTCAAAATGAGACTGCTGCTGCTGAACAAGCAGTTCCTGAATTCAGTCTAGCTGCCTTTGAGAATGCCTGTTTCATGTCTCAACTAGAACCTAAAAAGGCATCAGAAGCATTAAAAGATTCATCCTGGATTGAGGCAATGCAAGAAGAGCTTCTACAGTTCAAGATTCAGAATGTATGGACTCTGGTGGATCTTCCTAAAGGTAAGAGAGCAATTGGTACAAGATGGGTGTTCAGAAACAAGAAAGATGAGAGAGGGATAGTCATCAAGAATAAAGCAAGGCTAGTAGCACAAGGGTACACTCAAGAAGAAGGCATAGATTATGATGATGTATTTGCCCCAGTGGCAAGAATTGAAGCCATCAGACTATTCTTGGCCTATGCAAGCTTCAAAGGTTTTAAAGTGTATCAAATGGATGTGAAGTCTGCCTTTCTATATGGGACAATTGAAGAAGAGGTCTATGTGTGTCAACCTCCTGGTTTTGAGGACTACAAGTATCCAGACAGGGTCTACAAGCTAGACAAGGCTCTCTATGGTCTCCATCAAGCCCCCAGAGCATGGTATGACACTCTGTCATCATACCTTCTACAGAATGGGTTCAAGAGAGGCACTCTGGACAAAACACTTTTCACTAAGTCTATCAAAGCTGAGATTCTGCTTGTCCAAATCTATGTTGATGACATCATCTTTGGCTCAACCAATGACTGTCTATGCAAAGAGTTTGAATCTTTAATGCACAAAAAGTTTCAAATGAGTTCAATGGGAGAACTCACTTTCTTTCTGGGATTGCAAGTCAAGCAGAAGCCCACTGGACTTTTCATAAGTCAATCAAAGTATGTGAAAGATATACTGGAAAAGTTTGGGTATCAAGACACAAAGATTGCAAGCACTCCAATGGATCCTCACAAGCAGCTCCATACAGACAAAGATGGCATAGATGTGGACATTCATTTATATAGATCTCTTATAGGATCCCTTATGTATCTAACATCTTCTAGACCTGACATAATGTTTGTTGTCTGTGTGTGTACTAGGTTTCAATGCTCTCCAAAGGATTCTCACTTGGTTGTTGTTAAGAGAATCTTTAGATATCTCAAAGGCCAACCACATTTAGGCTTATGGTATCCTAAGGACTCTCCCCTTGAACTAACTGCTTATTCTGACAGTGACTATGGTGGATGCAACATTGACAGAAAATCCACAACTGGTGGATGTCAATACTTAGGAGCAAGACTGGTCTCTTGGCAATGCAAAAAGCAGACAACTGTTTCCACCTCATCCACTGAAGCTGAATATGTAGCAGCTGCAAGCTACTGCTCCCAGGTAATGTGGATTCAAAATCAATTGAGAGACTATGGTATGAACTTCTTATCCGCTCCTATTTACGTTGACAATTCAAGTGCAATCAGCATTGTGCAAAACCCAGTGAAATTCCCAAAAACCAAGCATATAGACATCAGATTTCACTTTATAAGGGATTGTAATGAGAAGAAATTAATCCAAGTTACCAAAATACATACTGATGATCAGTTAGTTGATCGATTTACAAAACCTTTTGATGTAGGAAGGTTCACTTTCCTGGTATCAAATATTGGTATGGTAAACATGGATTAATTTGGTTTCATTATTATCTAATTCATATGCTTCTTTAAGGGGGAGTCACTGTTTCATTAAAAGATGCCTAAGTTTCAACTAACAGCTTGAGTATTTTCTCAAGCTGCTAGTTCATTTTCTCGGACTGTTAGTTATTCACTTGATCTGTCAAAGTGTGCAGGGTATTTAGGTAATTTTTAAATGTGTGTGCGCGGGACCCAACCTTTTTCAAAACCTTTAAAGGTCCCAGTTTCGTTCAGTTGTAACTACCAGTTACAAAGTTTTCTTCCACGGCCTTCCTTTTTCTCTCTGAACGATTCACACAATCTTCTCTGCAACCCTAAAATCTCCGTTGAATCTTCAATGGAGTTTGTCAAAGAACACAACTGCCTTCCATACTCTCTCAAACACTCTGAACTTCAGCCGTTCCATGATATGATGGATTTCCTAAGACACTCCCATATCAACCATGCCCTCAATATCAATCCCACCATATACATATCGCATATCGAACAGTTCTGGAACCGTGCCTCTTTTCAAACCATCAATGGAATTCCCTCTATACTATCCAAAATTGATGGCACTCCCATCACCATCACTGAGGAATCCATTCGGCACCATTTGCATCTTCAAGATGCCACAGGTATAACAGACCTAACCCTTAACGCTTTACATACTGGTCTTTATAATATAGGTTATAGGGGTCCTGCTGATTCATTTACTTTCTTGAAAGCACATTTTTCTCCTAAATGGAAATATCTTGTACATATTATTCAGCAATGTATGAGCCCCAATAGAACTGGTTGGTCAGAATTTTCTTCTAACATTGCCACTGCCTAAGTGTGCTTTTCAACAGGCCAATGGTTCAATTTTTCAAACATGATTTTTCAGGGGATGTTAAGGCATCATTCCCTAAAGAATGGGAAGTTTTTAATGTATCCCAGATTTTTGGCAGAAATCATTGCACACACCTGCACTACTTCTCATTTACATAAGAGGATACATATTTCCCATAGGCACTCACTATCTTCTATCAAAAGGCTTTTAAAACAAAGTGCCAATTTTTTGAGTGTAGATGTTCCATTGCCTTCTGCAATGATGAACATCATCCCAAGAAACAGAGGAGAGGGTCCTGCGCAAGCTCAGCCTATCATTACTGCTTCACCTCCAGGACCCCAACCCACTCCTCATGATACACAAATTCCTTCTGATCCTTTTGTACAGCCACCACCCCCAATAAAATTTCTACATAAAAGGAAAAGAGGACCAGGAGCTCCTTTCTCCTCAGCCCTCAGACAAGAGCCATATATCCCTGTGCAGGAGGACACTTCTGCACAGAATATCCAAAGGGAACACATTGAGGACACTCCCATCCTCACTCAGGAGGTGAACATCTCTCCAGAGACTGTTCATATGGGTTCTGTGGCTGGCACTACTGCTGTCTCTGCACAAGAGGCACAGGACAGGGCCAACATCAGTAAGACCATGCCCATGGCAACAGTAAGTGTGCAAACACAAGCTGGTAGTCCCCAGAACCAAGAACAGAGGGGCCCAGAGGTTTCTACATCTGGTACTCATGCCAGTGATAGATCACAAGCACCACAGGTGTTTTCTGATCTTGAGGCTAGTCTGCAACTAATGCTTTTGACGGATCCCAAGATGAAACCTGTTGTAGCTATGTTGGAATATCAAAAGTCCATCATTGCTGCACAGGGTGCACAAATTATAGCCCTAAAGCAAGCAGAAGTGGCTCAAAATCAGAGAATGGATTATCTTCATAAGGGGTTTACCCTCTGTGGGAATAAGATCATTCAATTAGAGCGTTTGATTCAAACCCAAGGGGCAAAGGTTGTAGGTCCTCCTGACAAAACCAATGCTTCCAAAAAGGGGGAGAATCAGGAGGTTCCTGAATCAGTCCAAGCAGCTCCAACAGCATCAGTCCAAGCAGCCTCAACAGTTCCACCTTCTAGGCTAACAGTCCCAACAGCTTCTCAAGCTGTTAGCCTAGAAACTCAAGCTGCTTCTTCAAAGGCAACTGGAGTTGTTATAAGGGAAGGTGTTCAAGCTCCAGTCAGTACAGTCCTAGCTACAAAAGATAAGGGCAAGGGCATTTTAATTGAGTCTCCAAAGCACAAGTTTTCTTCCAGAGAAGCCCAGATTGCCTTTGATGCTGAAATTGCCAAAAAGATAGCAGAGGAACAGGATCAAGAATTAGATCAGCAAACCCAGCCCCCAATGCACGATGATGAAACCTTAGGTGATTACCTAAAGGGGTTTGTGGTTAAACAAGGAGAGAAGAAGAGGAAGCTGCCAACAGGGCACTCTAAGGCTGAACATAGAAGATTTTTGATTAACTTTGCCTTTGCAGCCGATATTCCAAAGAAGATGGCTCAGTCCATGAGCACAGAAAGGTTGCAGGCTATCCATGATAAAGAAATGGATAAAAGAAAGAAAGCAAAAGTCTCCCAAGAAGTCCAAACACCTCAAGAAGCAGTTCAAACCGATACAAGCCATGTTCAAACTGCTGCCAGTGCCCCTGCTTCTTCTGATCAAGCTGCTGCTTCCATTCCTGCATCTGAGTCATTACCTCAAACAAAGCTGGATCAAGTGAAACAGGTGTTGTTTGAGCAACAACTACAAAAGGCTCTGGAAATAGAGAAACTGCTAGATCAACATGATTTTACAAAGCCTCTGATCAACTACTGGTATGCTAAGCCACTGGATAATATTGACTTAAGATTTAAGTTTGTGGTGAGAAGGGAATCTGGACCAGAAGAAGAGTATGATACATTTTGGCATATGGTTCAGAAGTTGACCAGAGATGAGCTTATCAGGATGCATAATATTGGGTCTGTGACACAAGTAAGATCTGCTCTACCACAAGTGAAGCAAGTCATCAAAGATCTGAAATCATTTGTTGACCCTGAATCTGTGAGGAAAGAAATAGAGGATGCCATCAAGAAGGGAAAGAAGATCAAGCAAGTTGATCTGTTTGTCAAATCAAAGACATACAGAATCAAATTCTCAGATGGATCTGGTATGTTCTTCAATCTCGAATTTTATGATCTACCAAAGGATATGCTACTTCAGATGAAATCCATTAGAATATCTTGTGATAGAGATGAGATGAAGAAAGATTTTTTGAAGGCTGTAAATTAGAAACTTGCACAGTTGTAAGTTTTTGAAAGCCTTGGTTTGTAAATAACAATTTACTTATTCATTTCCTTATTTGTATTGAACTTAAAGTCTTGTACAAAGAATTTAAGTTAGGGGGAGATTGTTGGGAAATAGTCTAAGTAGGTTCAAACTGTTAGTTAGACTTCTCAAACTGTTAGTAGAGTTCATATGTAAATACAAAGTTCATGCTGTTAGTTGAAGAATCTCGAGCTGCCAGTGTAAAAGTTCAAGCTGCCAGAGTAAATCAACTCAAGCTGCTCTGTTCATGCTGTCAAGTGATTCAAGCTGCTCAACAGTTTCATAAACAGAAAGTGCTGATATTCAGGAAAAGATATCTACACGAAGATTCCAGCATATCCACTATCAGAGAAGTCATAGTCCTTCAAGGAAACAAGTCAAAAAGCAATATAAATACATAGAATAGGTTTTTCTATTGTATTGGAGTTTTCTGCATATTTGAGTCTGTAATTGCTTTTTGATTGAGTTTTTCATAAGCCTCTAAGGTTGTAAAACCCTAAGAACAGTCTGTGTTCTTCGTCTAATCAAACAGATTAGAGGTGATTGTAATCATTGAAGTCAGCAATACAATCAGTTTTGATTATTTCTTGTGTTTATTTATTATTGATTCTGAAAGTTTTTCGTTAAAATAGTTAAGTGTTATTCCGCAAACTTCTTAATTAAACTTTGATTCAAAGCAAGATTATTGATTTATACTCTGATAAATTCAAATCAGTTAGTCATGGTTAATCAGTTTTAGATCCTGACAAATATTTTGTTCACGATAGGGTTAAAGAAGTAATATCCACAAGTTTCATTAGGATATCCCACAAATACACATTTCGTTGATCTGGTTTCAAGTTTATGTGATGCCTCTATCCATAAGTAAGCTTCACAACCCCAAATCATCAAAAAGACAAGTTCAGAACGTTTCCAGACCACTTTTTATATGGGATCTGTTGAACAGGTTTGGTTGGAATGTTATTTATTTTGTAAGAAGCGGTTTCGATAGCGTACCCCCAAAAAGACAATGGTTAGACTTGCTTGACGCATCATTGATCTAACCATATCTAACAGGGTTCAATTTCCCCCTTTTAGATACACCATTATGTTGTGGAGTGTATGGAGGCGTCAATTGAGATATAATTCCACAAATTTTTCGATGGTCAAAGTCTTGGCTCAAATATTCATCACACGATCAGATTGTATAGCTTTTATTTTCTTGTCAAGCTGATTTTGTACTTCATTCTGAAATTCCTGAAACTTTTTGAAAGCATCAGATTTATGTCTTATCAAATAGACATAACCATATCTACTAAAATCATCTGTAGATGTAATGAAGCATTCCACAACCTCCTCTAGCTTGTGTACTGAAAGGTCTTTATACATCGATATGTATCAGTCCTAACACTGTGGTCTTTCATTCGTTCCAGAGAACAGAGCCTTAGTCATCTTTACCAATAAATAAGATTCACATTCATCAAATGCTTCGTAGTCAAATGTTCCCAAAACTCCTGGCGATTGGAGTTTGGCGATGCGAGATATAATTTTGATTTAAGTGACACTTAGATTGTTTGGAATTTACATTATAGATTGAATGATTCGTTTGCATTTGATCGAGATATATTTCAAAAATACCATTGTGAGAACAAGCAGCATAAAAATATATATTGCCTTTAGAAATAGAAATTTTGTTAAACTCAATGGTAAATTCAAATGCATCATAATGCAAACAAACTAAGAAACAATAAAACTAGTCATGCTGTGAACATAGAAACAATTTTTTAATTCTATTATTCTTCCCCACGTCCTCTGCAACAATCCTTGCTCCATTTTCGACACGCAGGCTAATCTACCCTCTTTCAAGTTTCCTTCTTCTTTTTAACCCCTACACATTGTTACAAATGTAAGTGCCACAGCCAGTATCTAATATCCAACCATTAAAAGAATATTCGAAGAGTTCAATCGTATAAATACCTGAAGCACCGCCCGAGTCGGTCTTCTTTGCTTTCAGCTCATCAAGGTACTTCTTGCAGTTATGGATCCAATGATTAGCTTCACCACAACGAAAGCACTTCATGTATTTCTTGGTCTTAGCTTTCTATAACTTTAGCTTTGCCTTAGACTTAGCACTTTCGGCTTTGATTTTCCTATTCTTGAACTTTCCTGCCTTGACCACTAAGACTTTAAAAGTTTTCGGCTTAGAACCAATGTTCTTCTCCGCAGTCTTTAGCATAGCATGAAACTGCGAGATAGACTTTTCCATTCTGTTCATGTTGAAATTAAGGATGAACTAGTCATACAACTTTGGTAAGGAATTCCAGATGATGTCTACAGCCAAGTGCTTATTGATTGGAAAACTCAGCTTCTCAAGATTATCAAATGTTGCTTTTGATCTTAAGAACATGGTTTCCCACATCACCATCACCAAACATTTTGCTTCCCATGAGCGTCTTGACAGTTTTATAGTGTTCATGTCGAGCTAGATGTTGTAACATGTCCTTGAGCGTTCGAATCATGTCATATGCCAGCATGTCTTCAATATCCTTTTGCAAGGCAGTAATCATAGGTGCTAGCATTAAACAGCGCACGTGATCGCATCATCTGCATGCTTTTGCCATGAATTTCAGGCAGCTCTGGATGTATCATCTGGTTCATCAGGCAAAGGTTCATCAAGGATACCTTTTACTGTTAAAGCTCTTTAAGTTAATTGAATAAGTAATTTTAAAAAACAATACCTTTTACAGTTTTTGTAAAACATTTTTTTTTCCAAAAATATGAGAACTGTGTATAATCATCCTATGCAAATCGCTAAGGAACTTTTTGCACAGTATATTTATATAGGTAGGTTTAATCTCATCTATGCCTTGGGGACCACGTCGGATAAGGGAAAACCTAATTAAGTTGTTCGTATAACATGGTGTGATAGTTGGACCAAGATCGCTTGGAATTCGCTACAATCACCTTGTTTCGAACTAACAACAAACCATGAGATTGGCTATGACACTTCTCTTATGAATCACATTCTTTCTATTCCATGTGGCATTCAAATGGATGACACGATCATATGTTGTGAAAAAGGTTTTTATCTAATAAAATCATTTCCCTTTTTATCAAACATCGATTTCCGATTCAATCCAATCATCTATTACCAATCTAAATTCATCGCATCAACATCAAATTTAAGTTAAATCTTTTTCTTTTGGCTCCATGAAATTATTTAACAATTGAATATCACCTATAAACAATTTAAATATATCATGGCAATAACATGAGGAATTTTCAAATAATAATTCTCGAACGCCTGATTCACCGAGGTGTTACTCGAACATAGTGATTTTAAGTCATACGAATGTATCTAAGCTCGGGAATTCCATGCATAAGCAACTTCTTTTAATAAATAAAGTTCTTATTAATAATTAAAGAATTATTTCAAAACGATTTAATTATATAACTAAATCATGTAAGACTTTAATTTTCATATTTAAAACCCTCTATTAATTCTTCAAATCTATTCAAGAATAAGAACTTCCCTAAATTAAAACATTCATCTTTATACGATTTCATCTTTGTTCAAATATCAAAATTTATAATAAATATTGAAAGTTTACCATAAAACAACCATGAATCAATTAGGGTCTCAATGATATGATTTTATATGCATTAAATAAAGGGCAAATGACCAAAAATAGTAACAAGTTTTGACATTTCTATCATTAATAGTAACATTATTTATTATTTATCATTTATAGTAACAACTTTTTATTTTTTATCAATAATAGTAATGGGTGACCTGTAAAACTGTTTATTAGGTCACCAACATTTCAGTTATCAAAAATAGTAACATCTTTTCAAATTTTTATCAATAAACATATCAAATTAAAACATAATTTTTTTTATTTTATTAAGTTTTCTAATATTTCATATAAACCAAATTTATATTCCGAATTACGAATAAATAATATTCGATTATTTATTAACAATTATATATAATATGAATGAAAAAAATACTATCAATCATTTCAATTTTCACGTTTTCCAACTAAAAAACTACGAACCATCATTTTCTTAGTTTTTTCGAATAAAATAATACAAATCGTTTCATTTTTTTAGTTTTCTCCAATCTAAAGGGGTCATAGTTTTTTTATTTAAAAAACAAAAAATCAAAATGAGTCTCAATGTTTTTCATTCATAAAACTATAAACCACAAAGAGTCATGGTTTTTCCTCTCATAGAAAAACTAAAAAATGAATGAGTCGAAATATTTTTTCATTCATAGTACCTTTCATTTGGAATAAAAAATACAAATTGATCTGCTTTTTAGTAAATTACCAACGAAATTGATTACAAACCATTCAACTTTTAGTTTTTGAAATGAATAAAAAGGAAGCAAAAAGTTAAACGTGTTATACATATAAACATATCGTTTATAACGTGGGTTCAACACCGATACCCGACCCCGTCATCAATATTTCATAATTAATATCAATATTACCATTAAATTATGTGGTCTCATAATTATTAATAATCCGCTAGAATTATAACCCGATGACATGTATACTCGACCCCGACACGTGTTCATTTCACTAATCGCCATACTATTGCCCCAACGCAATCCTAATAATTTAATCAACCAATAAATTATATCCACGTAATATTTCTTAAAGACGGGGTGTTAAAATTTTTAACAACACAAAATATTATGAATAATTGTGGTTTATAGTTTTTCTGCTTGAAAAATATTGCAACCAATTTTTATTTTTAGTTTTTTATATGAAAAAACCACAACCCATTTAGATAGAAAAAACTAAAAAATCAAAAGAGTTCATATTATTATATTGGGAAAAACTAAAAATAGAATGACTCATAGTTTTTTCGTTTGGAAAAAGTAAAATTGAAATGATTCGTAGTTATTTTTTTCGTTCATATTATATATAATTGTGAATAAATAATCGAATATTATCTAATCGTGAATAAATATTCATAATATATATTAAAAATATATAAGGTTATGAAAAAAATTAAAATTATAAATAAATTTAATGAAATTAAAAAAAATAGTCACAAATGATAGTAGTAATGTAATTAAATAAATTGAAACATAAATTTAGAGTTTATTTTGGTGTTTATGAAATCTTAGAAAAACTTAAAAAGTAAAAAAAAAGTTTGGTTCAATATGATATGATACTATTATTGATAAAAATATGAAACGTTGTTACTATTTTTGATAACTGAAAAGTTGTTGGTGACCTGCTAAACAAGTTTGCATGTCACCAATTACTATTATTGATAGAAAAATAAAAACTTGTTACTTTAAATGATAAAAAGTAAATAATGTTACTATTAATGATAAAAATGTCAAAACTTGTTATTATTTTTGGTCATTTGCCCTTAATAAAACCATAAAATAAGAAACAAAGAAACCCCACAAAACCCCAAGGGTTCCTACACATGAACGTGCCGAACCCTTAGGGTTTTACCCTTCTTGTCCCATTTTTTAACTATTAACTTGGCTCTGATACAACTATTGGGTCATAAAGTTCTTAAGAACATTTATAATATAAATTCATAAGCAACGGAAGCAAATAAAGTATATAAACGATTTACTTAAAACCCAAACAAGATCTAAAGCTAATAAGACAAGAACGAAAACAGGAAAATAAAGAAACCAGATGATAAAGAATTCATACCTCTGGAGCGACTAATGAAGATCTTATCGAATTCTTGACACCTTGCAAATCAACAAAGATGTTTATACTTATTCACACCTTGCAAACATACAGTTAAAATGTTTATACTTATTAACACACTTTTATTGATTCTATATTGATGCAGATTTGTGTAGCACACGAAAGATAATTCCACCACCTAACGGAGTCCACCGAAAGGATACAGGAAGATCCAATCACCACCATTGGATTCCACCGAAGGGATACAAAATTGGTTAAGATTCACCACCCTAGGGATGTAAAACCAAGAGATACAGAACACATGAAAGGAGGTTAAAGCTGAGCTTCGATTAACTATTTCTCTTTTTGTCCCCACTACAATAGTGAGATGGATTATTTATAGATACTTGGAATAACCCTCCAAGCTTAGGAAAATGAAAAGAACTAAGAGAAAACTTGAAGTAAAAGGTATTTAATGAAAACAGAATTCAAAACATGAAAAGACTTATCAGGTCAGGAAATCTACACTTCGAGAGCTTTCCACACTACACATAATTTTTGGATGTGCCAATCATTCCACAAATTTATTTCAAGTTGACCATAGTCAGCAAAGTCATTTGCCATCATGTGCAGTGAACTTTTAGCCACTGCATCAAACTCCCCTGGATGAAAAAAACTCGTCCTCGAGCTTACATGATCATTGTCTCCATGAAAAGGTGACATGTCACATACATTGAAAGTATTAGAGACTTCATATTCTGCTGGCAGATCAATTTTGTATGCATTTTCTCCAATTCTCTTCAATACTTTAAATGGACCAGCGCCCCTTGGTTTTAACTTAGAATAAGGGCCTTGAGGAAACCTCTCCTTTCACAAATGCACCCACACCATGTCTCCTTCTCTAAACTCAGCATGCTTTCGATGCTTGTTTGCTTGTTTGCGGTACCTCTCATTTTGTTTGATAATATTATCACGTACTTGGGCATGTAGCTTCTTGATTTCAGTGGCTCTTTCGCTTGCATCACTGCTAAAAGAACTAGCCACAGGTAATGGAACCAACTCAAGTGGGCTAACAAGATTCTTTCCATAAACAACTTCAAATGGACTACAACCAACAGATTGATTTGTGGAGTGATTGTAAGCAAACTCAATTTGTGGCAGCAGTAAGTCCCACTGTCGAATGTTTTTCCCACAAAACTTCTCAGCATACTTCCCAAACTTCTATTAACAACTTCAGTTTGGTCATCAGTTTGGGGATGGGCAGTAGTACTAAATTGAAGTCGTGTTCCAAGTTTTCTCCAAAGTGTTCTCCAGAAATGACTCATAAACTTAGGATCTCGATCTGACGTAATGGTCAAAGGAATTCCATGTACTCGCACTACTTCACGAAAATATAGGTCAGCCACTTGAGAAGCATCTATGGTCTTTCCACATGAGATAAAATGTGCCATTTTTTGAGAACCTGTCTACCACAACCTGTAAGGTCTTGCCCTACACAGATCTATCTAGACGCGACACACACCAACGAGTGCGGAATCCTCGTTAGCGGCTTGAAGGATAAAACACTCACACGGAACACGGAGACTAACACAACGCTGTACGGTCGACCATGAACGAACCTACACAATGATTCTCTCCGAAACAACTCTAACAATACTGATAAACTCGAGATCGCCCTTTTGCTTAATCTCACACGAATTCTGCAAAAGTCTGCTAACGATTCGAGTTAATCCCTAATTATAGAGGCTTATTCGAGTTTGTCATGGGCCAAACTCGAATCAGGACCAAGGACCATTCGAGTTTGTCCCCTTGACACTCTCGAATCTGCCTTATGTTGCACATTCGAATTTACTATAAATTCGAATGTCATTTAATGATGAATTCGAATTTATTCAAAATTCGAATTTCACATATTAAACTTATGTTATGTTTGAATTTTTCTTTGAACTTTATGTTTGAACTTCTTGTAATACATTACATCAAGTTCAAACATACAATCAATAACTATCAAACATATATAAACACATATATCAAACACTCGATAATATTCAATACTTTGCAATATCACTTGAACCAAAATGCTAATACAGTTAGACTGCTATCGTCACACAGGGTGTACCAACACAACCATAACAGAGTCTTTGTTCCTTTGAGTTTTTGGCAATCTCACAACGAAATCCATGCTAACATCCTGCCAAGGAGCTTCTGCAACTGGACGTGGAGTATATAAACCAGTGTTTCGAACATGACTTTTAGCCATGTGACATGTATTGCATCTTTTAACATATCTCATCACATCCCTCTCCATCTTAGGCCAATAGAAATTCTCTTGTATGAGAGCAAGTGTTTTATTTTTACCAAAATGCCCTCCAAGAATACTACTATGAGCTTCCATTAGGATTTCCTCCCTTAAAGAACATTGAGGAATGCATAAAAAATTCTTCTAAAAAGAAATCCATCTTGGAGTAAGAATTGCTTGTATGACCCCTTCAAACATTGTGTCCAAATGTTTCCAAAAAATGAATCGTCCTTGTACAAATCTTTTATAACCTCAAACCCAATAACCTTGACTTGCATTGTTGTCAATAACGTTTACCTTCGGCTCAATGCATCAGCAACTTCATTCTGGGTTCCAGACTTGTGTTTGATAACAAAACAATAAGCTTGTAAGAATTCTACCCACAAAGCATGGCGTCGGTTTAACTTGTGTTGACCGTTAATAAACTTTAAAGCTTCATGATCTGAGTACAGAACAAATGGCTTGAAAGGAGGTATTGACTCCAGTGATCTAATACACGAACAATGGCATAAAACTCCTTATCATATGTCGAATAATTTCTTCGAGAGTCACTTAACTTTTCACTGATGAATGCAACAGGTTTGTTTTCTTGGCTTAGGACAACACCAATACCAACATTAGAAGCATCACATTCAACTTCAAAAAGCTTCTCAAAGTTTGGAAGTGAAAGAACAGGAGCCTCAGTTACCTTTTTCTTTATGAGTTCAAAACTATTTTGTGCTTCTCTACTCCACTTGAAAGTTCCTCCCTTTAGACATTCAGTGATAGGAGCTATAATGGTGCTAAAACCCTTGATAAAACGCCTATAGAATGATGCAAGTCCATGAAAACTTCGAAAATCATGGATTGTTTGTGGTTGCGACCAACTAAGAATTGCCTCCACTTTACCCGTGTCCATCTTTACTCCGTCGCTCGACACTACATAGCCTAAGAATGTAAGGCTATCTGAAAAAAATTCACATTTCTTCAAATTTGCATAAAGCTTTTGCTTCCTCAAAGTAATGAAAACTTCATGAAGATGATTGCGATGTTATTCTTTATTCTTGCTATAAACAAGACTATCGTCAAAGTAAACGACAATGAGTTTTCCAATGTATTCCTTGAAAACATCATTCATGAGACGCATGAATGTGCTTGGCGCATTAGAAAGGCCAGAAGGCAGGACAAGCCACTCAGAATGACCATCTCGTGTTTTGAATGTCGTCTTCCATTCATCACCAGGCCTCATACGAATTTGATGATAACCACTACGAAGATCAATTCGTGAGAAAATAATAGCTCCATATAATTGGTCAAGAAGATCATCTAAACGAGGAATTGGGTAGCGATAGCTAATAGTAATCTTGTTCACAGCCCTACTATCAACACACATCCTCCACGTACCGTCTTTTTTTGGAACAAGAAGTGCAGGAACAACACAAGGACTCTTGCTTTCCCATAGGTAGCCTTTGGCCAATAATTCCTCAACTTGATGTTTTAACTCTTCATGTTCCTTTGGACTCATTCTATAAGCCGCTTTGTTCGGAATAGATGCCCCAGGTACGAAATCAATACGATGTTGAATATCCCTCATTGGAGGGAGACCAGATGGCATTTCCTCAGGAATCACATCTGCAAACTCAGTAAGAAGTGGTTGTACAATCGAAGGATGATCAAGTACTACATTATTTTCTTCAAAAATCAGAAGGGCATATAATTCCTTTTGGCTTTCTACTTCCTTCAAAATTTCAGATTTAGAAAGAAAGATATTCAATTGAGCTTTTACATATTTTTGTTGGCTTTCAGGTTGCATTGGAGCCAACACAATCTTAACACCATCTTTATAAAAAGTATAAGTATTGTTGTACCCATCATGAATTGTTTTTCTATCATATTGCCAAGGTCTTCCAAGAAGTAGATCACAAGCATCCATGGGTACCATATCACACATAACTTTATCCTTATACCTTTCACCAATTGAAAATTGTACAAGGCAACGCTTTGTTACCCAAACTTTGCAAGAGAACCTCGAAATGTACGTCTAGGGCTCGCAACTGATGGTTTTAATCCATTGGTAACATGAGCTCGGCTTACAGCACGTGGCCGATTGTGCTCACCACATACAATATGCCACCATGGCTATGTATGAAAGAGTCATCATTCATGTTGTCTTTGTTGATTCCCGGTCCTAAATCACCCAGAAAAGACATGGATGTTATGTTTTCCTTCGGCAGTTGGTGGAAGAGCTTAAACAGTTGTGGTACTCAGGCATACGTACAAAAGATGTAATAACAAACACATCCTTTAACATGAAAGCGGTGTTGTTATGGACAATAAACGATTTTCCAGCTCGTAGTAGTCTATCGGGTTGGAGCGGACAAGGGTACAAAGCATGTCCGACTTGCAATGAAGACACTCCTTCATGTCATGTAACAAATAAAACAGCATATGTTGGTCATCGCCGATTCTTAGATCCTAATCACCCAAGGAGAACGAGTTTGGAGTTCAACGGGAAACACGAGTCAAGAGCCGCTCCGAGGCAGTTTAATAATGATGAAATAACAGCTCATTTAGATTGTCTTCCGACTCGTACACCGGGAAAACATCCCGACTTTGGAGGTGTTAAGAGAAAACCTGAGGTTTTTGAATTGAACTGGACTAAACGAAGTATATTCTTTGAACTCGAGTATTGGTCTTCTCTTCAGTTGAAGCACAACTTAGATGTCATGCATATTGAGAAGAATGTGTGTGATAGTTTGTTGGGTACTCTTCTGATGAATGATAAGTCTAAAGACACGTCAAAGGCACGAATTGACTTGGAAAAGCTAAACATTCGAAAATCATTATGGTTGCAAAAGAGGGGTAACAAGTTATTTAAACCCCATCCAAAATACTCTTTCATGGATGTTGACCGAAAACATTTTTGTGAATTTATAAAAGGTGTTAAGCTGCCTGATGGGTTTGGATCTAACACGCGCAAAAAAGTGACAGATAATGATACTAACATTGCCGGGTTGAAGTCTCATGACTGTCACATTCTTATGCAACGTTTGATACCGATTGGAGTTAGAGCTTTTTTGGGCAAAGATATACACACACCAATAGTAGAGCTTTATACATTTTTTAAGCAAATTTGCTCTAGAACGCTGCTGGTGGAGGATATGAGGAAAGCTAAGGAAGCCATAATTACAATTTTGTGCAAATTAGAAATGATTTATCCTCCTGCATTTTTTGACATTATGGTTCATTTAGTTTTGCATCTACCTGATGAAGCACTTTGCGGAGGCCCGGTATATATGAGATGGATGTATCCGTTTGAAAGGTACATGAAAAAACTAAAGTGCTATGTCAGAAATAAGGTGAGACCTGAAGGTTCTATAGCTGAGGGTTATGTTGCTGAAGAAGCTTTAACATTTTGCTCAACGTACCTTCAAGATGTCCAGACTAAATTCCATCACCCTGAAATAAATGAGGATGTTGTCTTTGAAGAAAAAAAGATGTGGGTGTTCGAGTCTAAATGTCGACCGACATGGGCAGCGGAAGTGAAACATCTTGATCTAACAGACAAAAAAAACCTAGAATGGTTTGTTCTTGATAGTTGTGAAGAAGTCAGAGAATATATGAAGTAATCGTCTCATCTTTAACTTTTCATCGTTTGTTTAATACTATATTTTTCCTCATTTACTAATTCAAAATCTTTTTCTCATCAATGTAGTGAATTCAAAGCAAAAAATCCACAAAGTGATTTAAAAACTAAATTTCCTAGTTGGTTCCTGTAGGTCCCAAAAGGTTTCCTAAGCGTATAGTTCTAAGCTGTAGAGGGGGGGAGGAGGTGAATACAACTATTTAAAAACTTAACAATCTTTTCTCAATGTTTGTGTATATTATTAACAAGTGTTAATTACAAACAAGCTTGAATGCGGAAAGGTTCAACCTGAGATGACAGATACAACAGTTATTCATCTAATCTAAGACACACTCAAACTAGATAAAATGACTACACTCACTTAGATGTACTCAGTGTTTTTACAAGACTCAGATGCACAGCTTAAGCAAAAACAGCTTAGACACACTCTACTGTTTTATATAAGCAGACTTGCATGCATGGAATAACACACTTCAAATGCACCATCTGATTTCACACTCTTGATAATCTCACAATCCTTAGAAGCTTCCTTTTATACTCAAAAGGAGAATCTCAGTGAAGCTTCTTCATTGGACAGATGAGATAGTGGAAAGTCTTTCCAAAAAGACAAGACACCTTTCTGCACATTCTGATAAAGCATATTTGTCTTCACATGGCAGAATCTTTGTCTTTTCCTTTTCGTCACTGTTGCATAAGGCTTTAACCAAAAGAGGAATGTCAACTTTGCATCTTTCATGTTTTGCTAATGCCATTTTGATATAAGAAAAGTTCTGTCACCCTTTTCAGATATACGTTTGTCTTCATGTAACAGAACTGCACAACAGAACAGCGTGGGCAGGCTGTGCAGTTCTGTTTTCCACTTTGTCTTCGACTTGTAAACTGATCTTGTAGCCAAAAACAATACATGAGGACTTGGAAACATATTCCAAAAAAGTGTTTAACCTGTTCACAAAGAACAGGTTCTGTTCACAAAGAACTAAACACTTGTTAACTGTCCAAGCTGCTCAACAGAATAGAGCAGCGTAGACAGTTTATCTTCAGCCTGTTCAGTAGATAGAATAGCTTGGACAAACTGCCTTTGTTGCAACGAATGCAACATGGTAAACAGCTTTGGGCTGATATTGCAAATCACTTTTCAGGTTTCAATAAGGCATAAACATACCATAAATTATACCTTCAAGTGCATCAACAGGTTTAAAAATCGCCCCCTCAGATGTACAACTAATGTACTAATGTATATTACAACTAATGTAAATAAGAAGAGTTACAACAGATGTAACAAGGTACAACTAATGTACAAAAGAGTTCAACAATTTGGACTGTTGATGTTGGGAGCAGATAATGGCAAGCCTGTCCAACAGATGGACATCTTCCATTCTTCACCTACTCAGATAGTAGGTGGACTTCACTGCAGTTGTGGTGGTAGTCCTTCTTCAAACATTTTTTCAAGTTCATCCCTTGTTTCCTCCAGATCTTGAATTTCCACTCTGAGAAACATAAATTTGGGATCTTGAAGTTCACCTCTTTCATAAAAGCCTCTGAGCTGGTCCCAGACGGCTGCTCTCCACTTGCTGGATTGCCTAAAGGAACTTGCAGGTCTGAAGGCTGCAAGTTGTCTCAGATCCACCTTGTATAGATCTGATGCTCTCTGAAAGCACTTTTTCTGTGTCAGGGGATCTACAAAAAATGCCCCCAACTCAGGTTCTTCAATTATTTTGCCTTCTTCAAACTCTACTCCTCTGGGCAGGCTGTAGTCAACTCCTTTGATTTCAATAGCATAATCACCTTGTTCCATCAAGATGAGGAGTTCCTCCAGCTCAGAATCCTTTCTGGTCCTCCTGGCCTTTATTTTTGGGTATGTCACAGAGACACCCTCACTTACTTCTTTTGAGATCAGGCCAAGATCTTTCACTCTCTTCATCAGCTTCTTAACATATGCCCTGATAGTCTTAGTCGTTTCAGAATTAGAATGGCTCAGGGCAACTGCCAGCTCACCCCATTCCCTGTACCCCATCTGTGCAACATCAGTGTAGTCATAAGTTTCCAGTTCTGGGCCTGTTACACCCATTCTGGTTATTTGCAATTTCCACAGTTTGCCTTTTCTTGATGTGGGGACAGCTTTGACGATTGCTTCCTTGGCTAGTCTTCTATCAGCAACATCATGAAACTTTTTCCTTGCCATGTTGTCAAAGTGGAACTGGGCCCTTGCAGAGGATGCTTGCTTTGGTTTGGTCATAGAAACTTGAGCACCCTTTTCCTGTTCACCTTCCTTTCCACTAGCTGATTCTCTAGCAGCTTCAAGCAGTTTTCTCTGCACATCCAAAGAGGGCATTTTGGTTTTACTTGCCTCTTTGAATGCAAGAGATATAACATCTTTGGCAGTGGCTTCTTCTTTCTCAGTATTTCCAGGGCTTTGAGCTGTTCATCTCTGAGCTCATAGTATTTTTCAATAGGAACGCCCATCTATTTAGCTCTGGCTTTGTCAAATTTTAGCTTTGCTGCTTTTTGGCGGTCAGGATCAGCCACTGCCTTTTCTTTTCCTTTAGCTGTTGTAGTGATAACAGCTTCAGGAATGTCTTCCTCTTCTTCTCCTTCTTCCTCCATAATAAGATGCCTCCTTCTGCTGCTTGGCCTGTCCTCAGGAATAAATTCATCCCCCTTAGATTGTGCAGGGTTTGGAGATTCAGCCTGAGTAGGCTGAGCAGCTTCAGGTTGATGAGAGGCACCCTCTGCTGGACCAGTACCTATTGCAGATGCACCTGCTGTTTGACCAGTAGATGCTGATTTCTCCTTAGGAGAAGAAGTTTTCTTCCCCTTAGACTTACTCTTAGAGGCAGACAACTTCTCCCCTTTTGAAGGAGATGGACTAGTACCTTCAACAACTGGTCTGCCTGAAGAAACAAAATCAGCAGGCTTTGCAGCAGTTTTGGCAGCAGGTTTGGGACCAACCAGGCTATGCACTAAGAAAGCCAGGTTGTCCTTCACCTCTGCAAGTTGGGAAAGATAGGTTTGAAGAGAAGAAGATTGGGAATCAGCAAGAGAGGTCAGCTTGAGAATATTTTCTCTATCAGAAGCTGTGAATAGCAGACTTTGAAGCTGTGCAAGATGTAAGTCTGCACATCAGCTTGGTTTGTTGACACGGAATTTGAGAGAAACTATTAGAGTGTTTAGGCTGGCCATTGTATCAGGAAGGGTAGAACTGCAAGTAGTGTAGAGAGTGGACAACTGTTGAGATATGGCTGTCATAGAGGACACAGAGTCCTGTTGGTGTGAAAGAATTAAGGAGAGGGAAGTGGAGACGTTTTATAGCTATGCAGTGAGTGCAAGCAGCTGTGAGGAGGTGTCAGTTTGAGGAGTGGATGGAAAGGAGTTCTTGAACACATCAAAGAATCCTTTGAGCTGTTCAGACACAGAGTCTGAAATGAGAGAGGGTAGAGAAGACATTGAAGTTTCTAAAGAGCCAACTTTATTGGTCAGCAAGGAAAGCTGACCCTTCAAAGGCAGATCTTTAGGGGATGGTGGAATATGGGTAGACTGTTTGGATTGAGTAGATGGTGATGATGAGGATGAGGCTGGTGAATGGGGATGTGATGGAGAAGGAGAAGGTACTTTTGAGAGAAGCTCCATAGCCTGGGCAAAAGTAATGTGGCCCAACTTGGAGGGGTCGATAGGTCCTTCAGTAGTGGCTGTAGCTGCATCATCAAGAGAGGGGTTAAATGTTGGTAGCCTTTCAGATGCTGCTTGTGTTGCAGCACCTTCATTAAGGCCAGGGGTGGTTCCCTCTGCAGCACCTTGGTTTAAAGGTACCTCATCATTGGGAGATGGGATGTGCATTTCAACATCAGTAGTGGTGAAACCTGCTGATGGAGTTTGCATAGTAGGAGCAGCCTCACCAAAGGGATGTTTTGTTCCCTGTGGGTCATCAGCTTGGGTAGTTGGTCCTTCAGCAGCTGTTTGGTGTAGAACAGCTGCATCATGAGAAACAGAAATTTGAGGCTGAGCTACTGGTTGGTCTAATCCAGCAGTGTGGGCACCTCGTGCAGACTCAAGGTGTAAAGAAGTATGAAGTGGGGACTGTGTGGACTCAGTATGGAGTGAAGAGAACTCATGTCTTTCAATATTCTCAACCTGTTGGGAGGCTGGAATAGTTGATGTGGCTGTCTCCATATGTACAACTGGCTCCTGTTTGGAGGAACCAGAGGGTCTAGGCTGACTTGGGGTAGACACAGGTTGGAGTGAAGCATGCTCCAATTGTGCTGAACCTTCTCCCAAAATAGGAGAGGCAGCAGGGTGTGCTTCTTTTTCAACTGAACCGTGTTGAGAGTGAACAGAGGGGCTGGATTGGGCTGTTTTGGCTGTGGGTTTCTTTTTTGCAAGGGATTTTCTTTGGTATGATCTGAGAGATGAGGTGGGTGATTGTGGAGAGGTGAGAGGTTCAGATTAGATAGGTTTTGAGACTGGGTCAGAAACAGGTGGGTTGGCCTATTCCATAGTCTCAGGTGCCACAGAGGTACCAACCATAGAGGCTTCAGGTTCAACAAATGAACCAGGGTGAGAAGCCTGCTCCCCCTCAGCCACAGAGGTTGAGGGTGCAGACTTAGACTTAGCTGTTCTGGCCTTCTTGTGGACAGACCCAGATTCAGTCGTTTCCAGGGTCCTCTTAATAAACTTGACCCTAGATTTGGATTTTCCAATAGGAGCAGCTTCTGGATCCACCCTCACAGCAGAGGGTCCTTCCACCAATCCTAGCAGCCTCCTCATTGGAGTGGATAGAGGAGGCTCATTTGGGAGAACCGGAGTGTAGAAAACTCTATTTCCTATAACAGGAAATGCAGCAGTACGAAGTAAAGGCTGAGAGTTATACAGATGCTCACCACAAACATGCTTGAAGATGAGGCTCAGAAATCTGGGATAACGAACAGCAGCTGGACGTGTCTCCTGCTGCACCAGATTCCTCAAATTCATGAAAATCCATCTGGCCATGTTGATTGTAGTCCCATCCACAAGCTGTAGAACTATAGGAATCTCATCACGGCTTAGTTGGTCAAAGAAACCAACCTTACTACTGAAGCACATGACCACTAAGGCAAACAGAAAACTGTAGGTAGGAGACAAATACTTCCTGAACAGCGTGGCTCCAACCTTTGGTTCTGCTACACCATAGAAGTGCAGCAGATTCTTCATCTATTCATCTTCGGCCTAAGGCTGATCATATGTTTCAGCCACAGGGAGACGAAGAGCTTCCCTGATCAGACGAGTGGTGATCGCAATGGTCTGATTCCCATTGAGTATGGTGCCCTTGATGACTTTGGTATCTGGATTGTTGGCACATGTGTACCAGAACTCATATACCATCTCCTGGTACAGGACACCAGGAGAGGCAGTCATGGCATTGTTTAAAGGATGAACTTTCAGAAACTCCACCATTTCATCGTAGCCTTTCCCTACATAGTTTTTGGGGATGGTTAGGTTTGCAAGGTAGTTGGTAGGTTTCAGGGTTAGCATTGTGGTGACTGATGCATGTTTTTGAACATCAGCACCAACAAACACTGCTAGAAAGGGGTTGTTACGGTGAGCCATTTGGGAAGTAGTGAGGGTAGTAGAAGCACAGGACACTTAGTCGAACTTTTAGGGTTCTTAGGAAGTTATGGAAGTAGTGAGGAAGACGAAGATGAAACAGTAGGGGGTATTTATAGGATTTAAATGTGAGTGGGTATGAGAGAGAAACATTTGGGTGGTAGATTTGAAATGGTCGTTAACGGAAAACCGAACGGTTGTCCATGTCAGACCGTTTGTCAGACCACTTGAGCCCTTTTTATTCACAAACACACGTAAACACACATTATTTGCAGTAATTAAGTTAAATAAAAACAAAAATTAAGTAACTTAATTGTGAAGAAAGGTAATTAAAACTGATGATCTAAGCTGATAGTCAAACCTGTGATGAGCAGGGTCATCACAAACTGTTCACTCTTCAGGCTGTTCCTTCAACCTGTTCAGCTATGTAAGAACAGGTTGTGTTCAATAGCTAATTAGGTTACAAGACAATGTCTTGTATGACAGATTGAAAGAGTGAGCAGGGAGGAGGTTTGATCATCAGATCAGGCTTGACATATAAGCTGTTATTGTCAAACCTGTTATACGCTCAAGTTGTTCAAGTTTTGTAGAAAACAGCTAAGTATAGAACATGCATAGTCTGTTCTGTCTAAGCTGTTCTGCGAAACTTGAGCAGTGTGAGACATATAATGACTTAGAACATTTGGGACACTTAGTCACTTTTGTTTAACATGCCCAGTTTGCTTACCAGATAATTAAATCTGTTTTCATCAAGAGGCTTGGTGAAAATGTCTGCAAGTTGTTCATCTGTGGAAATAATACTTACCTCCACATTACCTTTCTGAAAGTGATCCCTGATGAAGTGATGTCTGACCTCTATATGCTTTGTTCTGGAGTGAAACACTTGATTGTTAAAGATAGCTATGGACTTGTATTGTCACACAGAATAGGAGTTTTCCTATATACAGGTCCATAGTCTTCAAGCTGATGCTGCATACACAGAATCTGCCCACAGCAGTTTCCAGCAGCAATATACTCAGCTTCCGCAGTAGAAGTAGAAACTGAGTTCTGCTTCTTGCTACACCAACTTATCAACTTACCACCAAGGAGTTGACATCCACCTGTTGTGCTTTTCCTGTCTAGCCTGCATCCTGCAAAATCAGAATCTAAATAACCTGTTAGCTCAAGGCTTGAGTCTTTGGGATACCAAAGACCCAAACCTGGTGTACCCTTAAGGTATCTGAAGATTCTTTTCATAGCAGCTAGATGTGATTCTTTTGGATCAGCTTGGAACCTCCACATAGACAAGTAGCAAACATAATATCAGGTCTACTAGCAGTTAAATACAGCAAGCTCTCAATCATGCCTTTGTAAGCTGTTACTGAAACAGCTTTGCCCCTGGCATCTGCATCCAATTTTACATTGGTTGCCATTAGGGTTTTAATAGGAGAACTTTGATCAAATTTAAACTTTTTCAATAGATCTAAAGTATACTTTCTTTGATTTATGAAAATTCCATTTGAGGTTTGTTTAACCTGTAATCCCAAAAAGAAAGTAAGTTCTCCCATCATGCTCATTTCATATTTTGAATACATGAGTAATGAAAAATTCTTGCATAATTGCTCATTAGTAGAACCAAATATTATGTCATCCACATATATTTGAACAAGCATAATATCAGACTTCACCTTCTTTATGAACAGTGTGGTATCCACTTTACCTCTGGAATACCCATTGCTCATAAGGAAATCAGTAAGAGTGTCATACCAGGCTCTAGGGGCTTGTTTTAGACCATAGAGGGCTTTGTCCAACTAATAGACAAAACCTGGATGATGTTCATTTTGAAAACCTGGAGGCTGCTTGACATAAACTTCCTCTTGCAGCTTTCCATTCAAAAATGCACTCTTCACATCCATTTGAAATACCTTCATGCTCTTATGAGCAGCGTAGGCTAGAAACAAACGAATTGCCTCTAGCCTGGCAATAGGAGAAAATTTTTCATCGTAGTCAATGCCTTCCTCCTGTCTGTAGCCCTGAGCAACTAGTCTTGCCTTATTTCTAATGACATGACCTTGCTCATCCATCTTGTTCCTGTAAACCCATTTGGTGCCAATTATAGTTTTACCTTCAGGAGCATGGACCAGCTTCCATACCTTGTTTCTCTCAAACTAATTGAGTTCCTCTTGCATGGCAGTGATCCAATTGGCATCTTTAAGTGCTTCATCCACTTTCTTTGGCTCTATTAGGGACACAAAGCTAGAGAACATATAAAAGTTCCCTAAGCTGTCCCATCTTGTTTGTACCCCTTTGTTAATGTCACCAATTATTTGATCATTGGGGTGACACCTGATCAACATAGGATCATTCCTCAATGAGGATTCTCCTGAGTTGTTTGCATCTTCAGCAGGTCTTGTTGAACAGCTCTCAAGATTGTCAGACACACTGATATCTTGAGTCTGTTCACTTGTTGAGCATGACTCTCCATTGTTGAACATATCAGCAGAGGATCTAGGAAAATCAGCATTGATTGGTTCAGGACATGAAGTTGTAATTAAGTCAGTACACTTATTCACACAGGGTGTATCAACACAATTATCATCAAGCCCATCATGCTTAGCAGGTTCCACTCTGGGTGTAGTGGAAGCTTTTGAGTCCTCTTCACTGTTTGAATGCATGAGATCATCAAAGTCGAATTCTCCTGAAACCGATTTAGGAACAGCTTTGGTGGAGGCATTCCTGGACTCTTCAAAGGTGACATTGATAGATTCATCTATCACCTTTCTCTAGTTGTTGTACACTCTGTAGGCTTTGGAGAAGCAGAGTATCCAAAAAAGACACCTTCATCAGCTTTGGGTTCAAACTTTGGCAGTTGGTCCCTTTGATTCAGAATGAAGCAGGGACATCCAAACACATGGAAGTAGCTAATATTTGGCCTCCTCCTTTTGAGCAGCTCATAGGGAGTTTTGTTGAACCTTTTCACCACTAAGGATCTGTTTTGGGTGAAGCAGGCAGTGTTGCAGCTTCAGCCCTGAATGATGAAGGTAAACCAGATGCACACAACATGGTTCTAGCAGCTTCAATGAGGGTTCTGTTTCTCCTTTCAGCAACTCCATTTTGTTCTGGAGTTCTTACTGCTAAAAAGTTTTGCGAGATCCCTCTTTCTTCACAGAAGTTCTCAAGAGTACTGTTTCTGAATTCAGTACCATGATCACTTCTAAGCTGTTTCACTTGAGCAGAGTTCAGCGTTTCCATCTTTTTGATAAATCCAATGATTTCTCTAGCACCCTCTCCTTTGCTCTTCAGGAAGATCACCCACGTAAACCTGGAGAACTCATCAACCATTACTAGGGTGTACCTTCTTCCTCCTAGACTTGGGACATTGACTGGTCCAAACAAGTCCAGGTGGATTAAGAAGAGAGGAGTATCAATAGAAAATTATGCTTGGATTTAAAAGATGATTTTCTCTGATTTCCTTTCTCACAAGCTGTGCAGAGTTTATCCTTAACAAAGGTCATAGAAGGCGAACCTGTTACCAACTCTTTCTTACCGAGTTTGTTGATATTCTTGAAGTTCAGGTGTGACAGCCTTTTGTGCCATAACCAGTTCAGGTCTGCATTGGTTCTTGTGAGAAAGCAAGTTTCAGTTGTGGGATCAGCAAATTTCATGTCCACAACATATACACCTTTCTTTCATTGAGCACACAGCACAACTTTGCCTTTGGGATCCAATAAGTAACCTAGATGCTCATCAAAGTTAACCTTGTAGCCAGCATCACACAGTTGACTTATGCTAACAAGGTTATGTTTTAGCGTAACCACATAGGCCACCCTTTTGAACACTGCAGCACCAACTTTAAGAGTTCCATATCCCTCAGTGGATCCCTGTACATTGTCACCAAAGGTGACTTTTGGCCCTTTTTCAGGCCTGAGATCACTCAGCAGGTCCTTGCAACCTGTCATGTGTCCTGAGCAGCCACTGTCCATGTACCAAACCTGGGATAGTTGTTTGTCCTGCAGAGTGTCATAGGAAAACATTAGTTACTTTTAGGGGAACTCACAATAGTGATGTGTTCTCCTACTTCATCAACATTTGTTGATGGGCTAGTGATATCCACACTAATATTTCATTTTTGAATGATATCAGTTTGGATACCACTCTCATTAACTATGTTACTTCCAACGCTGCTTGTTTTAGCAATGATGGAACTAGCAGAGTCAACAGGCCTCATGTCCTCAGTTTCATGACAGTCTTTAGCCATGTGTGTCTTCTTCCCACATTTATAGCATTTTCTCTTTTTAGCCTTTTTGGAAGAAAAACTTTCAGAACCACATTCTGAAATATTTCTGTTGACTTTATCAGCAGGTTTAGCAAACTTATTACTATTTTTTAATGAATCAACAGCTTGGGTGGAAGGCACAATAGCAACAGCTTTACCTGTTTTTTCTTTCCTCTTTTTGGGGGGAAAGATGTCAAATACAGGAAGCTTGATTGGTTTTTGACCTTCCACAGGTTTGGGAAACTTATTCCCAGATTTCTCAGGCTGAGCAGTGGCTTTGCCTTTGCCCTTAATGAGATGTGATTGATGCTGCCTATCAACATAATCACTGTTTCTGGTTTTGATAGACTTATTTTCATTTATAACCAGTTTTCCACTGTGATTTGAAAACTTATTTGAAACCACAGCAGATTTTCTTTCAACATGAGACTTACCCTTGTTGAAAGCAGGCTGCTTAACTTTTGAAAACTTATTTTCAAAATGTTTAGCATCAAAAGGATTAACATGTCTCTTACCATCAGCTTTGGACCCAGAGCCTGTTTTGTCAACAGGTTTAGTGTCCACTGCTGCACCTTGAGCATGTTTACCTTTCTTTTGCTTGTGTGGATCTTCAGTGCACTTAGCAGGCTGATTTGATGAAGAACACATTCCATCATCAGCTTTTGGGGCTTTTTAACACAAGCTGTCAGTATTTTAAGGCCTGACAAACATGTTTGTTGAGACTAGCTTTCCATTAACTTTCTGAATAAAAGTACTGGGAAGCTCACCTAGAGTGATAAGTCATCTTTTAGATTATTAATCTCAACAATGGAAGCTGCTTTGTCAAGATCCCATCCAAGATAGGATTGGATTTGTGCAGGGATCTATTGACTGATACAATGGTTGACTTTTTGTGCAGATTGGCACCAAAAGTCAACTATCTTTTGAAGCCTTGCATGTTTTACATCTGTTTCTCTCTTTTCTTCCATTAAAATGGAGATGATGTGTTTTAATTCATCAAGCTCGGTTTCCAACTTATGGAAGCTGTCCAGTTTACTGGATTTTGTGTCAAGATCAGTTTTAAGCTTAGAGATTTCAGATAGTAAAACATTATGCTTCTCAACAGCAACTTTTAAATCAACAAGCATATATTCAAACGTTTTTACTTTTTCTTCGGAACTGTAAGCCATAAAGTTTTGTACCTTGTACATCATTGTGGGGTTCCAGTTCTCTAAGCTGCTGAAGGCTTCAGCTTCAGCCAAGTCCTGTTTGAAGTTGCTTGTTGATGGGACATCAGTGTTGGCCATCAGACAGTTGTTGTCTTTTTCATCTGAGGATGAATCAGACTCCTCCCAGTCACATGTCTCTGCCATGAGTCCCTTTTGCTTGTTGGAAGCCACTGAGTTTTCCAACTTTTTCAGCTTAGCCATGGCCATAAGGTACTTAACCCTGTAGCCATCATCCCTGTTAGTCTTGTATGGTTTGGAAGACTGTTCAACAGCTTTTGACACACAGTCAGCATCTATATGGCCAGTTTTGCCACATTTGAAGCACTCAGCTTTAGATTTATCAAATGCCTTCTTTTTGACAGCATTTGAGTTCCCCTGCAGCATATTTCTTCAAAACCTTTTCTTGTTGAACCTTTTAACAAGCATTACTATCATTTGCTCATCATCAAGTTCAGCAAGGTCTGCACTGTCTTCCTCATCAGACATTTCCTCTCTTTCATCATGAGCCTGTTGATCAGGTTGTGTGAACACATCACATACCTGCCCAACAGGTTGTCTCACGCAGGCTACTAAGGCAGCACCTCTCTTGGACATTTCCAAGGCATTTCTCTTCTGCTGCCTTGACTGTTCATCATTTAGTAAGGATCCATATAAGTTTACAAGATCCATACCTTTGATGGTACCTGAATTTCTCAAGATGGTAGAAAAGTAGTTCCATTCTTCAGGCAAGATGTCCAAGAACTTGTTCACCAGAGTCAGGCTGTCCTTTGTGATCCTAACACCTTTCAGATCATTAATCAGAGCAGTAAACCTGGTGTAGGTTTCAGTGAGTGTCTCCTTTGGTTTGGTAAAGAAGAGTTCATACTGTCTAACAAGATTGTTAATCCTGTTGTCCAGTGTGATTGTGGGTCCATCATAGACGGTACACAAAGTATCCCACATCTCCTTTGCAGTCTTCATCTTCTCAACCTGTTTGAAGACATCATCAGGCAGAGAGATAACCAGGTTATTCCTGGCTTTTGCATCCAGAGCAACCAGTCTTTTGTCTTCATTAGACCATTGAGATTTGGTCTTCTCAAAGGTTCTGATTTCAGGGGCAGCTCCTTCAACAGCAGGAGTTATGGTAGTAACAGAGGTTGGCACATAGGGACCTTCCATTACTATCTCTAGTAGTTGTACATCCAGATTCTCCAAATAGAGCATCATTCTGCACTTCCAGCCAGAGAAGTTCTGATGATTGAACTTTGGGAGGTTGGAAATTGACCCATTGTCATAGTAAGAGGAGGAATTTGCAGAACTGTTGTCCATGGGAAAGTAGGGAGAATAAGAGATCTAGAGTTGACACACACTCTATCTGCTTTGATACCAGTTGTAGGTCCCAAAAGGTTTCTCAAGTGTATAGTTCTAAGCTGTAGAGGGGGTGGGGTGTTGAATACAGCTATTTAAAAACTTAACAATCTTTTCTCCATGTTTGTGTATATTATTAACAAGTGTTAATTACAAACAAGCTTGAATGCGGAAAGGTTCAAGCTGAGATGACAGATACAACAGTTGTTCAGCTAATTTAAGACACACTCAGACTAGATACAATGACTACACTCACTTAGATGTACTCACTCTTTTTACAAGACTAAGATGGACATCTTAAGCAAAAACAGCTTAGACACACTCTACTATTTTATATAAGCAGACTTGCATGCATGGAATAACACACTTCAAATGCACGTTCTGATTTCACACTCTTGATAATTTCACAATCCTTAGAAGCTTCTTTTTATACTCAAAAGGAGAATCTCAGTGAAGCTTCTTCGTTGGACAGATGAGATAGTGGAAAGTCTTTCCAAAAAGACAAGACACCTTTCTGCACGTTCTGATAAAGCATATTTCTCTTCACATGGCAGAATCTTTGTCTTTTCCTTTTTGTCACTGTTGCATAAGACTTTAACCAAAAGATGAATGTCAACTTTGCATCTTTCTTCTTTTGCTAATGCCATTTTGATATAAGAAAAGGTCTGTCACCCTTTTCAGATATCCGTTTGTCTTCATGTAACAGAACAGCGTGGGAAGGCTGTGCAGTTCTGTTTTCCACTTTGTCTCGACTTGTAAACGGATCTTGTAGCCAAAAACAATACATGAGGACTTGGAATCATATTCCAATAAAGTGTTTAACCTATTCACAAAGAACAGAACACTTGTAAACTGTCCAAGCTGCTCAACAGAATAGAGCAGCGTAGACAGTTTATGTCCAGCCTGTTCAGCAGACAGAACAGCTTGGACAAACTGCCTTTGTTGCAACAAATGCAACATGGTAAACAGCTTTGGGCTGATATTGCAAATCACTTTTCAAGTTTCAATAAGGCATATACATGCCTTAAATTATACCTTCAAGTGCATCAACAGATTTGATTAAAAATCTCTCCCTCAGATGTAGAGCAGATTTGACTGAGGCCTTTTTGTGCCTAACAGTTCCTCCACAAGGTAATACAACATATATATATGCTTGATTTTAATATCATATATATCAAACATAAAACATAATTTATATATGCTAGGTCTTTGAGATGCAAAATCAAAATTCTCCATTATACCACAAAGAGTTGTCGGCTATTTCATTAGGTGTGCATGTAAATGCCTATAATTATTCCGCTTGCATAGTCAACGGTGTCAGGTTTATAGTACATAGTCGTGACGCACAACGAACAACACCAAACTCTGGGGTTTTAGTGGAGGGAGAAAATGAAGAGAAATATTACGGTCAGCTAGAAGAGATCATCGAGTTGCATTATTCATATAACTGTTCGATTGTTCTATTTCGGTGTAAGTGGTTCGATACACGAAGGGGAGTTATATGCGAAAACAATATCACAAGTATCGACACACAACGTGAATGGAACAAAGATGATCAACTCATATTTGCTACACAGGCCAAACAAGTGTTCTACATCCAAGAACCTTCTCCAGGAGACCAACGCCATAACAATCGGTGGGTTGTTGAAAATGTTAATCATCGTAAAATTTGGAATATGCCTATAAACGATGGCCACATTGAAAATGTTGACGATGACTCCACCGAAAATGTCGATGTCATTCATACTAATTGTTCGTCTAATTGTAGATTTGTAATCGAATTTAGCCACTACTTTGAAAGCTTACACTCAACATGTGAAATTGAAGTTAGTCTTCAATGAAGTACCTAATGGCGAGACTGATTACAATGAAAGTGATTCTGATTACGATAGTGAAATGTCTAACGACGAGGCTGATTATATTGAAAATGATCCGGATGAGAATGATTCCGACTGAAACACTAATAACATTTGACTCATTGTAATATTAAGATTTATATTTTGTTCGTCTAATTAAAATGCACTGTGTATTTTGTTTAGTATTTGTCTATTCTATATATTTTAAGTTTTCAGGATATGGCATTTGTATGGTTCATTGTGCTATATTTGATGGCCGATGTCATGGGACGAGGCCATGACGGTGATGGCCGTGAGGATCCACCACCTCCCGGTGGTCGAGGTCGCGGTGCAATTGCAGTCGTGCCAGTCCGTCGAAGAGGCCGGGCAAAAAATTTGAATCTGATGCCCACATGGGAAAGCAATGGGAGACAACCATTGCCGTTACCGTTTGATGATGCTACAGCTACGATGGTTGGCACTATACATGACCTTTTTATACGCGAGGCTGCCGGCATGTGGCGGGATATCCCTTTGGATAGGGAGTCGTGGAAAAAAGTTTATCTCGCCGAGAAGCATGCTATGTATGAGCATCTTCGGGTAAATTATTTATTTAAGTGTAAATCTTATCTTTATCTTTTATTACTTTTTACTTGTCTAACATTATTATTATTATTTTTAGACATATTTTTACATGCAGGGGTTTATGGAAGATCCTACTCAAAGCAGGTTAAGGGAGGGTTATGAATATATGATGTCGGCTCATTATAGAGGTCGTAAAACTGAAGCAAATAAATATTTTAAAGAAGTGGGAGGATATGAGGATGTTGAAAAGGCTAGGGCCAACCCCCCTGATGGTATGACCATGGAAAATTGGCATAGATGCATTGATTTTTTCACACAGAAAAATATTTGAAGCGTTCTAGTCAAAACAAAATAAATCGTGCTAAACAAGTGGTTAGGAATCATGGAGGGATGAGATCGTATAGTAGCGCTTGTCATAAAAAAGTAAGTTCTGACAAAAGATATGCATACACACACACACACATATATATATACATATATATATATATATATATATATATATATATATATATGTATATATAATAAAATTTTAATGTTAAACAGAGTGTGAGTCGTATCCAAGCATTTTATGATGCGCATATCAATAAGAATGGGCTATTTGATGACCCAATGGTCGAGGCACAATATGTAAGTGATTATGCTTATACTTAAAAATATATTGATGCTTAATGCTTAAAAGTATACTAATCTATTTAATTATCTTTGTAAAATACAGCATGCATTGATGCGTGAGTTCTCGGAACAATACAAACGATCATCCTCGTCGAACAATCCAACCCAATTAGATGAGGTATCGGTTTTTGAGAAGGTATTAGGTTCTAGATGGGGACACATAAAAGGAGTCGGTCATAAACCTTCCGGAACGGCAACATCAAGGGCATACTTACCCGGACAGACCTCACGTCCATCACAGGTAAATAATCTGACAAACTTATAATTCTAACGAGTCATATATAGTTGTAACGCGTCTTGATGAGTTAGTATGAGACATGTATACTTATAATTGATGATGATGGGTTGATATTAGTTATATCTACTTCTTACATGCCATGATTAGTATGTATAACTCGGTATATGCTAAAAGTACTTGTAACGGGTCTTGATGAGTTAGTATCAGACATCTATACTTATAATTGATGATGATGAGTTGGTATTTGTTAAATATACTTCTTACATGCCATTATGGTTATGCATAAGTCGGTATTTGTTAAAAGTACTTGTAACGCGTCATGATGAGGTATATCTACTTCTTACACGACAATATGGTTATGTATAAGTCGGTATTTGCTAAAAATAGTTGTAACGGGTTTTGATAAGTTAGTATGAGACATATATAGTTATAATTGATGATGATGGGTTGTTTTAGTTATATCTACTTCTTACACGCCAATATGGTTATGTACAAGTCAGTATTTGCTAAAATTAGTTGTAACGGGTCTTGATAAGTTAGTATGAGGCATATATACTTGTAAATGACGATAATGAGTTGGTATTAATTATATCTAGTTCTTACACGCCATGATGAGTATGTATAACTAGGTATTTGCTAAAAGTACTTGTAACGTATACTTATAATTGATGATGATGAGTTGTTTTAGTTATATCTACTTCTTATACGCCAATATGGTTATGTATAAGTCGGTATTTGCTAAAAATAGTTGTAACGGGTCTTGATAAGTTAGTATGAGACATATATACTTGTAATTGATAATGATGGGTTGGTATTAGTTATATCTAGTTCTTATACGCCATGATGAGTATGTATAACTCGGTATTTGCTATAAATAGTTGTAACGGGTTTTGATAAGTTGGTATAAGATATGTATATTTGTAATTGATGATGATGAGTCGGTTTTAGTTATATCTACTTGCTACACGTCATTAAGGTCATGTATAAGTCAGTATTAGTTATCTCTACTTAATTGTTCCACGCCATGATCAGTATAAGTTTACTAATCTAAATATATTTTTTGTAGCCGGAAAATTTCGATGCTGTCTATAACAACCCTCAATTTAAAGATGCGATGATGTAACTCTATCGGAAGTTCAGTACTCAAAACGATAACGACGAGCATGATGAAGACAACGACGACGACGAAGATGATGATTAGATTATTAGTGTTTTAGCTAATTATGTAACAAACGTTTTTGTAACGTACGTTGTTTGTTTATATATATATATATATATATATATATATATATATATATATATATATATATATATATATATATATATATATATATATATATATATCTTTACTACTAATAAAGCATTTAGCTTTTTACAAATTACAATACACAATGTACAACTTGTTAATGCTGATTTCTTGAATTTTAAGACTTACAAGTCTTTAAAGCATTATGTACAGACATGTGATGCAAAACAAATAAACCCAGGTATGTTTGTAAATTTTGAATTCTTGAAAGCTGCATTCTTGGAAAGACAAACCAACTTTTCTTTCTCCCCACGCCTCCTCTCCTTCTCTGCTTGATAATCATCTTCCAATATGACGCCTCCGGCAGCCACGGCCTCCACCCTCTGCCACCTATGCCGCCCGCCTTCCATGCCCAAATCAATGATCTCAGGTTTCTATCTAATGTTTCAATTTTTTTGCAAAAAATAAAGTGTTGGTGTTTCTTCTTGCCAATCAATGATGTTCATACGAGTTATCTGTGAGTGTTTCCTCTTCCTATATAGTGAGAACCAACCCGTACAAGTTCCACCAAAGACACGGCTCCCTCCCTCTCCCAGTCGCTGATCGCCGTCTTACTGCCCTCATCTACCACTGCTGTCGCGGTCCTCCAATGCGCCGGTCACTGCTGTTGCCGTTGTCGGTCCTCTCGCATTTCACCACAACAAGGTCTCTACGGGGTCACTGAACCCCCCTCCATAGCCTCGATTCCACGATGGTATGTGCTTTTCAATTGATTTTTTGTTATTGTTCATGTAATGGTTATCATTTAGGTTTTTTTTAGATTAAAGATACTTGTGATTTAGATTTGAAATCACCAAATTGATGAGGTTTGTAGAAGATGGAAGCATTGGTATGATGCAGTCCAAAGTTCGAAACCAAGTTTTTTGCTTCAATACTTGTAGTCATTTTGGGTTCAGACCAACTTTTCTATGGTGGGGTTTATTTAGCTTAAAAAGTTAATAGGAATGGAACTAAAAGAATGTTATTTAATTTTAGTAACTAATATATATTGGTAAAGGAAGATCTCAATCCAAAATCTTAATCTAAACTATATGTTCATGTTTAATGATATTGTAGGTTAGACTTTCAAAATTCACCAAGGAAACCAAATGCTTTAAAATGCCGTCAAGATGATGAAACTCAAGGTGTTAGGTAATCAGTATATCAGTTATTTTTCTCTGACTGGTACTAGAGATTACCATGAGCCACTATTTCAGGCAAACATTGTTTCTGGCTCTACAACACAGCATAATTAATAGTTTTCGTCTTGACAATTATGTACAATTATCTGTTACTGTATAACCTAGATGTTTCTTGTCTGGTTTCTATCCAGCAAACTCCGAAGTGAGATTTATACGATGCATGTTTAAGTGTCCAGATCTTTTTATAAGACAGAAAGGATGTTAGGCAAGGGTGTGTTCGTTAATGTTTAGTTCATTTGAACTATTATTTGCATAATCATATTATATTTAAGCGACATCTTCTCTTTAGAATCAAGAATAGCATAAAGGATATGCAATAAGACTTCTGTCATTTTGTGTACGTTGATATTAAATTACTAATAACCATGTATGGGTGATGTTACTTCTTTCGAAACCACTTACTATGAATTTGGGCATATTAGTTTTAAAACAACTTAAACAAAACAAGTACCCCTTGTCATGAAAGTTGGATATTTGTGCCAATTAGGTCTTAAATATATACCCTAGGTGTCCTGAAGGTGTATAATTATATGGAAATCTAGCCTATATTTTTTTAGTGTTTTTGTACTTGGTTTGCTTAAGCTGCAGTCTGCTTATAACACTACCACAAAAAAATACATTCAACCCCAGTTGGTTTCCATGAGTCCATATGTAAGGTTGTAGCTAAGCTCTCCATATGTTTGTGTACTTGCCTTAGTCCTCGTTAATCTAAAGTAAGCTAAGCACTTAAGGTATTGTATTAGGTTGAGCTTCTATAACCTTTGGTTCTTGTTCTGCAACTTATGAATGACCAAAAGACGTTCATATACGGCATTATGACTATATGTTAATCCGACTGTTCTGCTCATTAAACTTTTTTTTGTATATTTGGATAAAGCATAATAAGTTAAATCAAGGTACATCCTCATAAGAATTGTGGTGTTCTCAAATGTGAATACGAATGCTCTATACTCTGTTTTTCACATTTAATAATATTATACGTTTCAGCTTTGGATCCTTCTTTGGGCTGCTCAAAGAGTAATTTAAGACATCAAGTCAATTTTAGAGAATCCACATTTGGCATCAAGGGTATTAAAAGCTAAAAATGTGGTATGCGTTCTTATTCTTCTTCCCATCCTTTTTTCCTAATCATCAAATATGCTTGAGCTTGATTTTATCTAAAATCATTGATACCGTGAAGCTTACTTTTGTTGCTCTTTGTGAAGCTCATGATCATGAAAGAAATTCCAAGAGCTACTGCTTTGTTTTTTAGAATTAAGAAGTATAGTACTTAAGTAGAAATTTTCCATAAAAAACAGCGAGACGTTGGTCCAATATCTGATTTAGTCCTCCATTCTAAGGTTGTTTATAGTATAGACCTCAATTTTCCAATTGGGGTTAAAGGGAATGTCTTTGATACATGACATATACCTCGAATCTTTAATAATACATATTTTCTGAGCTGTAGTTCTTTGTGATCTGATAATTTTTTATGTTCTTGGGGCTGTTGATGTATGGAATTTGTTCTGGTTATATATTGATGTTGCTGTGAACCTGAGGCTTGGTTTTAATAATAAGGTCAGAATGATGGACTTTCATGGGTTTAGGACTGGTGGGATTTGCTTCGGATTTTATTCAAAGATTGTTGATACTAGCATGGTTTTAATTGTTTCTATAGTTGTGTTCATTAGTCTGAATGGCAGAAGCTGGTATCACTTGAAACAGTTATATAACCTCTAACTCCTCCCCTCAAACCTATAAATTTACAACATATATTTTACTACTGGATTTCTAGACAAACGTGTGTTTGTTGGGTTTTCACTTCTCACACACCATTAAATTCTTTAGCACCATCAACTATTCAACATCTTAATTCAATTCCTCTTTCTATTTCTCTCTTTTTTTATTTCTACCAGTCCTTGTGTAATCAGTCAAAGTTGTATATATGTCTATAGTGATGTTTCAGATTTACTTTTGAATTTGTGTTTTTGATGATTTGTGTTTAAGTTTGTGTACTAAGTTCAGTTGTTTTTTTAAACCTTCGAATATCAACTTGTTGGTTATATTCGTTTCTAAAACCTCGGTTATTTTGTTGTTGGTAATAGCTTTGCAGGTAAGTGACTGGTTTTGCTTTGACAGACTTTGAAATATATGCTTGGAATAATTAGCTATTGTGGAGATCAAAACCAATTGGTTCTATTTCTTCTTATGAGTTTTTTAATAGTTATGTGTGTTTTAAAGGTAAAAACAATATTACCTACCGTTCTTTCATTATATTAGATCTGATTTTTTTCAAATAAAATATTATTTCAATGAAATCAAATTGTTTCCTTTTCTAATAGTTGATTGCTTATGAGTTCTGCTAATTAGTTTTTTTGGTTGTTGGTTATGCTTGAATGATTTCTGTAATTATAAAAACGTAAAATTGAAATTTCATTGAAAAATAGGGACAGCTCTTGGATTAGGCGCGCATGATGTCGAAGATTCAAATCATAGTGGTGTATTTAAAACAGGTAAACTTCTTTTTCATAGTAGTTTTTTGTACATAATTTTATGGTTATTTAATGAAGCAGATTCTTAAAATGAGAATAACATGAATTGTAGCATCTTTTGGCATACAACTGTCTGTGCTTCATATATAGGGATACCTGATGTTAGTGAATTTTGCTCTAGACCTTTGGTTTTGAATGTCTTATGTTGCCCTGTGTCAAGTTGAATATGGATTTACATTAATTTTTAGAACCAGACCTTGCAATATAAATGTCATGCCTTTTGTGTCAACCACATCTAAATCATCGCTCATCAATGACCAGTATGCAAAGTTAAGATATTAAGATATCCCATTGTGTTTTTTTTTTTATTTTTAAACTTAGGTCCCTGTGATTGATGTTCTAAAGATAGGAGAATGATTCTTATATAATATGTTTCAAATGTCCTATTGCTAATGATGTTGGGGTTGGTTTGATTTGTCATGGATGGTTAAAATTCTGAACTGGTTTTAGTAATGTAGTTAATTCAATTTTGATACATATGGAAGAGCATTCGTAAACTTCTAAACTTTGACCCAACAAAGACCGAGTGAAGCTTACGAATTAAGAGTAAACACAAAGCGGACTAGATTTGCACATGCCTTTGCCAACAATTCAATGGTTTAAATCGATTTCAAAATACATCAATGTTTTTGCAACTATTAACAATGAACTTTTGTTAGCAAGCCTTACATTACATGAACTAGAAAAAAAATGTTGTTTTCAGCTTCTTCAAGTTTTTCTTAAATGTATTAGGGATTTTTGTCATCTTTACTACTAATAAAGCATTTAGCTTTTTACTATTTATAATGCACAAGGTACAACTTGGTAATGCAATTTCTTGAATTTTAAGACTTACAAGTACTTAAAACATCATGTACAAATATGTGATGCAAATAAAAGCAGAGTTGTTTGTAAATTTTGAATTTTCGTGAATTGATATCTTGGAAAGATAAACCCGCTTTTCTTCCTTCCCCTTATCTGTGACAGAACTCTCTGTCTGCTTCCAACGACACACCTCCTCCTGCAACCACCGCCTCCCTCCAACAGCCACCGCCTCTGCCCTCTGCCCTCTGCCACCCTACTGGCCGCTGTCTGCCTTCACTCACACAGCAGGCTGACCTTCCCACAACACCACTGAACAGCCGCCCCATGGCCCCCCCACCCCCCATCGCCAATCACCAACACCCCACCAGCCACCCTTCTATCGTCACGCAACACTCCCAATCGCCGCCTGAACCACCATCACTGCTGGTCTTCTTCACCGCCTGAACCACCACCACGGCCAGATATATTGGGGATGACCAACAGCACACCTTGCTGATTTCTATGAAGCTCCGCCAAGATGGAGCTGTAATGTTGTATGCTTTCTTCAACTTTATCGACTTGTATTTTTTTTCTTGATGTTACCGTTTTTTTATTGATTCAATCTTTGCTTATCAACGTTTTTTATTAGAAAACGACATATTGCCGACAACCATCATCTTAATCTCCATTTGTGTGTTTAAAGATTAATGTGCAACTTAATGCTACAAGCAACCAAATACAATTATTTTTTGCCGCCGCCGCTTTGCGCGATGAATTTTGTAGTACGTATTGTATATATTTATATAATATAGCAGGTTACAAATATAAATAAGTATATATTAAATTGTAATAGCATATAATTAATGATTAAAAAATATTTAAAAAAAAATATGTATTAGCAACGACACTATTAGCAGCGACAACAAGCAATAGCGGCGACAGCCTTTAGCAGCGACACTGGACTTTTAGTGTTAAAGCAATAGCAGCGACTTTTTAGCCGCGACATGTCGCCGCTAAAGGCATTAGCAGCGACAATTATAGGCACTAGCAGCGACATATGTCGCCGCTAAAACCCCATTTTCTTGTAGTGTCCACCAATGAAATAATCCTCCGATTTGGACAATCGGATGCGATATGACCATAGCCTTGACACTTGAAACACTTTTTGGAACCAACATTAGATTGACCTTGCAACCTAGGACCTGCAGAAAAATCAGCCTTGACCTGAGGCTTAGGATTGAAAGATTTTGGTGCTACAGGAGGTTTAATGGTTAAGGAAAATTCCCCGATTAAGAGAACCTTCTTTGCGTGCATCTCGAGCTTCTTTTTTTGTTTTTCCACTTTCACAACAAGTTTGCATACGTCACTGTACGTCTAATAAGGCTGTAACTCCACAATATTACTAATTTCCACATTGAGCCCTCCTAGATAACGGGCTATAATGTGTTCGTCGGTCTCAAGTACATCGCATTTGATTCATAAGGTGATCAAGTTTGCATGTAACTGTCAGGAACAAATCGTTTCTTAAGTTCTCTCTTCATCTTTTCCCAAGAGTGAATGGGACACTTACCATCACGAGTTCATTGTTTCTTTAAATTTTCCCACCAAAGACTGGCATACTTTCGCAACTTTAAAGCAACAAGTTTTACCCTTCTTTCATCAGAAACTTCTTTAAAATCAAAGACTCTATCAACAGTGTGTAACCAATCAAGAAAGTCATCTGGTTGCATTCTTCCTTCAAATTCTAGAATATCAACCTTTATATCGAACTCCCTTGGTGGATTTCTTCGTCTAGGAACTTCATGAATAGTATTTTCCTCATAACTTGAGGAAGAAAAGAAAGGGTTATATTCTTCGTCAGCATCACTCGGTTCATTATTTTCTGGACTATTATGGGGTGGACGTTCCTCATTAACAGGTTGTAGGCATTCAAGTTGTTCTTGTAGTTGTTGCACTTGCCCTCGTAATTCATCCATTTCAATGCCACGAAGATCTCTTTCACGAACACGTCGACGAGGCGGCATGTTGAGAGGCTTTGATACCAACTGATGCAGATTTGTGCAGCACACGAAAGATAATTCCACCACTTAACGGAGTCCACCGAAAGGATACAGGAAGATCCAATCACCACCCATGGATTCCACCTAAGGATACAGAATTGGTTAAGATTCACCACCCTAGGGATGTAAACCCAAGAGATACAGAACACATGAAAGGAGGTTAAAGCTGAGCTTTGATTAACTATTTCTCTTTTTGTCCCCATTACAATAGTGAGATGGATTATTTATAGATACTTCGAACAACCCTCCAAGCTTAGGAAAATGAAAAGAACTAAGAGAAAACTTGAAGTAAAAGGTATTTAATGAAAACAGAATGTGGAGACCTCCCCTTACGGGGCAGTCCTCAGAGTGTAGGTCCCACAAATAGCAATACGATATCAACCATACTAAGATAGGGTAATTAAATTGCGGAATAATAAAATTACATGTACATACAAGGTTAGGATTAAGTTTACGTATTTCAAAATAAAGTTATAAAAGGGTAACATCTAATCTAATCATAATATCACACATTACATCAAGTCTACCCAGAACCACCACAATTGTTGTCTTCCAATCAGTACCAGAAAGATTTGTTGAGTAGTGGTCTAGAAAATCTTCAAAACTTGGATCTTGAATGACATAAGTACTAGGTCCTGCAGGTGATTTTCCTTTGGCTTTTCCTGTAAAATATTAATGCAACATCTGTAAGCAAAGCTTAGTGAGTATATAGATTTTCAATATCAACATGCGTGTCAAGCGGAGTCATTAGTCTTAGCGTGATATGTCTTGGCTGCCGCTACAGCCCTCATGATTGAGATATAGTATCATAAGATCGGATGATGTTCAAGCCACACTCACGCTTAAATCGTGGGGATCAGCCACATACTGGGCTAGCTACCAGTAAGTCAATATGGCGGAACATCGGAGGTCATTACCAATTCATAAGAACTGGTGAAATAGCCGGGTCTAGAACAATAGACCATAAGGGCTAGTCAAGCTGAATCAATCTATCAAATGTCTGATCAATGATGTAAGCATATGTCTTAGAAGTCATGATAGCAATGAATCATAAAGCAAAGTCTGAAGCAATATTAAATGCAATATGAAAAGATAATCAAATAGCTATCATGATTCACTGGGCAACACCCATCCATGGTGTGCACAGGTCTCATTCCAGCTGATAAAGTGAATGTCAATAAATCTATCAGCAACAATATATCTCAACCGGATCTATGCATGTTCAATCTGAATATCTATAACTCACAGGTCTGGGTCTTGGTCAAACAGATATATGAATCTGCCACCTGAGTTATCTCAGGATTTTGTCAATCTGTAATGTGTCAATTCTTTTCAAATCAGAGACCCGCTTTCAAGTCTTTAAGTCTTTAAATCTTTGTTCAGAATATACTGAACCTGATCAAAATCATTCATGATAATATCATGTCAATTTCATCATCTTTATCATCATCATTTTAGTCTTTAAATTCTTTGTGTCAATGTTCAGATATCAACTGAACCTGTCCAGAATTATCATTGTCAAATCATATCAATTTCATGTCTTTTTCATAATCTTTATTTTATCTGATTCTGATAACTGATAACTCTGTTAATCATTTGATTCATTTTTCTTTAATTTTGTAAAAATATCAAAATAGGATATCCAATTTCGGATCATCCGGATTCGGACCAATCCGGATCTGGCACCCGGATTCGGACCAATCTGAAATAGCCATTCTAATTCGGACCAATTAATCATCCGGATTCAGATTCATCCGAAATGGGCATCCCAATTCGGACCAAGCACACATCCGGATTCGGTTCATTATCCGAAATTGATACCATCCGAAATTGATACCATCCGAAATTGATACCATCCGAACTTGGATCATCCGAGTTCGGACCAACACTTAACAAAATATTTATTTGTTATCCGAAGTATGGGACCGAAATGGATTTCATCCGAATTTCATGATCCGAAATGGGACATCATCCGAATTCGGGTCATCCGAATTCGGATCCCACACTTGTTATTTTTCCAGAAACTGTTCTTGGTGTTCTTGGTGTTCTTCATACGGATTTTATTAATAATTATCAAACTTTCATTTTTATCAACATGCAATGAAATATATTGATGTAATATCACTATTTGAGTGTTTTTATACTAATTTCCCTATTAATAACATCATTATTTGATCATGATTATCCAAAATTCATCATTTTTGTCAAGAACACCATTTTTAACAAAATTTCCGATTTCTTCATTATTTGAACAATCTGATTACTAATTCTTGTTTCTGTTTCATTTATATACTTCATTACATGTTTTTAAACACTTTAATCTAACATGCAAATCCTAAAATTTCATATCTAAATCTATTGGTTTCGGTTTTTACACAAAACCGAACAAAACCTATAAATATCGAAATTTAAGTAAAATTACCTCTAATCTTTGTTGATTCCAATTTGATTGATGATGTTTATAACTCCAATTGCCTTGAATCTTCAATCAATTGCAATTTAATGAGAATTCTTGATGTTTTCTTGGGTTTGGCCGTAAATGTAGAGAGAGTAGAGAGAGAGAGTGAAATTCTTAAATGGTTGTTAAATAATCATTAATTTGGTTAATATATGTGACTTAGTTATATTTGTAGTTTAACCCACTAATCTTTTGTATTTTTCATCTCTTTATTCTAATCATTTTAATTATATCATAAATATAATTTAAAATTATATTTACTTAATAAATTTTCATTCTTAATTAATATTTGCAATATAAATAATATAACAAAATTATATTATTATCTCAAAATAACATTACATAACTGATCAAAAGTTAGGTTGTTACAGAATGGGCTCCACCACGCACAAACTTCGTCCCCGAAGTTAGCTACGTTCGAACAGAATGGGATATGTTGCTTTCATGACATCTCTGGATTCCCAAGACTGATGCGAACCTTTGTGGTGTTTCCACTCGACAAGCACCATCTGTATTTCTTTATTCCGAAGCTTTTTAGTCTTCGAGTCCAGAATACATTCTGGCTCTTCAACCACGCGAAGCTTCTCATCAATCTGCAAGTTAACGTGTGGTATTTTAACTTCTCTTTCGTCAGCTAAACTCTTTCTCAAATGACTAACATGGAATACAGGATGTATTCCAGCTAAGTCCGCTGGTAGATCAAGACGATAAGACTGATTCCCAATCTTTTCAACGATCTTGAACGGACCAATAAATCTCGGAGCTAACTTGTTTCTTTTAATGAACCGTACCACATTCTTCATTGGGGATACTTTCAGCATCACCCAATCGTTAACTGCAAAACTGATTGATCTATGCCGATTATCATAATATGACTTCTGCCTGCTTTGAGCTTCAAGAATATTCCTTCTAACTAGTTGAATCTTTTCATGAGTCAACTGTAGAAGGGCAGGTCCTGCTATTGGCGATTCACCTGTTTCGCGCCAACAGGTAGGAGTTCTGCATTTTCTTCCGTACAAAGCTTCAAAAGGAGCCATCTTGATTGTAGAATGATAACTGTTGTTGTAAGAGAATTCGATCAACGGCAAGTGGTCATCCCAGTTACCACCTAAATCAAGAATGCAGGCACGAAGCATATCTTCGAGAGTTAGAATAGTACGCTCACTCTGGCCATCTGCATTTGGATGATAAGCAGTACTCATAGAAATCCGAGTACCCATCCCTTCTTGTAGTGCTTGCCAGAATCTGGATGTGAAGCGACTATCACGATCAGATACAATAGACTTTGGCACACCGTGACGAGAAATAATTTCTGTGATGTACAACTGTGCCAATCTATCCAGAGAATAAGTTTCTTTCATTGGAATGAAATGTGCTGATTTCGTTAAACGATCAACGACTACCCAGATAGAGTCGTGTTGTCTTTTGGTCTTTGGCAGCTTCGTAATGAAGTCCATTGTTATATGCTCCCACTTCCATTCAGGAACTGGCAGTGGTTGCATATCCTCGAAGGGTTTCTGGTGTTCTGCCTTAACCATCTGACATACTTTGCAGCTTTCAACACATTTTCCGATGTCTTTCTTCATTCCTGGCCACCAGTAATCAGCTTTCAGATCAAAATACATCTTTGAGCTGCCAGGATGAATAGATAACTTGGACTGATGAGCTTCGGATAGAAGAGTGCTACGGATTGAACCATACTTAGGAACCCAGATTCGGTTTCCCTTGAGACAGTGAAGTCCCAAATGGTTCAGAGTCAGAAATTGTAACTGCCCTTTAAGATTTTCAGAATCAATATTCTCTTCTTTCAGTGCCTCGGCTTGAGCAACTTTGATGTTTTCAATAAGATCAGAAGAGAATATAACTGGAGTTAGGGCATAACAGCACTTTTCTGGATATACTTTTCTACTCAACGCATCCGCGACAACATTTGCTTTGCCGGGATGATATAAGATCTCGCAATCATAATCCTTGATAAGCTCCAAGGATCGACGCTGTTTCATGTTCAGATCTTTTTGAGTGAAAAGGTATTTGAGACTCTTATGATCGGTGTAGAGCTGACACCGAGTCCCATATAAATAGTGACGCCAGATCTTCAGCGCAAAGGTAACAGCAGCCAACTCAAGATCATGAGTTGGTGCACTTTTCTCATAGTCTTTTAATTGCCTTGAAGCATAGGCAATTACTTTTCCCCTTTGCATCAGAACACATCCTAAGCCAGTACCAGATGCGTCGCTATAAACAACGAAATCATCATTACCTTCTGGCAAGGCTAGGATCGGCGCTTGAATCAACTTTTGCTTCAGAATATCAAATGCCTCTTGCTGTTTATTGGACCAAACGAAAGGAGTATTCTTTCGTGTTAGCATTGTAAGCGGCACAACAATCTTTGAGAAGTCTTTTATGAATCGCCGATAATAACCGGCCAATCCAAGGAAACTTCGGATTTCAGAGGCATTACGAGGCGTTTGCCATTTCTGAACGGCCTCGACTTTCGAAGGATCAACTGAAATCCCTTCGCCAGAAACAACATGGCCAAGGAACTGGATCTATAAGAATCAAAATAGAAATTCAAATTCTGATGTGAATCATAGAATAGTTAAGGAAAACAGCTCAAGACATATATAATAGAGATTATACCTGTCTGAGCCAAAATTCACATTTAGAAAATTTTGCGTAGAGTCTTTCTTTTCTTAACAACTCTAGCAACTGTCGCAGATGAACGGAATGATCAGCCTCCGTTTTGGAGTAAATCAGAATATCGTCTATGAACACGATAACTGATTTATCCAACATTGGTCTGCACATGCGATTCATGAGATCCATGAACGCCGTTGGTGCATTCGTTAATCCAAACGGCATTACGAGAAATTCGTAATGACCGTATCTTGTACGGAAAGCTGTCTTCGGAATATCCTCATTTCTTACTTTCAGTTGATGATACCCAGAACGGAGATCTATCTTTGAGAAATAACTAGCTCCTTGCAGTTGATCAAACAGATCATCAATCCTGGGCAAAGGATATTTATTCTTTATGGTGACTTTGTTCAACTCGCGGTAATCGATGCACATACGGAAGGTTCCGTCTTTCTTTTTAACAAATAGAACTGGTGCACCCCACGGAGAAGAACTCGGTCGGATAAACCCCTTCTCTAACAGCTCTTGCAGTTGCTTAGACATTTCTTGCATTTCTGCAGGTGCAAGTCTGTATGGAGCTTTTGCGATAGGAGCCGCACCAGGAACCAAGTCTATACTGAACTCGACTTGACGTTCCGGTGGCACTCCGGAAATATCGTCAGGGAATACGTCTGGGAATTCACAGACGATAGGAATATCGGACAAAGATTTCTTTTCAGAGTTGGATTCAGATGAAACATAACAAATATAAGATTCGTGACCCTTTGATAAGTACTTATGCGCTTTTTCAACACATATGAAACAATGTGCACCTTTCCGCTTCTCGCCCTTGATCTCCAATACTCGGCCATCTGAAGACTTGATTCTGATGACTCGCCGGTTGCAGATAATTGTAGCCTCGTTGTACATTAGCCAATCCATGCCGATGATGACATCAAATTCTTTTAACGGAATCGGGATGAGGTCGAGATTAAATACGATATTATCAACAAGTAGTGTGCAGTTTCGATAAACGGAATCAGCCATAACGAAATTGTTACTGGCTGTCTCAATGTCTAGTATCACAGGAAGCTTTGATGGAATCTTACATAATTGTCGTGCAAAAGAGGTTGATATGAAAGAACGACTTGCGCCAGAATCAAATAATACACGAGCCGGAATCGAGTTAAGTAAAAACATACCCGTAACTACATCAGGTGTTTCTTTTGCTTCCTCGGCTGTTATTTGAAAAGCTCGAGTCTTTGCAGTCGGCGTAGCAGCAGAACTCTTAACTGTAGACCCTCCAGCTGATGACTGAGACTGATAACGCGGCCCGCTACGACACTGATACATAAAGTGTCCTCTTTTTCCACATTTTGCGCATCCACGTCCCTGCTCTGGACATTCTTCACTACTGTGACCGATCATGTTGCACGCGAAACAAGTAACATCTTCTGGATTGCACAACCCCATGTGTGACTTTCTGCATCGCTTACAGAATCGTGGCTCGTTCGTGAGGGAGTAAACTTGTGCTTTCTGTTGTGAACTATGCTGAGATTGTTGGGACTGAGACTTATTCGGCCTAAAGAATCTGCCAAATCGCTGTTTCTTTGGAGGAGACGGATTCATCGGGTTAGTAGACGGAGCATAAAGCTGATCGCCGTATTCTAAATAACCTCGCTCGATTTGTCTAGCCGCTTCTACCATTTCCAAGTAACTCTTGTATTTGATCGCGCTCATCGGATGTCGATATCTAGGATTGAGTCCTACACAGAATCTATTCATCTTTCTTTCTTCAGTAGCAACTTGGTATGAGGAATAACCGCATAATCGCGAAAACTCGTGCTCGTATTCGTCGACTGTCTTCGTTCCCTGAGTCAGCTGCATCAGTTGTACTTCCATTTTGTCTTTTTGGTCGACTGGACAGTACTTTGCATTGAACATATCAAGAAACTGCTCCCATTCTAGAGTCTGAATTATTTCTTCGCCATATATGCTTCTCTGGGTTTTCCACCAGGCACGTGCAGCATCGACAAATAACGCGGATGCATAACTTACTTTCTTGGAGTCTAAGCAGTCAGAGATTCTAAAGATCTCTTCGGTATGACTAATCCAATCCATCACCTGAATTGGATTCACTGTTCCTTCAAAATTCAATGCACCGCTAGCTTTAAAATCCATAAATTTGCAGCCTTTTGGCTGAGCGGTTTGGGTTTCAGGATTAGATTTATCAGAATCAGATTCATTGGTCTGGACTTGCTTTTCTTTTCTCTTATTTTTATTTTCTTCGCGTCTTTTAGCTTCGGCCTCATCTCTGGCCTGAAACTGTTCTTGCATTATTTTGTTCTGTTGTTCTGAGTGTTGGGCTAGAAGTTGTTGCATCATTTCAAACATTTGTTGTGGATTCATGTTGCTGGGAATATCACCTGATCCTGATCCTGACATCTTCTACTGAAAATTAAAAATCAATTAACTATCAGTTTATAAACTTAGATCTATGTACCCTTTTTCCCATCCTAACAGTCTGTACATCCTATCTCAGTTCAAACCGCCTAAATGATTGATATATATGTATTGCTTCAGTTTGAGACCAAGTATACTCACGTAATACTTGATTCACTCAAACTAGTGCTCTGATACCATCCTGTGGAGACCTCCCCTTACGGGGCAGTCCTCAGAGTCTAGGTCCCACAAATAGCAATACGATATCAACCATACTAAGATAGGGTAATTAAATTGCGGAATAATAAAATTACATGTACATACAAGGTTAGGATTAAGTTTACATATTTCAAAATAAAGTTATAAAAGGGTAACATCTAATCTAATCATAATATCACACATTACATCAAGTCTACCCAGAACCACCACAATTGTTGTCTTCCAATCAGTACCAGAAAGATTTGTTGAGTAGTGGTCTAGAAAATCTTCAAAACTTGGATCTTGAATGACCTAAGTACTAGGTCCTGCAGGTGATTTTCCTTTGGCTTTTCCTGTAAAATATTAATGCAACATCTGTAAGCAAAGCTTAGTGAGTATATAGATTTTCAATATCAACATGCGTGTCAAGCGGAGTCATTAGTCTTAGCGTGATATGTCTTGGCTGCCGCTACAGCCCTCATGATTGAGATATAGTATCATAAGATCGGATAATGTTCAAGCCACACTCACGCTTAAATCGTGGGGATCAGCCACATACTGGGCTAGCTACCAGTAAGTCAATATGGCGGAACATCAGAGGTCATTACCAAGTTCATAAGAACTGGTGAAATAACCGGGTCTAGAACAATAGACCATAAGGCTAGTCAAGCTGAATCAATTCTATCAAATGTCTGATCAATAATGGAAGCATATGTCTTAGAAGTCATGATAGCAATGAATTATAAGGCAAAGTCTGAACAATATTAAATGCAATATGAAAAGATAATCAAATAGCTATCATGATTCACTGGGCAACACCCATCCATGGTGTGCACAGGTCTCAATCCAGCTGATAAATGAATGTCAATAAATCTAACAGCAGTAATATATCTCAACCGGATCTATGCATGTTCAATCTGAATATCTATAACTCACAGGTCTGGTCTTTTATCAAACAGATATAAATCTGCCACCTGAGTTATCTCAGGATTTAATCTTTAAATCTTGAACTTTCTGATCTTTGTCAGTCTGTTCTCTGTCAAATCATGTCTTTGACCCACTTTATCTTTATAAATCTTTGTGTCTATGTTCAGATATCAACTGAACCTGTCCAGAATTATCATTGTCAAATCATATCAATTTCATGTCTTTGTCATAATCTTTATTTTATCTGATTCTGATAACTGATAACTCTGTTAATCATTTGATTCATTTTTCTTTAATTTTGTAAAAATATCAAAATAGGATATCCAATTTCGGATCATTCGGATTCGGACCATCCGGATTCGGACAAATCCGGATCTGGCACCCGGATTCAGACCAATCTGAAATAGCCAATCTAATTTGGACCAATTAATCATCCGGATTCAGATTCATCCGAAATGGGCATCCCAATTCGGACCAAGTACACATCCGGATTCGGTTCATTATCCGAAATTGATACCATCCGAACTCGGATCATCCGAGTTCGGACCAAAACTTAACAAAATATTTATTTGTTATCCGAAGTATGGGACCGAAATGGATTTCATCCGAATTTCGTGGTCCGAAATGGGACATCATCCGAATTCGGGTCATCCGAATTCGGATCCCACACATGCTATTTTTCCAGAAATTGTTCTTGGTGTTCTTGGTGTTCTTCATACGGACTTTTCATATTAATTCCCAAAAACACTTTTTAGTAACATGCAATGTTATATATAGATATAATAACATTATTGGAGTGTTTTTATACATTTTTCCCTATCAATAACATCCTAATTTGAGTAAGATCATCCAAAATAGGGATATTTTGTCAAGAAAATCCTTTTTCATAAAAATCCGATTTCTTCACTATTTTGAATGACCTAATCCACAAATTTTGTTTCTAATACTTCTATTAACTTGGATTTATCATAATTTACTAATTTCATATACATGCAACACCTAAATCTCACACTTTAATTCTTTGGTTTCGGTTTTTCTCAAAACCGAACCAAAACACAATATTTCGAATAATAAATGAATTTTACCTTAAATTCTTTGTAGTTTGATGTTGATTGGGACTCCTTGTAACTTCTTCTTGAATAAATTCTTCAATTAATGTGAATTATGAGCTTGTTTGATGATGAAAATGATGTTGCCGTATGATGTTTAGAGAGAGAGAGAGGAGAGATTAAATTTCTAGTGTTAATGACAATTAATGTCATTATTTTGAATTTATATAACTCAACTTAACTTTATGTGCATTTTAACCCATTTCTATTTTTGTATAATACATCTCTTTTATCTTTAATCATCTTTTAACAATAAATCATAAATATAAATATTTAAATAAATTTTAAATAGTCATCAACTTAATTAAATCACATAATTAATAATGTAATTAAATTTACATTATTTGGATCAAGACGAAATAAAAGACTTAAATAAAAGCTGGGTTGTTACACTGAGTGACCCAGTGGTTAAAATTTCATCATTTGTTATCCAAGACAAATTGACTGAAGCATTGAATGAAGCAGGTGCTGGAGTCTCAAATCATATGACAAATCACTTTTCTAAGATGATGGACCAGATGGCAAATATTCAGAAACTATTGAAGGGCAAGAATGTATCAGAAGAAGTAAAACAAAGAGATTTAAATCAAGAAATTGACGAGCTAAGAGATTTTGTATATGAACAATTTGACGAGATGAGGGAGCGTATGATTGGGTTGGAGAGTACCGTGATAACAACATTAGGTGATATGTCTGAGAGAATATCTGCTGTGGAACAGACGTGTAAAGCACAAGCTTCTGCTCCAAAAAGAAAACATGATGAGCACGATGATGACTCTGATGATGTTCCTCATGAGGGGGAGAAGAGGAGGAAGCTTGGTGAGAGAGGTTTTGGTCTTTTAATGATAACATATCAAGAAAACGATAAAGAGACTGAAGGTCAAGAGACTGGTGAAGCAGGGAGTTCCAAAGAAAAGCATGTTGATGCTCAAAGTGAGCTGGAATTGATTCTTCATGAAGATGTTCCAGTTCCTTTAAGTGTTCAATCAGGAATTTATAATTTTGAAGAGTATGATGACACTGATGATGAAGCTCAAGGAGAGCCTTTAATGATTGAGGGAGTGGAGAAAGAAGTGGAAATTCAACTGTCAGATGATGATGATATGTTTGATCTTAATGATATATCTTAATGTACCAATACCGACAGTTGAAAAGCTTGAGGTTACAGTTACAGTTAAAGAAGAGGAAGTGATACCGTTTCAAGTAGAGAATGTTATGCCTCAGATTGTTAAGGAGCTGAATGAGGTTGAAGTTATGGACAGGTTTTTCAATGAATGTATTCTGGCTGATGATTCACAAAGACAACATCGATTAAGATTTGAAGCTCAGCAAATAGTCTAGAAAGAAATTAGAGATATACTGACATTGCTGAATGAAGATGAGATAAGTAAGAAGAAGATAAAAGTGTTGGAATTATCTGCGAAGAAATCTTCCGAGTATATCAGAAAGAGAAACAAGCTTCCCTATCTTGAAGATCACCTTAAAAAGAAAATATTCTGTAAGAAGCAAGCTCCGTGCACATTTTTGAAGCTATTTAGAGTTTTGGAGCCTAATATGCAAAACTTAGCAAATTATGCGAGTTTCTTGCAGAATAAAGCACAGCCGGTGGATAAGGTCCGAAGTGAGTTTAGGATTGTTGATTTGGTAAAGATTGAGAAGGATCGTTTTGTTAAAATCTTTTATCCGACCTTTACAGTGACCAGAGCTGATGGAAATACTTATATATTCACCGAGGCTGATATGTTTGGAATGCATTTGGTCGACATTGAAGATCTATTTGATGAGCTATGTTGAAATAAGAGAAATGAGCATTGTAGATTTGCACTAAAGACTCTTTTTCACTTCATGCATACCAAATTGGTGTTTATGTCTGTGCAAGATCTACAGATTGTTGTAGAAAGAGGGATGAGAAAGATTAACATCACTGCGCCAAACCGTTTCACCAAATATATGGAAAATCTGAAAGAATTTCAAGTTGTCATGGCCAAGCATCCTGTAGCAATCTACAAAGATAAAGATCGAAAGCAAAGCGCTATGCGGAGCATTGAACTGAATAAGTTCTGTGATGGAACAGTGCAAAAGGTGATGAATGGCTTGAAAGGGAAGTTGGCAGCTGACAAAAAAAGTAAGACTAAGAAGGGAGCGTTGAGTGTGAATGACAGAATGCTTATGGTTGAATTCATATCAAAGATTAATTGGAGGTTGTCAAACAGAAAAAGTATTAGATGTTTTGAGATGAAGCTGGGACTATCAAACTGAAGACTTATTATAATTCATCAAAGGAGGAGAATGTTAGAATCAAGTTTACATTGATGAATTTAATATGTCTGGAGTTTATTTTGTAATTAATGCATAGTTGACTTTTGTGTATAAATAGAAATATTCTTTTTGTAATTGGGACGGAATTTTACATTTTGTAATTGCACGGATCTGACATATTGATTTCACGGAATACATTGTGATTAGGGCTACAGTGTTCATACGAATTCTTCTCTCTGTAATCATCTTTTGGTGAAATAATCATTCGGTTAGTGTTTGGAATTTGTTCTTAATTATTTATGTTAATTGTTTGATTGATTAATCTGGAATATCAATCAGTGCAGAACCCGGTCTTAACTCACATGGTTTCTAGTTAATTCAGACTAGGACCAGGTTTTCATTTATATGGCTTCTACTCACAAAAGAGAAGAACATGTACTTCTTGCATATGGCTTCCAAATACTTCATTTGGAACCCACACATCTATGCAAAGTTTAACACGGTTTTCAGTTACTTCAGACTGAAACCCGAGCTTCTGCAACAAAGGCTTCTAATCACTTCAGATTTGATATTGATTCTGAAAGATGAATCTTTCTGAAATTCCTACCCTGAATTCAACTCTGAAGCTGTATTGACAAAGAGGGAGTTTAATCTTACAATTTATTGCTCCTGATATATTTTTTATGAATTGACTAACTTTGGGTGTTTATTTCCAAGGGGAGTTTCAGAGGCACTCTGACGACGATATTTTTTTTTTTTACAAAACTATGTGTAATTTTCACGGAAATATTTTGTGCACACATAAAAAGATTTTTGAGCTGAAAAAAATACTTTTTTAAGGATGTTAAGTTCTGTTTCTCTAAGTATATCATTGAGGTTAATTGTTCTAATCTCTTTGATTTTCATAATCTCATTACTTCTGAGATTCTCTTCATTATTCTCTCATGCATTCTTAATTCTTCCAATTCATTCATACTGAATTCTCCCAAATCACCCATGAGCTAATTCTTTCATAAAATCTGATTCGTTTCATATCTTATATCATATTTTACATTTCATTCTGATATCTCCTAACTCATCATTCCTCAAATTCGTTCTGAATTTCATCTCCTAATTCATCTGAGCTGAAAATCCTAATCATTTTTTGTGTGATATCCCATGAGCTAAAATGTTGAACATTATTTCTGCTGACTCCGTTTACGCACCGAATTGTGTGATAGGCATAAACATCGCTTCTATGGTCTAACCAGAACCGGAAGACCTTCCCAAGGAGCAAACCATCTATAGTGTATGTGGGTGAGGCTTATTTAGGTCTATTAGTTGAGAAGTGTCAGTTATCACGGGATACTAACAGGGTCGAGTAGAGGTAAAATGTAAATGAGATGAGTATATTGACAGGACATGGTGGTGCATCTAATCATGCTTTCTATATAAAGCTGACTTATTTCTCAAAAGTGAGCCGGAGGGAGTTTAGTTGAAAAATGCTGAGAGTTGAGAAAGGATTTGAAGAAAAGATAATCCTACACACACTGTGTCGGCTGGGTAATCCACATAATCTATCAAGCCCTAGGTGACTTTATATTGAAAAAGACGTCATGGACCCAGTGACGCATGCACTTAACCCCACCAACCACTCAGTTATCTCTCAAAAGATTTCTGTTTCAATAATCACGGAGATATAACACATTTCGATCGATATATCATTTGGATATTATTTATATTGAAACAAGGAAGGCATTTGCTCCGGTCTCCGACTTCATTTGATGCACATGTGTAACAACCCAGCTTTTATTTAAGTCTTTTATTTCGTCTTGATCCAAATAATGTAAATTTAATTACATTATTAATTATGTGATTTAATTAAGTTGATGACTATTGAGATAGGATGTGCAGACTGTCAGGATTCGGATGGTATCAATTTCGGATAATGAACCGAATCCGGATGTGTACTTGGTCCGAATTGGGATGCCCATTTCGGATGAATCTGAATCCGGATGATTAATTGGTCCAAATTAGATTGGCTATTTCAGATTGGTCCGAATTCGGGTGCCAGATCCGGATTTGTCCGAATCCGGATGGTCCGAATCCGAATGATCCGAAATTGGATATCCTATTTTGATATTTTTACAAAATTAAAGAAAAATGAATCAAATGATTAACAGAGTTATCAGTTATCAGAATCAGATAAAATAAAGATTATGACAAAGACATGAAATTGATATGATTTGACAATGATAATTCTGGACAGGTTCAGTTGATATCTGAACATAGACACAAAGATTTATAAAGATAAAGTGGGTCAAAGACATGATTTGACAGAGAACAGACTGACAAAGATCAGAAAGTTCAAGATTTAAAGATTAAATCCTGAGATAACTCAGGTGGCAGATTTATATCTGTTTGATAAAAGACCAGACCTGTGAGTTATAGATATTCAGATTGAACATGCATAGATCCGGTTGAGATATATTACTGCTGTTAGATTTATTGACATTCATTTATCAGCTGGATTGAGACCTGTGCACACCATGGATGGGTGTTGCCCAGTGAATCATGATAGCTATTTGATTATCTTTTCATATTGCATTTAATATTGTTCAGACTTTGCCTTATAATTCATTGCTATCATGACTTCTAAGACATATGCTTCCATTATTGATCAGACATTTGATAGAATTGATTCAGCTTGACTAGCCTTATGGTCTATTGTTCTAGACCCGGTTATTTCACCAGTTCTTATGAACTTGGTAATGACCTCTGATGTTCCGCCATATTGACTTACTGGTAGCTAGCCCAGTATGTGGCTGATCCCCACGATTTAAGCGTGAGTATCCTGTGAAGACCTCCCCTCACGGGTCAGCCCTCAGAGTCTAGGTCCCAAATTCATGCAACACGATATCAATCATACTAAGATAGGGTAATTAAATTTCGGAATAATGAAATTACATGTACATTACAGATTAGGATTTAAGTTACATATTTCAAAATAAAGTTATTAAAAGGTAACATCTAATCTATTCATAACATCAACCATCACATCAACCATCACATCAAGTCTACCCAGAACCACCACATTAGCTATCTTCCAATCAGTACCAGAAAGTTTGTTGAGAAGTGGTCTAGGAAAGCTTCAAAACTTGGATCTTGAATGACCTAAAAGCTAGGTCCTGCAGGTGATTTTCCTTTGGCTTTACCTGTAAAATATTAATGCAACATCTGTAAGCAATGCTTAGTGAGTTTATAGATTTTCAATATCAACATGCGTGTCAAGCGGAGTCATTAATCTTAGCGTTATATGTCTTGGCTGCCGCTACGGCCCTCATGATTGAGATATAGTATCATAAGATCGGATAATGTTCAAGCCACACTCACGCTTAAATCGTGGGGATCAGCCACATACTGGGCTTGCTACCAGTAAGTCAATATGGCTGAACATCAGAGGTCATTACCAAGTTCATAAGAACTGGTGAAATAACCGGGTCTAGAACAATAGACCATAAGGCTAGTCAAGCTGAATCAATTCTATCAAATGTCTGATCAATAATGGAAGCATATGTCTTAGAAGTCATGATAGCAATGAATTATAAGGCAAAGTCTGAAACAATATTAAATGCAATATGAAAAGATAATCAAATAGCTATCATGATTCACTGGGCAACACCCATCCATGGTGTGCACAGGTCTCAATCCAGCTGATAAATGAATGTCAATAAATCTAACAGCAGCAATATATCTCAATCGGATCTATGCATGTTCAATCTGAATATCTATAACTCACAGGTCTGGGTCTTGATCAAACAGATATATGAATCTGCCACCTGAGTTATCTCAGGATTTTGTCAATCTGTAATCTGTCAATTCTTTTCAAATCAGAGACCCGCTTTCAAGTCTTTAAGTCTTTAAATCTTTGTTCAGAATATACTGAACCTGATCAAGATCATTCATGATAATATCATGTCAATTTCATGTCTTTTTCATAATCTTTATTTTATCTGATTCTGATAACTGATAACTCTGTTAATCATTTGATTCATTTTTCTTTAATTTTGTAAAAATATCAAAATAGGATATCCAATTTCGGATCATCCGGATTCGGACCACCCGGATTCAGACCAATCTGAAATAGCCAGTCTAATTTGGACCAATTAATCATCCGGATTCAGATTCATCCGAAATGGGCATCCCAATTCGGACCAAGTACACATCCGGATTCGGTTCATTATCCGAAATTGATACCATCCGAACTCGGATCATCCGAGTTCGGACCAAAACTTAACAAAATATTTATTTGTTATCCGAAGTATGGGACCGAAATGGATTTCATCCGAATTTCGTGGTCCAAAATGGGACATCATCCGAATTCTGGTCATCCGAATTCGGATCCCACACTTGCTATTTTTCCAGAAATTGTTCTTGGTGTTCTTGGTGTTCTTCATACGGATTTTTCATATTAATTTCCAAAAACACTTTTTAGTAACATGCAATGTTATATATTTATATAATAACATTATTGGAGTGTCTTTATACATTTTTCCCTATCAATAACATCCTAATTTGAGTAAGATCATCCAAAATAGGGATATTTTGTCAAGAACATCCTTTTTCATAAAAATCCGATTTCTTCACTATTTTGAATGATCTAATCCACAAATTTTGTTTCTAATACTTCTATTAACTTGGATTTATCATAATCTACTAATTTCATATACATGCAACACCTAAATCTCATACTTTAATTCTTTGGTTTCGGTTTTTCTCAAAACCGAACCAAAACACAATATTTCGAATAATAAATGAATTTTACCTTAAATTCTTTGTAGTTTGATGTTGATTGGGACTCCTTGTAACTTCTTCTTGAATAAATTCTTCAATTAATGTGAATTATGAGCTTGTTTGATGATGAAAATGATGTTGTCGTATGATGTTTAGAGAGAGAAAGGAGAGATTAAATTTTTAGTGTTAATGACAATTAATGACATTATTTTGAATTTATATAACTAAACTTAACTTTATGTGCATTTTAACCCATTTCTATTTTTGTATAATACATCTCTTTTATCTTTAATCATCTTTTAACAATAAATCATAAATATAAATATTTAAATAAATTTTAAATAGTCATCAACTTAATTAAATCACATAATTAATAATGTAATTAAATTTACATTATTTGGATCAAGACGAAATTTTAGACTTAAATAAAAGCTGGGTTGTTACAGAATGGGCTCCACCACGCACAAACTTCGTCCCCGAAGTTAGCTATGTTCGAACAGACTGGGATATGTAGCTTTCATAACATCTCTGGATTCCCAAGACTGATGCGAACCTTTGTGGTGTTTCCACTGGACGAGCACCATCTGTATTTCTTTGTTTCGTAGCTTCTTAGTCTTCGAGTCCAGAATACATTCTGGCTCTTCAACCACTCTAAGCTTCTCATCTATTTGCAAGTTAACGTGTGGTATTTGAACTTCTCTTTCGTCAGCTAAACTTTTTCTCAAGTGACTAACATGGAATACATAATGTATTCCAGCTAAGTCCGCTGGTAGATCAAGACGGTAAGACTGATTTCCAGTCTTTTCCACAATCTTGAACGGACCAATAAATCTCGGAGCTAACTTGTTTCTTTTAATGAACCGTACCACATTCTTCATTGGGGATACTTTCAGCATCACCCAATCGTTAACTGCAAAACTGATTGACCTATGTCGATTATCATAATATGACTTCTGCCTGCTTTGAGCTTCAAGAATATTCCTTCTAACTAGTTGAATCTTTTCATGAGTCAACTGAAGAAGGGCAGGACCCGCTATTGGCGATTCGCCGGTTTCTCGCCAACAGGTGGGAGTTCTGCACTTTTTTCCGTATAGAGCTTCAAAAGGAGCCATCTTGATTGTTGAATGATAACTGTTATTGTATGAGAATTCGACCAACGGCAAGTGGTCATCCCAGTTACCACCTAAATCAAGAACGCAGGCACGAAGCATATCTTCAAGAGTTAGGATAGTACGCTCACTCTGGCCATCTGCACTTGGATGATAAGCTGTACTCATAGAGATCCGAGTACCCATCCCTTCTTGTAGTGCTTGCCAGAATCTGGATGTGAAGCGACTATCACGATCAGATACAATAGACTTTGGCACACCATGACGAGAAATAATTTCTGTGATGTACAACTGTGCCAATCTATCCAAAGAATAAGTTTCTTTCATTGGAATGAAATGTGCTGATTTCGTTAATCGGTCAACGACTACCCAGATGGAGTCGTGCTGTCTTTTGGTCTTTGGCAACTTCGTAATGAAGTCCATAGTTATATGCTCCCACTTCCATTCAGGAACTGGCAGTGGTGGCATATCCCCGAAGGGTTTCTGGTGTTCTGCCTTAACCATCTGACATACTTTGCAGCTTTCAACACATTTTCCGATGTCTTTCTTCATTCCTGGCCACCAGTAATCAGCTTTCAGATCAAAGTACATCTTTGAGCTACCAGGATGTATAGATAACTTGGACTGATGAGCTTCGGACAGAAGAGTGCTACGAATAGAACCATATTTAGGAATCCAGATTCGGTTTCCCTTGAAACAGTGAAGTCCCAAATGATTCATAGTTAGAAATTGTAGTTGCCCTTTTAGATTTTCAGAATCAATATTCTCTTCTTTTAATGCTTCAGCTTGAGCAACTCGGATGTCTTCAATAAGATCAGAAGAGAATATAACTGGAGTTAGAGCATAACAGCACTTTTCTGGATATACTTTTCTACTCAATGCATCCGCGACAACATTTGCTTTGCCGGGATGATATAAGATCTCGCAGTCATAATCCTTGATAAGCTCCAAGGACCGACGCTGCTTCATGTTCAAATCTTTTTGAGTGAAAAGGTATTTGAGACTCTTATGATCGGTGTAGAGCTGACATCGAGTCCCATAAAGATAGTGACGCCATATCTTCAGTGCAAAGGTAACAGCAGCCAACTCAAGATCATGAGTTGGTGCACTTTTCTCATAGTCTTTTAATTGCCTTGAAGCATAGGCAATTACTTTTCCCCTTTGCATTAGAACACATCCTAAGCCAGTACCAGAGGCATCGCTATAGACAACGAAATCATCATTACCTTCTGGCAAGGCTAGGATCGGCGCTTGAATCAACCTTTGCTTCAGAATATCAAATGCCTCTTGCTGTTTATCGGTCCAAACGAAAGGAGTATTCTTTCGTGTTAGCATTGTAAGCGGCACAGCAATCTTTGAGAAGTCTTTTATGAATCGCCGATAATAACCGGCCAATCCAAGGAAACTTCTTATCTCGGAGGCATTGCGAGGTGTTTGCCACTTCTGAACAGCCTCGACTTTTGACGGATCAACGGATATTCCTTCGCCAGAAACGACATGGCCAAGGAATTGAATCTATAAGAATCAAAATAGAATGTTAAATTTTTGTTTGAAACAATAAATGTTTATACGGAAGAAATAGAATTGGTGCACCCCACGGAGAAGAACTCGGTCGGATAAACCCTTTCTCTAACAGCTCTTGCAGTTGCTTTGACATTTCCTGCATTTCTGCAGGTGCAAGTCTGTATGGAGCTTTTGCAATAGGAGCCGCACCAGGAACCAAGTCAATACTGAACTCGACTTGACGTTCCGGTGGCACTCCGGAAATATCGTCAGGGAATACATCTGGGAATTCACAGGATGGTATCAGAGCACTAGTTTGAGTGAATCAAGTATTACGTAAGTATACTTGATCTCAAACTGAAGCAATACATATGTATCAATCATTTAGGTGGTTTGAACTGAGATAGGATGTACAGACTGTTAGGATGGGAAAAAGGGTACATAGATCTAAGTCTATAAACTGATAGTTAATTGATTTTAATTTTCAGTATAAGATGTCAGGATCAGGATCAGGTGATATTCCCAGCAACATGAATCCACAACAAATGTTTGAAATGATGCAACAACTCTTAGCCCAACACTCAGAACAACAGAACAAAATAATGCAAGAACAGTTTCAGGCCAGAGATGAGGCCGAAGCTAAAAGACGTGAAGAAAAGAAAAATAAGAGAAAAGAAAAGCAAGTCCAGACTAATAAATCTGATTCTGATAACTCTACCCCAGAAACGCAAACTGCTCAGCCAAAAGGCTGCAAGTTTAAAGATTTTAAAGCCAGCGGTGCCCTGAACTTCGAGGGTACAGTTAATCCGATTCAGGCGATGGATTGGATTAGTCACACTGAAGAAATCTTCAGGATTTCTGATTGTTTAGACTCGAAGAAAGTAAGTTATGCGTCTGCACTATTTGTGGGAGCTGCTCGTGCCTCGTGGAAAACCCAGCGAACTATCTATGGTGAGGAGGTGATTCAGACTTTAGAATGGGAGCAGTTTCTTGATATGTTCAACGCAAAATATTGTCCGATCGACCAACAAGATAAGATGGAAGTCCAGTTAATGCAGCTGACTCAGGGGACAAAGACTGTTGATGAATATGAGCACGAATTCTCAAGACTATGCGGCTACTCTTCCTATCAAGTAGCTACCGAGGAAAGAAACTTAATTTCGAATTTAATTCCAAACAAACTTAAAATTAATTAAATTCGAACTCACTCAAGTTCGAAAGTGTTAATTTAAATTAATTTCGAATTAAATTAACTAAGTTTAATTTCAAAAATTTTTGAAACAATGACAAGTTTACAAAGGTTTATTGAGATTGATCATGAGGTTGGAAAGGCAAATTCTCCACCTAAGTTGATGAAATTAGAGGATTATTATTGGTGGAAGGATAGGTTCGCCGACTTCTAGATTCAACGATATCAGAATGTGGATTTGAATCGATGAGGGATACGTTCTACCTACAACAGAGGTTGAAGGACGTCAACGTGTCTTATCATATCAAAAGATGAAAGATGATGATAAGAAGTTATATGAGGCCGAGAACCGAGCATTCTCAATTATTAGAATGACTTTACCTCAGGAGATTCTGCACACATTTCGCAATCAACGAACTGCAAAAGAGTTGTGGGATGCTTTGGAGAAAAGGTGTGAAGGTAATCCTAGGGTTAGGAAAAATAGAAAGGAAATGCTCAAGCAGCAGTTCACTATTTTCAAGGCTTTGAAAAACGAAAAGCTGGATGAGACCATTACGAGGTTCTATCATTTGTTGACTGAGTTAGACAACCACGATGTCGAGTATAGTGAGTCAGTAAAGATTGTAAAATTTCTAGATGCTTTACCAGCCAAATGGGAGATGTATGTGGCGCTGATAAAACATGATGAAGACAAGTTCTATACTCTAACTCCAGAAAATGTCATAGGAACGCTAAGGGCCTACAACTTTGAATTGCTGAAGAAGGAACGAGATTATGACCAACTACAGGATCCGGATATGTATTTTGGGAAGTCCAAACCTTCAGGGGCAAGTGACTTGAAGACGGCTACAACATTCTTTATTGGTGAAACATCGACTCCGGTTGAAGTAGATGACTCAGGGAGCCGAGCTTTCTTAGGGTTCTCTAGACCGGAAGAAAAGCGAACTCAGTCTGCACCTCAATCTCAAGGGTATTCAAAGATGCCGATGAGCTCAAAATCAGCGGAAGACCATCTAAATATGTTGGCTTCATTTGTGGCCGCCTATGGAAATTGCGTTCAAGGGAAAATCAACGATCCTACGCTATGGGATGAGGATTATGATAAGGTGGACCCTGATGATTTAGAGGAGATGGATCTGCAATGGCAACTGGCCATGGTAACTCAACGAGTTAAAAGGTTCTCAAGAGGACGGGCAGAAATCTCAACGTCAGTAATAATAAGATTGGATTTGATAAATCCAAAGTTTAATGTTACAACTGCCAAGGGTTAGGACATTTCGCTAGAGAGTGTCAGCCGGGTAGTTCGGGTAGTCAGGCAAATATAGCTGGTCTGTTAACCAATGTCACATCTGACAAACAGCTCGATGGAACATGTGACTGGAGTACACATCCAGAGTCCAACGTTAGAGCCTTTATGGCTGAAGTAACGGAGACTGGAAGTGTCGGAGCAAAGGTATAGGCAGGGGACATCAATCAGAATGATATCGGTCCTATGTTGGTAGAAAAGTCAGAAGATCAGACGATTCTGGAGTTCGCCGCACAGATGGCCAATGTGGAATCAGATCACGCCAAGGTAATTCTGAACTTCTCTACATTCCATGATTTATGTGCTTTGTGTGCTACGTCTAATGATAGATTAAAATTAGTTCTAGAATCACATCAAAATATAACTGCTCAAAATGAATCGTTAAAATCGGACAACGCTACCCTCTTAGGTATAAAGGAAGACCTTAGGAATAAGCTTAAGGCAGATGCACAAGATGCAATAGTTCTAAAAGACAAGCTAAGTGAGTAGTGTGTTAGAATAGAACTGATGTATGAACATGTTGAGGCATGGACCAAAGAGCTTAAGATCAAAGAGGTAGAGCTAGCTGAGTCTAAGGTTAAGGTAGCCGAGGTGAATAGTAAACTGCAAAAGTTTATGAACTCATCACTGAACCTAGGGAAGATCTTAGATGCACAGCGTCAGTCTAAGAAACTTGTAGGTTTAGGGTATAATGAGAGTCCTCCACATTTCAATGATAACTATGTACCTCAGCCTTAGGATAAGACTGATAAACCAGTTGAATCAGAGGTAGCCCCTGAACCTGTGTCTGAAATTGTTAAGGATAAAGAAACTAAGGTGACTAGTAACAATGTCAAGATTAAGAAAGTCAAATTTGTGCCATCTTCTAGTGATAAACCTGTAGGAGAAGCCAAAATTGACTTTAATAATCAAGGAGAGGAACCAGTCACTATAGTTGAAACGAAAGAACAAGACACTAGTGAGACACCTAAGTCAAAGGGCACGCATAAGAAGTCATTTGACAAAATGTCTTGCTTTAGATGTCATGAAAAGGGACATGTTGCGTCTAGTTATCCACATAGGAACGTAGAGTCTACAGCTAAAAAGGGAAAGCCGGAACAACATAAACCTTCTCCAAGTGTAGCAAGCACAAGTGGTTCTCATAACACCGAGAAGATTGTGCAAGCCTCACCAAAAAGTGCTGTGAAACAAACACTTGTGTCAGGTCGACCCAATGATATGGTTAGGACTAATTCACCGAATAGAGTCCCTAATCAAAACAGGTCAGGACCCCAACAAAATTATAGGAGTACTACACCTAGAAGAGCTTACACTCCGGTTAGGTCACACACTCCTGTAAGACATCAAACACCAGGTAGAGATCAGGGATATCACTCGGAAATGCCTTATAATCGAAATTATTTAAGAGCTCCAAAGCAAATGCCTACACAAAGGCCGAGAGTGAACTTAAATCACTCTGCACCACAACAGACTCTAAATCAAACACCCAAGTCACCTGAAAGAAGAGATGGGTATTTGAAAGAGTTCAAGTATGTGGACGAGAACGGTATAACCAAGACAGTTATGGCTTGGGTTCCCCGTGATAACTAACCTCTTTTCTTTCATGTGCAGGAGATAACTACAGGTCCAAACAACAAGTGGTTCGTCGACAGTGGTTGCTCTAGGCACATGACTGGGGAAAGAAGTCTACTAGCAGACTTCAAGGGAGGGAATAGGGGATTTGTATCGTTCGCTGGTAATAAAGGAGGAAATATCGCTGGTACTGGAGTGGTCACTAATTGGACTATCAAACTGGATCAAGTTTATCACGTTGATAAACTGGTCCACAATCTCATTAGTGTATCTCAAATCTGTGATAAGAAGAACTCGGTACTTTTCACTGATACTGAGGCGTTAGTGCTGAAACCGAGATTCAAAGTACCTGAAGAGTGGATACTGATGAGGGCCCCAAGGAAGAATGACTTGTACATGCTAGACATGAACAAACCAGAATCTTTGATGGGACCAATATGTCTACTATCAAAAGCTTCAGAGACTGAATCAGTTTTGTGGCACAGACGCATGGCACACTTGCACCTGCGAAAAATGAATTACATTACGAAAAATGGATTGGTACAAGGTGTTCCGATGAAGAGTTTTCAGTTTGAAGACAAGTGTCTACCATGCAAGAAAGGAAAACAACACAAGAAGGCACACAAGTCCAAGACTCAGAACTCAATAGCTGCCATGTTCGATTTGTTGCATACGGACCTGTTCGGACCAATCAACAAAAGGAGTATAGGTGGTAGTTGGTATTGTTTGGTTATTACTGATGATTACTCACGATTTTCATGGGTTTTCTTTCTAGGTACGAAGGACGAGACAGCTGCCAAGCTAATCGGGTTCTTAGACCAAGTGGAAAACTCCTATGGGACGCGGGTAAAACGTATCAGGAGTGATAACGGAACGGAATTTAAAAACACGGTTATTGGTGTATATTGCCTATCAAAGGGCATAGTGCATCAATTTAGTGCACCTTATGAGCCACAACAAAATGGGGTGGCAGAACGGAAAAACAGGACTTTGATTGAGGCAGCAAGGACCATGCTTTCGGATTCCAAGCTTCCTACCATATTTTGGGGGGAGGCAGTGAATACCGCTTGTCATGTTTTAAACCGGGTCCTTACTGTCAAATCATTGAACAAAACCTGTTATGAAGCTTTGAATAAAAGGCCACCAAATTTAACTAGCTTCGAACCATTTGGGGTACCATGTACGTTAATGAAAAAAAAAACGTCAACCTAAGTTTGGTGAAAAGGCTGACGAAGGATATTTTCTAGGTTATGTGACGAACTCACCAAACCAATGGGTTTTTAACAAATCTAATGGTACAGTAGAGATTGTGTATAATATTGATGTAACTAGTTATACACATGAACCCCAAACTGGTCCGGAATGGATTTTTGATTATGACAAATTGTTTGAATCATTTAACATTCCTTTGGATGGAAATGCAGGTACAATCGAACAGGACTTGTCGTCACTAAATCTGAATGACGAGGGTCAAAGTTTTCCGAGGACGACCTTGTTGGTACACCCTGTGTGACGATAGCAGTCTAAGTGATCCAACATTGTGTTTTAGCAAGTGTTTGATATATATGTTTATATATGTTTGATATTTATTATTGTTTGTATATTTGAACTTAATGTAACGTTTTACAAGAAGTTCAAACATGAAGATCAAAGATAAAATCAATCATAAGGTAAAAACATAAGTTTCAATACTTAGTCAATTATGTGAAAAGGTAAATTCGAAATCTCTAAAGACTAGGATTCGAATCTGGTCAGATTCGAATGAGTCACTTAGACAGATTCGAATGTGGCCACTTAGGCAGATTCGAGAATGTCAGATGGGACAAACTCGAATGGGCCATGGGCCGGATTCGAGTTTGGCCCATGACAGACTCGAATTAGCCTCTATAATTAGGGATAGACTCGAAATATTATCAGACTTTTTGCAGAATTCGAGAGTGATTTAGCATTAAGCGATTTCGAGTTTATCATCAGTGTTAGTGTTGTTTCGGAGAGAATCAGTTCGTAGGTACGTGCTTGTGTAGTTCGTGCAGCTTCTGATAGTCTTCGTGTTTCTGGTGAGTGTTGTTACCGTCTACCCGTTAACGAGGATTCCGCACTCGTTGACGGTTCCGCGTCTAGATAGATCTGTGATAGGTAGACCTTTTAAGTGGTATCAGAGACTAAGGGGTGCTCTTGGTGTTCTTCGTGTTCAACAAGATATATCCTAGGTTTCTTGACGCTTTTGGACGGTTTTTCTCTCATCTTTGTGTTTTCGTGTTCTTTGAGCTTAGCAAATTGTTATCCGGGAAATACTTCTTCGTCTTTTTACGTTTTTGATCGAAATCATTATTTTTCGTTGGAAAAATATTGATTTAATCTGCAAAACGTTAAGAAATCGAAGTATTAGCCGTTTTTCGAGTTTGCGGCGCTCGAATCTATTAGGAGTAATTAGGGTTTCACTTAGTCTCGAGTCTAACCAAATCCGCTCCTTTCGAGTTTGATACAGAGTGTTTTCGAATCTAATTCGAGTTTGTGCTAAAGTCGATTAGGGTCTCGAGTCTGTTGACATTCGAGTTTAGTCTAGAGTCGAATAGCGCTTCGAAACTGCTGAGTATTCGAGTTTGATTGACCTTCAAGTTTAGGGGCTTTCGAATCTGTCATCATCTTCGAATTTAGTTGAACTATCAAACTTAATCGAATTTAATCCCAAACAGATTTAAAATTAATTATATTCGAATTTGTCTAAAGTCGAAAGAATTAAATTAAATTAGTTTCGAATTAAATTAATTAAGTTACAATTCAATTACTTTCGAAACGATGTCAAATCTTCAAAAGTTTCTGGAAATGGACCACGAGGTCGGGAAGGCAAATACTCCGCCTAAGCTGATGAAACTCGAGGATTACTATTGGTGGAAAGATCGATTTGCCGACTTTGTGCGTTTCAATGACATGCGCATGTGGGTATGTATTGACGAAGGATACATTCCACCAATTTCTGAAGTTGAAGGCCGTCAGAGAGTCTTATCATACCAAATGATGAAGGAGAATGATAAGAAGCTGTATGAAGCCGAGAACAGAGCTTTCTCGATAATTCGAATGGCGTTGCCTCAGGATATACTACACACATTTAGGACTCAAAAGACATCTAAGGAACTTTGGGAGTTACTAGAAAAGAGGTGTGAGGGTAATCCTAGGGTTCGTAGAAAGCGTATGGAGCTGTTGAAACAACAGTTTGCGATTTTCAAGGCGTTGAAGGATGAACAGCTGGATGACACCATCACCTGCTTTTATCATCTATTGACGGAGCTTGAAAGTCACGGGATTGAGTATAATGACACTGAGAAGAACAACAAGCTTCTTGATTCCTTACCAGCCAAATGGGCTATGTATGTGGCAATGATAAAGCTTAATGAGGACAAGTATTATACCCAATCTTTGGAAGATATTGTGGGAACGTTGCGAGCGTATCACTTCGAGCTACTGAAGGCCGAAACGGATTACGAACAAGTCCAGAATCCAGCGATGTATTTTGGAAAATAAACAAAACCTTCAGCCGCAGCTGATCTGAAGACTGCTACAGCGTTTTTCACCGGAGAAACGTCGTCACCAGCAGAGACTGATGACACACTAAATAGAGCGTTCTTAGGATTGGGAAGATTGGAAGACCCGCTACCTCAAGCAACTTAGGCATCTACATCTCAGGGCTACTCTAAGATGCCCATGAGCGCAAAATCAGGAGAAGAACATTTGAACTTGCTTGCTTCATTTGTGGCTGCATACGGGAACAGCGTTCAGGGGAAAATTAACGATCCTGCTCTCTGGGATAAAGACTATGATCAGGTCGGCCCTGACGATCTTGAGGAAATGGATCTAAAATGGCAACTGGCCATGGTAACCCAATGGGTTAAAAGATTCATCAAAAGAACTGGGAGGAATATGACGATGAACAATAAAGGAATTGGATTTGATAAGTCCAAGGTCAAGTGTTATAACTGTCAAGGTCTGGGGCACTTCGCCAGAGAATGTCAGAGACCAAAGGTAGATACGTACCAAGGGTAGAACCAGCATCATGGACAGTTTCAGAATCAGTCCCAACAACGATACCTTCCAAGTTCATCATCTGGTAAAGCCAATCTAGCTGGTCTACTATCAAATGTCACATCAGACAGACAGCTAGATGGTACTTACGACTGGAGCTCACATCCAGAATCAAATGCTCGGGCTTTTATGGCTAAAGTCACAGAGAATGGGTGTGAAAGTGAAGAGCTGACTACAAGGGACAGCAGTCCGTTGTGGGTGGAGAAGACGAATGATCAGACGCTTCTGGAGTTTTCCGCTCAGATGGCCAACGTGGAATCTGATAACACAAAGGTTAGTCTGACTTACTCTCTTTTTCGTGAATTATGTGTGTTGTGTGTTACTTCTAACGATAGGTTAAATCTAGTCTTAGAATCACATAAAACCATAACTGCTCAAAATGAGTCTTTAAAAGCTGGTAACGCTAGCTTAAACGATATTAAGCAAGATCTTAAGGAAAAACTTAAGGCTGATGCTCAAGATGTAATAGTTCTGAAAGACAAACTGAGTGAGCAGTGTGTTAGGTTAGAGCTTACGTATGAGCATGTAGAGGCCTTGACCAAAAATCTTAAGGACAAAGATATAGAGCTAGCGGAAACAAAGGTAAAGGTAGCCGAGGTGAATAGTAAGTTAGAAAAGTTTAGGAATTCAAGCCTGAACCTAGGGAAAGTTTTAGACGCTCAACGCAAGTCTAAAAAGCCTGTAGGTCTAGGATTTCATGAAATTCCTCCACCTTTTAATGCAAACTACGTGCCTCAACCTCAGGAGAAAACTGATAAATCAGTAGACTTAGAGGACATACCTACACCGACACCTGAGCCTGTAATAGAAAATACACCTAAGGTGACTGATACAACCGTCAAGGTTAAGAAAGTCAAATTTGTGTCTTCCTCCAGTGAAACACCTGCAGGAAAACATAAAATTGATTTTAATGATCAGGACGATGAACCAGTCGCAGTAGATGTGCAAAAGGACCAAGACACTAGTGAGACACCTAAGTCTAAGGGAACTCACAAGAAGTCCATAGATAAGATGTCCTGCTTTAGATGTCATGAAAAGGGGCATGTTGCTTCTAACTGTCCGCTTAGGAAACCTGAAGTTACACCTAAGACAGGGAAGCCAACACCAGTTAAGCCCTCAACCAGTGTGGCAAGCACGAGTAGTTCTCAGAGTACCGAGAAAACAGTGCAGGCCGCACCAAAACAAGTTGTGAAACAATTACCGGTAAAGGTTGGACCAAAGGAAGTGGTTAGGACTAGTTCACCGAACAGAGTCATAAATCAATCTAGGTCTGTACCTCAACAACAGTATAGGAGCACAACACCTAGCAGAGCATACACTCCGGTTAGGTCACACACTCCTATCAGACATCACACACCGGTAAGAGCTCAGGGATCACAATCCGAAATGCAATATAATAGGAATTATTCAAGAGCTCCACAACAAATGCCTACTCAAAGGCAGAGAGTGAATTTACATCACTCGGCACCACAACAAACTCCTGTTCAACGACCCAAGTCACCTGAAAGGCGAGATGGGTATTTGAAAGAGTTTAAGCATGTGGACGAGAATGGTATAACCAAGTCAGTTATGGCTTGGGTTCCCCGTGATAACTAACCTATTTTCTTTCATGTGCAGGAGATTACCACAGGTCCAAACAACAAATGGTTCGTCGACAGTGGATGCTCCAGGCACATGACAGGTGAAAGAAGTCTCCTTACAGACTTCAAGGGTGGGAATCGGGGATTTGTATCATTCGCGGGAAACAAGGGAGGAAACATCACGGGTACCGGAGTGGTCACTAATGGGACGATCAAGTTGGACCAAGTTTATCACGTTTATAAACTGGTTCACAATCTCATTAGTGTATCTCACATCTGTGACAAGAAGAATTCAGTGTTGTTCACTGACACTGAAGCGTTAGTGCTAAAACCGGGATTCAAGATTCCTGAAGAATGGGTATTGATGCGGGCACCAAGGAAGAATGACTTTTACATGCTTGATATGAACAAGCCGGAGAATTCGATGGGGCCAATCTGTTTGTTATCCAAAGCCTCGGAGACGGAATCAGTGTTGTGGCACAGACGCATGGCTCACTTGCACCTAAGAAAAATGAACTACATAACGAAAAATGGATTGGTGCAAGGTGTGCCTATGAAGAGTTTTCAGTTCGAGGACAAGTGTCTGCCATGCAAGAAGGGCAAACAACATAAGAAGACACACAAGTCCAAGACGCAGAACTCCATAACCTCAACATTCGATTTGTTGCACATGGACCTTTTCGGCCCAATCAACAAAAGGAGTATAGGAGGTAGTTGGTATTGTTTGGTTATCACTGACGATTACTCACGATTTTCTTGGGTTTTCTTTCTAGGTACAAAGGACGAGACGGCTTCCAAGCTCATCGGGTTCTTAGACCAAGTGGAGAATTCCTACGGAACACGGGTTAAAAGGACACGTAGTGATAATGGAACTGAGTTCAAAAACACTGTAATTGGTGTATATTGCCTCTCAAAGGGCATAGTGCATCAATTTAGTGCACCATATGAGCCTCAACAAAATGGGGTGGCCGAACGTAAAAATAGGACACTGATTGAGGCAGCTAGGACTATGTTGTCGGATTCAAAGCTTCCTACCATGTTTTGGGGGGAGGCAGTGAATACCACATGTCACATTTTAAACCGGGTCCTAACTGTCAAATCTTTGAACAAAACCTGTTATGAAATTTTGAATAAACGGCCACCTAATTTAACTGGCTTCGAACCGTTTGGGGTACCATGCACTTTATTGCGTACAAAACATCAACCGAAGTTTGGTGAAAAGGCTGACGAAGGATACTTCCTAGGTCATGTGCCGAACTCACCAAACAAACGGGTTTTAACAAAACAAATGGTACAGTGGAAATTGTGTATAACATTGAAGTCACAAGTTATACACATGAACCCCAAACAGGTCCGGAATGGATATTTGACTATGATAAATTATTTGAGTCATTTAACATTCCTTTGGATGAAAATGCAGGTACAATCGAAAAGGACACGGCGACGTTGCATCTGAATGACGATGGTCATACCTTTCCGAGGACTACGTTTGAATCCACATCCGAGCTTACTTCGACTGTAGATGGATCTCCAGAAGTCAATGTTCCTGAAGCACCTTCAACTGAGAACCAGACTCAGGAAACAAACTCCAACTCTGAGGAAAATGTCCACGAGGAGGAAAATGTAGAATCTGAGGAAGTTCCCCCATTAGGTGAAATAGGATCTAACTTAGGAGATAATCTAAGGGTTGATGAGATAGAGACCTCTAGGATCAACAAGAACCATCCTATAGAAAGCATCATAGGAAATCCTAACGAGGGTGTGAGGACTAGGAGTAGTTTAAATAACAACACTGTGTTGTTGTCGATGATAAATGACTCCGAGGCATATCACACATGTCTCTATTCTTGTTTCATATCGCAAGTAGAGCCTAAGAATGTGCAAATGGCACTTAAGGATAACTCCTGGGTTGAAGCGATGCAGGAAGAACTCTCGCAGTTTAGGAAACTAGAAGTGTGGGAGTTAGTTCCATTACCTCGAGGGGAAGTTGCCATAGGAACCAAATGGGTTTTTAAGTGCAAAAGAGACGATCGGGGTATAGTCACTCGCAACAAGGCTAGGCTAGTTGTAAAGGGTTTCAACCAAGAGGAGGGAGTCGATTACAATGAGGTGTTTGCACCAGTAGCAAGGCTGGAAGCCATTAGGTTGTTTCTAGCTTTTGCCTCCTTCAAGGGCTTTAACGTATATCAATTAGATGTTAAGAGTGTTTTCCTATATGAGAAAGTGAAGGAGTTGGTGTATGTAGAACAACCGTCCGGATTTACAGATCCAAAATATCCTGATAGAGTATATCGCTTAGATAAGGCTCTATATGGATTGCATCAAGCACCAAGGGCGTGGTATGAGACTCTATCCACCCATTTATTAGAGAACTGGTTTGAAAGGGGTAGGATAGATAGTACTCTGTTTGTTAAGAGGAAGGGAGAACATTTTATCTTGGTACAAGTGAACGTCGATGATATCATTTATGGATCATCAGACGAACAGATGTGCAAAGATTTCGAGAAGGTGATGAAGTCGAAGATCGAGATGAGTGCAATGGGAGAGTTAAAGTTCTTTTTGGGGTTACAAGTTGACCAGAAGAAGGAAGAGATGTTTATCCATCAGACGAAGTATGTCTATAACATATTGGAATGTTTCGGGATGGAAGGAACGAAATTGACTGCCCATTTCAGCACGCCGATTCAAGTGAATCACAATCTCGGACCGGGCACTGAAAGTGATGCCGATGTGGATCCGACATTATATCGGGCCATGATTGGATCACTTATGTATTTAACTGCTCCAAGACCTGACATCATGTTTGCTGTGTGTATTTGTGCTAGGTTTCAAGCTAATCCAAAGGAGATGCACATGAAAGCTGTGAAGCGGATTCTACGATACCTCAAGTCGAAACCGAAGGTGGGACTTTGGTATCACGCGGAGGGAGATCTAGGGTTGGAAGCATTCACGGATTCTGACTACGGAGGATGCAGCTTGACGCGCAAATCAACAACTGGAGGTTGTCAATTCCTAGGAGGGAGATTGGTATCCTGGCAATGCAAGAAACAGACGTCGGTAGCCGTGTCAACGTGCGAGGCCGAGTATGTTGCTGCTGGTAGTTGCTGCTCACAGGTTCTGTGGATACAACAACAATTGCGAGATTACGATTTGGCTTATACTGAAACTCCTATTAGGATAGATAACCAGTCTACTATCACAATAACTAACAATCCAGTTAAACACAGTAAAACAAAGCACATAGACATAAGGCATCATTTTATTCGTGATTGTGCTGAAAAGAACCTAATCAAATTGGTAAAAGTGGCAACGGACGATAATAATGCTGATTTATTTACCAAAGCATTTGATAAGTCACGGTTTGAATATTTAATTCAACTAAATGGAATGCGCAACCCAGAGTAATTTGACCTTAGTGGTAGTTTATTTCCTTTTATAGCTGTAGTATTTCTTTTTTTTTATGGTAAGTCTGCTAATTTAGGATAGTTTCTATTTTTAGTAAGTTAGTAGGTTATCTTCTTTTATTGCTATTTCTTATGAAAAACAAAAGAAAAAAGAGAGAAAATCATAAAAATACAAAAAAAAAAAATATATCAGAAAAAGAGTTAAGTCTTAGATGCATAGGTTCAAAGTGACGAAAATTAGCACAGTCGTTACAAACTCTAAGTGTTTAGGCTTTCACACATAATGCACCTAAAATTCTAAGTTTTATACTTTATTTTAGTTTGATGTGTTGGTAGGCATAATACATATAGGGAATCCCAAGGCTAATAAAATATTCAAGAAAAAGTCAAGCATGTCGCTAACTTAGATGTATGACCAATCGGTCTTAATTTTTATGTATAAGACATACAAACTTTGAGTCTAAATGAGGTATGCAAACTTTCTGGGGATGTATAGCAACATCAAATACATCTTAAAATGGAAAGAATAGAAAAATCATACAAAATTGAGAGTCGAAAACATGTAACTCTGTTGTACGTAAGTACAGACCTGTTGCCTCTGTTTAGATTCGGGTTAGCAAGATAAGTCGCTTTGTTGTACGTCGGTACAGACCTGTCACCACTGTCTTGCTAGCTTTAATAAACCTTAAGTCAAACTAAGACACTTTGTTGTATGAAAATACAGACCTGTGTCCGATGTTTGTCTTTTAAAGAAAGTTTACAAATACCAACAAGTTAGAATCTTAGTCTGTATGCCTTGATCATAAAAGTATGTCTATGTCTGAGTCACGTAAGATAATTTCATGATAAATAAAAATGCCAAGGGATATTCCGAAATGTAGCATGTTTAAAGGGGTAAAATACCAACAATCGGCTAAATAGGTATCTCACGACAAACAATCAAAGGGATCAAAAATTCCTAAGTGTGGAAGTTTAAGTACTGAAAGTGAGTATCTGACACCGCTATCTGATTGAACCTTTCTTTGACTATACTCGTCAAAAATATTGTGTTAAGTGTTTAGCTTAGGTTGTAAATTTTAATAAGTATAGTTTAAGTCTAAGTTAAATTTTTGGTCAAAATTTTAAAATTTTAATTTTTACTTATTTTAATTTTATTTTATTTTATTTTTCCTTAGTTTATTTTATCTTATTTTATTTTATATTTCTACTTAGGAAAAGGGTCAAAAATTACTGAGGGTGCATTCATAGTTGGATAAAATAAACACTGCATGAAAAATCTTGTGCTTAGGGTAAAAGATTGGGCATAGTTTATCTTGTTACACAATAAAATTGAAAAAGTTGAAAAAGTTGAAGTTATTTCAAAATTTTCGAAATTTTCTAAGTTTCAGGGGAAATTCGAGTTTAGGTTAAACTCGAATTGGGTATCCTCGAATCTGTCAGTAGACTCGAAAGTGGCCGTAGATTCGAAGTTAGGTAGTATAAATAAGTTAACAGTAATGTCATTAATACATCTGTTTTCGAATCTATACTCTCGAATCTATCTGCGATTTCGAATCTATTACCTCGAGTCTACCTTTTCCACAAAAACGACAATTTGTCGAGTTTCTTGCTTGGTGTTTCGATTCTACTGATACATCTAGGTATAATCAACTGGGTTGTACAAGATTCATGTAGTTTTATACATCATTTAAGCCAAAAATCACCGATATTTGAAAGTTTATGGGTCGAAATCGTGTGTTTCAAAATTACCAAGTTTGCACCGATAAATAGTCAAATTAAATGCACATATCTTTGATTAGTAACTAGTAGGACTAATGAATGTAATTTTCTGAGTCCAAAAAGGTTAAAATCATGGGATTTTGTGTTATGTTAGGCCGACGGGTTCGAATCTGTTCCAGACGATTCTCGAGTCTGTCAGTAAACTCGAGAAGGTCACTAGATTCGAGTGTGCCATTAAACTCGAAAAGGGGGTTTATTCGAATCTGTTTATTCGAATCTGTCATTTTATTTGAATTATTTAATTTAAATTTTATTAAACTTGTAGAAATTCTTTTGTGTTGGATTTTGTACTTAATCAAGTTCAAAATAAAACAAATTTGAATTTAGGCAAGTTTATTGATTTTTATTAATTCTAATAGTTTATCTATTGTGCAGATACGGCTGTTCGAGTTTTTGTACCGAAGCATAATATGGTCATTCCCCCTGACCATTATATCCCTGAGGCGCAGGGTTTTCGTCAGATGCTGGATTTCTTAGTAGAATCCAGGATTGCTGTTGCTTTGTCACATAACATTCAGATTGTTATTCCATATGTACGCCAGTTCTATGAGCATCTACAAGTTGACTGCACTGTCACCCCGACAGTTCTGAGAACAAGAATAGCAGGACAACCATTGGTGTTCTCTACTGATATGCTGCGTCAGGTTTTGCAGCTAGGATCTCAGGAAGAAGAGTCTGGGCCTATTGACTTTCCCTTAAGTATTAGGCAAGCAGCTTTTCAGAGGATGGGTTATAGTTTAGATGTTACGAAGACATCTTACATGAAGAGCGGGCTTATTGGTCAATGGAGATTCTTGGCTCATGTGTTCATGGTTTGTTTTGCAGCCAATAAAGCTGGTTTTGATTATATCGTCTCGAAGATCCAATCCGGGATGATCGCTTTAGTTTATAATCGGCCCTTCAGCTTTTCTCAAATGTTTTTCTCGGAATTTGTTCATCAAATCTCGGCTCCAGAGCAGCAACAATTTCTGCTATATCCTCGTTTCATAATGATGCTCATCAGGCATTTCTTGCCTAATTTGCCGCAGTTGAATGAGATTCAGAGTGTCGCGGTCATGGATAAAAGGTTTTTTGCTGACTGTTCTTCGCACAGAGGAAGGCTAGCAGTTCCAGTCGAACGACCGTTGTTTGGAGCAGTTCTAGACAGGAACTTTGAAGCTCCGGATAATGCCAACTGGGCAGGAGAAGTGGAAATTCAAGCTAGACAGCCACCGCAACAACAACAACAACCGCGTGCACAGCCAGAAAGGAGACGCCAAAGACCATCTGCGAGTCAAATTCAGGCACCTAGGCCGTCGACAAGTCAACAGCCAAAGGTACAGGAAGCATGGCCTTTAAGTGCCGCACCAGAATCTGAGCAGATAGCCCAAACTTTGGAAGAAATCTGGGCGTCTGGGCCTCATGCAAATGAGGAAATAACTGCAGAGTTGGTTGATCAGTTACTACAGCCTCCGGAAGGAGCAGAAGATGTTTTTAGGCAAGTTGAGGAATATGAACCAGAGCAAACTGGTACTGACTTGTCATCTTCAGCAACTGAGTCAGAAGATATGGAGGAGATAGAAGTTGAAGCTCCAGAGTCCGTATCTACAGAACCTCCTGTTCAAATGGGAACTTATGGATCAAGGTTAGTAGTGTCTGAAGAAGCTTCGAGGCGGCGCGCATCAAGAGAGTCTGATGACTCTGATTTTGAAGAAGAAGAGGTAGCTCCATTAGTGACGAGGCAAAGGGCCAAGCGTCATCGATTTATTCAAGGATCTACTTCAGCTTCAGCAGAACAACCTGAAATTCCTCAACCTCAAATTCCTCAACCTCAGGACCCTCAAACCACCATTCCACCATCACCACCTCATGATGAACCATACATCCCATCGCCGATCATTCCAACTCCAATTCAATCCATCCCATCTACCTCATCAACATACACAGAAAATGAAAGATATTTGCAGCTTAAAGACAGAGTTGACTTTCAACAAATCCAGATCTTAGGCCTAACGAAGGCAATCGGTGAGATTCAGAATCATAATGCAAATCTTGATAACGAGAATGCCGATCTGAAAAAGATAGTGGAAAGAGTTCAGGAAGAGAACTTAGAGTTAAAATCTTTTGTCGCTGATCAGGCAGCTGAGCTAAGATCGATGCACTCCCTAGTTGAGCAGTTACTGAAAAAAATACAGGCTCAGGGGGAGACATCCTGCCGTGATCAAGTGGAGCGGCCGAGGGATGATGATAATGAAGATGACCAAGGCAATGATCCCAGCACTCAAAGACAAAATGAGCCAGTAGATTTTTCTGCTGCTCAGGATGCTCAATCTCAGAGGGAGCCAAGTCAAGCAGGAGCTAAAGAAGGAGAGGCCAGTTCGTCTAAACCTACAGAATCTGAGATAAATGAGATGATTGATGCTCTTATGGATCTCGACGACGACCCGATGGATTTTGTCTTTGACTTTGAAGATGATATGGAGGAACTAGAAGAGGGAGAATTTGTTCCTGAAGAGATTGTTGATTGGAGATCAGATGATGAGGTGTGTGCTGACGAAGACGATGAAGCCAATGAGATCGTCGTTCAGCAAAATCCAATAGGAGAGCCTGCCAGAGAGCTGACTAATGAAGAGAAAATAAAGCTATGGTTCAGGGCAGAGCTGAAGGACTTAGAGCTGAAGAAGAAAATGAAGGTGCCGGGTACTGGTAAACTGTCAGGTAGCATTTTAAGCTGGTTCTTTGATCGGGAACTGCAGCAATTCATAATCAAGAGAAAAGATGGGCTCCAATACCTTAGAAGATCTCTGAAAGTATTCAATTCACTACCGAAGATTGAGATAAAAGCCTTAGCCTGGAAAGATTTAATCAATATCGGCAATGACCCTTACGCAGATATAATTGCCAGAATCATAAGGAAAGAAGGAAGGTCGAGGAAGTTTGAACGGCTTAATCCAAGGATAGGAAAAAGAGTAGAGGATCATTCTCGAATAGATCCTCTAACTGGGCGTCCATGGATGAAGATTCAATACAAACCCGTAAGATGTCTGAGAAAGGTGCCACTCAAGCCTATGCCACAGAACGTAATGAAAAATCTGAACTGGTGGTATGTTGAGAGTGAAACAGGAAGAGCGGTGATGGAAGATTTTGAAGAAAAGGTGATTCTTAGAACCTATGATCCTCTTCACCTGGTAAACCTTTCTCGAGATGACCTCCAAGATTTGCATGCTCATAAGATTTCAAGTGATACTCATATGGATGGTGAGGCAAGAAAGTATGAGAATGTAGTTAAAGTGTGTGTTGAAAAGGGTTTGTATGCTGGAAGCAGTTTGAATAAATAATAAACAAAGTACTGAATCAAATGTGTGAATTATTAGAAGCTATCATCAAGGGGGAGTCTGTTGGTACACCCTGTGTGACGATAGCAGTCTAAGTGATCCAACATTGTGTTTTAGCAAGTGTTGGATGTATATGTTTATATATGTTTGATATTTATTATTGTTTGTATGTTTGAACTTAATGTAACGTTTTACAAGAAGTTCAAACATGAAGATCAAAGATAAAATCAATCATAAGGTAAAAACATAAATTTCAATACTTAGTCAATTATGTGAAAAGGTAAATTCGATATCTCTAAGGACTAGGATTCGAATCTGGTCAGATTCGAATGAGTCACTTAGACAGATTCGAATGTGACCACTTAGGCAGATTCGAGAATGTCAGATGGGAAAAACTCGAATGGGCCTTGGGCCGGATTCGAGTTTTGCCCATGACAGACTCGAATTAGCCTCTATAATTAGGGATAGACTCAAAATATTATCAGACTTTTTGCAGAATTCGAGAGTGATTTAGCATTAAGCGATTTCGAGTTTATCATCAGTGTTAGTGTTGTTTCGGAGAGAATCAGTTCGTAGGTACGTGCTTGTGTAGTTCGTGCAGCTTCTGATAGTCTCCGTGTTTCTGGTGAGTGTTGTTACCGTCTACCCGTTAACGAGGATTCCGCACTCGTTGACGGTTCCGCGTCTAGATAGATCTGTGTTAGGTAGACCTTACAGACCTTCCATCAACATCTGAGCCTACAACAACTGAAGATAGATCTCCAGCAGAGAATGATTCTGTGTTGCCTACAAACGAAAATCAGACAACAAGTTCTAACTCTGAAGACAGTGTTCATGAGGAAGAAAATGTAGAGTCTGAAGTCGTTCCCCCGATAGGTGAAATAGGATCCAACTTAGGAGATAATCTTAGTGTGGATGAGATAGAAACATCCAGGAGTAATAAGGATCATCTAGTTGAGAGTATCATAGGAAATCCTAATGCTGGTGTGAGGACGAGGAGTAGTTTGAATAACAACACAGTGTTTTTGTCGATGATCAATGACTCCGAGGCCTTTCACACTTTCCTCTATTCGTGTTTCATCTAGCAAGTAGAGCCGAAGAACGTGCAAATGGCACTGAAGGATAATTCTTGGGTTGAAGCGATGCAGGAAGAACTGTCACAGTTCAGGAAACTTGAAGTGTGGGAGTTTTAATAGTTACCTCGAGGAGAAGTTGCTATAGGAACCAAGTGGGTTTTTAAGTGCAAGAGACATGATCGGGGTACAGTGACTCGCAACAAAGAAAGACTTGTGGTAAAGGGTTTCAACCAATAGGAATGAATCGATTACAATGAAGTATTTGCGCCAGTAGAAAGGCTTGAGGCAATCCGTTTGTTTCTAGCTTTTGCTTCCTTCAAAGGATTTAAGGTTTATCAATTGGACGTAAAGAGTGCCTTTCTCTATGGCAAAGTGAAGGAACTGGTGTATGTGGAACAACCGCCCGGGTTTACAGATCCAAAGTATCCAGACAGAGTGTATCGGTTAGATAAGGCTTTGTATGGACTACATCAAGTACCAAGGGCGTGGTACGAGACACTATCTAATCATCTTTTAGACAACGGGTTTGAAAGAGGGAGAATAGATAGTACGCTGTTGGTGAAGAGAAATGGTGAACATTTAATCTTGGTATAAGTGTACGTCGATGATATCATTTTTTGGTCATTAGACGAGCAGATGTGCAAAGACTTTGAGAAGGTGATGAAGTCTAAGTTTGAGATGAGTGCTATGGGTGAGTTAAACTTCTTTCTGGGTTTGCAAGTTGAACAGAGGAAAGAGGGTATGTTTATCCATCAGACGAAGTATGTCTACGACATTCTAGAGCGCTTCGGGATGGAGGGGACAAAGCTGACTGCTCACTTCAGCACGCCGATTCAAGTGAATCATAATCTCGGACCGGGTACAGAAAGTGATACTGATGTGGATCCGACTTTATATCGAGCCATGATCGGATCACTTATGTATTTAACTGTTCTAGACCTGACATAATGTTTGATGTGTGCATTTGTGCTAGGATTCAAGCTAATCCAAAAGAGATACACATGAAAGTTGTGAAGCGGATTCTGAGATACCTCAAGTCGAAACCAAAGCTGGGTATTTGGTATCACGCAGATGGTGATCAGGAATTGGAGGCTTTCACGGATTCAGATTACGGGGGATGCGGCTTGAATCGCAAGTCAACAACTGGAGGTTGTCAGTTCCTTGGTGGGAGGCTCGTTTCCTGGCAATGCAAGAAATAGACTTCAGTAGCCGTGTCAACGTACGAGGCCGAATATGTTGCTGCTGGTAGTTGCTGTTCACAGGTTTTGTGGATACAACAACAATTGCAGGATTACAGTTTGACTTATACTCATACTCCTATTAGGATAGATAACCAGTCAACTATTGCTATAACCAATAATCCAGTTAAACACAGTAAAACGAAGCACATAGACATAAGACACCATTTTATACATGACTGTGCTGAAAATAATTTAATTAAACTGGTAAAAGTGGCAACGGAAGATAATAATGCTGATTTATTTACCAAAGCTTTTGATAAGTCACGTTTTGAGTTGTTAGTTCAACTAAATGGAATGCGTAATCCAGAGTAATTTGACCTTAGTAGAATTTATTTCCTTATATAGCAGTAGAATTTATTTCTATTTATAGTAAGTTTAGTAGCTTAGTAGAATTTCTTTCCTTTTATAGTAAGTTAGTAGGTTAGTTTATTTTCTTACTCTTATTTATGAAAAATAAAAGAAAAAAAGAGAAAACCATAAAAAGCTTAAAAAAAGAGAATATTAGAAAATGAGTTAAGTCTTACATACATAGGTTCAAAGTGACAAAAATTAGCACAGTCGATACAATCTCTAAGTGTTAAGCTTTCACACATAATGCACCTAAAACTCTAAGTGATATACATTTTCTAGTTTGATATGTTGGTAGGCATATAAAATATTCAAGAAAAAGTCAGACGTGTCACTAACTCAGATGTATGACCAAATGGTCTTAATTTTTATGTTAGAGACATACAGACATTGATTCTAAATGAGGTATGCAAATTTTCTGGGGATGTATAGCCACATCAGATACATCTTAAAGAAAAGAAAAGAATGAAAAATCATGATAGTGAATTGAGAGTCAAAACAAGTAACTTTGTTGTACGTAAGTACAGACATGTTGCCTCTTGTTTGACTAGAGTTAGCAAGATAAGTCGCTTTGTTGACGTCGGTACAGACCTATCACCGCTGTCTTGCTAGCTTTAAAATAAACTTTAAGACAAACTAAGACACTCTGTTGTATGTAAATACAGAACTGTGTCTGACGTTTGCCTTTTAAAGAAAATTTGCAATACCGAAGAGTTATAATCATTGTGTGTATGCCTTGATCATAAAAGTATGTCTAAGTATGGGACACGTAAGATAGTTTCTTGATAAATAAAAAGGCCAAGGGATATTCCAAAGTGTAACATGTTTAAAGGGAAAATAATACCAACAATCGCCTAGAAATGTGTGTCACGACAAACAATCAAGGAATCAAAAATTCCTAAGTGTGAGAGTGTAATATTGAAAAGTGCGTACCTGACACCGCTATCTGATTGAACCTATCTTTGATGTTCTCCCCAAAAATATTCTGTTAGTATAGGATGTAAATTTTAAAAGTATTTTTGAGTAGTTTAAGTTTAAATTTTACCCAAAATTTTACTTTATTTTATTTTATTTTTCTTTTTTAGGAAAAAGGTCAAAGTTACTAAGGATGCATTTTTAGTTGAATAAACATACATTGCATGAAAATCTATCGCTTTGTGTGAATAATTTTGCAAAGTTTGTGTCATTGCACGTAAAAGTTGAAAAAGTTGGAAAAGTTTGAAAAAGTTGAATTTTATCCAAAGATTTTCAAAATTTTCAATTATGTTCGAATTTAAGACAAAGTCGAATTGACATTCGAAACTGTCAGTAAATTCGAATTTAATGCAAGTTCGAAGATGGTTAGTATATAAAGGTCAACAGTGACTTATTAAGGTCACCTACTTTCGATTTTGTGGATTCGAACTTGCACACCTGCGATTTCGAACTTGTTCTCGACGTTGCCGATTTCGAAGATTCCACTATTTCTCGAAGTTTTGCTGTTGTGTGTTCGAATTTACTAGCAAATCTAGGTATAATCATAAGTATTATACAAGATTTAAGTATCCTAGGACTCATTTATAGCAAAAATCGACTAATTTTTGAAGTTTTTGGGTTTTAAACTTTGTGATTCAAAATCACAAGTTTTAACCGGTAAAACTTCAAATAAATTGCATATATCTTCGATTAGAACCTAATACGACTAGATGATACTAATTTCTAAGTCAAATGGGGTTAAATTATCATGGATTTGAGTTCGAAAGTGACCGAATTCGAACATGTTCATCATGTTCGAATTTGTCAGGAAATTCGAAGTTGTCAACAAACTCGAATTCAGTCAAATTCGAACATATCCTTCGAATTTAGTTTTAAAGTCGAAATGTTTTGCATAATTTTGAATTCAAACTTGTAGAAATTCAAATGTGTTGGATTTTGAACTTACGTAAGTTCAAAATAAAACAAATTTGAAATTAAACAAGTTTCATTTTTATTTTTCACTTCTAATATATGTTATTGTTTAATGTGCAGATATGGGTGAAAGAGCCTTTTTCCATAAGCATAATATGGTCATATCGCCAAACAGAGAGCTTCCCGAAGCTCAGGCCTTCAGGCAGATGGGGGAGTTTTTAGCACACTCCAGAGTTTCATATGCTCTGTCGCATGACATTGTACTTACAGTTCATTTTAGATATTGTAATGAGTTTATTGCTATCATGACCTTGATTATGTATGCTTTCATTATTGCTCGTATCTTTTACATATTGATACAGCTTATGATGATTAGCCTTGTCGGTCTATTGTTCTAGACCTAGCTATGTCACTAGTTATATTGAACTTGGTATTGATTACTCCGATGCTCCCCCATGATGACCGCTGGTAGCTAGCCCAACATAAGTGGATAGCTTCCACTAAAAGCGTGAGCGTGGCCTGGACATCATCCTATTCTATGACTACTATGTCTCAATCATGAGTGGCTGTAGCGGCAGTCAAGACATATCACGCTAGACCCATGATCCGCTTGAAATGCATGTAATCTGAAAATCTATATTTTCACTAAGCATTGCTTCTAGTTGTTGTTTAAACTTTTTACAGGAAAAGATAAGGGGAAAGCAGCTGCTGGACCTAGTTCTTAGGTCTTTCAAGAATCAAGATTGAAGTTTTCTATAGACCACTACTCAACAAACCTTCGGTACTGATTGGCTAATGATAATTGTGGTGGTCTGGGTAGATTTGATTTGATTGTATGATGACATGAATTAGATTAGTCTTGTACCCTTTATAAGTTTAATTTGAAAACTGTAACTTGTACTTATTATTGTATTAAACTTATCCTAATATTTTGTACCTGTAATTCGAAATTCCGCAATATAATTACTCTATCTTAGTTATGATTGATATCGTGTTGCAAGATGTGGGACCTAGACTCTTAGGACTGCCCCGTAAGGACAGGCCTTCACACATGGCTCGTTGGATTTTTGTGAATTTGAGGAATTTGGTGCAGTAGGAAATTCGCCAAGCTGCTTATGAGCCTCATATTCAGACATGTTTGTGGTGAGCAACTCTACAACTCTCAGCCCCTATTACTTACTGCTGCATTCCCTGTCATTGGGAATAGAGTTTTCTACACTCCAGTTCTTCCCAATGAACCTCCTCTCTCTACACCAATGAGGAGGTTACTTGGTTTGGTGGAAGGACCCTCTACTGTGAGGATGGATCCAATGGCTGCTCCTAAGAGAAAATCCAAATCCAGGCCCAAGGTGATCAAAAGGGGTCTGGAATCGACTAAAGCTGAGCCTGTCCTCAAGAAGACTAAACTAGTTAAGTGCAAGTCTGCCCCATCAGCCTCAATGGCTGAGGGGAGTAGACTTCTCACCCTGGATCATCTAATGAACCTGAAGCCTTTGTGGCTGGTGCCTCTGTGGCACCTGAGACCATGGAACAGGTTAACCCCCCTGTTTCTGACCCAGTCTCAACACAAGTCCATACACAACTCCTTGCTACTTCTCCTCAATCCCCCACAATGTCTCAATATTCAAGGAGAAAATCTTTAGCTAGGAAGAGTCCATAATCCCAAACCAGCCCCTCTGACCCCTCTCAACAGGATCAGTTGCAAAAGAAGCAACCCATGTTGCCTCTCCTATTTTGGGAGAGGGTTCAGCACATTTGGAGTAGGCTTCACTCCAACATGAGTCAACCCAGAGTTAGCCTAGACCCTCTAGTTCCACCCAACAGGAACCATTTGTACAAATGGAGACTACCACATCCACTATCCCAGCCTCCCAACAGGCTGAGGATATTGAAAGACAGGAGTTCGCTCCACTCCACACTGAGTCCACACAGTCTCCACTTCATACTTCTCCTACACCATCTAAGTCTGCACGAGGTGCCAAAGCTGCTGGAACAGACCATCCAGCAGATCAGCGTCCAACTTCTGCTCCTAGTGATGCACCTGTTGTACACCCAACAGCTGTTGAAGGACCATCTTCCCAAGCTGATGAACCAAAGGGAATGGACCATCCCTCTGGTGTGGCTGCTCCCCAATTGCAAATTCCATCAGTAGGTTTCACCACTGCTGATGTTGAAATGCACATCCCCTCTCCCTATGAAGAGGTACCTGTAAACCAAGGTACTACACCTCACCTCAATGTTGCAGATATAGCCACTGCTGAAGGATCCCTTGACTCTTCCAAGCTGGGTCATCACACATATGCCCAGGCTATGGAATTTTTTCTCTAAAGTCTCCCTGCCTTCCCCCATAAATCCTCAAACACCTGCCTCATCCTCATCCCATTCTCATTCTTCACCATCAACCCAATCCAAACAATCCACACATACTCCTCCATCCCCCAAAGATCTTCCTTTGAAGGATCAGCTCTCTTTGCTGACCAACAAAGTTGGTTCATTGGAAAACTCCATGACTTCCGTACGTTCGATAAGCTCAGACTCTATGTCTCCACAACTTAAAGGATTTTTTTGATTCGTTCAAGACTTCATTTCCAACCCCTCCTCCTCAAGCTGATCAATCCTCACAGCTGCTTGCACTCACTGCATAGATGCAAACACTCTCCACTACCCTCTCCTCCATTCTTTCTACTCAACAGGACTCTGTGTCCTCTCTGGCAGCTGTCTCCCAACAGTTGTCAACTCTCCTAAATCTTGCACAGCTTCAAAGTTTGATGTGCACAACTTCTGAGAGGGAAGTCATCTCTCAGCTGTCCTCTCTTGCTACTTCCCAATTTGCCTCTCTTCAAACCTGTCTTGCCCAACTTGCAGAGGTGAATGACAACTTGGCTTTCTTAGTGCATATCCTGGTTGGCCCCAAACCTGCTGCAAAAACTGCTGCTCAGCCTGCTGAATTCGTTTCTCCAGGCAGACCCAGTGTTGAATGCTATCTGCCATCTCCTTCAAAGGGGGAGAAGATATCTGCCTCAAAGACCAAGTCTTTGGGGGAAAAATATTCATCTCCCACTAAGGCAAAATCAGCATCTATAGGTCAAGCAGCAGGTGCTTCAAAAATAGGTCCTAATGTGGATGTCTCCCAAACAACTGAAGCTCCTCCGCCTACTCAGGCTGGATCTCTAAACCCTGCTCCATCTAAAAGGGAGAAATCCATTTCTGGGGACAGGCCAAACAGAAGGAGACATCTAATACTGGAGCAAACAGAAGAAGAAGAGGAAGAGGAACCTGAAGTTGTTCTAACCACAACAGCTAAAGGGAAGAAGAAAGCCTCAGTGGACCCTGACTACCTCAAAGCTGCTCAACTGAAGTTTGACTAGGCCAGAGCCTAAGAAATGGGTGTTCCTATGGAGACCTATTATGAATACAAAGAAGAGCAGCTTCGAGCCTTTAAAAAGTTAAAGAAAGATGAAGCCGCTGCTAAAGGTGAAAAAGCCTTGGCATACAAGGAGGCAAGAAAAGTTAAAATGCCTTCCTTGGACGTCCAAAGGAAACTACTAGAGGCTGCCAAAGAGTCAGTGGTTGAGAAGGAAGGAGAGAAAGAACAGGGTGCTCAGGTCTCTGTGACCAACTCTAAGCCAGCGTCCTCCTCTGCAAGAGCCCAGATTCACTTTGACAACTTAGAAAGAAAGAAGTTCTTTGATGTTGCAAACAGAAGGCTTGGCAAAGAGACAGTTATCAAAGTTGTTCCCATTTCAAAGAAAGGCAAATAGGGGAAACTTCAGGTAACCAGAATGGGTGCTGAAGGTCCTGATCTAGAAGCAAATGAACACACTGATGTTGCTCAAATGGGATTCAGAGAAAGGGTGGAATTGGCAGTTGCCCTGAGCCAGTCTAAGTCTGAAACTGCTAAAACTATCAGTGCATATGTCAAAACGTTAATGGAGAGAGTTAAGAATCTTGGCCTGATTCCAGAAGAACAAATTAAGGGTACCTCAGTGGTTGAACCTATGATAATGGCGAGGTGGAGGAGAAAGGGTACTGAGCTGGAAGAACTCCTAATAATGATTGATCAAGGTGATGTAGCTGTTGAGATCAAGGGAGTAGATCATAGGCTGCCCAGGGGAGTGGAACATGAGGAAGACAAGCTGATAGAGGGACCTGAGCTTGGGGTATTTTTTGTAGATCCCTTATCAAAGAAAAAGTGTTTCCAGAGAGCATCAGATTTGCACAAGGTTCGTCTTAAGCAGCTTATTGCTTTTAGACTTGCAAACTCCTTTAAAAAATCTGTAAGATGGAGAGCAGCTATATAGGAACAACTTAAAGGGTTCCATGAGAGAGGAGAGCTTCAACATCCCAACTTCATGTTCCTAAGAAATGAAATGGAGGAAATTGAAGAAACCAGGGAGCATTTCGGGCAAATGTTCGAAGAAGAAGAACCGCCACAGCTTGGAGATCCATCTGCTGCTGAGTAGATGAAGAATGGAAGCTGTCCATCAGTTGGACAGGCTTGCCGTTACTTGCTCCCACCATCAACAGTCCAACATGTTGAGTTTCTTTATGTACATAAGTTGTACTCTATTACAATAGTTGTAATTTTTCTTTTACATCAGTTGTAATCTACCTTAGTACATTAGTTGTACTCTTGTAAGAACATATGTTGGTTATAATCAAAATCAGTATATATAAACTGATCCTTTACTTTACTTCAATGTTGTAATTTGAGCAAAGTGTACTGTAAAAATATATAGTGATCCAAATCCCATTCGGGGTCTTAAGAGCAAGCAAGCCAGGAGGGACAAGATGGCACTGATCGTACTGGGATTTTTATTGATAAAATCAGCTTAGACTGATTATTACAAATAGGGGGAGATTGTTAGGCACCAAAAGGCCTCAGTCAAACTTGTTCTACATCTTAGGGGGAGATTTTTAATCAAACCTGTCTGATGCACTTGAAGGTATAATCTAAGGCCTGTTAATGCCTTATTAAAGCCTGACAAGTGATTTGCAATATTAGTCAAAGTTGTTTACCCTGTTGCATTTATTGCAACTAAGGCAGATTGTCCAAACTGTTCTGTTCTGTTGAACAGACTGGACATAAACTGTCTACGCTGCTCTATCATGTTGAGCAGCTTGGACATATACTAAGTGTTCTGTTCTTTGTGAACAGAACATGTTCTTTGTGAACAGGCTAACCACTTTATGGAATATGTTTCCCTGTCCTCATGTATTGTTTTGGACTACAAGATCAGTTACAAAGTCAAGAAAAAGTGAAAAAGCAGTAGCTGCAAAAGCTGCCTACGCTGTTCTGTTACATGAAGACAAATGGATATCTGAAATGGGTGACAGACCATTTCTTATATCAAAATGGCCTTAACAGAAGATGAAAGGTTCAAAGTTGACATTCCTCTTTTAATTAAAGGCTTCTGCAACAGAGACAAAAAGAAAAATACAAAGATTCTGTCATGTAGAGATAAGTCTGCTTTATCAGAATATGCAGAAAAATTGTTTTGTCTTTTTCGAAAGACATCCCACTATCTCTGTGTCCAATGAGTAAGCTTCATTGAGATTCTCAGTGAGAGTATAAAAGGAAGTATCTAAGGAATGTGAGACAACTAAGAGTGAGAAATTCATATCGTCCATAGAAGTGTGTTTTTCATGCATGCAAGTCTGTTTGAATAAAACAGTAACGTGTGTCCAATCTGTTCATATTCAAGTTGACCATCTTTGTCTTGTAAATAGTGAGTTCATCTTAGTGAGTGTATTCATTGTATCTAGTTTGAGTGTGTCTTATATTAGTTAAACATCTGGTGTATCTATTATATCAGCTTGAACCATTCCGCAGTTCAAGCTTGTTTATAATTAACACTTGTTGTTAATATACACAAACATTGAGAAAAGTGTGTTGAGCTTTAATTTGCCGTATTCACACCCCCCCCCCCTCTACAGCTTAGAACAACTCAATAGGGAAACCTTTTGGGACCTACACTTATGATGGTAAATTCAGAACCCATCTTAGATGATGGTCATGCTTCTCATCACTCCTCGAGTAGATCAGAATATCATTAATAAAATAATCATACATGTATGTCATAAAATCCTGCAAACTGACCTAACTCAGGAATAACACTCGATAAGTCTCGGTTCCCTTCCTGAAACCCGACTCTATCAAGACGAGACCCTGGAAACACAATTTAATAACCCAATTCACTGATACAACTCAGTAAGCCCAATACGCAATACATTAATCTCCCACACAACCCTAATCCCTGAATACCCCAAACACAAACCCTAAGCTTTGTACTCGAATCTTGGTCACGCTCAAGGGGTTGTGGTCAAACTCATTTGACCTCGGTCAAGATCCCATCACATCCGAGCTCATCTAACTTTAGCCCGTGTTCGACCTCCACCGCCTACAACTCCATCGTGGCCCCGATCATAGGATCGTGGTCGTGCTCTCTGGCAACCAGCAACAATGGCTGCTCTGATTCTGTCCAGCCATGGATAAACACCCCAAATCGATTCCCATCTCATTTTTCTCATCCAGCAGAAACCAAACATGCTCGATAACCTGCATCAACAATGTTTTAGCACTGTGGTAACAATTAACACGATAAAACGTACAAAATTTATCCCAAACTTACTTGAAAATTGATGGAACAAGTATTGGAAGATGGTGGGGGCTAATAACTTAATCACCAATCTGAAGCCTTCAGTTGTTGTTGGCCTTTGCTGTAACAATTTAGACACACACACACAACACCTAACTTTTTGATTTTGGAATGATAATATGAAGGAAAGTTGGCACAAAGGTGAAGTCTTTATATGTTTTGGTTTAAACTCGACTCGAAACCCAATATTTGATCCAGTTATCATAAATCACAAGTTTATATCACCAAGATCCAAACTAGTTAACAAATATCAAGATTATAATCTTTTTTAAAACTAAATCTCATAACTCGGCTAAGTCACAATCTATTCACAAGTCGAATCCAAGGTTAACTCGATAATCGGTCCAACTCGATTTAATTATTAAAATTAATCCAGTAAAAAATTTCACATACCTTACCCAAAATTGAGATGTTACAAATAAAGATGGAGGATAATAGGGTATGAGATCAACATCTCTTCTTCTTCCTGCATCTCTTCAATTAACTCATATTACCACCAGGTCACCTTTTCTATCTTCTTCTACTTAATTAAACATCTACAAGTTTGGTTTTATTTTTATCTATTTATTTTGAGAAATTGTTTGACTGTTTGAAGGTGCTTAGTTATAAAAGAAGAAGGGTTATGATGATGGAAGCAATCGATCACGATCCTAATTGCGTATTGGCAAATGTTTTGGCTGCCCATTTTTGCACCTCTTCTGACACTTTTCGACCCCCTTTCCTAATTGATGTTGTTAAGTCCAATCTTGTAAATATAAGCTAGTTAATCTCTCTAACATTTCTGGGTTTAAATGTCTACTTGTGGCTGTGGATGTTTGTTATCAGCATAACCTTGTGTTTGCTAATTAAATATCAACATATAACATGTTGGAAAAAACTGTAAATTTTTCAAAGGAAAAGTGTATTTTCCATGTTTTTGGACCAAATATAATTATATATAATTGTGGGTATGTATTCTCCTTGAAGAGAGGATTACATTGATATAAAGAACGTCCAAAACGGAGCTAAGATGAATGAGATATCGATGCTCAAAGATTGGTGTTTGATGTGGGAAAATACAAGTTAAAAGTATGAAAACTTGTCCCACATAGGAAGATGGACCAAACCATGAGTGGTTTATAAGAAGGAGCCTTGACAAGAATGGCAAGTTACTCCAAGACAAATCTTGGGTCCAAACAATAGCAAATCATTAAACTTGTGTGCACTCGCATTTCCCCCGTACTTTGTATAAGGTACTTTTTTTTGAGTGAGCCGCGTTCGTGTCTTGGATGAATCTAGACAATTCTAGAGCCGTTGCAAAAATGGTTTAATGATAGAATTATTATATTTAATTATTAATAAAAAATGTTTTTTTTATTATACAATTAAATATAATTAATTTGTTGTTACAACTCATTGTTTAATAATACAATTAATATATTTAATTTTTAATAAAAAAATGGTTTTTTTATTATTACAATTAAATATAATTAATTTGTTGTTACAACTCATCTCCTATAAAAGGGATGAAGATACAAACACCAAAACACACTTGAAAGACTTAGAAAACACTTTGTATTCTTGAAACTTTTTGCACATTAACGGTAAGACGTTGCTGCTTCCAAGAACGAAGAACACCTTCAATTCATGTGTTTTTCAGGCAAGTTGGTTACCTCCGGCGGTACACGCTGCTTTGGCTGTTGTACCCTGGGAAACAGACTTCGAATACGTTTTAAGGGAATCGTGTCAAACACGAGACTCCGCATTTATTTTTACGTATTGTAATTTACTTTTCCGTATTATTATTTCTTTTACTTGTAATTTTAATTAATGTATTCCGATTATTTCCGTGTATTGTAATTTCATTTCTGAATTGTAATTCGTAATACATTTCTTATATTTTATAATTGGTATCGGGTACACTATTCCTACAATCTTAAAACAGATTTTGCAACCACGATACCGGTTATAAAATTAGGAATTTTAGAGAAATTGTTTCTTCGATTCAAACAAGTTTTGTCTTGAAGTAAACTTTCTATTACATTATTGTTTCGATTCAAACGAGTTTTGTCTCGAAGTAATTGTGTTTCCATTTCATTTAATTATTTCTGTTTCGTTTCAAACGAGTTTTGGTTTCGAGACGGATTTAATTTTTGCAACAAACTTGATTAAGTGTTTAATTTGAACGGAAGATTCGATTATTCACTTTTAGTTTATTAAGTATTGAACGGATGATTCAATTTTAACTTTTAATATAAAATTTGTTATTATTCTCGTTCTGGTTATAAGTGTTTGAATGAATGGTTGATTCATTATTCACTTTGGTGTTAAATTGAACGGAAGATTCAATTTTCAATTTTAGTGATAAAATTGGTTATTAGAAAAAATTTAATTTTGTTATAAATTGATTAAATTGAACGGTTGATTCATTTATCACTTTGATGTTATCACTTTGGTGTTAAATTGAACGGCAAATTCAATTTTCAATTTTAGTGATAAAGTTGGTTATAATAAAAGATTTAATTTTGTTATAAAGTAATTAAATTGAACGGTTGATTCAAGTTTTGTGAATTGAAGTGTTTGACATTGTTTATAATAAATGTGTAATTTTATTATAAAGTGGAAAATTTTCTTTATTTAAAATTATAAAGAATTTATTTTATTTAGACGTTAAAGAAAAATGGAAATGTTAGATAGAATTGTGTCACGGCCGATGACTTCAATTATAACATCTATTGCTAAACCATCGATTAAGAAGATGGTTAATTTGATTGGAGTTCAAAATGAGAATAATTTTGCCAATCATATTGAGAAATTAGAATTGCTTTCTGATTTAGATCTTGAACCATGCGTGGTTCTTGAAGGCAACGGTGAAGTTGCAAGTGTGATGAATGTGAATATCACCGCAATGGTTTCTGATGTAGAATTGGTAAAATCTGAACCGAATGAATGGTGGATTGACACTGGTTCTACCCGACATGTGTGTTCGGAGAAAAGTTTGTTTACCACTTTGAAAGTAGTTAATGGTAAAAAGATCTTCATGGGAAACTTTGATACGGTTGATGTCAAAGGTGAAGGCGATGTGATCTTGAAGATGACATCCGGGAAAGATCTTAAGTTGGCAAATGTTTTGTATGTTCCGGAAATTCGAAAGAATGTGGTTTCCAGATGGCTGTTAAACAAGTTTGTATTTAAAATGGTTTTTTTAATCTAATAAATTTGTTTTTGATCAAGAATGATCATTTTGTTGGAGAACGTTTTGCTTTGAATGGAATGTTCAAACTAAATTTGATGATTTTGAAAAGAAATTTTAATAAAACGACTACAAATTCGGTTTATTTGACAGAGTCTTCTAATGTATGGCATGGTCGTCTTGGACATGTCAATTTTAATTCTTTACGTTGTTTAATTAAGTTAAATTGCATTCCATCTTTTCATATTGATTCAAATTGTAAATGCCAAACTTGTGTTGAAGCCAAACTTACAAGATCGTCTTTCCAATCGGTTGAAAGAATAACCGAACCACTTGATATGATTCACACGGATGTGTGTGACTTAAAATCCATTTCTACGAGAGGTGGTAATAAGTACTTCATCACGTTTATTAATGACTGTGTTAGATTGTATTTTAATTGATGGAAAACAAAGTCTAGTGGTTGTTTTGTATTTCTTCTATAGTTGTGAAATATGTGTATAAATAGTAGGTTTGACTTTCAATATAATATAGATCTCTGACATTTCCTTTTTGTACGGAAGAAAGCGGTTACTGACATCTTTGGATTATTCTCTCATCTTTTGTAATCGACATTCTCTGCAATTGAATCTTTCGGTTAGTTTTGATTACTGAATTGTTATTGTTCTTGAATTGTTATTTGATTGATATGAAACTGAAAATCACAGTTGGTATCAGAGATTTTAGGGGTGAATAATTTGATTCTGAGATTGAATTTTTTTTCGATATTGCTCACTGTTCTTCAACAATTTTTTTCGAAAAACCCTAAAATCACTAAGGGTTTTTAATCAGTTCATCATAGACAGTGAAAATTGGATCGAAGGTAAAGGATCAATAGTCGAATCAATTGATTATAAACTTGAATTGATTCACAAAACACAGAAAAAGATCTAGGCATTTTTGTCAAATTTTGAAAAATACAAAGTCGACTACTGTTCTATTGAAAAAGTCCATTCTAGATCTAATTTTGGACAAAGGTGTTTCACAAAAAGTGTTTGTATTCAAAATCCTCACCTTCGATTGCAATTTGAGTGAAAATGGACAAATTTTTAGATTTAATTTGAATTTCAGACTTGAAAAATCTGAAAATATTAAGAAACTCGAAATACACATATCATATGTGTCATTCGAGTTGAAGACTTGTGAAAATCGAGTTGACAACCTGTGTCAATCGAGTTGGATATAAAATTGATTCGAGTTTAAGTGAGAGATTATTCGAGTTTATGAGAAGTTTGAATTTTATTCGAGTTTCAAAGAAGACAAATTCGAGTTTTTCAAAAGACTAATTCGAGTTTCACATAAGAGTTGATCGAGTTTTACTATAAAACTCAAGTATCTAAACATCACTCGAGTTTAATTCCAAACTCATTCGAGTTTAATTACAAACTCATTCGAGTTTCATTCCAAACTCATTCGAGTTTCACACCAAACACATTCGAGTTTCACATCAAACTCATTCGAGTTTGATTCCAAACCCCCAATTCTATACAGGGGTGAATATGTTCAATGGAGGGAGAGGTTTCTTGAATTCATTAGCTTTCATGATCTATCAGAAGAGATGCTGAAATCCTTAACAGAAGGACCAGCCATTTTCATGGAAACAATCCCTGTAGTACCAACCGGTAATCCCCCAATTCCACCAAGGACAGTCGAGGTCACCAACCTGACTGATGCCCAAAAGAAGAGAAAATTAGGGGATAAAACTGCCAGGAAGTTACTTCTGATATCCATCCCCAATGATATTTACACATGCCTCACAAACACAAAAACTGCGAAGTCAATTTGGGATGAAGTGTGTAAACTGATGAGGGGATCTGACAGAGCTGCCACAAACAGGGCTAGAAACAGCCTAATGACGTTTGAAAATTTTAGAGCCCGTGAAGGAGAACTACTAGAAAACACTTACCTAAGATTTGTGAGTTTGGTAAGTGAAATGAAACGAAATGGAGTAACAAAGTCCAATCTGGACATAAATGTCAAATTGCTAAATGTTCTGAATCCTGAATGGGAGAAATATGCTATGATTATCCAGCAAACAAAGGATATTGAAGAAATGGATTTTCATATGATATTTGAGAACCTCAACAACTACCAAGAGGTTGTGTTGAGAAAAATTTCAGAAAAGAAGAAAGCCGAGAAAGAAACTGCTGATCCATTGGCTCTACTAGCAGAGAAAAAGTACAAGTACAAAATGAAAAAGGAGAAAAGAGCAGTAGTCAACAGTACATCTTCCGAATCAGAATCCTCCGATTCATCTGCTGATTCAGAGACCGAAGAAATGAAAAAGCAGATGGCACTGCTAACAAAAGCATTTCAAAAGAAGCTCTACAGAAAGCCAACCAACAATAAGATGCGCTACAGAACAGGCTCGAGGAAAATTGAGAAGAAGGACAAGTATGAGAAATCTGGAGAAAGTAGTGGAAGAAAGACTGACAAATATGAAAAGTCAGACAAGTCAGCAAAGAAAGATTCAGAACAGAAATGTTACAACTATGGAAAACCAGGTCATTATGCCCGAGAATGTAGACTCCCAGTAGTCAAAAACTCAGACTACTATACGAGAAAGGCTCTCTTAGCCAAAGAAAAAGAGTCTGGAAAAGCTCTTATGGCGGAGGATGACCACTGGTTGCAGTTATCTGAAGATGAAGATATTCTGGATGAAGATGCTCATATTTGCCTCAAATCAGAGATTTTCAATGAGTCAGAATTGAGTGAGTCAGCCTTGATAGCTGAGGATGAAGTATGGGTTGGTTTAACTGATGAAGAGGATGCAGAAAGACAAGAATCTGAGGAGAAAGAGACAGAAGAAGTTGCATTGATGGCAACTGGCAAAACTCAGGCTGAAAATGATGAAGATTCAGAGTCTGAAAGATCAGATGGTTCAGATAAGCCGGAGGTACATTCTAATTCTGACTCTGATATTGATGAATCATGTGTACTAGAAGAAAAACTAACTCATATGGCCTTTATGCTTAAAAAGTTTGAAAAATCTTTAAAGACGGAAAAGAAAAATGCTCATTCTTTGAAAAACAAACTTCCTAATGAACATAACTTAGTTTTAGACTTTTCCAAAGATAAAGCATTAGCTTTACGAGCAGTTTCAGATTTACAAGATAAGGAAAGAGAACTACAAAGCAATATACTTAATCTTAATCACAATATATCTGATTTACAAGAAAGACTGCGAATAGCAGAATTAGAAGCTTCAAATTTTTCTGTAAAATATCATGCTATTTTTGAAGAACGAACTAAACTTTATGAGAAAATAAAGAAGATGGAAGATGAATTTATCAAAAGAGGGCAAACAGATCAAACAATTTGTTTAAATCAACCAAAAGACACAGAATTTTATAATTCTAAATCTGGAATTGGTTGGGAAAATCCAAAGTATCTGACAAAAGCAATATCTAGTTCACCTACATTATATGATGTCAGATACATGAACTTAGGATTAAAAATGGCATTTATGAAAGCCTCTGATGAGGTAGAATCTAGTGAAGAAATAAAAAGATTACGATCAGACAAAATGCAAAATTCTGGTGATTATTCCAGAATAAATGAAACAAGTAATATTCATGATATTAAAGAAGAGTACATTCAAACATATTCTGAAAAGAATTTGTCTGAATTACCTACTCAATCTCAAAAGTTATATCTGCCATATTCAATTCTAGAAAAGATAAACTCTGATCTAGAATTGAAAATTAAAAATTTTGAGACAGAGAATGGAACTCTCAAGGCTGAACTAAGAACTATGGAACAAAAGTTACAAATTCAGCCTAAAAACATAAAGTTATCTGATCCAGAATCCTCAAGTTTTCTAGATTCTATAAATTCAGAAAAGGAATTTGATCTGTACATGCACTCTGACTTTAATTCATTAGAGCAAATGTTTGATAAAATTGATGAATTTATCAAACCGTTGCATAACAAACAATCAAATGATAATAAAGAACCTGTTAAAATTCTGCAAAGAATTTCTACAGATTCTTTAAAATCATCTGAAAATTCACCATTATGACAACAAAAGAAGGAGAAAACAAAAGTTATTTTTAATACTCCTAACTTTGAAAAAGGTGAATCATCTTCATCATCGGACTCAATTGCACTTAAAGTCCAATCTTCAAAAGGTATGAGAAATTTACAGAAGAAACAAGTATCTAAATCTACTAATTCTCATACTTCTTTTATGTCAGATATCATTGTGAACGGTTCGAGAAAACAAGTTTGGAGAAAGAAGAAAAGAGAACTAGAAAAACAAGAGTGGCGCGTGAAGAACAAAATTGTTACAGATACAAATAGCAACATTGAACATTCTGTCTGTAATAATAAACTTGTTAATAATTCTTGTATAAAGTTTTCAAGAACGGACTTAATTGCTTTGAATTCTTGTGCTTGTAAGCCTTCTATTGTTAAATCCAATAAGCTCGTCTGGCAACCGAAGAAAAAGGACCCATTTTATGAACAGAAAAAGGTTCCACAGAAAAGAATTTCAAAAACAATTCCACCACAAATTGTACAAAAGTGGATACCTAAAAGAACAATTCAAAAGTGGGTACTTAAAACAACATTAAATGATAAGCTAAAAGCCATATCTGTTAGGAAAACAAATAATACTTTGCATGAATTACCTAAAACAAAAGTACCCAACTACAAGTGGGTACCTCATGTGCTACTTCGTCTTATAGGTAAACCATGTCTGGTATCTTGACTCCGGATGTTCCAAGCATATGACCGGACAAAGAGACACACTCACGAACTTTGTAGAAAAGTTCCGTGGGACGGTCAGATTTGAAAATGATCAGTTTTGTCCAATCAAAGGATACGGAAGTCTCAAATACGACAAAATTACCATCCAAAAGGTTTTCTATGTTGATGGTCTTGGACACAATTTGTTTAGTATTGGACAGTTGTGTGATAAAGGATTAGAAATCAATTTTAAAGCCAATCGGTGCAGCATCAGATACGGAGAAGGAAAGGAAATATTGGCAGGAAACAGGAAAACCAATATGTACTCCATTGATTTAGCCTCGATTAACCTGAAGAAAGATGTCTGCTTAATGTCAAAAGCTACATCTAAAACAGCATGGCTGTGGCATCGTCGCCTTTCACATCTGAACTTCAATGAGTTAACCAACCTAGCAAAAGGAGGGTTAGTTAAAGGGCTGCCAACTCTCAAATTCCAAAAGGAGTAGTTGTGTGCCGCATGTGAAAAAGGAAAAATCACAAGAGCTACACACAAATCCAAAACTGAACACTCATCCACGAGAGCACTGGAATTACTGCATATTGTTTTGTGTGGACCAATAAGAGTACAAAGCATTAATAAGAAACGATATGTATTGGTGATAGTTGATGACTATTCACGATACACATGGGTTTTCTTCCTGAGGTCCAAATCGGATGCAACCGAAACTATCGTAGACTTCATCCGTAAAATACAAGTGAAGTTGCAACTCACAATTCAAACAATCCGCTCAGATAATGGAACAGAATTCAAGAACAAATCGTTTGACTCATTATTGAATTCTATAGGAATTACACATCAGTTTTCAGCTGCTCGAACTCCACAACAAAACGATGTAGTTGAAAGACGAAATCAGACACTAGTGGAATCAGCTAGGACGATGCTGGCATATTCAAATTTACCGTTATTCTTATGGGCAGAAGCAGTTGCAACAGCTTGTTTCACGCAGAATCGTTCAATCATAAATAAGAGATTCGGAAAGACTCCTTATGAATTAATTAATAAACGAATACCTAATATTAAATTTTTCCATGTCTTTGGTTGCAGATGCTTTATTCTAAACGACAAAGATAATCTTGGAAAGTTTAATCAAAAGGCAGATGAAGGAATATTCATCGGATATTCAAAGGAGTCGGTTGCCTTCCGTGTGTACAACAAGAGAACCAAGACAGTCAACGAGAGTGTGAATGTCAAATTTGATGAAGGAGTGGTAATGGCTTCTGAACACACCAGTTCAGGACCCGAACCTCAAACGCAGACTTCATTGGAGTCATCTGAACAAAATGCTGAACACTCAGAATTACATAAGTTGTTTGAGAATTTTTATGATGACTATTTTGAAAAGCCCAAAACTAATGTTCTAAATTTGGTGCCTGACTGGATTACTGAAGATCCAGTCGTAGTCTCTGATCTTTCTCAACAACAAGTTTCAGAAGAAACTGGAGAAGCCTTAACAACAAATGTGCAGTCGACGACTGAGATTGTACAACCCATTGAACCTCCAAATCCTTCTGAAACACCCATAACTTTTTGAACATTCAGAAGCTCCTACCTCAGATGTCCCATCTACTACATCTGAAGTAACTCCCCAACCAACATATCTAGATCGTAATCGCAATCAAGACCAAATAGAATCGTTTCCACATACTTTTAAGTGGTCAAGAAATCACCCAATAGAAAACATTATTGGTGATCCATCCGCGTCAGTCCAAACCAGAAGGGCCATTATAAATGAATGTCTATTTTCAAATTTTCTAAGTAAAATAGAGCCCAAGAATGTAAAAGAAGCACTTCTGGACACTGATTGGATTGTGGCAATGCAAGAAGAACTGAACCAGTTCGAACGGTTAAAGGTCTGGAGACTTGTTGAGCGCCCAAAAGACAATCCATCATAGGCACGAAATGAATCTTTAAAAACAAGAAGGACGAACATGGAGTAATCATTCGGAATAAAGCTCGTCCCATTGCCAAAGGATACAGCCAACAAGAAGGGATTTACTACGATGAAACGTTTGCACCAGTTGCACGAATCGAAGCGATTAGAATGTTTTTAGCTTTTGCCGCTCATAAAAACTTTACAGTTTATCAAATGGATGTTAAAACTGCGTTTTTAAACGGGGAACTAACAGATGATGTATATACATATCAGCCCGAAGGTTTTACTGATCCTTCGAAACCTGATCATGTATATATTTTAGATAAGTCACTGTATGGCCTTAAACAAGCACCGCGTGCTTGGTATGATGCACTTTCAACATATCTGTTGAAATGTGGATTCAACAAAGGTACAGTTGACACAACCCTGTTTATAAAACGTCAGGGGCCGGATATCATAGTTATACAAATATATGTAGATGACATAATATTTGGGTCTAGAAATCTGGAATTTTGTAAGAAATTCTCATTTTTAATGTCCCAAAAATTCGAAATGAGCATGATGGGAGAAATAAATTTTTCTTAGGATTACAAGTAAAACAATTAGCTGATGGTATTTTTATCAATCAGTCAAAATATATACAAGACATGTTAAAGAAATTTAACATGGTCAACAGTACTCCTAAGAAAAATCCCATGGCTCCGGATTCAAAGTCAAAACTCGATGAGGACATTTCGGGGAAACCTGCAGATGTAACTCACTATCGAGGTATAATTGGGTCATTAATGTACTTAACAGCTAGTAGACCGGATTGTTTGCTACATGTGTCTGTGCAAGATATCAGGCAAATCCTAAAGAATCACATTTAACAGCTGCGAAACGAATTTTAAGATATCTCAAAGGAACTCCAAATCTTGGTTTGTGGTATCCTAGAGAATCTTCATTTAATCTAACTGCTTTTTCTGACGCTGATCACGCAGGTGATAAGATGGACAGAAAAAGTACGTCTGGAGCAGTACAGTTCTTAGGTGACAAACCCGTATGCTGGTCATCCAAGAAACAAGATTGTGTCTGATTGTCTACAGCTGAAGCAGAGTATGTTGCTGTATCTTCTTGCTGTTCTCAAGTGTTGTGGATGAAAAGCCAACTACGCGATTACGGGTTTACACCAAAGAAAATACCCATCTACTGTGATTCTCAGAGCGCAATAGCTATTGCATCAAATACGGTGCAACATTCAAAAACAAAACACATTGACATTCAGTATCATTTTATAAAGGATCATGTAGAAAATGGAAATATTGAATTAAATTTTGTGCCTACCGAATATCATCTAGCTGATTTGTTTACCAAAGCGTTAGATGAAAAAATGTTTAATTTTTTGGTATACAAATTAGGTATGTTGAATCGTTAAGATTTAATAATTCAGTAGTTTCAATTTATAATTTAAAATTTACATTTTTGATTCTAATCTGATGTTAAATTCTTGTACTTTAAAAGTTCAATTTTATTGGAATTTAACAAGATCTGGATTGTCATGTGCAGGGGGAGCAGAAAAATAAATTTATCTGATTTTGAGTAAATCTGATAAAATTTATCTCTTATTTTGTAGGGGGAGCTCAGCTGAGAAATATAATACACATTTGAGGAGGAGCAGCATTCAGAAATAAAAGGGGGAGCATTTTTTTTTTTTTGTGTTAATTTTTGGTTATGTGTATTTTTCAATTTCTTTTTGTTGTTGTTGTTTGTTTTTAAATTTTCTTGTTTTATTTTTGTTTTTGTTTTTGTTTGTATTTTCAATTTTTTTGTGTTTAAATCTGTTTTTGGAATTTTTTTTTTGTTGTTATTTTATTTGTTTTTGTTGTTTTGATTGTGTTGAATTTTTTTTTTTGACACAATAGAAGGTGTTGGTGTTTTTAAATGGACCTTTCTTGGATTAATGTGAATTCAAATATGGGCCGGTGAATTTTTTTTTTTAAAATAAAACATGGGCCGGTTCATAAACTCTATAAATTTGAAATTTCAATTTCAAATTCACTTTTTTTCGGATATTAGAATATTCATCATCTTCTCCAAAAAGTTTCTTCATCTTTAAGAAACCGAAAACACACACACATTCGAAAGCTTCAAGAAAGAATTTCAATTCATTGTGAGTAAAAACATTTGTTTCTTTCATTTTTATATTCTTTATTTCTCAATAAAAGCATCTATCTGTGAATGTTCGTGTTTATGTTCGTATTTTGTGGTTTTCAGTGTTCATGGTGTTTATCTGTATGTGTTCATAAATCTGAAATTAATTGTGTGGCCTGATTTGGTTTATCAATGTGAACATGAATTTGAAATTTCATGATTCAAAAGAAACCACACAAACAAGAAATTTGGATTTAAGTGTCAAAAACTTTCGTGTTCTTCTTGTTACTGAAACTTGAGTTTTTGACAGCTTAAATGTTGTTATTAATCAAAGTTTAGTAAAACAAAAATGTTTAAAATTGATTTTCGAGGGGGATACAAGTTTTAAGTCACTGAAAAACTACAAAGGAATTAATTTTTGATTATTCAGTGTATAGAGGACTTGAAATAAATACATAAAGAACTTCTCGAATAAAGGCTTCATTCGAGAAAGTCTAAGACTCATTCGAGTTGTATCAAACGATATTCGAGAAAGTCCAAGAGTCATTCGAGTTGCTTTCAATGATACTCGAGAAAGACCAAGAGTCATTCGAGTTGCATACCATGTGACTCGAGAAAGTTCAAGAGTCAATCACGTTGACTAAAGTAATATTCGAGAAACTTCAGTGTATCATGCGAGTTTACTGATTGAATGACTTGGAACATTTCAGATCAACAATCTTGGTTAATACATTGCCCGAGAAACTGATGGTTAATTCGAGTTTGTCATAAGTTTGTATTCGAGAAAATTGCTTATTCATTAGAGTTGGACTAATTGAACATTCGAGAACATTTAAGACTTAATCGAGAACTCTTATGTTCTATTCGAGTTTCATACATATGTAATTCGAGTTGATTATAGTCTTATTAGAGTTGATTCATAGACTAAGCCGGGTTGGTTCAAGAATCCTTCGAGTTGTTTAATATATCATTTGAGTTTGATGAAGTTTCATTCGAGTTTAAATGAAATTTTTACTAAGTGTTGGATTTTTTAATGTTTTAAGAAAAATGTCACATTTTTTTCAAGAAATTATTATAAATTTGTAATTTTCTAACATTGGTCTCTAAACGATTGACTCTGGAGTCCTGTCAATAATAGTTTATTATTGTCTGGAATCCCGATGCCTTAAACAGAAAATCACATGTTTTTATAATTTCTGATTAAATGTTAAAGTTTTTCTACATTTGAAGAATTTTCATTTGTTTACCTGTTCTGTCTAACATGATTTTTATTTGTTTACAGGTGTTCAAATGGCATCTCCAGTGCAGTTTCAGAATTCCAATTCATCTGATTCTCATTCTTCATCCAATCATACACTCGTATCCACACCTGTTCGTTCAACTTCTGTTGCCCGTCCCTCACCTTCAACTATCATCCCAGATAATCAATTAGTCAAACCCAAACATTGCCTACCCTTCAGAGACAATAACCATCGCTGGGATACCAAGGTTATTAAAGTCAGCCATCCTATAATAGTTGACATTCTCAAAAGCCATCCGTTAGGTTATCTGCTTCAATATAAACCATCTATCCCACAGGTCTATCTACAACAATTTTGGCACACAGTCAAAATTGTTCCTGCTGATGGCAATCACCACTTCAAAGTAACCATAGACCAATTCAAAACCAAAATCACTCTTGCCAGACTTCGTCACAACCTATTTCTTCCAAGACGTATAGACACAGTTAACTTTCCCGAGTTGGCTGATTTTGAAAATTTTGTGTCGGATGAGGAGCTAGTTCAAGATTTCATTTGCCTGGGCTACTCAAAGCCATTACCAAAGAGCTCCAAATTTCATAGGAATGGTTTGAATGGGGAATGGTACACGCTATTTGGGATTATCAATAGGTGTATGACTTCTAAGCACACAGGCATCGACACATGTAGCATTCATTGTTCTACGGATCTTTCATGGAATCGCTTTTAACAAGCATTATGATTATGCTCAGTGCATCTGGGAGGACTTAAAGGAGATTGTTCTTGCCAAAACAACAAATAGAGCAAGAAAGTTTGTTCCTCTCCAGAGGTTCATACAAATTCTCATCCGAGGAATTCTACGAGCGAATGAAAATATTCCGAAGCGAACAAATTCACAGCGATGCCCAGATTATGTGATGATGAGTTTACACGAAGTGCCGGATTCTCCAAATGCAAATATCATGCCGATCCCAAAGTCGTTGTTAAAATATGCAGATCAAGAGAGTGAGCATGTGAGATTATATAGGATAGATCATGCTCCAATAGAGACCCAGGAACCGGGATCTCTTACCGAAGGAGCTTTAGGACGAGAGGAACCTCAGCACGGGGCTGAAGTTCAGGGTGACCAACCTGTGAGTGAGGGAGATGACGTTGTAAGGGGTGGTGAGGAAGAGGTTCAGAAATCTGATTCCGAAAGAACTTTGTCGGATATTCAAGAAGAAGAAGGTGAAGGTGATGATAATGATAATGATGATGATGGTGCTGATGGTGGTGATCATCATGAGGGAGGAAGTATGATGATAGATATAGTAAGTATTGCTTAAGAGAGTGTGAGGGATACCTTAAACCTAGAAAGCCGGGGTTTAACCACATCTGCTGTTAGCTCTCCTATGAGAGTTAGCATTGAAGAAGTCAGTATCCCACTGACGACTGCACACCCAACCGTCCACTCAGTCTCCTCTCAACAGTAGATTGTTTCAATTGAGCACTGGGATGAACCATATAGTCTATCCGAGAGTCATTTGGACTTGATGGATATTGAAATAAGTACACAGCTGCCCGAGTGTACGACATCAATTCAATCACTGAGTATAGATCCTATACAGCTTAGGACACTAGAGTCAACTTCATCTGTTGAAGTCAGTGTGGTTGAACTTTGTGTTCTCACTGGAACATCCTCAGCAATGGAAGCATTTGTTGCTCCGTCACTTGAAGAGGGTGGAAGTCCAGTCAGAGCGACTAGATTGCCAACTCTGAGTACTGGCCACACAGACGTACTTTTCACAAGTTCGACTGTCGTGACAACTGGAAGTCTACGTGACCCAGTGGTGACTCTATCCCCTTTTGTAACTGAATCTACATTGAATCAAGCGTTAAATGCAGCTGTTGCTTGGGTGAATACGCATGTATGTGCTCAGTTGTCTGAGGTGATGGCACAGATGTCGAACATTCACAAGTTTTTAAAGGGAAATTCTGTTGCAGAGGAATCGATGAAGCAATCTGAGTCAAATCAAGCAATCGATGAATTAAAGGAAGAGTTGAAAGATTTTGTGTTTGAACAATTTGATGAAAAGCGAGAACGCATGATAAGTTTGGAAAGCACGGTGATAACTGCGTTGGGCAATTTATCAGAAAGGGTTGCGGCAGTTGAAGAAACATGTAAGGCTCAAGCTTCCTCATCCAAAAGGAAACATGATGAGCATGATGAGGACTCCGATGATGCTCCTCATGAGGGGGAGAAGAGGAGAAAGCTTGATGAACCTACACCTGGGGTTTTGATGATAACGTACCCAGAAAAAGAAGCTGAAGTTAAAGAGAGAGAAGCCGGGGGCACAAAAGAATCGGTTGGTGGACAAAGTGAGCTGGGATTGATTCTTTAAGAAGATGTTCCAGTTCCTTTGAACATTCAGTCTGATATTTACAATTTTTAAGAATATAATGATTCTGATGACGATGTTCAAGTTAAGCATCAAGAGTTGAGTATTCAAGGAGTAGAAGAAGAGAGAGAGGAATACATTGAAGTTTCTGAAGATGATGATGTAATTACTTTAACTGATATTGATTTTAGAGCAGAAAAGATTGAAGAGGAGGAAGGATTAGTTCAGGAGATCTTGAAAGATACTATGTCGACACCAACGGTTGAAAAGCCTGAGGTGGTTATTCAAGTTAAGGAAGAAGCTGAAGAATTTCCGGTGGAAAATGTGGTTATTCAAGAAAGGATTGTGTTAAATGAAGTTGAGGTGATGGAAAGATTCTTCAATGAATATGTGCTTGTAGATGAGTCTCAAAAGCAACATAGACTTAGATTTGAAGCACAACAAGTCGTTCAAAGGGAAATTCAAGACATGCTTACATTGTTGAATAAAGATGAAATCAGTAAGAAGAAAGTTAAGAAACTTGAGCTTCCAGAGAATCGATCAGCAGAATTTATCAGGAAAAGGAACAAGATGCCGTATATCGAAGATATTCTGGAAAAACGAATATTCTGCAAGAAACAAGCACCGTGTTCTTTTCTCAAGTTGTTTAGGGTTTTAGAGCCAAACATGCCACATCTGGTCAACTATGCCAGCTTTCTGAGAAATAAGACACAAGAAGTTGAGAAAGTTAAGAGTGAGTTCAGGATAGTTGATCTGGTGAAAATAGAAAAGGACAGATTTGTTAAGATTTTCTATCCGACGTTCACTGTTACTAGAGTTGATGGAAACACTTATACGTTCACAGAAGCGGATATGTTTAATATGCACCTGGTCGACATTGAAGATCTATTTGATGAATTGTGCAGAAACAAAAGAAATGAACACTGCAGATTTGCACTTAAGACACTTTTTCACTTCATGCATACCAAATTGTTATTAATGTCAGTGCAAGATCTACAGATAGGTGTTGAACGAGGTATAAGGAAGTTAAACATGACAGCTCCTCACAGAGATATCAAGTTTGCTGGAGAATTGAAAGAATTCCAAGTTGTCATGGTAAAGCATCCAGCTGTTATGTACAGAGATAGAAATAAGAAGCTAAGGGCTATGAGAAGTGTAGAACTGAACAAATTTTCAGATGGGACTCTAAACAAAGTTTTAAGTGGTTTAAAGGGAAAGCTTGCAGCTGATAAAAAGAGAAAGACGAAGAAAGGAGCTTTATCTGTAAATGATCGAAGACTCATGGTTGAATTCATCTCAAAGATTGAATGGAGGCTCTCGGATCGTGAAAGCATTACTTGGTTTGTCAATTTAAAGACTTTGCTCTTTCCATCAAAGGGGGAGAATGTTAGATTGTATTTTAATTGATGGAAAACAAAGTCAAGGGGTTGTTTTGTATTTCTTCTATAGTTGTGAAATATGTATATAAATAGTAGGTTTGACTTTCAATATAATATAGATCTCTGACATATCCTTTTTGTACGGAAGAAAGCGGTTACTGACATCTTTGGATTATTCTCTCATATTTTGTAATCGACATTCTCTACAATTGAATCTTTCTGTTAGTTTTGATTACTGAATTGTTATTGTTCTTGAATTGTTATTTGATTGATATGAAATTGAAAATCACAGATTGTACTAGATATTGCTATGTTTACTTGATGAAAAGTAAGATGAAGCAATCGATAAGTTTGTTTTATACAAACAAGAGGTTGAGAGTCAACTCAACAAAAATATTAAGGTTGTAAGAAGTGATCGAGGTGATGAATATGTGTCACCGTTTGCGGATTTATGTGCTCAACATGGAATCCGACACGAATTCACCGCTCCGTACTCACCTCAACAAAATGGAATTGCGGAAAGAAATAACCGAACTTTGAAAGAAATGGTGAATGCCATGTTAATTAGTTCGGGAATGAGCCAAGAAATGTGGGGGGAAGCTATCCTCTCGGCTACTTATCTTTTGAATAAGATACCCCACAAGAAAATGAACCAAACACCGTATGAACTTTAGATGGGAAGAGATCCATCCTATAAGTACTTACGAGTGTGGGGGTGCCTAGCAAAGGTTGTTGTACCAACACCTAAGGCTCAAAAGATAGGACCTAAAACAGTTGATTGCATATTTATTGGTTATGCACATCATAGTAGCGCCTATCGATTTCTTGTGTATGAGTCTAAAAATCCAGAAATCCACAAGAATACTATCATGGAATCAAGGAATGCATCCTTCTTTGAGAATATATTTCCTTGTTTACAAAAGGATCGTGCTAGTTCGTCTAAATAGATTGACGAAAATGTCCAAGATGAGACATTAGGACAACCTGAAAGAGAAGAGGTTGAACCTAGAAGAAGTAAAAGGAAAATGGTTGAAATATCATATGGTGATGATTTTGTCACTTACATGGTTGAAAGTGAACCCAAAACTTACCGAGAAGCGGCAACTTCTTCTGAAGGACCTCAATGGAAAGAATCCATCAAGAGTGAAATTGAGTCAATTTTACAAAATCATACTTGGGAACTAGTGGACCTTCCTGAAGGTTGTAAACCACTAGGTTATCGATGGTTTTTTAAGAGGAAAATGAAACCTGATGGTTTCCATTGATAAATATAAAGCACATTTGGTAATCTAAGGTTACAAACAAAAGGAGGGTGTTGATTACTTGAATACATATTCGCCGGTGACGCGAATAACATCCATTAGATTGGTGCTTGCGATTGCCGCAAGAAGAATTCTAGAAGTGCACCAAATGATATGAAGACAGCTTTTCTAAACGGTGATTTAGAAGAGGAGATCTACATGGAGCAACCCGAGGGTTTTAGTGCTCCCGGATGTGGAAAGAAATTTTGTAGGCTTGTTAAGTCATTATATGGCTTGAAGCAAGCTCCCAAACAATGACATCAAAAGTTTGACCACGTCATGCTAGAATGTGGATTCAAAATTAATGAGTGCGACAAGTGTGTGTACATGAAAGATACAATACATGAATATGTCATTCTTTGTTTATACGTAGACGATATACTTATTGTTGGTAGTAACGAGAGAATGATTAATTCAACGAAAGAGATATTAAAATCCAAATTTGGCATGAAAGACATGAGTTTAGCAGAAGTGATTCTTGGTATTAAAATCACACGAACCCAAAATAGTCTTGTGTTAAGTCAAACTCATTATGTGGATAAAATTCTTGAGAAATTTAGTAATGGTGATTCTAGTGTAGCTAGAACTCCAATTGACACTAGTCAACATCTATCCAAAAATAGAGGTGAAAGTGTTAATCAACTAAAATACTCAAGACTTATAGGCAGTCTAATGTATCTAATGTCTTGTACCAGACCGGACATAGCATATGCTGTAAGCAGGCTAAGTAGGTACACGAGTAATCCAAGTTAGATTCATTGTTAAAGTGTGATATGAGTACTTCGGTATTTGAGATATACTCGAGAGTACGGACTGCGTTATGAGAGATATCCAGCTGTGATCGAAGGATACAGCGATGCAAATTGGATATCTGATATAAAAGATTCCAGATCTACAAGTGGATATGATTTACACTTGGTGAGGCTGCTATTTCTTGGAAGTCTTCCAAGTAAACAGTAATAGCTAGATCTATCATGGAATCTGAACTCATCGCATTAGATAAATGTGGTGAAGAAGCCGAATGGTTACATCAATTTATTGAAGACATACCAAAGTGGGCGAAACCCGTTTCAGCCGTTACTATATATTGTGATAGCCAATCTGCGATTGGTAGAGCGCATAACATAATGTATAATGGTAAGTCAAGGCACATTAGCCATAATTCGATACGACAACTACTCTCAACAGGTGTTATTACTATTGACTATGTGAAGTCAAAGGATAACATTGCGGATCCGCTTACAAAAGGCTTAAATAGAGAGTTAGTTTTGAAGTCGTCAAAAGGAATGAGACTAAAGCCCATGAATGAATAAATTCATACGAATGAAAACCTTACCTTGTTGACTGGAGATCCCAAGATCTTGGTTCAAAAGGACAACCTATTTGTATGAATAAAGTGTGGTCACTGTGGGGGTTTGTCAAAAACTCCTAGTCCATTCCTATATGATTTCTAGAAGAAAATCATTTTAGTGACAATGAGGTTAAACATTTTATAATGATTCGGTCGAAATCATTTATGCTTTTAATGATTCGGGAGAAATCACCTATGCGAGAGAGAAGTGGGGTCGCTTCTAGTGGAATTGTAGGGGCACAATTCTTAGTAGCTCTCGCAGAACCAGGCTAGTGTTCCATGACCATAACGGACACGACTATGAGGAGTTAACCTTGTTAGGGAGATTCTTGTGTGAAGTGTATTGTCGTCTTCACAAATGGCAGCTCAGTTAAAAGACATCGAGTTCTACTGACGGCTAGAAGGCTAAGTGCATTTCCTAAGAGAATGTTCAAAGGTTTACACCTACCTATCCTATACAAGATTTCAACCATTGAAAATTCATTGGAATTTTATGTGTCTTCGATCAATCTCATACATTTGGGGGATGATTGGAATGTGTTTTCGATCGATCTCTCATTCATGTGGGGGATTGTTGAAAAAAGTGTAAAATTTTCAAAGGAAAAAATGTATTTTCAATGTTTTTGGACCAAATATAATTATATATAATTGTGAGATATGTAATTAATATTTTGTGGGTATGTATTCTCCTTGAAGAGAGGATTACAACGATATAAAGAACGTCCAAAACGGAGCTATGATGAATGAGATATCGATGCTCAAAGATTGGTGTTTGATGTGGGAAAATGCAAGTTAAAAGTATGAAAACTTGTCCCACATAGGAAGAATGACCAAACCATGAGTGGTTTATAAGCAGGAGCCTTGACAAGCATGGCAAGTTACTCCAAGAAAAATTATTTTTTCAAACAGTAGCAAATCATTAAACTTGTGTGCACTCGCATTTGCCTCGTACTTTGTATAAGGTATCTTTTTTTAGTGTGCCGCGTTCGTGTTTTGGACGAATCTAGACAATCCTAGAGCCGTTGCAGAAATGGTTTAATGATAGAATTATTATATTTAATTATTAATAAAAAATGTTTTTTTATTATTACAATTAAATAAAATTAATTTGTTGTTACAACTCATGGTTTAATAATACAATTATTATATTAAATTTTTAATAAAAAAATGGTTTTTTTATTATTACAATTAAATATAATTAATTTGTTGTTACAACTCATCTCCTATAAAAGGGATGAAGATGGAAGCACCAAAACACACTTAAAAGACTTGGAAAACACTTTGTATTCTTGAAACTTTTTGCACTTTAACGGTAAAACATTGCTGCTTCCAAGAACGAAGAACACATTCAATTCATGTGATTTTTCAGGCAAGTTGGTTACCTCCGGCAGTACACGCTGCTTTGGCTGTTGTACCCTGGGAAACAGACTTCGAATCTGTTTTAAGGGAATCGTGTCAAACACGAGACTCGGCCTTTTTTCCGTATTGTAATTTACTTTTGCGTATTATTATTTCTTTTACTTGTAATTTTAATTTCTGTATTCCGATTATTTCCGTGTATTGTAATTTCATTTCTGAATTTTAATTCGTAATACATTTCTTATATTTTATAATTGGTATCGGACACACTATTCCTACATAACATACTGATGCGCTCTCATGATATTTTTTCAAGTGCAGAAGCGGTGGTGGCCTGCACGAGTTTCTTTTCTATAGACAGTGGTAGAGAAAAAAGTGTCTCGAAATAGAGAGACATAGCAGAGAAGAGATAGACGATAGTGACAAGAGGGGAGACCACAATAACAACAACAGGGACAGAAAAATGAATATGCTACATCAAATTAGAGTGAATGTGATATTAAGTGAAAAAGGGGAATAGAAAAATGAAAATGGTAACGTTACCACCAACTCTGAAAGCCCAATTGTGATTTGATTGATTATTCAGTAGCTTGGAACTGCCTTTGTGCTAGTAGTTCAACATAAATTTAACCAATCAAATTCGAGTGGACATGCTTAGGACAATAAGCTAAATGCCTATATGGCTGGAGGAAGATTAAAATTATTAATCAATCAATAGGTTTCCACCCAAAAGAAGCAAAGGAAAGAAAAACAATATGAATGAATCCAACTTAAACAAATATAAGCTTCACTAAATGTATCGGTGCATATTTTTCGTGGATGACAATTAGATTGTATGAAACAAATGGTATTATATGGTTGCTAATCCCATAAGAAGGTTACCAATGCTAATATATTTTCTGATAATTCGTTTCTTCATTTGTTGATTTATTTTAGTCAGCTCCTTAGCGTCATAATTCTAGCTATAAACTTAAGTAACCTCTACATATATTCAGAAGATAATTGGCAGGTAGGGGTTGGTGGAAATAGGAATCTTTTTCATTAACTTATTGCATGTAACTTGATTAGAATTCTGATTGATATTTGCAGAACCAAACGGATGTTAGAGCTATATGTCTGCTTATTCATAAGCATTCAAGACACGACTCTGTTTTTGGGGATGAACGAAACTCATGCTGCAAATTGTAAGGGAGAAGAAATACTTGTAAATTGAGATAGTTCTGTGGAGGAATCACTTAGAGCATTTGGTTCGTAAATTTTTTTTCTTGGGATTTGCATTATGTCAAAGGATTTGAGTTATGCAGCATTTCATTCATGAGGATTTTGTCAAAAAATTTGCATCGTATTTTATGAAAAATATGTTAATCTGAATAGTGCAATGCAACTGGGATTTAAAATTCTAAAAGGGAGATTGAGTTTTTAGATAACATAGAATGGTTGGATATACAAAATCCTAGGATTTTAAATCCTTACTGAAATCTATGAACCAAACACAGGATCTTAAATGCAAATCTCAGGAGATCCCGAACCAAAATCCCCGTTATGAAACAGAATCCCTAATTTTAGGGCTTGATCATCAGAGTAGGTGCGGAGCAGGAAGGAGTTGTGGTGGAGCCGGTGATGGAGAAGAGGTAAAGCTGGAGGCGGAAGCAAAGCCGGAGGCGGAGTACATTCAACGGAGACGGATGCAGACAAGTGAACAGATCGGGAGTAGAGAGCGCCAAGGCGGGGCGAAGGGAAAGGAGTTAGCTGATCAAATCTGAAAATTTTAGGGATTTGCCACTAATAAAATAATTTCATTTTTATTTTCTTTTAAGATTTCCTTACTTTAATCTCAGTAAGGCGTATGGAACATTTAGAGACTAAACCATTTTCAATCACTAAACACATTTATTTTGTAGTGATAATTCTGACCGTCCACAAACTTATGCTTTATGACTGCGTGTGATTTAAGTAATTGCAGTAATATATAACATAAGTTTAAGGTGAATAAAAATTTAAATAATTCATTATAACATTTTTCCTGTTGATAATATTTATATTGGCTCTTCGAGAGCCTTCAACGACGTGTACGACTGTACACTATCAAGTGCAGTGGTGACAATACCCTATAGCATTATTAGAGTACTATTGTAATATGTTATTTAGTGTAATTGCTATATCCATGAGAAAACACATATTTAATTAATCAAATAACAATTATTATGCATTCAAATCACATATTATCATGAAAACTAATATTAATAATGCTAGACCCTTGCCACAATAAACACCATTACAATAAACCCAGGATTAATCACCAATCACATGATTACATAATGATCTGAATACTTATAAAAATTGTGGAAGCATTAAAGTACATAAATAAATAGAAACACAAATGTATTAAACACCCTACGTTGCTAACAAGTTTTAATAAGTCTACATACTCAAAAGTCATTACATCATCCCAAATATATTACAATAACAATCCCATGTTCCAGTTACCAAGATAAGTAGTAGATATCTTCAAAGACTTCAATAGATGACCTACCTAGAAGGTCCCGCATCGGATTTTCTTTTTCCTGTAAAAATGTCAACAACCAGCAAAGCTTAGTGAATACACAGATTGACGCATTCTATAAATTTTTATGAAGGCTCCAAAACTAAAACACCGACGACACACGTCGTATACTCTCTTCGTACACCAAGTACGGAAAAAGAGACGCAGCTCCTTCGAGCCCAAAGCTCGGCATTAAACCAACCATCTGAGACAGACATAACATCAAGGATAACTTACTGCCGACCAGAACCTCGAAAGGATCAGCTCCGGGTCATATAGCGCAATAACATCGGAATACAGATGCGACCCGCCGGTCCATCGAAATATGCAAAACAAAAGAACGTACATGCAACAAGTAACAATGTGCATCTAAGTCTACGCAAGTTAGTAGAATTCCAAATGAACGTGAAACAACATGTCTCAGCAGGTAATAGCTAACATAAAACAGATATAGACATGCGAAATCATATGTACTCACAATGGGTGCGTTAATTAATTTCAATTTATTTTATTTCTCCTTGGGCTTTCAACCGGATTCACAAAGTACCCCATTGTGGGTTAAACAACATCACAAGGGACCTGTTACATTTCCATAAGGAAAACATATCATAAACATGTACATTAACAAATGAGCATCAATTTGTACAACTAAAAGTGTTACAACATTCGGAACCGTCATCCGAAACTCATGTTTAAATCTCATCATTTGAGGTGTTATTATTCTCAATTAACCCTCCTTTAATTACCTTAATATGTAACAAAAGGTATCTCAAAAGTGTTTTTGATTAACAAGAATTTCGGGTCCTTAAAACCCCATCCGAATTTCAGATGAACTGCAGCCGACTCGCCGAGTCGAGGTCCGAATTTTGGATCCTCGGCCGGATTTCGGATCCATCCGAAGTAATTTCGACCCATCTGAGTTCGGGTCTATCTGAGTTCAGTTCCATCCGAGTTCGGGTCTTAACCGAATTCGGGTCCCAACCGAATTCGGATCCAACACTTATGAATTTTTGACGATTTATTCAACAAGTTCTTTGCGACTCGCCGAGTCACACTATGCGACTCGCCGAGTCGACCAGTAGATGTGCAGGTCGCAACTTACGGATTTTATTCAAAAGTTTCCATATTCGATTTCTAGCCACATGCAACTTATATAATGTTATATTAACATTATTGGGGTGTTTCTACACATTTTTCCCAATTTATAACACTTTATTTAGTCCAGATTGCACCAAAAATGTGAAAACTTCTCAAGAACACACAAACTTACAAAAAAAAAAAAAAAAATCATATTTCTTACCTTTTTGGATGATTTTAAGCACGATTCTTGTTTCTAAACCTTCAAGAAACTTCAATTGATGGTTCCCAAATGATATAACAAACATGCAACTACTGAATTTCAGATTTCAATTCCGAAATTTATGCATTTTTAATCTCAAATTAAACCCCAAGTTGAGAAACATTGTTCTTACCTTAAATCCTTTTGATTCTTGATAATATTCAGCTTTAAATCCACGAATTTATTCCAAAATATCGAATTCCAGCAGATTGTAGTGAGAGAAAGAGGAAGAGAAACTTGAATATGAAAGATGAAATGAAGAAGTGAAAGACATAGAGTCTTTTATTTCATAACTTTCGACTATTTGCACAATTAGCCCATCTACTTATCTGATTTCATTAAATACTGATTTTCATCTTAATTTTACCATCGCTAATATTTTAAAAATCATCATAATTCAAAATTCTAAAGTTTCTTAATTTCTCAAATTAGCAACCAACATTTAAATATCCGGATACATAATCATCTTTCATAATCCAACTTAATTATATAAATTATAAAATATCCAACTAATAAATTTAAATTACAATAAATTAGATTTAAGGATGTTACAGCATGGGCTCTACCATGCTCAAACTTCGTCCTCGAAGTTACTTGGCTTCGAAAAGTTGTGGATATTTTTTCAGCATCTCTGTCTTTGATTCCCAAGTATGGTTTGCCCCTTTATGATGCTTCCAACGTACAAGCACCATTTCAATTTCTTTACTCCGTAACTTCTTTACTTTGGTGTCCAAAACACATTCCGGCTCTTCAACATACCAGAGCCTTTCGTCAATTTGCAACTCTGTGTGATCAGCCCAATCTTCGTTTTCAGTCGTGAAAGACTTTCTGAGATTTCCCACATGAAATACTGGATGTATGCCCGACATCTCTTCAGGCAACTCCAAACGATACGACTGATTTCCAACTTTCTCTATTATCTTGAACGGTCCAACGAATCTCGGAGCTAACTTTTCTCTTTTCACGAAACGAGTAACATCCCTCATAGGTGATACTTTCAGATATACCCAATCATTCACCTCAAAGTTGATTGGTTTGTGCCTTCTATCTTGAAAACTTTTCTGATGATCCTGGGCCGCTTTCATATTCTGTCTAACCAATTATATCTTCTCGTTTGTCTCCTGTAACAATGCTGGCCCAGCAATCGGAGTCTCTCCTGTTTTTTCCAACACGTAGGAGTCCTACACCTTCTTCCATACAATGCCTCAAACGGCGCTTTCTTGATCGTCGCGTGGTAACTGTTGTTGTAGGAGAATTCTATCAATGGCAAATGATCGTTCCAATTACCACTAAGATCCAAGATACATGCCCGCATCATATCTTCCAGAGTAAGGATGGTCCTTTCGCTTTGACCATCAGTTTGTGGATGATAAGCCGTACTCATTGCTATGCTCGTTCCTAATCCTTCTTGCAATGCCGACCAGAAATTTGAAGTAAATCGTCTATCCCTATCTGATACAATGGATTTTGGTACTCCATGTCTAGCAATAATCTCGTCTACGTAGATCTGAGCCAACCTTTCTAATGAGTAACTTTCCCTGATGGGAATGAAGTGTGCAGACTTAGTCAATCTATCAACAATTACCCATACTGCATCGTGTTGACGCCTAGTCTTTGGCAATTTGGTGACGAAGTCCATAGTTATGTGTTCCCATTTCCATTTCAGAATGGGAATTGGTTGCAAACTACCATAAGGCTGCTGGTGTTCGGCTTTCACTATCCGACAAGTTCAACATCTCTCCACGTACTGACGAATATCATTCTTTAATCCGGGCAACCAAAAGTCTACTTTAAGTTCATTGTACATCTTTGTGCTCCCGGGACATTTCTCATACCACCAAACCTTGGCACCCAGATCCTTCCATATATACCTTTCAATCCCGACTAGCTCGTTTCCATAACCTTTTTCTGCACTCGAATATCCTCCGCAACAACGTTTTCTTCCTTTAAAGCTTCCAATTGAGCAGCTTTAATATCATCAATAGTAGTGGTGGTTAACATTATAGACGTCATCATATAACAACAATCCTTGGCATAGGCTTTGCGACTCAAAACATTGGCTACCACATTAGCCTTTCCAGGATGATAAAGGATCTCACAATCATAATCCTTTATAAGTTCCATCGAACGTCTTTGTCTCATGTTAAGCTCTTTCTGACTGAAAATGTACTTCAAACTCTTATGATCTGTATAGAGTTGACACATAGTTCCATACAGACAGTGTCTCCACAACTTCAATGCAAACGTAACAACGGTCAACTCCAAATCGTGAGTGGAGTAGTCTTTCTCGTGCTGCTTAAGCTGTCTAAAGGCATAAGCAATTACTTTCCCACGCTACATCAGTACAGCACCTAATCCTAACCTTGAAGCATCCATGTATACCACAAAGTCCTCATTGCCCTCTGGTAGAGCAAGTATTGGTGCTTCACTTAACGTCTTCTTTAAAATCTCAAAAGCTTCTTGCTGCACAGTTTCCCAAACAAACGGTACATTCTTCTTCATTAATGCAGTCAAAGGAACTGCAATCTTCGAGAAGTCCTTAATAAACCTTCGATAGTAGCCCGCTAATCCAAGAAAAAACTTCTGATTTCTATAGCTGAACGAGGCAGCTCCCAATTTTTTATCACTTCAACTTTAGTTGGATCTATAGAAATCCCAGCTCCATATATTACACGTCCCAAAAACTGAATTTGTTACAGCCAGGACTCACACTTTGAGAATTTGACATACAACTTTTCCTTTCTTAGCAGTTCCAACAATTCTCTTAGATGATCAGTGTGCTCCGCTTCAGTCTTGGAATACACTAAGATATCGTCAATAAACACTATCACCAATTTATCTAACACTGGTCTACATACCCTGTTCATCAGATCCATGAAAACAGTCGGGGCATTGGTTAACCCGAAAGGCATAACCAAGAACTCGTGATACCCATAACGTGTCCTGAAAGCTGTCTTAGGCACATCTTCCTATCGAACTTTCAGGTGATGGTATCCCGACCTCAAGTCAATCTTAGAAAAGACACTAGCCCCGTGTAACTGATCAAACAAGTCATCTATCCTCGGCAGCAGATACTTATTCTTAATTGTCAGCTTATTCAGCTTCCAGTAATCAATGCACATCCTCATCGTGCCATCTTTCTTTTTCACAAACAGTATAGGGGCACCACACGGAGATGAACTCAGTCGAATGAAACCCTTATCCAACAGCTCCTGGAGTTGTTTCATCATCTCTTGCATTTCGGTAGGAGCAAGGCGATACGGAAAAAGAGCTACCGGTGCAGCTTCAGGGATTAGATCAATACGAAATTCCACTTGTTTCTCAGGAGGCAAGCCAGACAAGTCTTTCGGAAACACATCCGGGAATTGTGATACAACAGGAACATCGGCCACAGTTTTCTTCTCAGCCTTGGCCTTAATAGCATACGCCAACTAGGATTCACAACCCTTTGTAACAAGCTTTCGGGCTTTGGCAATCGTCAATAAGCACAGATCCCCGCTTCTCCTATCCCCATATATGCAAATCTCTCACCCCTCTGGTGTAGTTATCTTTATCATACGCTTCTTACAGACTATACGGGCTTCATTTTCAATCAACCAGTCCATTCCGACAATCATATCAAACTCACTGAATTCTATCGGGATTAAGTCAAGATTGAAGACTACATCTTCAATCACTAATGTGCAGTTACGATATACATGATCTACCTTGACTTAGAGTGTTACTAGCAGTTTCTATGTCAAGTATAGCAGATAACTTAGACAGAGGCATTGACAGTTGTTGTGCAAAAACAGTAGATACAAAAGACCGGTTGGCACCCGAATCAAATAGAACTCGTGCAGGCATGGAATTAACAATAAACATACTCCTGACCACCTCCGGGTTTTCCTTGGCCTCCTCTGTTGCTATCTGAAAAGCACGAGCCGGTGTCCTTTGTGGCTGGTTCCGGCGGTTTACTAAACCACCACTTGATCCCCAGAAGATCGTGTCGACGTTGGAGCAGCAGTAGTTGGATCATTCTTTCTGCAATTTCTACTGTAATGCCCCCATACACCACACTTATGGTAGGCATCAGCTTTCCTTGGGCACTCATTCTGAAAATGACCCAACTCCCAACAGCAAAAACAGGCGCGTCCATTAGTGCACTTGCCGAAGTGTTCCAAGTGGCACTTATTACAATACCTTGGTTCTGTGTTGATGGAGTAAGCACGAGCACGACCAGAAGACCCAGATGATCGATGATAAGATTGTTGTGGCGAATACTGCGAAGAACGGGAAGAACCAGAATATACCACTTCACGTTGGCGCTTCGGTAGTGACGGCTGTGTCGGGTTAGTAACAGCGGTGGCAGACCCAATGATGTATCCCGTCATAAGTAGAATTTGCTCTACATTTCTGACAGCCTCTAGTAAGCCAGCAAATGTAGGGTAACGAACGTTACTCATAACCCTTCTAACGAAAGTTACTCATAACCCTTCTAATCTCCATATCCAGCTTCGGTTGCTGTTATCCATTCAAGTGCAGCACAAACATCACCCAGTCTATTAAACTCCACGACCCCATTTCCTTTGAAGTCCTTCAACCGACTACCTTTGGGTTTGTTAGATGACCCAGTGTTATCATCTTGTTCATCATTGTTGCCCTCTTTCTCCTTATTCTTTCTCTTTTCTTCCCTTCTCTTGGCTTCAGCCTCATCTCGAGCCTAAAACTGGTCTTGAATCATCTTATTTTGCTCAGCCATCATGGCTAGCATCGTTTCTCTTGTTTCTTCGGGTGTCATTCCTCCTCCAAACATGTTCTGATAAATAAAACATATAACTTTTTAGTAACATTTCATTTATTTAAAGACACCACCCATTGTCCCATATGCATGTCAATCTCCTATGACTACTATATCGTAGCCTATCTTAGTTCAGATCATTACTTAAAATCACTACATATCATCACTTAATGTTTGATACCAAGACCTCACGGACACTTGAATCTCAAACTACTGCTCTGATTCCATACGTTGTGACACCCTTGCCACAATCAACATCATTACAATAAACCCAGGATTAATCACCAATCACATGATTACATAATGTTCTGAATACTTATTAAAATTGTGGAAGCATTAAAGTACATAAATAAATAGAAATACAAATGTATTAAACACCCTACGGTGCTACAAGGTTTTAATTCTAAGTCTACATACTCAAAAGTCATTACATCATCCCAAATATTTTACAATAATAATCCCATGTTTTAGTTACCAAGATAAGTAGTAGATATCTTCAAAGACTTCAATAGATGACCTAGCTAGATGGTCCCGCAGCGGATTTTCCTTTTCCTGTAAAAATGTCAACAACTGAGGGGTAAACAAAGCTTAGTGAATACACAGATTTACGCATTCTATAAATCTTTATGAAGCCTCCGTGAGTAACACCAACGACACACATCGTATACTCTCTTCGTACACCAAGTACGGAACAAGAGCCGCAGCTCCTTCGTGCCCAAAGCTCGGCATTAGACCAACCATTTGAGACAGACATAACATCGGGGATGACTTACTGCCTACCAGAACCTCGAAGGATCAGCTCTGGGTCATATAGCGCAGTAAAATCAGAATACAGATGCGACATGCGAAATCATATGTACTCACAGTGGGTGCGTTAATTAACTTCAATTTATTTTATTTCTCCTCGGGCTTTCAACCGGATTCACAAAGTACCCCACTGTGGGTTAAACAACACCACAAGGGACCTGTTACAATTCCATAAGGAAAACATATCATAAACATGTTCATTAACAAATGAGCATCAATTTGGACAATTAAAAGTGTTACAACATTCGGAACCGTCTTCCGAAACTCATGTTTAAATCTCATCATTTGAGGAGTTATTATTCCCAATTAACTCTCCTTTATTTACCTTAATATGTTACAAAAGGTATCTCAAAAGTGTGTTTGATTAACCAGAATTTTGGGTCCTTAAAACCGCATCCGAATTTCACATGAACTGCATTCGACTCGCCGAGTCGAGGTCCGAATTTTGGATCCTCGGCCGGATTTCGGATCCATCCGAAGTAATATCGACCCACTGAGTTCGGGTCTATCTGAGTTCGGTTCCATCCGAGTTCAGGTCTCATCCGAATTTAGGTCCCAACCGAATTCGGATCCAACACGTATGAATATTTGACGATTTATTCAACTGTTCTTTACGACTCGCCGAGTCGACTAGTAGATGTGCAGGTCGCAACTTACGGATATTATTCAAAATTTTCAATATTCGATTTCTAGCCACATGCAACTTATATAATGTTATATTAACATTATTGGGGTGTTTCTACACATTTTCCCCAATTTATAACACTTTATTTAGTCCAGATTGCCCCAAATATGTGAAAACTTCTCAAGAACACACAAACTTACAAAAGAAATCAGATTTCTTACCTTTCTGGATGATTTTAAGCATGATTCTTGTTTCTAAACCTTCAAGAAACTTCAATTGATGGTTCTCAACTGATATAACAAACATGCAACTACTGAATTTTAGATTTCAATTCCGAAATTTATGCATTTTTATTCTCAAAATAAACCCCAAATTGAGAAATATTGTTCTTCCCTTAAATCCTTTTGATTCTTGATAATATTCAGCTTTAAATCCACGAATTTATTCCAAAATATCGAATTCCAGCAGATTGTAGTGAGAGAAAGAGGAAGAGAACTTGAATATGAAAGATGAAATGAAGAAATGAAAGACATAGAGTCTTTTATTACATAACTTTCGGCTATTTGCACAATTAGCCCATCTACTTATCTGATTTCATTAAATACTGATTTTCATCTTAATTTTACCATCACTAATATTTTAAAAATCATCATAATTCGAAATTCTAAAGTTTCTTAATTTCTCAAATTAGCAACCAACTTTTAAATATTCGGATACATAATCATCTTTCATAATCCAACTTAATATATAAATTACAAAATATCCAACTAATTAATCTAAATTACAATAATTTAGATTTAAGGATGTTACAAATAAATCACACATATCACTACTAGAAAATGGAGTATTACCGACATAATTATTGGTGGTCGTTAATTACCGATGTATTTCTGACAAAAACGTAAACAAAAGTAAAATCCATTTCACAGACACTTTTCCGACGACCAATTAATGATAACCTAATAACTCGGAATTCCACCAGAAACTACCGACGGATTACCGACCTACTAAAGACAAGCATGCAAACACTCACAGAATTTTGTCGAAAGTTTTTCGATGGGAATAAATATAAATTATTTTTCTCTAGGTTTTGTTGGTATTCCATCGAAAAATACCAACCGATTACAGACCAACAAAAGTACCGATGAATTTCTGACCACTGTTTTTTAATTTTTATTCATTTTTAGTACTTAGGTGCATACCCCTAAATATTTATTTTATTCAACAACATAAACACGTTATCATTTGCATAAGTATGTTTGTAAAAGAATGTTTCTATAAATAAGTGAATGTATATGTGTTTGAGACTATATATATGTGTTTCAATCTGCATTCTCCAAAATATTTCTTTTATGGAACAACACTATATATAAACACACTCCATACACGTGCACGAACAGCAAGGTTAGCGCGCAGTTTGGCACATAGATATGTGTGTATAAGATCATGTGTATTTTGATCTATTTAGAGTTGTATGTGTAGGAGTATATGTTTGTGTAATAGTAAAGGGAATACCGATGAGAAGAACCCGCATGAGTTCAAAATGAAATCAAAGACAAGTTCGCGATGTTAGGGCAATTAGTCCTCGGACGACATTCAAACTCCCCCTCCCCCTTGAGATATTTTAAGCTTACGATTAACATTAACGTTATCTACTTTGGTCAAGATTCGTTTAACATGTATTCGTGTAACACTTTATTTTGAATTAGATAGTTTATTGGAAAATTTCTATATGTAGGCTTTTGAATGGAATATTTACAGGAAATGCTAAAAAAAATTAATTAAAATAAAATAAATAATTCGGACGGATTATCGAGCATCACAAAAAAAGAATCTAAGTTACTTATAAAAAAAGATGTTGGAAATTGGGAGTTGGAAATCCGTCGGAAATCAACTATCGGAATATTGTGGGTAAACTTTAGTCGGAAAAATGTGGTAAACATCGGTCGGAAATAAGTCGGTAAAATCTGTCGGAAACTCGTAGGTAATTGGCCTCTATTCTGTCAACTTTCTTTATTATGAATGTTTTATGTGACTTTTAGAGACGAAACTACCGACGAACTGTGCGTTGGAAGAAATTCACTGTTGGTCAGAAAAGTTAGTCGGTAATTATTTTGCGACCAAAATATTTGCGACCTTTTGTTTGTTGTCGGAAATAAGTCAGAAAATAGTCTTTCCGACAAAACTCTGACTTTTTTTTTTGTCGGAAATAAAGTTGTGATCTAGTAGTGTATATAATAAAATATTTATGTAATGACACCTTTACATTTTTTTAATTACTCATTGTCTATGATGTCACTTCTAGTGACCAAGAATACCATGATAGTTTTCTCGATTATAACGTAACTGTATAATGATCATAATACTGAAATAGACAAGAACAATGAGAATAATGCACTCAATCAATGTCTGAATATTCCAGCCGCCAATATGCTTTCAATAAAGTGAAAAGTGTATCACAAAACCCTAGGCGCATGTTCCTGTTATACCTAGGCCTAACTTTGTGGGGTTTTAATAAAATACCCCTCAACTATCTACTAAAAAGGAAAATTACATATAAAGGACAAAACTACAATTTATTTCAAAATAAACCCAAAAGATTGAAATAATAATTCTAACACTCTCCTCCTTTTCTATCGTTATGGGAAGTTAGAGACTCAGTCAGCAGTAGCTCTGATTCCCAATCTCCCATCAAACCTTCTAATAACTTGTCGCATGTGCAGTCTGTTATTGATGAGATCAATTGCTTCTCTGATGGTTAACCCTTCATCTTTCAGCATTCGGAGTTCGTTGTGTTCTTTTAGTTTGTCCTCTCTGAGGCATTCATTCAACTTCTTTCTAATCAAGCGCTGCGTACCGTCGAAATAGTGGGCGATCTCTTCGAATTTCATGAATCTCTTGTTTCCTTGACTGTTAAGGTAGACTACACCATTCTCAGGTTTCAAATTACTTTGTAGACAGGTTGATGGTTGATCATAGGAAAGTTCTGATCAGGAGGAGTCAATCCAACTCATACAAAAATTGTTTTCAATGTCCATTTTAAAGTCTTTGAGGCACATAAAAATTGATTGTCTGTTCATGCACATAAAAATTAAAGTTTTTAATGTCCATTTTAAAGGCCAATATCTCATGAATAATTTCAATATCATCGAAGGTCATGATGTCAAGGCCTGGCTCATTTTACCTTGTGTTGAGTACCGTATTCTTTGATGAAGCAGATGGAAGGCGTGTAGATTCGAGCACGTTTATATGGAGTTACGTTTAAGACCTGTTTGACCTTCAATTTGGACCACACCAGTTCTTTCTTTCCGTGCTTCCTCAACATCATTTGATTCTACTATGCTTTCTCCCCCTTAGAACGATCATGAAATTCCATTAGGAGCCTTCGGTTGTAGTTTCCTGGGTACTGCATGAAAACGACTCTGAAACGGTCTTCTAGGGACGACTTGCAGAGGTCATCAAAAGACATCTTGGAAAGGTATTTCTTTAATCTGTGTGGACTTGTTAGGCACAAAAAGGCCCTAGTCAAACCTGTTATACATCTTAGGGGGAGATTATTAATTTAACCTGTTTGATGAACTTGAAGGTATAATTTAAGGCCTCTTAATGCCTTATTGAAACCTGAAAAGTGATTGCAATACAAGTCAAAGCTGCTTTCTCTGGTTCATTTGTTGCAACTAAGGCAGATTCTCTAAGCTGTTCTATTCTGTTGAACAGGCTGGACATAAACTGTCTATGCTGCTCTTACCTGTTGAGCAGCTTGGACAAATTCTAAGTGTTCTGTTCTTTGTGAACAGAACCTGTTCTTTGTGAACAGGCTAAACACTTTATGGAATATGTTTCCATGTCCTCATGTATTGTCTTGGACCAAAAGATCAGTTTACAAAGTCGAAGACAAAGTGTAAAAACAGATGCTGCTAAGACTGGCCACGCTGTTCTGTTACATGAAGACAAAGTGGATATTTGAAGTGGGTGACAGGCCATTTCTTATATCAAAATGGCCATAACAGAAGATGAAAGTTTTAAAGTTGACATTCCTCTTCTAGTTAAAGCCTTCTGCAACAGAGACAAAAAGGAAAAGACAAAGATTCTGCAATATAGAGACAAATGTTGCTTTGTCCGAACGTGCAGAATAGTATTTTTGTCTTTTTGGCCAGACATTCCACTATCTCTACATCCAATGAGGAAACTTCACTGGGATTCTCTGTGAGAGTATTAAAGGAAGCTTCTATGGAATGTGAGAAAACCAAGAGTGTGATGTTCAGAACATGTAAAAGAATTGTGTTTTCATGCATGCAAGGTCCGCTTGATAGAACAGCTGAGTGTGTCCAAGCTGTTCTTGTTCAAGCTGTCTGTCTGTCTGTCTTGTAATATCAGTGAGTTCATCTTTGTGAGTGTATTCATTGTAACTAGTCTAATTGAGTCTTAGACTGGTAGTCTTTGTTGTTTCTGTCATCTCAGCTTAAACCTATTTGCAGTTCAGGCTTGTTTATAATTAACACTTGTTGATAATACACGTAAAAACATTGAGAAGGTGTGTTGAAATTTTAAATAGCTGTATTCACTACCCCTCTACAGCTTTAAGCAACATACTAGGGAAACCTTTTGGGACCTACAACTGGTAACAAAGCAGTTTAGAGTGTGTGTTAACTCTAGATCTCTCATTACTCCCTATTTCCCATCATGGACAACAGTGCTACCAGTTCTTCCTCTTATTATGACAATGGTTCAATGGCAAAACCTCCCAAGTTCAATCATAAGAATTTCTCTGGATGGAAGTGCAGAATGATGCTCAACTTAGAGAATCTGGATGTACGACAACCAGAGATAGTAATGGAAGGTACCAATGTGCCAACCTCTGTTACTACTATAACTCCTGCTGCTGAAGGAGCTGTTCCTGAAGTCAGGACTATTGAGAAGGCAAACGCTCAATGGTCTTATGAAGACCCTAAGGCTGGTTGCTCTTGATGCAAAGGCCAGGAATAACCTTGTTATTTCTCTTCCTGATGATGTGTTTAAACAGGTTGAGAAAATGAAGATTGCAAAGGACATGTGGGATACTTTGTGTACCGTCTATGATGGTCTCAATATCACACTGGATAACGTGATCAACAATCTTGTTAGACAGTATGAGCTCTTCTTTATAAAGCCAAAGGAGTGACTCACTGAAACCTACACCAGGTTCACTGCGTTGATAAATGATCTTAAAGCTATTGGGATCACTAATGACAGTTTAACTTTGGTGAAAAAATTTTTGGACATTCTACCTGAGGAATGGAATTACTTCTCTACTATCCTTAGAAACTCAGGCACCATCAGAGGCATCGATCTGCTGAATCTTTATGGTCCTTGTTGAATGATGAACAGTCAAGGCAATAGAAAAGAAATACCTTAGAGATATCCAAAAGAGGTGTTGCCTTAGTGGCCAGCGTGAGACAGCCTGCTGGTCAGGCGTGTGATGTGTTCACACAAGCTGATGAACAGGCTGATGATGTGTTCAATAAGAAGAGGTTTGGTGGAAAGATGCTGCAAAAGAAGTCAGGTGCCATCAAGAAGAAGGCATTTGACAAAACTAAGGTTGAGTGCTTTAAATGTGGCAAAACAGGCCAGCAACTTCAAACAGGACTTGGCTTGCTGAGAAATGGAACCCAACTATGATGTATAAGGTACAAAATTTTATGGATTACAGTTCTGATGAAAAAGTTAAAATGTTTGAATATTACTTGTTGATTTATAAGCTGCTGTTGAGAAGCATGATGCTTTAAAGTCTAAGATCTCTAAGTTAAAAACAGATCATGAAACAAAAACTAATAAACTGGAGAGTTTTCATAAGTTGAAAACTGAGCTTGATGAAGTAAAACACATCAATACCATTTTATTAGAAGAAAAGAGAGAGACAGACTCAAACCATGCCAAGCTTCAAAAGATTGTTGACTCTTGGTGCCAATCAACATAAAAAGTCAACCACTGTATCAGTCAGCAGATTCTTGCTCAAATCCAAGCCTATCTTGGAGGGGATCTTGATAAAAGACTTATCCACTCTTGGTGAGCTTCCAAGTACTTTTATCCAAGAGTAAATGGAAAGTTGGTCTCAACAAAAAGGTTTGTCAGGCCTCAAAATACTGAAAGTTTTTGTGAAAAAGCTTTAAACACTGATGATGGTATGTGTTATCCATCAAATCAGTCTGCTAAGTGCATAGCTGGTTCACACAAGCAAAAGAAGGGAAAAAAGTTCACACTGCAGCTTTGGACACTAAACCTGTCAACAAGACAGGTTCTAGATCTAAAGCTGATGGGAAGAAACCTGTTAACCCTTTTGATGCTGAACATTTTGAGAAAACGTTTTCAAAAGGAAAGCAGCCTGCTTTCAACAAGGGTAAGTCCCATGTTGAAAGTAAATCTGCAGTAATTTCAAATAAGTTTTTAAATCATAGTGGAAAACTAGTTATAAATGAAGGAAAATCTTTTAAAACTAGAAGTAGTGATTATGTTGATAGGCAACATTCATCATATCTCAGTAAAGGCAAGGGCAAAGCCATTGCTCAACCTGAGAAAGTTGGGAATAAGTTTCCCAAACTTGTGGAAGGACAAAAGCCAATTAAACTTCCTATCTTTGATCTCTGCCCTCCTAAAAAGAGGAAAGAGGACACAGGTTAAGCTGTTGCTATTGTACCTTCTACTCAAACTGTTGATTCTTCTAAGAATATTAATAAGTTTGCTAAACCTTCTAAGAAGTCCAACAAAGATATCCCAGAATGTGTTTCTGGGAGTACTTCTTCCAAAAAGTCTAAAAAGAGAAAATGCTATAAATGTGGGAAGAAGACTCATATGGCCAAAGACTGTCCTGAAACTGAGGACACAAGGTCTGCTGACACTGCTAGTTCCAACATTGCAAAAACCAGCAGTGTTGGAAGTAACATGGTCATTGAGGAGAGTATCCAAGCTGATACAATCAAAATTGGAAATATTAGTGTAGATCTTAGTGGTCCATCAACAAATGTTGATGAAGAAGGAGAACTCATCCTTATCATGAGTTCCCCTAAAAATAACTAATATTTTCCCATGACACTCTGCAGGTTAAACAACCATCCTAGGTTTGGTACTTGGACAGCGGCTGCTTAGGCCACATGACAAGTTGCAAATTTGCTGAGTGATCTCAGGACTAAAGAAGTGCCAAAAGTCACCTTTGGTGACAATGTTCTGGGATCCACAGAAGGATATGGAACCCTTCAAGCTGGTGCTGCAATATTCAAAAGAGTAGCCTATGTCTCTCGGCTGAAACATAATCTTGTTAGCATTAGCCAACTGTGTGATGCTGGCTACAAGGTTAACTTTGTTGAGCACCTGGGATACATACTGGATCCCCAAGGCAAAGTTGTGCAGTGTGCACAAAGGAAGAAAGGTGTATATGTTGTGGACACGAAATTTGTTGATCCCACAACTGGAACCTGCTTTATCTCAAGGAGCAATGCAGACCTGAACTGGTTATGGCACAAAAGGATATCACACCTGAACTTCAAGAATATCAACAAACTCTCTAAGAAAGAGTTGGTAACAGGTTTGCCTTCTATAATCTTTGTTAAGGATAAACTATGCACAGCTTGTGAGAAAGGCAAGCAGAGAAGAACATCTTTTAAATCCAAACATAATTTTTCTATTGACACTCCTCTCTTCTTAATCCATATGGACTTGTTTAGACCTGTTAGTGTTCCAAGTCTAGGTGGTAGAAGATGACTCTAGTAATGGTTGATGAGTTCTCCAGGTTTACATGGGTGATCTTCCTAAAGACCAAAGGAGAGGCTGCCAGAGATATTATTAGATTTATCAAAAAAATGGAAGTTCTAAACTCTGCTCAAGTTAAGCAGCTTAGAAGTGATCATGGTACTGAATTCAGACACAGTACTCTTGAGAACTTCTGTGAAGAAAGAGGGATCTCACAAAACTTTTCAGCTGTAAGAACTCCACAACAAAATGGAGTTCCTGAAAGGAGGAATAGAACCCTCATTGAAGCTGCTAGAACCATGCTGTGTGCATTAGGTTTGCCTTCACCATTTTGGGCTGAAGCTGTCAACACTGCCTGCTTCACTCAAAACAAATCCTTAGTGGTGAAAATGTTCAATAAGACTCCTTATGAGTTCATCAAAGGGAGAAGACCAAATATATCTATTTCCATGTGTTTGGATGTTCCTACTTCATTCTGATCAGAGGGATCAACTGGCTAAATTTGAACCCAAAGCTGATGAAGTTGTGTTTGTTGGGTACTCTGCCGTTTCTAAATCCTTCAGAGTATACAACTTCAAAAGAAAGGTGATAGATGAATCTATCAATGTCACCTTTGAGGAGTCTAGGAATGCCTCTACCAACGCTGTTCCTGAATCAGTTTCGGGAGAGTTCAGCTTTGATGATCTTATGCATTCAAATGTTGAGGAAAAAGACTCAAAAGCTTCCACATCATCCAGAGTGGAACCTGCTAACCACAATGGACTTGATGATGATTATGTTAGTACACCCTGTATGAATAAGTGTACTGATAGAATTAATGCACCATGTCCAGAACCAATAAATGCTGATTATCCTGAATCCTCTACTGATGTGTTCAACAACAATGATTCATTCTCAATGAATGAACACGCTTAAGACATCAGTGTATTTGATAATCTTGAAAGCTGTTCTGCAAGACCTGATGAAAATGGAAATGATACTGGAGAATCTTCATTGAAACATGATCCTAAGTGGATCAGGTGTCACCCCAATGATCAAATGATTGGTGACATCAACAAAGAGGTACAAATAAGATAGGACAGCTTAGGAAACTTTTGTATGTTTTCTAGTATGTGTCCCTAATGGAGCCAAAGAAAGTAGATCATGCACTTAAAGATGCCAATTGGATCACTTCCATGCAAGAAGAACTCAATCAGTTTGAGAGAAACAAAGTATGGAAGCTGGTCCCTGTTCCTAAAGGTAAAACTATAATTGGCAGCAAATGGGTTTTCAGAAACAAGATGGATGAGCAAGGTCATGTTATTAGAAAGAAGACAAGACTAGTTGCTCAAGGGTATAGGAAAGAAGAAGGCATAGACTATGATAAGACATTTGCTCCAGTGGCTAGGTTAGAAGCAATATGTTTGTTTCTAGCCTATGCTGCCGAAAAGAGCATGAAGGTATTTGAAACGGATGTCAATAGTGCATTTTTGAATGTTAAGCTGTAGGAAGAGGTATATGTCAAGCAGCCTCTAGGTTTTGAAAGTGAACAACACCCAGGTTTTATCTATAAGTTGGACAAACATCTCTATGGTCTAAAACAAGCCCCTAGAGCCTGGTATGACACTCTTATTGATTTACTTATGAGCAATGGTTATTCCATAGGTAAAGTGGATACCACATTGTTCATCAAGAAGGTGAAAACTGATATTATGCTTGTTCAAATATATGTGGATGACATAATAGTTGCTTCTACTAATGAACAGTTATTCAAGAACTTTTCATTGCTCATGAAATCCAAATATGAAATGAGCATGATGGGTGAACTTACTTTCTTACTAGGATTACAGGTTAAACAAATCTCAAATGGAATTTTCATTAATCAAAAAAAGTATACATTGGATCTTTTGAAAAAGTTTAAATTTGATCAAAGTGTTCCCATCAAAACCCCAATGGCAACTAATATAAAGTTGGATGCTGATGTCTGTGGTAAAGCTGTTTCAATAACAGCTTACAGAGACATGATTGGGAGCTTGCTATTCTTAACTTCCAGTAGAACAGATATTATGTTTGCTACCTGTTTATGTGCTAGGTTTAAAGCTGATCCTAAGGAATCACATCTAGCTTCTGTAAAAAGAATCTTCAGATACCTAAAGGGTACACCAGGTTTCGGTCTTTGGTATCCCAAAAACTCCAGCCTTGAACTAATGGCCTACTCAGATATTGATTTTACAGGCTGCAGGCTAGATTGAAAAAGCACAATAGGTGGATGTCAACTCCTTGGTGGAAAGTTGATCAGTTAGTATAGCAAGAAGCAGAATCTTGTTTCTACCTTTACTGTTGAAGCTGAGTACATTGATGCTGTGGGCAGATTCTATGGATGCATCATCAGGTTGAAGATTATGGCCTTGTATATAGGAAAACTCCTATTCTATGTGATAATACAAGTGTCATAGCTATCTCCAACAATCCAGTATTCCACTCCAGAACAAAACATATCTAGATCAGACGTCATTTTATCAGGGATCACATCCAGAAAGGTTTGTGGAGGTAAGTTTTATTTCCATAGAAGAACAGCTTGCAGATATTTTCACCAAACCTCTTGATGAAAACAAGTATAATTACCTTGTAAGCAAGTTGAGTATGCTAAATAAAAGTGACTAAGTGTCATTGATGTTCTAAAGATCACTTGTGCTAATATGTTAAAAATTTTTAGAACAACTTGGACAGAACAGGTTTTACTTGTCTTGTATTTAGCTAGTTTTTGAAAATTTGGACAGCTTAGACATAAAACAGGCTTGACAAAAATAATTTTTAATCTCAAACCTGGTCTATTGTTCAAACTCCCAACCTGCTCACTCTCTTAATCTGTCATACAAGGTATTGCCTTGTAACCTATTTAGCTATTGAACAGGTTTCACAATAAAACATGTTCTCATATAGCTGCACATGTTGCGTGAACAGCTTGAAGCGTGATCAGTTTGTGATGAAACCTGTTCATCACAGGTTTGAACAACAGCTTAAAACATCAGTTTTAATTACCTTTCTTCACACTTAAGTTTCTTAAATTACGTATTTATTCAACTTAATTTTCTATAGATAATGTTTGTTAACGTGTGTTAGTAGTTAAAAAGGTCAAGTGGTCTAATAACCGTTCTGACATGGCAAACCATTCCGTTTTCCGTTATTAAGAACATTTCAAATCAACCGCCCAAACCTTTCTCTCTCCTACTCACTCACATTCAAATACTATAAATACCTAAACCACTGTTTCATTTTCTTCTTCTTCTCTACTGCTTCCATAACTACCTGCTAAACCCTAAAACCACTAAGTGTCATGTATCGTGCATCACTACTACTTTCCAAATGGATCACCAAAACAACCCCCTTCTACCTGTGTTCGTTGGTGATGATGTTGAAAAACATCCTTCTGTCACCACAATGCTCACAATCAAACCCACCAACTACATTGCCAATCTGACCATTCCCAAAAACTATGTTGGAAAAGGCTATGAACCAATGGTGGAGTTTCTGCAAGCCCATCGCCTACACTATGCAATGACTGCATCTCCTGGTGTCCTGTACCAGGAGATGGTTTATGAGTTCTGGTATACCTGTTCATATGACCAATCTACCAAAACCATTAGGGGGACTATTCTTAATGGCGCTCAAACCATTGAGATCACTACTGCTCTTCTCAGGGAAGTACTTCATCTTCCCATTGCTGATAAATATGACAAAGCACATCATGAAGATGAACAGATGGGCAAACTTCTACACTTTTGTGGTGTAGCAGAACCAAAAGTGGGTGCTACCTTGTTCAGAAGGGACTTATCTCCAACATACAGTTTTCACTTCGCCTCAGTGGTGATGTCCTTCAGCTGCAAAGTTGGCTCATTTGACCAGCTTAGCAGGGATGAGGTTCCTATAGTCCTACAGCTTGTGGATGGGACTACTCTGAACATGGCAAGGTGGATTTTCATGAATTTGAGAAACTTGGTTCAACAAGAGCAGCGTCCTGCTGTTGTAAGGTAACCAATGTTTTTGGGTCTCATCTTCAAACACGTCTCTGGTGAGCATATGTACAACTCTCAACCTCTATCAACTACTGTTGCATTCCCTATTATTGGGAATAGAGTATTTTTCACTCCAGTACTCAACAATGACCCTCCTCTGTCCACTCTGTCAGGATCAAAATCACCTAAGATTAACTGGTTTCAATAGATCAGAGTTTAAACCAATAACTTTGTTTTGAATCAAAGTCCAATTAAGAAGTTTGCGGAATAACACTTAACTGTTTTAAGAAAACATTCAGAACAAATAAAGAACAAATATTCAAATAAATATAACCAATATCAAAACCTTTATATTGCCAAAATCTATGATTACAATCACCTCTAATCTTTTTGATTAGACGAAGAACACTAATTGTTCTTAAGGTTTTACAACCTTAGAGGCTTGAGAAACTTATCAGAATGCAACGAAAACTTTTAGCACCACGATTACAAAACTTGCACACACTTACAATAGAAAGACCTAGTCTATCTATATTTGTAGCCTTATGATTTGTTTCCTTGATGGACTCTGATTTCTCTGGTAGTAGATATTCTTGGAAGATCATCAAATCTTGAAATATATATCACTTCCCGAATTTCAGCACTTTCTGTTATCAATTTGTTGAGCAGTTTGAACTTTTAACTCTGGCAGCTTGAACTTTTGAACTAGCAGCTCGAGTTTGTTGAACTGGCAGCTCGAACTTTGTAATTACACAGAAATACTACTAACAGTCTGAGAAATCTAAGTAACAGCTTGACATACTGCATTTGTGTCAGCTCATCTCTAGTCAATCTTTGAACCAGTTGGCTTAGGCTCTTGTATTCTTCCTCTGGACCAGCTTCTCTTTTGATTACAAAATGATATACTAAATCAATGTCATCCATTGAGTTAGCATACCAGTAAGTAATTGGAGGTTTGGAGAAGTCATGCTGATCAAGGGTCTTTTCAATCTCCATAGCCTTTTGCAGTTGTTGGTGAAACAACACTCTCTTAACTTGATCAAACTTTGCTTGTTGGATAGTTTCAGGTTGAGGAGAATCAGCAACAGTTTGAGCTAGTTCTTGTGGATCTTGGACATGTTGGGTGCCTTTGGAGGCTTTTTCTTTTTCTTTATCCTTTTCTCTGTTATATAGAGCCTGAAGCTTCTCAGTTGACCAGGATTGAGCAATGACCTTCGATATACCAGCTGTTGCAGAGAAATTGATCAAAAATCTTCTATGTTCTGCCTTTGAAGGCCCTGTTGGCCTATTCCTTTTCTTCTGGTTTTCTTTGACCACAAACCCTTTTAGGTAATCTCCTAAGGTTTCATCATCTTCCATTGGTTCCTGGGTCTGCTGGTCTAGGATCTGATCTTGTTCTTCTGCCAACTTTTTAGCTAATTCAGCATCATGAGCAACTTGGGCTTCTTTAGAAATAAATCTGATCTTTGGAGGCTCAATCAGAATGCCCTTTCCCTTGTCTGTGGAAGCTGATACTGTGGCTTGAATTGTTGGGGTAGGAGCTTGAGAACTTTCTCTGATGAACACTCCACTCGTTCTGATGGGAACAACTTGAGCTTCTAGACTAACAGCTTGATAAACTGTTGGGATTGTTAGCCTAGAAACTGAAGTTGTTGTTGGTGAAGTTGAAGCTGTTTGGACTGAAAGTGGGATCTCCTGATTCTCCCCCTTTTTGGATGCATTGGTTTGATTAGAGGGACCAAAAACCTGTAAGGTCTGCTCTCTACGGATCTATCTTGACGCGACACCTTCCAACGAGCGCGGAATCCTCGTTAGTGGCTTGACGGTAAGACCACGCACACCAAAACACGAATACTACCACGGTGATAGACGAACAACAAGAACGCCCCAACACGATGATTCTCTCCAAACTAACTCACTGATACTTGCAAGTTCGAGATCGCCTTTGCTAATATCTCTGATAAACTTCTGCAAAAGTCTCATAATTAATCGAATTAACCCTTAATTATACTGACAGGTTCGACTTTGTCTGGGACAAATTCGAACTTGGCCCAAAGCCAATTCGAACTTGTCCTCCTAGACAAATTCGAACTAAGCCTAAACTCGAACCTAATCTTTCAAACTTATGTTTGAACCTATGTTTAACTTATGTTTGAATTTATCTTTGAGTTTTATGTTTGAACTTATTGTAATACGTTACCCTAAGTTCAAACATACAATCAATCAATATCCAACATACATAATCAAACATATATATCAAACACTCGTTAATATTCAATATCAAGTCAAATGACTTACACAAAATGCTATCTTAACTTAGACTGCTATCGTCACACAGGATGTACTAACAGACTCCCCCTTGACGATAACTTCTAACTTTTTACATTTTGTCTAACTACTTGAACCATATAAACTACTACCTGCATATAAGCTTATATCGATACATACTCTAACTATCTGTAAGGTCTTGCACTACACAGATATATCTAGACGCGACACCGTCAACGAGTGCGAAATCCTCGTTAACGGCTTGACGGATATAACACTCACACGGAACACGGAGACTACCACAACGCTGTACGATCGACAACGAACGAACCTACGCAATGATCCTCTCCGAAAACACTCACTATCAGCTGATAAACTCGAGATCGCCTTTTTCTAATTACTCACACGAAATCTGCAAAAGTCCCTTAATGATTCGAGTTAATCCCTAATTATAGAGCCTCATTCGAGTTTGTCATGGGCCAAACTCGAATCTGGCCCAAGGCCCATTCGAGTTTGTCCCCTTGACACTCTCGAATCTGCCTTATAGTGCACATTCGAATTTACCATAAATTCGAATGTCTTTTAATGATGAATTCGAATTTATTCTAAATTCGAATTTCACATATTAAGCTTATATTTGATCTTATGTTTTAACTTATGTTTGAATTTATCTTTGAACTTTATGTTTGAACTTCTTGTAATACATTACATCAAGTTCAAACATACAATCAATAACTATCAAACATATATAAATACATATATCAAACACTCGTTAATATTCAATACCTTGCAATATCACTTGAACCAAAATGCTAATCCAGTATGAGGATCTATCCTTGACTCATCCTCAACTCTCCTCCCTGATCTCGGCTTGATTCTCTCAAATTTTCCAGTTCTACCCTCTCTTCTGATTATCTTTGCGATTACCTCAGCATAAGGGTCATTTCCAATGTTGATTAATTCTTTCCAGGCAAACTCCTTCACTTCTACCTTCGGTAATGTATTAAATACTTATAGCTTACGCCTCAGGTACTGGAGTCCATCTCTCCTCTTCAGAATGAAAAGCTGCAGTTCTCTGTCGAAGAACCAGCTGATAATACCACCAGAGAGATTTTCTGCCCCCGGAGTTCTCATCTTCTTCTTCATCTTTGGCTCTTCTTTCTTTTCTTCCTTACGGAACCAAAGGTTGAACAGTTCAGCTCTGCTTGGCTCTCTTTCAGCCTCCTCCAGTTCTGAATCATTTACAGAAGCCAATTTGATATCATCTATATCGATTACATGTTGATCATTATGCTCATATTGTTCTGTGACAGGCTGTGACTGAATGATTACGTCATCTACATTGTCATCTTCATCTATCACAACCTCCTCATCAGATTTCCAATCAGCCACATCTTCTGGCACAAACTCTCCTTCTTCCAGATCCTCTACATCATCCTCAAAATCAAATTCAAGGTCTAGTGGCTCTTCCTCAATATCCATTAATGCTTCAATCATCTCACATACTTCACTTTCTGTGACCTTTGAGGAACTAGCCTCACCTCCTGCAGCTCCCGACTGACTAGGCTCCCCCTGAACCTCAGCATGTTGAGCAGCAGAAAAATCTACTGGCTCATTCTGTTTCTGTGCATTGGGATCATCGCCTTCATCATCTCCACCCCTTGGCTGCTCCTCCTGATCCCGACAACTCGTCTCCCCTTGAGCCTTTAGATTTTTCAATAATTGCTCAATTAGGGAACGCATCGATCTAATCTCCGCAGCTTGATCGGAAACAAAAGTTTTAAGCTCCAGATATTCTTCCTCGATCTTGCCCACAACTTTCTTCAACTCAGCATTCTCGAAGTCGATACGTGCATTATGCGTCTGTATTTCGCCGAGAGCCTTTGTTAACTGAAAGATTTGGACTTCTTGGAATTCAACCTTGCTCCGAAGCTCAGAAAACCTTTGATTGTCTGCGAAGGTTGATGATGTGGATGGAATTGATTGAATGGGAGTTGGAATGATCGGTGGGGGGATGGATGTTTGAACAGGTGGTGGTGGTGGTGGAATGGGTCTTTGAACGGGTGGAGGTTGAGGTATTTCTGGCTAAGAAGCAGAGGCCGAGGAAGCTCCCTGCATGAACCTATGTCGTTTGGCCCTTTGCCTGGTCACCAACGGAACAACTTTTTCTTCCTCAAAATCTGAGTCTTCTGACTCTCTTGAAGCTCTTCTCCTTGTAGCTTCTGCATTTATCACCACTATCCTTGATCCATAATTTCGTATGTGAATATCAGGATCTTCGGTTTGTTTCTCAACCTCAATTTCTTCCATTTCCTCTGATTCGGTATCTGAAGTTGACTTGTCATCACCTGCTGGCTCAGGTTGATACACATCTATTTGCCTAAAAACGTCAACTTCTCCTTCTAGAGGCTCCAATAGATCTCCAACGAGTTCAGCAGTTATTTCCTCATTAGCATTTGGACCGGCTGCCCAAATCTCTTCCAACGTTTGTAATGTCGGATCAGATACAGATGGTGCATATGAAGGACCAGCCTCTTCCGGCTCTTGAGCTTGGCTTGTAGAAGGCCTATCAGCCTGAATTTGTCTCGCGGATGGGCGTTGCCTCCTTCTTTGTTGTTGAGGCCTTGGTTGCTGCGGTCGCTGTTGCTGTGGTTGCTGTTGCTGTTGCTGCGGAACCTGCACATCCCCTGCCCAGTTGGCATCTTCAGGGACTACAAAATTAGGATTTATCACTGCACCAAAGAGTGGTGCCTCCACTAGAACAACTAATCTTCCTCGATGAGATGAACAATCAGCAAGGATTCGTTTGTCTATGACCGCAACACTTTGGATTTCATTGAGCTGTGGCAGATTTGGCAGGAAATGTCTGATCAGCATCATCACAAAGTGTGGATATAACAAAAATCTTTCTCTTTTTGGAGCTGTTATTTGATGAACAAACTCAAAAAAGAACATTTCCGAGTAGCTGAACTTCTGACTGTAGAGCAACGCAATCATGCCCGACTGAATCTTCGATACAATATAGTCAAAGCCTGCTTTCTTTGCTGCAAAACATACCATGAAGACATGCGCCAATTATCTCCATTGTCCGATAAGTCCACTTTTGATGTAAGACGACTTCTTTACATCCAGACTATACCCCATTCTAACAAAAGCGGCCTGCCTGATTGACAACGGGAAGTCAATTGGCCCATTCTCTTGATCCTGTGATCCAAGCTGCAAAACTTGACGTCGCATATCTGCTGAAATCACTAGAGGGTGTCCAACGACCCTCGTCCTTAGTACTGTCGGAGTAACAGTACAGTCCACTTGCAGGTGATCCCAAAACTGACGCACGTAAGGGATAACGATTTGAATATTATGAGACAGCGCATAGGAAATCCTTGATCCTACCAAAAATTCCACCATCTGGCGGAAAGGTTGAGCCTCTGGAATAGCATGGTCAGGAGAGATGACCATGTTATTCTTAGGAACAAAAATTCAGTCAGCCATGTCTGCACAATATAGCAAATAAAATATTAGAATTATTAAAAAGCAATAAACTTTTGTAAATTCAAATTTGTTTTATTTTGTACTTGTATAAGGACAAAATCCAACACTTAAGAATTTCTACAAGTTTAATTAAAATTTTAATTAAATAATTCGAACATAATGTTAAATTCGAAAAACAGATTTGAATGACCACTCATTCGAGTTTAATGACCTTTTCGAGTTTAGTGACAAACTCGAAACTGGCCAAGAACAAACTCGAAGGAGTCGGTCACATGAATCACAATAATCCAAGATTTTAACCATTTTAGACGTAGAAAATCACATCTATTAGTCCTAATAGGTTCTAATCAAAGAAATTTATGGTCAATTTGATGTTTCACCGGTTCAAAATTTGTTATTTTGAAATACAAACTTTCCACCTTCCAAAACTTCAAAATCCAATAATTTTGGCCTAAATGGAGTATAAAACCACCTAAATCTTGTATAAATCACTCGATTATAGCTAGATTTAACAGTAAAATCAAACTCCAACCAACAGAAACTCGACACACAGTATGAATCTCGAAAACGGTAAACTCGAAGAACAAACTCGAAATCGCGCTCAGTAAACTCGAAGGATTAAATTCGAAAGTATGTGATTTATGACCAGCACTGTTGACCTATTTATATCAACCACCTTCGAGTTTGATACCTTTCTCGGGTTTACTGACCGAATCGAGGCCCTGCCACATTCGAATTATGGCCTAATTCGAAGTCTCTGCCAAATTCGAATATATATACGAATGTGGTTAAACTCGAATTTGAACTTTGAAGATTTGAAAATTTTTGAAATAAATTCAACTTTTACAACTTTTTCGTGTAACGGAATAAACTATGCAAAATCTTTTACCCTAAGCACAAGATTTTCACGCAATGTTTATTTTATTCAACTAGGAATGCACCCTCAGCAAATTTTTACCTTTTTCCTAAGTAAAAAATAAAATTAAATTAAATTAAAAATAAAATTAAAAATAAAATTAAAGTTAAAATTTTGAACAAAAATTAAACTTAGACTAAACTAAAATTATATAAAATTTACAACCTATACTAAAAACTTAACAGAGTATTTTTTACGAGTATAGTCAAAGAAAGGTTCAATCAGATAGCGATGTCAAATACGCACTTTCAGTACTTAAACTTTCACACTTAGGAATTTTTGATCCCTTTGATTGTTTGGCGTGACATACATTTCTATCCGATTGTTGGTATTATTTCCCCTTTAAACATGTTACATTTCGAAATATCCCTTGGCCTTTTTATTTATCATGAAATTATCTTACGTGACTCATGCATAGACATACTTTTATGATCAAGGCATACACACAATGATTATAACTTTTTGGTATTGCAAACTTTCTTTAAAAGGCAAACATCGGACACAGGTCTGTATTTACATACAACAAAGTGTCTTAGTTTGTCTTAAGGTTTATTTTTAAAGCTAGCAAGACAGCGGTGACAGGTCTGTACCGACGTACAACAAAGCGACTTATCTTGCTAACCCGAATCAAAACAGAAGCAACAGGTCTGTACTTACGTACAACAGAGTTACTTGTTTTTGACTCTCAACTCAGTATGATTTTTCTATTCTTTCCATTTTAAGATGTGTCTGATGTTGCTATACATCCCCAGAAAGTTTGCATACCTCATTTATAAATAAAGTCTGTATGTCTCTAACATAAAAATTATGACCGATTGGTCATACATCTAAGTTAGTGACACGTTTGATTTTTTCTTGAGTATTTTATTAGCCTTGAGACTCCCTGTATGTATTATACCTACCAACATATCCAACTAGATAATGTAAAACACATAGAATTTTAAGTATATTATGTGTGAAAGCCTAATCACTTAGAGTTTGTAATGACTGTGCTAATTTTCGTCACTTTGAACCTATGTATCTAAGACTTAACTCTTTTTCTGATATTCTCTTTTTTTTGAATTTTTTCTTATTGTTTTCTCTCTCTCTTTCTCTCTCTCTCTTTTTATTTTTTTTTATTTTTCATAAGAATAGCAAGAAATACTATAACCTACTAACTTACTAAAAATAGAAACTATCATAAGTTACTAAACTTACTATAAAAAAAAAGAAATTCTACTGCTATAAAAAGAAATAAAACTCTACTAAGGTCAACTCACTCTGGATTACGCATTCCGTTTAGTTGAATCAAATACTCAAACCGTGTTTTATCAAAAGCTTTGGTAAACAAATCAGCATTATTATCATCCGTTGCCACTTTTACCAACTTAATTAAATTCTTTTCAGCACAATCACGTATAAAGTGATGTCTTATGTCTATGTGCTTCGTTTTACTGTGTTTAACTGGATTATTTGTTATTGCAATAGTTGACTGGTTATCTATCCTAATAGGAGTTTGAGTGTAAGCCAAACCGTTATCCCGCAATTGTTGTTGTATCCACAGAACTTGTGAACAACAACTACCATTAGCAACATACTCGGCCTCGCACGTTGACACGGCTACCGATGTCTGTTTCTTGCATTGCCAGGAAACAAGTCTCCCTCCTAGGAACTGACAACCTCCAGTTGTTGATTTGCGCGTCAAGCTGCATCCTCCGTAGTCTGAATCCGTGAACGCCTCCAATTCCAGATCGCCCTCCGCGTGATACCAAAGTCCCAGCTTCGGTTTCGACTTGAGGTATCGTAGAATCTGCTTCACAGCTTTCATGTGCATCTCTTTCGGATTAGCTTGAAACCTAGCACAAATACAAACAGCAAACATAATGTCAGGTCTTGAAGCAGTTAAATACATAAGTGATCCAATCATGCCCCGATATAATGTCGGATCCACATTAATATCACTTTCGGTACTCGGTCCGAGATTGTGATTCACTTGAATCGGCATGCTGAAATGAGATTGTGATTCCTTTGTACCTAGAAAGAAAACCCAAGAAAATCGTGAGTAATCGTCAGTGATAACTAAACAATACCAACTACCACCTATACTCCTTTTGTTGATTGGTCCGAAGAGGTCCATATGCAGCAAATCGAATGTGGTAGTGATGGAGTTCTGAGTCTTGGACTTGTATGCCTTCTTATCCTCAAACTGAAAACTCTTCATAGGCACACCTTGCACCAATCCATTTTTCGTTATATAGTTCATTTTTCTCAGGTGCAAATGTGCCATACGTCTGTGCCATATAACCGATTCAGTCTCCGAAGCTTTAGATAACAGACAGATTGGACCCATCGAAGTTTCCGGCTTGTTCATATCGAGCATGTACAAGTCATTCTTCCTTGGAGCCCTCATCAATATCCACTCTTCAGGTATCTTGAACCCCGGTTTTAGCACCAACGCCTCAGTATAAGTGAACAGCACTGAATTTTTCTTATCACAGATTTAAGAGACGCTAATGAGATTATGAACCAGTTTATCAACGTGATAAACTTGATCCAGTTTGATCGTTCCATTAGTGACCACTCCAGTACCCGTGATGTTTCCTCCTTTATTTCCCGCGAATGATACAAATCCCCGATTCCCACCCCCCCCTTGAAGTCTGTAAGTAGACTTCTTTCCCCTGTCATGTGCCTGGAGCATCCACTGTCGACGAACCATTTGTTGTTTAGACCTATGGTTATCTCCTGCACATGAAAGAAAATACGTTAGTTATCACGGGGAACCCAATCCATAACTGACTTGGTTATACCATTCTCGTCCACATACTTAAACTCTTTCAAATACCAATCTCGCCTTTCAGGTGACTTGGGTCTTTGAACTGGAGTCTGTTGTGGTGCCGAGTGATTTAAGTTCACTCTTTGCCTTTGAGTAGGCAGTTGCTGTGGAGCTCTTGAATAATTACGATTATAATTCATTTCAGACTGATATCCTTGAGCTCTACCCGGTGTGTGATGTCTAACAGGAGTGTGTGACCTAACCGGAGTGTAGGCTCTGCTAGGTGTTGTGCTCCTACATTGTTGTTGTGGTCCAAACCTAGATTGAGTAATGACTCGATTTGGTGAATTAGTCCTAATCACTTCTTTTGGTCCACCTTTCACCGGTATTTGTTTCACAGCCGGTTTTGGTGTAGCTTGCACAATTTTCTCGGTACTCTGAGAACTACTAGTGCTCGCAACACTTGTAGAAGGATTAGCATGTTCCGGCTTCCCTATCTTAGGTGTATTGTCTACTTTCCTATGCGGACAGTTAGAAGCAACATGCCCCTTTTCGTGACATCTAAAGCAAGACATTTTGTCAATAAACTTCTTGTGTGTGCCCTTTGACTTAGGTGTCTCACTAGTGTCTGGTTCTTTTGGTGCATCTATAGTGACTGGTTCATCATCCTGATCATTAAAATCAATTTTGTGTTTTCCTACAGGTGTATCACTAGAGGAAGGCACAAACTTAACTTTTTTAATCTTGACATTAGTAGCAGTCACCTTAGTTGTATTTTCCTTTACAGGTTCAGACACTGGTTCAAGTATTTCCTCTAAGTCTACTGATTTCTCAGTTTTCTCCTGAGGTTGAGGCACATAGTTGTCATTAAAAGGCGGAGGACTCTCAAGATATCCTAAACCTACAGGTTTTTTAGATTGACGTTGAGCATCTAAAATTTTCCCTAGGTTAAGACTTGAGTTCCTAAACTTTTCAAGTTTACTATTTGCCTCAGCTACCTTCACCTTAGACTCAGTTAGCTCTATGTCAGGATCTGAACTTAATTAACCAAGACTAACTGATTTGAATTTATCAGAGTATAAATCAATAATCTTACTTTGAATCAAAGTTTAATTAAGAAGTTTGCGGAATAACACTTAATTAGTTTAACAAAAGCTTGTAGAATCAATAACAAATAAACAAAAGTAATAATCAAAATTGCTTGTATTGCTGACTTCAATGATTACAATCACCTCTAACCTGTTTGATTAGACGAAGAACACAAACTGTTCTTAGGGTTTTACAACCTTAGAGGCTTATGAAAACTTAAACAAAAAGCAATTACAATCTTGAATACGCAGAAAACTCCCATACAATAGAAAGACCTATTCTATGTATTTATATTGCTTCTTGATTTGTTTCCTTGAAGGACTATGACTTCTCTGATAGTAGATATACTGGAATCTTCATGTAGATATCTTTTCCTGAAAATCAGCACTTTCTGTTTGTAAAACTGTTGCGCAGCTTGAATCACTTGACAGCTTGAACAGAGCAGCTTGAGTTGATTTACTCTGGCAGCTTGAACTTTTACACTAGCAGCTCGAGATTCTTCAACTAACAGCATGAACTTTGTACATACATAGCAATTCTACTAACAGTTTGAGAAGACTAACTAACAGCTTGAACTACTTAGAATATTTCCCAACAATCTCCCCCTAACTTAAATTCTTTATACAAGACTTTAAGTTCTATACAAATAAGGAAATAAACAAGTAAACTGTTATTTACAAACCAAGGCTTTCAAAAACTTACAACTGTGCAAGCTTCTGATTTACAGCCTTCAAAAACACTTTCTTCATATCTTCTCTATCACAAGATATCTTAACAGATCTCATCTGGAGTAACATATCTTTTGGTAGATCATAGAATTCAAAATTGAAGAACATACCAGATCCATCTGTAAATTTTATTCTGTAAGTCTTTGATTTGACAAACAGATCAACTTGCTTGATCTTCATTCCCTTTGCATTTGCATCCTCTATATCTTTCCTTATAGACTCAGGATCAACAATGCTCTTTAGATCTTTGATAGCTTGCTTGACTTGTGGTAGAGCCGATCTTACTTGTGTTACAGACCCAACATTATGCATTGTTGTGAGCTCATCTCTGGTCATCCTTTGAGCCATATGCATGATGCTGTTATACACTTCTTCTGGACCAGATTTCCTTCTTACTACAAACTGAAATCTTAAGTCAATGTTTTCCATCGACTTAGCATACCAATAATTAATAGGAGGCTTTGTAAAGTCATGCTGGTCTATCAACTTCTCTATCTCCATCACCTTTTGCAGTTGTTGCTCAAACAACACCTTCTTAACCTGATCCAGCTTTGCTTGTGACATTGGCTCTGATTCAGAAATAGAAGCAGCAGCTTGAACAGAAGGAGCAGGGGCACTGGTGGCAGTTTGAACATCACTTGTACCTGTTTGAACTGGTTCTTGGGATCTTTGGACTTCTTGGGAGACTTTGACTTTCTTTCTTTTGTCCATCTCTTTGTCATGAATATCTTGCAGTCTTTCTGTGCTCATGGACTGAGCCATTTTCTTTGGGATACCAGCTGCAAAGGCAAAATTAATTAAAAATCTTCTATGCTCAGCCTTTGAATGCCCTGTTGGCATCTTCCTCTTCTTATCTCCTTGCTTGACCACAAACCCTCTCAAGTAATCACCTAAGGTTTCATCATCTTCCATTGGGGACTGGGTTTGCTGGTCTAACTCTTGATCTTGTTCTTCTGCTAATTTTCTGGCAATCTCAGCATCAAAGGCAATCTGGCTTCTCTGGAAGAAAATTTGTGCTTTGGAGACTCAATAAGAATACGTTTGCCCTTATCTTTTGTAGCAGAAGATGTTGCTTGGACTGAACTGCTAGGAGCCTGAGTTGTTTCTCTTATGACAACTCCAGTTGGTCTTGAAGAAGCAGCTTGAGTTTCTAGGCTAACAGCTTGAGAAGCTGTTGGGATTGTTAGCCTAGATGGTTGAACTGTTGGGGCTGCTTGGACTGATTCTGTTGGAGCTGCTTGGACTGCTTTAGGAAACTCCTGATTCTCCCCCTTTTGGAAGCATTGGTTTGGTCAGGAGGACCGACAACTTTTGCCACTTGGGTTTGAATCAATCACTCTAATTGCATGATCTTATTTCCACAGAGGGTAAACCCTTTATGGAGATAATCCATTCTTTGATTTTGAGCCGCTTCTGCCTGCTTGAGTGCAATGATTTGTGCTCCCTGTGCAGCAATGATGGATTTTTGGTATTCCAATATAGATATTTGAGTGGGGATATTGGCTGTTCAATAGGAGCAGAAGGCATTTGTGTATCATGAGGAGGGGGTTGGGGTCCTGGGGGTGAATCAGTAATGATAGGTTGAGCCTGCTCAGGACCCTCTCCTCTGTTTCTTGGAATGATGTTCATCATTGCAGAAGGCAATGGAACATCTACACTCAAAAAATTGGCACTTGGATTTAAAAGCCTTTTAAGAGAATACAGTGAGTGCCTATGAGAAACATGTATCCTCTTATGTATATTAAAATTGGTGCAAGTTTTTGCAATTATCTCTGCCAAAAATCGAGGATACATCAAAAATTTCCCATTCTTTAGGGAATGATGCCTTAACATCCCCTGAAAAATCATATTTGAAAAATTAAATTGTTGGCCTGTTGAAAAGCACACTAAGGCAGTGGCAATATTTGAGGAAAATTCTGACCAACCAGTTCTTTTAGGGCTTATACACTGCTGAATAATATGCACAAGATATTTCCATTTAGGTGAAAAGTGTGCTTTAAAGAAAGTAAAGGAATCAGCAGGACCCCTATATCCAATATTATGAAGACCAGTATGTAACTCATTAAGGGATAGGTCTGTAATACCTGAGGCATCTTGAAGATGCAAATGTTGACGAATGGATTCCTCAGTTACTATGATGGGAGTGCCATCAATTTTGGATATCAGAGAAGGAACTCCATTGATGGTTTGTACAGAAGCACGGTTCCAGAACTGCTCAATATGAGATATGTATATGGTAGGATTGATATTGAGGGCATGATGGATATGGGAGTGTCTAAGAAAATCCATCATGTCATGGAACGGTTGAAGTTCAGAGTGCTTTAGAGAGTAGGGTAGGCAGTTGTGTTCTTTGACAAACTCCATGGAAGATTAAACGGAGATTTTAGGGTTTCAAAGAAGAGTGTGTGAATCGTTAAGAGAGAAAAGAAGGCCGTTGTATGAGATTATGTAACTGGTAGTTACAACTGAACGAAACTGGGACCTTTAAAGGTTTTGAAAAGGTGGGGTCCCGCGCACACATTTGAGAAATTACCAAATTACCCTGCACACTTTGACAGATCAAGTGAATTAACTAACAGTCCGAGAAAATGAACTAGCAGCATGAGAAAATACTCAAGCTGTTAGTTAGAAATTTAGCATCTTTTAATGAAACAGTGACTCCCCCTTAAATAAGCATATGAATTAGATGAAAACAAATTAATCCATGTTTACCATACCAATATTTGATACCAGGAAAGTAAATCTTCCGACATCAAAAGGTTTTGTAAATAGATCAGCTAACTGATCATCAGTATGTATTTTGGTAACTTGGATTAATTTCTTCTCATTACAATCCCTTATGAAGTGAAATCTGATTTCTATATGCTTGGTTTTTGGGAATTTCACTGGGTTTTGCACAATGCTGATTGCACTTGAATTGTCAATGTAAGGAGTGGATAAGAAGTTCATACCATAGTCTTTCAATTGATTTTGAATCTACATTACCTGGGAGCAACAGCTTGCAGCTGCTACATATTTTGGTTCAGTGGATGAGGTGGAAACAGTTGTCTGCTTTTTGCATTGCCAAGAGACCAGTCTTGCTCCTAAGTATTGACATCCACCAGTTGTGGATTTTCTGTCAATGTTGCATCCTCCATAGTCACTGTCAAAGTAGGCTGTTAGTTCAAGGGGAGAGTCTTTAGGATACCATAGGCCTAAATGTGGTTGGCCTTTGAGATATCTAAAGATTCTCTTAAACAGCAACCAAATGAGAATCCTTTGGAGAGCATTGAAACCTAGCACATACACAGACAGCAAACATAATATCTGGTCTAGAAGATGTTAGATACATAAGAGATCCTATAAGAGATCTGTATAAATAAATGTCCACATCTATGCCGTCTTTGTCTGTATGGAGCTGCTTGTGAGGATCCATTGGAGTGCTTGCAACTTTGGTGTCTTGATACCCAAACTTTTCAAGTATGTCTTTAACATACTTTGATTGACTTATGAAGAGACCAGTGGGATTTTGCTTGACCTGCAATCCTAGAAAGAAAGTGAGTTCTCCCATTGAACTCATTTGAAACTTTTTGTGCATTAAAGCCTCAAACTCTTTGCACAGACAATCATTTGTTGAGCCAAAGATGATGTCGTCAACATAGATTTGGACAAGCAGAATCTCAGCTTTGATGGACTTAGTGAAAAGTGTTTTGTCCAGAGTGCCTCTCTTGAACCAATTCTGTAGAAGGTATGATGACAGAGTGTCATACAATGCTCTGGGGGCTTGATGGAGACCATAGAGAGCCTTGTCTAACTTGTAGACCCTGTCTGGATACTTGTAGTCCTCAAAACCAGGAGGCTGACATACATAGACCTCCTCTTCAATTGTCCCATATAGAAAAGCAGACTTCACATCCATTTGATACACTTTAAAACCTTTGAAGCTTGCATAGGCCAAAAATAGTCTGATGGCTTCAATTCTTGCCACTGGAGCAAATACATCATCATAATCTATGCCTTCTTCTTGAGTGTACCCTTGTGCTACTAGCCTTGCTTTATTCTTTATGACTATCCCTCTCTCATCTTTCTTGTTTCTGAACACCCATCTTGTACCAATTGCTCTCTTTCCTTTAGGAAGATCAACCAGTGTCCATACATTCTGAATCTTGAAATGTAGAAGCTCTTCTTGCATTGCCTCAATCCAGGATGAATCTTTCAATGCTTCTGATGCCTTTTTAGGTTCTAGCTGAGACATGAAACAGGCATGTTCAAAAGCAGCTAGACTGAATTCAGAAACTGTTTGTTCAGCAGCAGCAGTTTCATTGTGAACCATTTTCCTTGTTTGTACAGGTGTACTTGGATCACCCAGTATTTGATTGAGAGGATGATACTTGTGAAATCTGAGTGTAAGCTCTCTTTCTGTCTGAAAAGAGGATCCAAGATTTGTATCATCTCCATCAGGATCAGTGGATGGTTCAGCTTCTGGAGCAGCTTGACTTGAATCTGGGACTGTTTCCCTTTGTGTTGGAGCTGTTCTCTCAGGACTTGGGAGTGGAACGTCAGTGTCTGGATTTGTATCATGTTGAACATTCAGAACCCCTGGAGGGTCACATGACAGAAGTGGTATAGTGGTGTATTCATCCCAATTGGTTGAATCTGCAGCAGTTTGAAACTTTGTGACAACAGCTTGAGAATTTGTATTGACAGCATGAGAATTTGTGTTTACAGCTTCAATACTGTTTGCATCAGCTTCTGCAGTATACTCAACAAAGCTCAGAGAATTAGTTAGTGAATCTAAATCAAACAACCAATCAGGACCAGTGCCTTTGACATTTGCAATGTTTTCATTAAATTCAACATTGACACTTTCTTCAATGGTTTTAGACACACTGTTATATACTCTATAGGCTTTGCTTTGATTTGAGTATCCTACAAAGAATTCTTCTTCAGCCTTGCTTTCAAACTTCCCTAAGTAAGTCTTAGTGTGAAGAATGGTGCATGGACAACCAAATGACTTGAAAAAAGGCTATTAAGGGTATTCTATTATGGAATAACTCATAAGGAGTTTTCCCTTGTGATTGAACAACCTGAACCCTATTCAGAACATAACAGGCTGTATTAACAGGTTCTGCCCAGAAAGTCATTGGCAGTTTTGAATCAGCTAACATTGTTCTAGCAGCCTCAATTAATGTTCTGTTCTTTCTTTCAGCTACACCATTTTGCTGTGGTGTTCTTGGTGCACTATATTGTCTAGCAATACCTTTGGACTCACAAAAACTGTTTAGAATGTGATTTTTAAATTCAGTTCCATTGTCTGATCTTATCACCTTAACTTTTGAGTTGGATTGGTTTTCTATCTTAAGAATAAATGACTTAACTAGCTCAGCAGTTTCATCTTTAGACCTAAGAAAGTAAACCCAAGTAAATCTGGTGAAATCATCAACAATAACTAAACAGTAAGCCCTTTTATTCAAACTCAAAACAAATGTTGGACCAAATAGATCCATATGAATCAGCTGAAGAGCAGATGAGATTGAATTTTCTTCTTTGGCCTTATGACAAGTTTTGTGTTGCTTGCCTTTAAGACATGCTACACAATGATCATCACATATGAACTCCTTTTGTGGTAAACCTCTTACCAGATTCTTTTTGACTAAAAAGTTCATGGACTTGAAGTTCACGTGACACATCCTTCTATGCCAAAGAGCAGACTCATTGGATGATGCTTTGGATATCAAACAGCTTAAAGTATTTGATTTGGATAAAAGATCTGTGTCCAAACAGTAGACATTGTCCTTTCTTGGTGTTCTTAGTAAAACAAGATTTTCAGGAATTTTGAAAGCTTTTGAAAGAACAATGCACTCAGAATCTGTAAACAAAACAATGTTTTGTTTGTCACAGATTTGAGAGACACTTAATAAATTATACTTAAGTTGTTCAACATACAAAACATCTTTGAAAATCATGTTTCCTGCATTAACAGTACCTTTACCTGTAACCTTACCTCCTTTTGAGTTGCCTCCAAATGCAACAAATCCTCCATCAAAGCCTTTATAATTTGACAAGCACTCAGAATTGCCTGTCATGTGCCTAGAGCATCCACTGTCCAAATGCCATCTTGTTTTATGAGGTGACCTGTGGTTGCCCTGCACTAATAAAAGCTTATTTAGTAGAGGAGTAAACCCAAACCAAATTGGTTTTGGGTTGGCCTTGTGCATTGACATAACTAAATACTGTTTTTGACTTCGTATATTTAGTGAGATCCACTGATGGGGTCTTTGGAGAGTATTTAGTGATTATATGAGGTATCCAGATATTTTGATCATCTTTTCTTCCAACAGTCTCAGATGAGTCAATAACAGTTCCAGATTGATGCTTAGCAGTTTGACCTGTGATTGTAGAGTTAACAGCTTCAGACTTTGCACTAACAACTTCAGATTTTGACTTAACAGTCTGATCTTTTGCATCAACAGTTTGATCTGAAGATTTGTCTTTGACACACCATATTTGTTTAAACTTAATTTAGGCTTTGCCAAAACTTGTTTTTGGTGTGTGGACAGTTTTTTATTAGCTTTTGAAAGCCTGTGATCAACTGTTTTCTTTGGAACTGTTGTAGCAGAAGGTTTGACCTTTGAATTTTTTACATGAGTAGGACTTGACTTTTTATGAATCACAGTCTGTTTTGCAACAGGTGGTTTATAAAAACAATCCTTGGCCAAGTGATTCTTCCTTCCACAGTGAAAACACCTTTTGACTGTTTGAATTGGAGAACCAAATTTATTTGACAATTTCTGGTTCTTGTTCCTCTGATTTCCCCTTACCTGCTGTTGTTTGGGAAACTTTGGAACACCATGCTTTTGGCATGTGCAGACTGCAACATTTTTACCCCTTTTATTATTCTTTGAAGAAGATGCAATGTTACAGTTAGAATGTACAGAAACTTGTGAAGCAGCATTGCATACACTCATCTTCTCTTTTCCTTTCTTACTGGGGGCTTGGATCTCTATAGGTGCACTCATTGTTTTGTGTTCTTTCCCAACTGCTATACACTCACAGTCTCTATTTTGAATCTGGTCTTCTTTAGATTCAGGACTGTTATCAAGGATAGGATCTACAATAGTCATAGACTCATCTAATGGTTCATTGACAAGCCTGTCAGCAACTTCACTCATTGGATAGATGTATTTGTTGTTGTATGGAGGTAGAGTAGCCCTGTAGCCTATGCCTTCTTTGGGATTAACCTGAGATTTTACCCTATCTTTAAATTGGACTTCCATTAGGTGTTCCAGCTTTTGATTAGCCAATTTGAAGTTACCTAGATCTATATTGACAGATTCTAGTTTCTTATTAGCCTCTAACACCTTTTGTTCAGTCTCTTCTACCTTTTTATGAAGGGATTCTATTTTCTTATTTAGCTCCTTTTTCTCCCACTCATGATATGTTCTATCATGTCCCATTTGAATTTCATTATCCTTATAGTCATTGATCTGTTTTTCAAGATCTTCTATGGCTTGCATGTATTCATATCTCCTCTCTTCCATCTTAGCTAGAGTTTTGCACATGCTCTCATTATGGTCTCTGTACTTTTTAACCATATTTTTGCATGATTGAGAGCAGAGTTTAGAATTTACCTCAGATGGTAGTTCAGTGGAGGAGACATTTGATGTTTCTGCCATTAGAGCTTGGTTTTGAAACTCTTCCTCTGTCTGATCACTCCAGTCAAACACATTGTCTTCTTCAGAGACAAGTGCTTGTGATGATGAAGCCTGATTAGCCTGTTGAGGCCTTGATGATTGTTGACTTTGAGATCTGCATTCTCTGGAAAAGTGACCAAGTTTATGACATTTGTAACACTCAACTTTTGACTTATCAAAAGCTGGTTTGCCTTTTGTTCTGGCTTGAAAGTTGGTCCTGCCAGTTCTTTTAAGAAACCTTTTAGCTCTCATGGTCAGCATTGCATGTTGCCACTTCAAATCCATCTCTTCAAGATCATCTGGAAGAATCTGTTCTAGATCTTCAGCATTTAAAGCAAACAGTCCATCATTGGCAACAAAAGCCTCATAGTGAGTTTCAGTAGAGTTGCCATCACCACCTGAAAAGGAATCACTGCCATTAGATTTTTCAGAAGACAGAAGAGCAATATTGTGATTATAAGAAAGAGATTTCTTTTTAGTATCAATCTCAGTCTCAAACACTCTCAGACTGTTGTACAGATCATCCAGTTCTATTTCATCAAGAGTGTCTTTTGTTCTCCATTGAGCAGCATAAACTGTCCATTCTTCTCCAAGAGATCTAAGAAATTTTCTGTTGACCTCATCTTGATCCAGGCTGACTTTTGCACTTTCCAGTTCACTTATCAGTTTGTTGAACCTGTCAAAGATTTGAGTAAGGTTTTCATTCTTGCCACCAGAAAATTTCTCATACTGCTGTTTCAAAAGATCCTTTTGATTTCTCTTAGTACTGGCATTACCAGCAAATCTTTTCTGTAAAGCATTCCAAAGAGAATGAGCAGTATAAAACTTTTTGAACTGATGTTGATAAGCATTAGGAATGGCTATTTGTAAAAGTGTAAGAGCTTTTACTTCATTCATTCTAGCCTTTCTTTCAAGTTCAGTTTTTGGAGGAGTTTTGACTGGTTTTCCCTCATCATCAAGTTCTGGATCAACTACGGGAGGAAATTCAACAGCTTCCCATATGGCATAATCAATGAATTGAATATGTTGTTGAATCCTGAGTTTCCACATCTCAAACTCAGTGGGCTTGAGCATAGGCACTTTGAGTCCTTGCTCAGATCCACTGCTGCTATTATCAAATTCCATTGCAAAAAGATTAAAAATTTAAAAGAAAGCTTTCGACTTTGAAAAACAAAGAACGACCTGTGGGCTCTGATACCACTTGTCAGCATCTGAACTTAATTAACCAAGACTAACTGATTTGAATTTATCAGAGTATAAATCAATAATCTTACTTTGAATCAAAGTTTAATTAAGAAGTTTGCGGAATAACACTTAATTATTTTAACAAAAGCTTTTAGGATCAATAGCAAATAAACAAAAGTAATAATCAAAATTGCTTGTATTGCTGACTTCAATGATTACAATCACCTCTAATCTGTTTGATTAGACGAAGAACACAAACTGTTCTTAGGGTTTTACAACCTTAGAGGCTTATGAAAACTTAAACAAAAAGCAATTACAATCTTGAATATGCAGAAAACAGACCAGCTATGTTTGCTTGAATGGTTGACGTACTCGGAAGATATCGCTGTTGTGATTGGTTCTGATACTATCCATGATTCTGATTCTGCCCTTGGTAATTCTCTACCTTCGGTCTCTGACACTCTCTAGCGAAGTGTCCCAACCCTTGACAGTTGTAGCATTTTACTTTGGACTTATCAAAGCCAATCCTGTTGTTACTCATATTCAGATTTCTTCCCGTCCCTTTGATGAAACGCTTAACTCGTTGAGTTACCATGGCCAGTTGCCATTGGAGATCCATCTCTTCAAGGTCATCAGGGTCTACCTGATCGTAATCCTCATCCCAGAGTGCAGGATCGTTGATTTTCCCCTGAACGCAATTTCCGTATGCGGCCACGAATGAAGCCAACAGATTTAGATGGTCTTCAGCCGATTTAGCGCTCATGGGCATCTTAGAATAACCCTGAGATGCAGATGCCGGTGTAGCCTGATGCTGCTGTTCTTCTGGTCTACCAAACCCTAAGAAAGCTCTACTCTGTGCGTCCTCTGGCTCAGCTGGTGACGATGTTTCTCCCGAGAAGAAGGCTGTGGCTGTCTTCATTTCGGCTGCAACTGAAGGTTTTGATTTTCCAAAATACATTGCTGGATTTTGAACTTGTTCATAGTCCGTTTCTGCCTTCAATAACTCAAAATGATATGCCCTCAGCATTCCCACCACATCCTCCAGAGATAGAGTATAGTATTTATCCTCATCAAGCTTAATCAAGGCCACGTACATCGCCCATTTGGCCGGTAAAGCATCCAGAAGCTTATTATTCTTTTCAGTGTCGCTATACTCAATATCATGACTTTCTAGCTCAGTCAGCAGATGATGGAAACGCGTGATGGTGTCCTCCAGCTTTTCATCCTTCAATGCCTTGAAGATCGCAAACTGCTGCTTAAGCATCTCCATACGTTTCCTTCTTACCCTCGGGTTACCCTCACACCTTTTTTCCAATGACTCCCACAGCTCTTTCGATGTCTTTTGATTTCGGAAAGTGTGCAGTATGTCCTGAGGTAACGCCATTCTTATAATAGCGTATGCGCGGTTCTCTGCTTCAAACAACTTTTTGTCATCGTCCTTCATTTTAGAATAAGTAACAATCTTTTGTCGTCCTTCTATCTCAGCTGTCGGTGGAATGTATCACTCGTCGATACAGATCCACATACGCATATCATTGAATCGCACAAAGTCGGCAAACCGATCCTTCCACCAGTAACAGTCTTCAAGTTTCATCAGTTTAGGCAGAGTATTTGCTTTTCCGACCTCGTGAACCATCTCCAGAAACCATTGTAGATTTGTCATTGTTTCAAAGATAATGGGATTTTAACTTAATTAATTTAATTCGAAATTAATTTAAATTGATTCTCTCGAATTTAGATAAATTCGAAACTAATAAAATTTAAACCTATTTGGAATTAAATTCGAGTTAAGTGTTTAAATCCAATTAAAGTCGAAAGTGATGACAAAGTCGAAGGTCTCCAAAGTCGAATGTCCAGGTAAACTCGAACCCTAATCAAATTCGAAACCCAGATAAACTCGAATCCCCCCTATTCGACTTTAGTACATAGTCGAAGCCTAAGTAAATTCGAAATGGCCAAACTCGAAAACACTTTTTAGGAAACTCGAAAGAAGCGTATTTTGGTCAAACTCGAGAATGAGCAAAACCCTAATTCTCCTTAACAAAGTCGAGCGCCACAAATTCGAGAAACGGCTAATACCTCGAGTTTTTCACGTTTTTCAGATTAAATCAATATTTTTACAAGTAAAAATATTGATTTTGATAAAAAATGTGAACTACAACAAAGTATTTCCCGGATTCCAATTTGATAAGCTCGAAAAATCTAAAAAACAAGTGAGATTAACCGTCCAAAAGCGTCAAGAAACCTAGGATGTATCTTTATGAACACGAAGAACACGAAGAACACCCTTTAGTCTCTGATACCACTTGTAAGGTCTTGCACTACACAGATCTATCTAGACGCGACACCGTCAACGAGTGCGAAATCCTCGTTAACGGCTTGACGGATATAACACTCACACGGAACACGGAGACTACCACAACGCTGTACGATCGACGACGAACGAACCTACGCAATGATCCTCTCCGAAAACACTCACTATCAGCTGATAAACTCGAGATCGCCTTTTGCTAATTACTCACATGAAATCTGCAAAAGTCCCTTAATGATTCGAGTTAATCCCTAATTATAGAGCCTCATTCGAGTTTGTCATGGGCCAAACTCGAATCTGGCCCAAGGCCCATTCGAGTTTGTCCCCTTGACACTCTCGAATCTGCCTTATAGTGCACATTTGAATTTACCATAAATTCGCATGTCTTTTAATGATGAATTCGAATTTATTCTAAATTCGAATTTCACATATTAAGCTTATATTTGATCTTATGTTTTAACTTATGTTTGAATTTATCTTTGAACTTTATGTTTGAACTTCTTGTAATACATTACATCAAGTTCAAACATACAATCAATAACTATCAGACATATATAAATACATATATCAAACACTCGTTAATATTCAATACTTTGCAATATCACTTGAACCAAAATGCTAATACACTTAGATTGCTATCGTCACACAGGGTGTACCAACACTATCTTTTGGAATTTCCTAGCTTCAGATCTCCATCCTTCATGAAAGAAGATAGGATGATCGTTTAGCTTCTTTAGGTCATCCTTGGATAGGTTTATTAGATGCAATAGATCATACACTCGCAAAATAACTTTGTCTTCTGTGTCTTCCATCACAGCTTCAGCAGTATCGTTATCTATGTACCACCACTTCATGTTTCTAAGAACATCTTGTGGCATAGACTTCATAGGCACCTTCTTAAAACACTTTACAGGCTTATACACCATTCTAGCCCATGGCCTTCCTGTATGTGGATCTATTCTTGTCTCATCTTCTACCCTCTTGGCTTTAGCCTTTCGAACTTTCCGGACCGACCCTCTTCTGATTATCTTCGCGATCACTTCAGCGTACGGGTCGTCACCAATAATGATCAATTCTTTCCAGGCTAATTCCTTTACTTCTACCTTCGGCAATGTGCTAAACACTCTGAGCATCCTCCTAAGGTATTGAAGTCCATCTCTTCTCTTTAGAATGAATAGCTGCAGTTCTCTGTCGAAGAACCAGCTTATAATTCCACCAGAGAGATTTTCAGATCCAGGCACCTTCAGCTTCTTTTTCCTCTTCGGCTCTCCCTTCTTCTCTTCCTTTCTGAACCATAGATTTAGCAATTCAGCTCTTGTTGGTTCTTTCTCAGCTTCCTCTAGTTCAGAGTCTTCTACTGAGGCCAACTTGATTTCGTCAATATCAATAACATTGTGCTCATTCTGCACGTATAGTTCTGTGATGGGTTGTGAGTTAATGATCACTTCATCAACGTTATCATCTTCATCTTCTACTACCTCATCATCAGACTTCCAATCTACTACTTCTTCAGGGTCAAACTCTCCTTCTTCCAATTCCCCTACATCATCTTCAAAATCAAAGTCAAAAAGTGTTTCTTCTTCTATATCCATGAGAGCGTCTATCATCTCGCTCTCTACGATCTTAGAAGAACTAGCTTCACCTCCTTCGACTCTTAACTGACTAGGCTCCCCCTGAACTGATGAATGCTGAGCAGTTGGAAAATTTTCTGGCTCACTTTCTTTTGGAGCTTCAGGATCATTGCCATCGTCATCTTCTCTCCTAATCTCTTCACCTTCTCTGCAGCTGGTCTCCCCTGAGCCTGAAGATTTTTCATTAGCTGCTCGAGGAGAGACTTCATGGTTTTGATCTCAGCAGCTTGATCAGCAACAAATGTTTTCAATTCAATATTTTCCTGATCAATTTTTTCATTATGCGCTTGTAGCTCATTAACTGCTTTGGACAGCTGGAAGATTTGGACTGTCTGGAAATCTACTTTGCTTCTTAGCTCTGAGAATCGCTGGTTATCTGTGAATGTGGATGAAGTGGATGGAACGGACGTTATTGGAGATGACGTGAATGATGGTTGAACAGATGGTTGAACGGATGGTTGATCAACAGGAATCTCAGGCTCTGAAGCAGAAGCAGATGAAGCACCCTGCATGAACCTGTGCCTTTTTGCCCTTTGTCTTGGCACTAAAGGAGGAGGATCTTGAGCTTCAAAATTGGAATCGTCATCATCTGAATCTCTAGCTGCTCTTTTTCCTTCCTCTCTTTCACTTACCACAACTCTTGATCCGTATCTGCCTACTCGAACAGACGGATTAACAGATTCAGCGGCCACTCTTCAATTTCTATCTCTTCCGCTTCCTCAGACTCCGATTCTGAGGTGGTCACTGCTTGACCTTCTTCCTCAGGCTGATATTCATCAATATCTCACATAAGATCATCGTCATCAGCTGGAGGCTCCAACAGAGAACCAATAAGCTCAGCAGTAATATCTTCTTGTGCATGAGAACCCTGTGCCCAAATTTCCTCCAGAGTCTGTACTCGAGGATCTATTTCTGGGGCAACGCTTGAGGGGCCTTCAGCATCCACTGATGGACCTGCTGTCGATGGCTGGACTCTTCTAGACGAAGGCATTGATGCCTGAGTCGGTCTTTCCTGAGCTCTTTGTCTTCTTCTCTGTTGTGGCTGAGGGTGTTATTGTTGTTGCGGCTGCTGCTATTGCTGTACTTGCTGCGGCTGAGGCTGAGGCCCTTATCCAGCCCAGTTCTCCCCCTCTGGGGCTACAAACTCTGGATCTACCACTGCACCAAAGTGGACTTCCATTAGGTGTTCTAGGTTTTGATTGGCCAGCTTGAAGTTAACCAAGTCTATATTTATAAATTCTACTTTCTTGTTAGCTTCTAACACCTTCTGTTCAGCCTCATCTAATTTCTTATTTAGGGTCTCTATTTTCTCATTTAGTTCCTTTGTCTCCCACTCATGATATGTTCTATCATGTCCATCTGAATTTCATTATAGTTATAGTCATTGATCTGTTTTTCAAGATCCTCTATTGCCTGCATATACTCATATCTCCTCTCTTCCATCCTAGCTAGAGTTTTGCACATGCTCTCATTATGATCTCTGTACTTTTTAACCATATTTTTGCATGTTTGAGAGCAGAGTTTAGCATTTACCTCAGATGGTAGATCAGTGGAAGTGATAGTTGTAGTTTCTGCCATAAGAGCTTGATTCTGAAACTCCTCTTCTGTCTGGTCACTCCAGTCAAACACATTGTCTTCTTGAGAGACAAGAGCTTGTGAGGATGATGTTTGACTGGTTTGTTGGGGTCTTGGTGGCTGCTGACCTTGTAATCTGCACTCTCTAGCAAAGTGGCCAAGTTTGTGGTATTTGAAGCATTCAACCTTTGATTTGTCAAATGTTGGCTTGCCTTCTGTTCTAGCTTGAAAGTTTGGTCTGCCAGTCCTTTTCAGAAATCTTTTGGCCCTCATAGTCAACATAGCATGTTGCACTTTAAGTCCATCTCTTCTAAATCATCTGGATGGATCTGTTCCAGATCTTCAGCATTAAGAGCAAAAATTCCATCACTTGCAACAAATGCTTCATAATGAACTTTAGAAGAGTTACAATCAACACCTGAAAAAGCATCACAACAGTTTGATTTATCAATTAATGTTGATGACAGCAGAGCAGTGTTTTGATTGTAAGAAAAGTATTTGTTTTTATTTTCAATTTCAGATTCAAACACTCTCAAGGTGTTGTGAAGGTCATCCAACTCTATTTCATATAGAGTGTCTTTGGTTCTGCATTGAGCAGCATAGACTGCCCATTCTTCACCAAGAGATCTGAGAAATTTTCTGTTCACTTCATCTTGATCCAGGCTGACCTTAGCACTATCCAATTCTCGTATCAACTTATTAAACTTATCAAAAATTTGGGTAAGGTTTTCATTCTTGCTACCAGAAAAGTTTTCATACTGCTGTTTTAAGAGATCCTTTTGATTCCTTTCGGTGCTAGCATTGCCAGCAAATCTTTTGTCTAAAGCAAGCCAAAGAGAATGAGTAGTATAGAACTTTTTTGTTGGTACATCCTGTGTGACGATAGCAGTCTAAGTGATCCAACATTGTGGTTTAGCAAGTGTTTGTTATATATGTTTATATATGGTTGATATTTATTAGTGTTTGTATGTTTGAACTTGATGTAACGTATTACAAGAAGTTCAAACATAATGTACAAAGATAAAATCAATCATAAGGTAAAAACATAAGTTTCAACACTTAGTTGTTTATGTGAAATGCTAGATTCGAATCATACAAGGCTTGGCATTCGAATCTATGATAGATTCGAATGTAGCCATAGATTCGAATATGACCAGATTCGAGAGTGTCTTTATGGACAGACTCGAACGGGTCTTGGGCCAGATTCGAGTTTGGCCCACATCAGACTCGAATCAGGGTCTATAATTAGGGATAGACTCGAGATATTATAAGACTTTTTGCAGAATTCGTGAGGGATTAAGCAATAAGCGATCTCGAGTTTATCAGCTTGGTGTGTGTTCTTTCGGAGAGAATCAGTTCGTAGGATCGTTCGTGTGTCGTTCGTTCAGCCTCTGATAGTCTCCGTGTTTCGTAGTTGAGAGTTGTTTCCGTCTACCCGTTAACGAGGATTCCGCACTCGTTGACGGCTCCGCGTCTAGATAGATCTCGTATAGTGGTAGACCTTACATTTTTAAACTGATGTTGATAAGCATTAGGAATGACTATTTATAAAAGAGTAAGAGATTTGACTTCATTCATTCTAGCCTTTCTTTCAATCTCAGTTTTTGGAGGTGTTCTTTTAGGTTTACCCTCAGCATCTAGTTCAGGATCAACTACAGGAGGATTTTCAAAAGCTTCCCATAGGACATAGTCAATAAATTGAATGTGCTGTTGAATCCTGAGTTTCCACATCTCGAACTCAGTGGGTTTGAGCATAGGCACTTTGAGTCCTTGCCCAGATCCACTGCTGCTATTTTCAAACTCCATTGCATAAAAACAAAACTTTAAACAAAGAAAGTTTCTGACTTTGAAAACAAAGAATAGAAAATACAACCTGTGGCTCTGATACCACTTGTCAGGATCAAAATCACCTAAGATTAACTGGTTTCAATAAATCAGAGTTAAACCAATAACCTTGTTTTGAATCAAAGTCCAATTAAGAGGTTTGCGGAATAACACTTAACTGTTTTAAGAAAACTTTCAGAACAAATAAAGAACATATATTCAAAAGAATATAACTAATATCAAAACCTTTATATTGCCAAAATCTCTGATTACAATCACCTCTAATCTGTTTGATTAGACAAAGAACACTGATTGTTCTTAGGGTTTTACAACCTTAGAGGCTTGAGAAACTTATCAGAATGCAACAAAAACTTTTAGCACCACGATTACAAAACTTGCACACACTTACAATAGAAAGACCTAGTCTATCTATATTTATAGCCTTCTGATTTGTTTCCTTGACGGACTTTGATTTCTCTGGCAGTAGATATGCTTGGAAGATCATCAAATCTTGAAATATATATCACTTCCTGAATTTCAGCACTTTCTATTATCAATCTGTTGAGCAGCTTGAACTTTTAACTCTGTCAGCTTGAACTTTTGAACTAGCAACTCAAGTTTGTTGAACTGGCAGGTTGAACTTTGTAATTACACAGAAATACTATTAACAGTTTGAGAAATCTAACTAACAGGTTGACATACTAAGATTATTTCCCAACACACTCCAATGAGGAGGTTACTTGGTTTGGTGGAAGGACCTTTATACTCAGAAGGTGGATCCAGTCATTACTCCCAAGGGAAGATCCAAATCACGGCCCAAACTAATCAAAAGGGCCTTGCAATCAACTGAAGCTGAGCATGTCCGCAAGAAGGCTAAAACAGCTAAGTTTGCCCCATCAGCCTAAGTGGCTGAGGGGGAGCAGACTGCTCACCCTGGTTCATCTGTTGAACCTGAAGCCTTTGTGGCTGGTGCCTCTGTGGTACCTGAGACCATGGAACAGGCTGAACCTCCTGTTCCTGACCCACTCTCACCTCCAGTTCAAACAGAACCCCTCATCACTTCCCCACAACATCCATCCTCCACTTCATCCCTCAAATCCTATAACAGACTCAAATCCTTAGCCAAAAAGAAACCATCCTCCCAAACTAGCCCCTCTGACCCCTCCCAACAGGAGTCAGTTGACAAAGAAGCAACCCCTGCTGTTTTTACTTCTCTTATTTTGGGAGTGAGTGCAACAAACTTGGAGCACGCTTCACTCCAACAAGAGTCCACCCTGAGTCAGCCTAGGCCCTCTGGTTCCTCCCAACAGGAACGGGTTGTACAAAAGGAGACCACCCCATCAACTGTCCAAGCCTCTCAACAGGCTGAAGACATTGAAATACAGGAGCCCTCTCCACTCCACACCGAGTCCACACAGTCACCCCATCATATTTCTTCTCCACATATTAAGTCTGCACAAGGTGCCAAAGCTGCTGATATAAACCAATCAGCATATCAGCCTTTCACTTATGTTCCTAGTGATGCAACTATTTCACACCCAACAACTGTTGAAGGACCAGTAACCCAAGCTTATGTACCTTAGGGAATAGAACATCCCTTTGGCGAGGCTGCTCCCCAAGTGCAAATTCCATCATCAGCTTTCACCACTGATGATGTTGAAATGCACATCTCTTCTCCCCATGAAGAGGTGCCTATAAACCAAGGTACTACTGAGGGAACCACCACTGGTCTTCATGACGATGTTACAATGCCATTAGCATCTGAAAGGCCACCAACTCCTATCCCTTCACCTCATGATGCAGATACAACCACTGCTGAAGGTCCCATTGACCCTTCCAAGCTGGGCCATTTAACTTATGCCCATGCTATGGAATTACTGTCCAAAGTCTCCCTACCTTCACCTACTGATCCCAATATTCCTCAATCATATCCCTCACCATCACATTCCTCACCATCAACCCAATCCAAACAGTCAACCCATACACCTTCATCCCCCAAAGATCTATCTTTAAAGGATCAACTGTCTGTGCTGACCAATAAAGTTGGCTCTTTGGAAACCTCTATGACCTCCCTCCCTTCTACATTTCAGACTCTGTGTCAGCCCAGCTTCAGGGGTTCGTTGATTCGTTCAGGACTTCTTTCCTATCCCCTGCTCCCAAAGTTGATCATTCTTCTCAGCTGTTTACACTCACTGCACAGCTGCAACAACTGTCCTCCTCCCTTTCATCCATTCTTTCTCATCAACAGGACTCTGTGTCCACACTATCAACTGTTTCCCAATAGCTGTCAGCCCTTGTTGATACTTGCTCAAACACTCTCCCTTCAACTTTGGCCAGCCTGAATACCTTTGTAGTCTCTCTGTCTAATTCTGTGTCCTCAAACTTTGATGTATGCAAGATTCTCTTGAACTGAATCTTGAACAGCTTGAAAGTTTGGTGTTCGCAGCATCGGACAGGGATGCTATCTCCCAGCTCTCATCCCTTGCAACTTCTCATTCTTTTTCTCTTCAAACCTGTATTACCCAACTTGCAGCGGTTAAGGACAATTTGGCTTTCTTAGTGCATAGCTTTGTTGGTTCCAAACCTGCTGCCAAAACTGCTACTACTCAGCCTGTTGGATCCGTTCCTTCGGGAATACCTATTGTTGAAGGCTCTGTGCCATTTCCTTCAAAGGGGGAGAAGATATCTGCCTTGAAGACCAAGTCTAAGGGAGAGAAATCTTTATCTCCTTCTAAGGAGAAATCAGCTTTAATAGGGCAAGCATCTTGTGTTTCCCAAACAGGTCCTATTGCAGGTGTCTCCAAAATTTCTGAAACTGCTCAGCCTACTCAGGTTGGATCTCCAAGCCCGACACCATCTAAGGGGGAGGAATCCATTCCTGAAGACAGGCCAAGCGAAGGAGACATTTGATTTTAGAACAAACTGAAGAAGAGGAGAAGAGGAGACTGAAGCTGTTACAGCTAAAACAGCAAAGGGAAAAGAAAAGGCCTCTGTGGAGACTGACTATCTCAAAGCTGCTCAGCTCAAATTTGACAAGTCTCAAGCCAAAGAAATGGGCATTTCACTAGAGACTTATTACACATTCAAAGAAGAGGAGCTTGAGATTTTGGAAAGATAAAAGAAGAAAGAAGCCTCTGCAAAAGCTGCCAAGGCCTTTGCATTCAAGGAGGCAAGAAAAGTTAAAATGCTCTCCTTGGATGTTCAAAGGAAATTATTTGAGGCTGCAAAAGAGTCAGTGACTGAGAAAGAAGGAGAAAAAGAGCAGAGTGCACAGGTCTTAGTGACCAAGTCAAAGCCTGTATCCTCCTCAGCAAGAGCCCAACTACACTTTGACAACTTGGCAAGGAAGAAATTATTTGATGTGGCCAACAGAAGACTTGCCAAGGAAACCATTGTCAAAGATGTCCCCCTTTGAAATAAAGGCAAGCAGTGGAAGATTCAGATAACCAGGCTAGGTGCTAAGGGTCCAGAATTGGAAGCTTATGAGTATGCTGATGTTGTTTGCATGGGATACAGAGCATGGGTTGAGTTGGTTGTTGCCTAGAGTAAATCAAAATCTGAAACTGCTCAATCTATCAGGCATATGTCAAAACGCTGATGGAAAAAGTAAAAAACTTAGGCCTAATCTCTGAAGAACAAATTAAGGGTACCTCAGTGGTGGAACCCAAGATTAAGCCCAGGAGAAAGAGAAAGGATACAGAGCTTGAAGAACTCCTTATGAAGATTGATCAAGGCATCCTAGCTGTTTAAATTAAAGGAGTGAATCACAGCCTTCCTAGAGGTGAAGAGCCTGAGTTTGGGGTATTCTTTGTGGACCCCTTATCAAAGAAAATGTGTTTCCAGAGAGCATCTGATCTGCATAATGTTGGTCTCAAGCAGATCATAGCCTTTAGACTCTCTGATACTTTTAAACAATCATCAAAATGGAGAGCAGCTATCTGGGAACAGCTTAAAGGTTTCTATGAGAGAGGAGAACTTCAACACCATGACTTCATGTTTCTCATACACGAAGTAGAACAAATTGAAGAGACTATGGAGCAATTTGAACAACTGTTTGAAGGAAGGCCACAGCTTGAAGGTCCATCTACTGCTGAGTAAATGAAGAATAAAAGTTGTCCACAAGTTGGACAGGCTTGCCATTATTTGCTCCAACCATCAACAGTCCAATTTGTTGAAATTTTCCTTGTACATATATTGTACTTTATTACATTAATTGTAATTTACTTTAGTGCATCAGTTGTTTGGGGTGTGCAAAATAATCGAACCCGAATAACCCACCCGAACCGAACCTTATTCGGGTTAAATGGGTCGGGTTATTCGGTTTTCGAGTTTGTTAATCGAGTTATATGACAACCGAATAAGGTTCTCGAATCGGGTATCGGGTGGGAAGCAAAAAAATCGGGATACCCGAATAACCCGTATATTAATAATTAAAAAATTAATAATAATAATATATCATCCCATCTTGGCATCTTGCGTCTACTTTAGTAAAAATGTAGGTTTTTATTTTTTACAAACCAAGAATACGTCTCTTTTTCAAATCTTCCACGGTTCCCCATATATAGAAAATAAATATTTAAATACTTAATTTTAAACTTCTTAACCCGTTCTACCCATTTTACCCTACCCGTTTAACTCATTTAAACCATTTTATTGAGGATTCTATTTTTATACTAAAACCGATTAACCCATTTAACCCAAAACCGATTAACCCGTTCTCTTATTTGGTTCAGGTTCGGGTAGTTAACATATACCCTCATACCCGAATAACTCGAACCGAATAACTCGAAACTCGTTTAACCCGCCCGAATAACACCCCTATCAGTTCAGCAAAATGAAATGTAAAAATATATAGTGATCATTGATAGAATCAGCTTAAAATGATTATTGCAAATAGGGGGAGATTGTTAGGCACAAAAGGCCTCAGTCAAACATGTTATGCACTTGAAGGTATAATTTAAGGCCTCTTATTGCCTTATTGAAACCTGAAAAGTGATTTGCAATATAAGTCAAAGCTGATTACCCTATTGCATTTGTTGCAACTAAGGCATATTGTCCAAGCTGTTCTATTCTGTTGAACAGGCTGGACATAAACTGTCTACGCTGCTCTTACTTGTTGAGCAGCTTGGACAAATTCTAAGTGTTTTTTTATTTTGTGAACATGCTAAACACTTTATGGAATATGTTTCCATGTACTCATGTATTGTCTTGGACCAAAAGATCAGTTTACAAAGTCGAAGACAAAGTGGAAAAACAGAAGCTGCTAAGACTGCCCACACTGTTCTGTTACATGAAGACAAAGTGGATATTTGAAATGGGTGACAGGCCATTTCTTATATCAAAATGGCCATAACAGAAGATGAAAGGTTCTGCAATATAGAGACAAATGCTGCTTTGTCAGAACGTGCAAAAAAGTTTTTTTGCCTTTTTGGAAAGACATTCCACTATCTCTACATCCAATGAGGAAACTTCACTGGGATTCTCTATGAGAGTATAAAAGGAAGCTTCTAAGGAATGTGAGAAAACCATGAGTGTTATATTCAGAACGTGCAAAAGAATTATGTTTTCATGCATGCAAAGTCTGCTTGAATAAAACAGCTGAGTGTGTCCAAGCTGTTCTTGTTCAAGCTGTCTGTTTGTCTGTCTTGTAATATAAGTGAGTTCATCTTTGTGAGTGTATTCATTGTAACTAGTCTAGCTGAGTCTTAGATTAGTAGTCTCCGTTGTTTCTGTCATCTCAGCTTGAACCATTCTGCAGTTCAGGCTTGTTTGTAATTAACACTTGTTGATAATATACATACAAACATTGAGAAAGTGTGTTGAAATTTTAAATAGTTGTATCCCCCCCCGCCCCCTCTACAGCTTAGAGTAACATGCTAGGGAAACATTTTGGGACCTACAGGACTCTATATACGTCTGCCTGGTTGACATGTAATAGTTGATATACTTGTTCACGGTGAGTGTCAACCAACTGCTGTTTCTCTTGAGGTTGTAGATTTAGTATGTTTGCTCGTGTGAACCAATACACCCAGCTAGATTCAGATTCTTCAAATGTAGCTTCAGATTCAGGTGTGTATAGAAATAATCTACAATTCTGCCTTGGACTGAAGTTGGTTCTTGGACTATTGGGAGGGGATGGATTGGTAGTCTGACTTTTAGAGATATTGGTTGAGAGGTGGTTGGGGCTGTTGTTGTAGGGATTGAGGTGATTTCTGTTTCTATTTCTAGCTCAGGCTTTGTTAGTGAATTTAGAAAATCAAAAGATGAGGAGGTGTCATCATTGTTTAGGATTATTACTTCTGGTTGTGCCTGACGACCCTCATATGACACCAAAGTAATAGTTTCCTCAACTCCATGTTGCTCAGAACCTTCTCCCTATTTAATTGTACTCTTAGGCTCTGTCCGGGGGCGTATGTAAGGTCGCCTTGCTACGGATCCTATCTTGACGTGACACTGTCCAACGAGTGCGGAATCCTCGTTAGCGGCTTGACGGATAGATTACGCACACGAAACACCGGAGACACACACTGTGATAGACGAACAACGGAACGTCCCTACACGTGATTCTCTCCAAGAACAAACTCTCTGACACTTGCCAGTTCGAGATCGTCTTTTTGCTTAAGCTCTTATTAAACTTCTGCAAAAACTCGTTAATTAATCGAATTAACCGTTAATTATAACACCTGGTTCGAATTTGCCTAGGACAAGTTCGAATAAGCCTAAGGCCTTTCGAACTTGTCCTCTACAAATTCGAATCTTATGCTTGAAACTTATGTTTGAACTTATTGCAACACATTACACAAAGTTCAAACATACATACAATCAATATCAAACATATAACAAACATATATCAACCACTTGTTAATATGTAATAGCAATCAAATTGACTTTTACAAAACATGTCTATACTTAGACTGCTATCGTCACACATGGTGCACTAACAGACTCCCCCATGACGATAGCTTCTAACTATTTATATTTTGTCTAAGTACTAGAACTATATAAGCTACCACCTCCATACAATGCTTGATCAATACAAACTCGAACTATCTTTTGGAATTTCTTACCTTCAGATCTCCAGCCTTCATGGAAGAAAATTGGCTGATCATGAAGCTTTTGCAGGTCATCCTTGGATAGATTGATCAGATGTAGAGGATCGTATACTCTCAAAATTATCTTCTCTTCTTGATCCTCCATAACAACTTCAGCTGTTTCGTTGTCTATGTACCACCACTTCATGTTTGCAAGTACATCATGTGGCATAGGCTTTAAGGGAACTATCTTCAAGCATCTGACTGGCTTGTAGACCATTTTAGCCCAAGATTTACCCGTATGGGGATCTATTCTCGTCTCGTCTACTACTCTCTTGCCTAACCTTGGCTTTAGTCTTTCAAACTTTCCAGATCTACCCTCCCTTCTGATAATCTTAACAATCACTTTAACATAGGGGTCATCTCCAAGGTTTACAAGCTCTTTCCAGGCCAACTCCTTCACCTCACATTTGGGCAATGTATTAAAGGCTTTTAAGGTTCTCCTCAGATACTAAAGCCCGTCTCTTCTTTTAAGTACAAAAGGCTGCAATTCCCTTTCGAAGAACCAGCTTAATATTCCACCTGAGAGGTTTCCAGAATTTGGCACTCTCATCCTCTTCTTCATCTTCGGCTCTGACTTCTTTTCTTCCTTTCGGAACCAAAGATTTATCAATTCTGCTCTGCTTTGCTCTTTATCAGCTTTCTCAAACTCTTAATCGTCCACAGATGCCAACTTGATTTCATCTATGTCAATTACATTTTGATTGTTGTGCACGTACTGTTCTGTTATAGGTTGTGAAGGGATGATTACTTCATCTACATCATCGTCTTCGTCTACCACAACCTCTTCATTAGATTTCCAATCGGCAATGTCTTCAGGAACGAATTCTCCTTCTTCAAGATCTTTGATCTCATCTTCAAACTCAAACATTATCTCTTCTTCTTCTATATCCATCAGAGCTTCAATCATTTCGCTCTCAACAGACTTTGAAGTTTCACCTTCAATTCCTTCTTCCATTCCAGATTGACTAGGCTCGCCCTGAATTGATGCTTTCTGAGCAGTCGAAAGATCTTCTAGCTCACCTTCTCTTCTAGCATCGGGATTATTGCCTTCCTTCATCATCTCGTCTTAACACTTGAGCTTCTCTACAGCTACTCTCCCCCTGAGCTTGTAGATTTTTCATTAGCTACTCCATGAGGGTCTTCATTGTTTGTATCTCAGACGCTTGATCTGCCACAGTTGATCTTAACGCAACATTTTCCTGATCAAGTCTGGCATTGTGAGCTTGAAGTTCTGTTACTACTGTAGATAGCTGGAAAATTTAGACCGACTGGAAATCCACCTTGCCCTTCAGCTCTGTAAACCGCTGATTGTCGGTGAATGTCGATAATGTTGATGGAATGGATATAGATGGTGATGGAGTGATGGGTGGTTGAGCAGCTGGTATTACAGGTTCAGGAGCTGAGATGGATGAAGCTCCCTGCATAAATCGGTGCCTCCTCGCCCTATGCCTAGGAACGAGGGGAGTGTCATCTTCTTCTTCGAAATCAGAGTCATCATCCTCTGAATCCCGAGCAGCTCTTCTACTTGTCTCTCTCGTGCTAACGACTATTCTTGATCCATATCTGCCAATTCGGACAGCCGGATCAACACGTTCTACTTCTTCTACTTCCTCAGATTCAGACTCAGACTCGGAGGCGGTCATTGCTTGACCCTCAGCCTCAGTCTGCATGGTCTCTCTTTCTTCAGCTTCTTGACCCTGGACCTCAATGTCCATACCCTCACCCTCGGGTGGCTGATATTCATCAATGTCTTTAAATATATCACTATACTGAACTGGAGGCTCCAAAATATCATGGATTAGTTCAGCTGCAATATCTTGTTGGGCCTGAGTTCCCTGAGCCCATATTTCTTATAGGGTCTCTGCCCTTTGATCAATATCTAAGGCCAAGGCTGAAGGGCCTGCTGCGTCCGTTGATGGACCTGCTGCCATAGACTCTGGAAGGATGCTGGATGAAGGCCTTGATGCCTGAATTTGTCTTGCTGGAGCTCGTTGCCTCCTGCGCGGTTGTGGTTGTGGTTGTTGTTGTTGTGGTGGCTGTTGCTGCGGTTGACGACCTTCACCTGCCTAGTTTTCTCCTTCCAGAGCCACAATGTCTGGGTCAATGACTGCACCGAACAAAGGTGCCACCTGAGGTCTGACCTGCTCAGCCCTTCGCGCGTTATGCGACTGGCAGTCAGCAAAAATCCTCTTGTCTATTATAGCCACGCCATGAGTGTCTGGAAGTTGAGGCAGATTTCGCAAAAAGTGGCGTATAATCATCATTGCATAGCGCGGGTACATCAAAAATCTTTCATGTACTGGAGCTGTGATCTGATGCACGAACTCAGCAAAGAACATCCCCGAAAAACTAAAGCTCTTGTTATAAACGACTGCTATCACTTCCGATTGCATCTTTGATACTATGTAATCAAATCCGGCCTTTTTTGGCGCAAAACAAACCATAAATACATGCACCAGATAGCGCCATTGCCCGATCAATCCACTTTTCATATACGCAGCTTTGGTGATATCTTGAGCGTATCCCATACGTAAGAAGGCCGCTTGCCATATATTTACTTGAAATTCAATGGGCCCCGCTTCTTGATCTTCGGAGCCTAGCTGAAGTATCTAACGAAGCATATCAGCTGAGAAAACAATGGGCTGCCCCCCGACTCTTGTTCGTAGTACTGTCGGCGTCACGGAACAGTCTACCTGGAGGTGCTCCCAGAATTGTTTGACATATGACAAGATTATTTGTAGGTTATGGGTTATTGCGTAAAAAATTCCACCATTTGTAGAAATGGTTGAGCTTCAGGTAGCTCTCGATCTACGGACATAACCATGTTATGCTTATTAAAGAACGCGTGATCACCCATGTCTGCACATAAAAACAACAACCAATATTAGAATAAGAATAAGAATGAAACTTGTTTAATTTCGAATTTGCTTTATTTCAAACTTACATAAGTCCGTGATCCAACACATTTGAATTTCTACAAGTTCGAATTTATTTTATAAAAGCATTCGATTTTAAAATAAATTCGAAGGATTTGTTCGAATTTGACTGATTTCGAATTTGTCGATATTTTAACAAATTCGAATTTTCTGACAAGTTCGAACATGATGAACATGTTCGAAGTCGGTCACTTTCAAATATAAATCCATGATTTTAACCCCATTTGACTTAACAAATAACATAGTCTAGTCCTATTGGGTTGTAATCGAAGTTATATGTACTTTATTTGAAGTTTCACCGGTTAAAACTTGTGATTTAGAACCACAAAGTTAAAACCCAAAAAGCTTCAAATAAGGTCGATCTTTTGCTATAAATGAATCCTAAACTACCCAAACTTTGTATAATAATGATTAGTATACCTAAGTGTGTTGGTAGATTTGAAAAAAAACGAGCAAAACTTCGTGAAATAGTGAAAAAATCGAAACGGTAAAGTCGAAGGACTAAGTTCGAATTCGCCTGGACACAAGTTTGAAGTAAGAAAATCGAAGGTAGGTGAATTAATGATTCACTGTTGACCTATTTATACTAATCTCATTCGAACTTGACATAAATTCAAAAATACTGACAAATTCGGAGGTTAATTCGAAGATGTCCTAAATTCGAGTGTATTTTAAAACTTTGAAAATCCTTGAATAAAATTCAACTTTTTCAACTTTTTCGTGTAAAGGAATTTTACAAATCTTGCAAACTTATTAACACCAAGCAATAGATTTTCACGCAAAATTTGTTTATTCAACCAGTCATGCATCCTAGTAACTTTGACCTTTTTTCTACTTAAAGTAAAATAAAATAAAATAAAAATAAAAATAAAAATAAAAATAAAAATAAAAATAAAAATAAAATAAAATAAAGTAAAATAAATTTTGACTAAAAATTTTAAACTTAAGCTACTCAAAAACACTTTTACAAACTTTACGTCATACACTAAACAAAATATTTTAGTGAGATAGTCAAAGAAGGTTCAATCAGATAGCGGTGTCAATACACACTTTCAGTATTACACTATCACACTTAGGATATTTTGATTCCTTGATTGTTTGTCGTGACACACATATCTAGGCGATTGTCGGTATTATTTTTCCTTTCAACATGTTACACTTTGGAATATCCCTTGGCATTTCTATTTATCAAGAAACTACCTTACGTGTCCCATACTTAGACATACTTTTATGATCAAGGCATACACACAATGATTTTAACTTTTCGGTATTGCAAATTTTCTTTAAAAGGCAAACGTCGGACACAGTTCTGTATTTACATACAACAGAGTGTCTTAGTTTGTCTTAAAGTTTGTTTAAAGCTAGCAAGACAGCGGTGACAGGTCTGTACAGACGTACAACAAAGCGACTTATCTTGCTAACTCGAGTCAAACCAGAGGTAACAGGTCTGTACTTATGTACAACAAAGTGAGTTGTTTTGAATATCTCCTAACTATCATGATTTTTCTTTTCTTTTCTTTTCATTAAGATGTATCTGATGTGGCTATACATCCCCCAGAAAATTTGCATACCTCGTTTAGAATTGTTGTCTGTATGTCTCTAACATAAAAATTAAGACCATTTGGTCATAAATCTAAGTTAGTTACACATATGACTTTTTCTTGAATATTTTTTTAGCTTTTGAGATTCCCTTTGTGTATTATGCCTACCAACACATCGAACTAGAAAATGTATATCACTTAGAGTTTAAGGTGCATTATGTGTGAAAGCTTAACACTTAGAGATTGTATCGACTGTGCTAATTTTCGTCACTTTGAACCTATGCATCTAAGACTTAACTCTACTTAACTACTAACTTACTATAAAAAGAAAGAAAAATAGACTAAGGTCAAGTTACTCTGGATTACGCATACCATTCATTTGAAGTAACAACTCAAAGCGTGACTTATCAAAAGCTTTAGTGAATAAATCAGCATTGTTATCTTCCGTTTCCACTTTTACCAGCTTTATTAAGTTCTTTTCAGCACAATCACGTATAAAATGATGTCTTATGTCTATGTGCTTTGTTTTACTGTGTTCAACTGGATTATTGGTTATAGCAATAGTAGATTGGTTATGTATCCTAATAGGAGTATGAGTGTAAGTCAAACTGTAATCCCGCAATTGTGGTTGTATCCACAAAACCGGTGAAATATGCTACCAGCAGCTACATATTCAGCCTCACACGTTGACACAACTACCGAAGTCTGTTTCTTGCATTGCCAGGATACGAGCCTCCCTCCAAGGAACTGACAACCTCCAGTTGTTGACTTTCGATTCAAGCTGCAACCTCCATAATCTGAATCCGTGAATGCTTCTAATTCCAGATCACCATCCGCGTGATACCAAAGACCCAGCTTCAGTTTCGACTTGTGGTATCTCAGAAATCGCTTCACAGCTTTCATATGCATTTCTTTCGTATTGGCTTGAAACCTAGCACAAATACACACAGGAAACATAATGTCAGGTCTAGAAGCCGTTAAATACATAAGTGGCCCGATCATGGCCCGATATAGAGTCGGATCCACATCAGTATCACTTTCTGTACCCGGTCCAAGATTGTGATTCACTTGAATCGGTGTGCTAAAGTGAGCAGTCAGCTTTGTCCCCTCCATCCTGAAGCGCTCTAGAATGTCGTAGACATACTTCGTCTGATGGATAAACATACCCTCCTTCCTCTGTTCAACTTGCGAACCCAGAAAGAAGTTCAACTCTCCCATAGCACTCATCTCAAACTTAGACTTCATCACCTTCTCGAAATCTTTGCACATTTGCTCGCCCGATGACCCGAAAATAATATCATCAACGTACACTTGTACCAAGATGAAATGTTCACCCTTTCTCTTCACAAACAGTGTACTATCAATTCTCCCTCTTTCAAACCCATTGTCCAAAAGATGAGTAGAAAGTGTCTCATACCACGCCCTTGGTGCTTGATGTAGTCCATACAGAGCCTTATCAAGACGATACACTCTGTCTGGATACTTTGGATCTGTAAACCCGAGCGGTTGTTCAACGTACACCAGTTCGTTAACTTTGCCATACAGGAATGCACTTTTTACATCCAACTGATAGACTTCAAATCCTTTGAAGGATGCAAAGGCTAGAAACGAACGGATTGCCTCAAGCCTTGGCACTAGCGCAAACACTTCGTTGTAATCGATTCCTTCCTCTTGGTTGAAACCCTTTACTACAAGTATTGCCTTGTTGCGAGTCACAATACCCCAATCATCTCTCTTGCACTTAAAACCCCACTTGGTTCCTATTGCAACTTCTCCTCGAGGTAATGGAACTAACTCCCACACTTCCAGTTTTCTTAATTGTGACAGTTCTTCGTGCATCGCTACAACCCAAGAGTTGTCTTTCAGTGCCATTTGCACATTCTTCGGCTCTACTTGCGAGATGAAACATGAATACATGCATGTGTGAAAAGCCTCGGAGTCATTAATCATCGACAATAGCACTGTGTTGTTATTTAAACTACTCCTAGTCCTTACACCAGCATTTGGATTTCATATGATGCTCTCAACCGGATGATCCTTATTAATCCTTGATGTTTCGATCTCATCGACCCTAAGATTATCTACTAAGTTTGATCTTATTTCACCTATCGGGGGAACGACTTCAGATGCTACATTCTCTTCCTCATGATCACTATTTTCGGAATTAGAGTTAGTAGCCTGATTCTCGTTTGTAAGTAACTCAGAATCATTCTCTGCTGGAGACCCATCTTCTGTCGATGTAGGCTCAGAAGTTGATTGAATTCTCGTATTTGGAAAACCTTGACCGTCATCATTTAGATTTAATGACGATAAGTCATGTTCAATTGTACATGCATTTCCATCCAAAGGAATGTTAAATGATTTAAATAATGAATCATAATCAAATATCCATTCCGGACCTGTTTGAGGTTCATGTGTATAACTTGTTACATCAATGTTATACACAATCTCTACCATACCATTTGTTTTGTTAAAAACCCTTTTGTTTGGTGAGTTCGGCACATAACCTAGGAAATAACCTTCGTCAGCCTTTTCACCAAACTTAGGTTGATGTTTTGTTTTCATTAAAGTGCATGGTACCCCAAACGGTTCGAAGCCAGTTAAATTTGGTGGTCTTTTATTCAGAACTTCATTACGGGTTTTGTTCAATGATTTGACAGTAAGGACCCGATTTAAAACATGACAGGCGGTATTCACTGCCTCCCCCCAAGACATGGTAGGAAGCTTTGAATCCGAGAGCATGATCCTTGCTGCCTCAATCAGAGTCCTGTTCTTTCGTTCTGCCACCCCAATTTGTTGTGGCTCATAAGGTGCACTAAATTGATGCACTATGCCTTTAGAGAGGCAATATACACCAATTACTGTGTTTTTAAACTCCGTTCCATTATCACTCCTGATACGTTTTACCCTCGTCCCATAGGAGTTTTCGACTTGGTCTAAGAACCCGATCAACTTTCCAGCTGTCTCGTCCTTCGTACCTAAAAAGAAAACCCATGAAAATCGTGAGTAATCATTAGTGATAACTAAACAGTACCAACTACCATCGATACTCCTTTTGTTGATTGGTCAGAAGAGGTCCATATGCAACAAATCGAATGTGGAAGTTATAGAGTTCTGAGTCTTTGACTTGTGTGACTTCTTGTGTTGTTTGCCTCTCTTGCATGGTACATACTTGTCTTCAAACTCAAAACTCTTCATCGGTACACCTTGCACCAGTCCATGTTTAGTGATGTAGTTCATTTTCCTCAGGTGCAAGTGAGCCATGGGTCTGTGCCATAATACTGATTCGGTCTCTGAAGCTTTAGATAAAAGACATATTGGTCCCATTGAAGAATCCAGATTATTCATATCTAGCATGTACAAATCACTCATCCTTGGGGCTCTCATCAGTATCCACTCTTCAGGTACTGTAAATCCCGGCTTTAGCACTAACGCCTCAGTGTCAGTGAAAATCATTGAGTTCTTCTTATCACATATTTGAGATACAGTAATGAGATTATGAGCAAGTATATCAACGTGATATACTTGATCAAGTGTGATAGTCCCATTAGTAATCACTCCTGTTCCAGTGATATTTCCTCCTTTGTTCCCGGCAAATGATACAAAACCCTTGTTCCCTCCCTTAAAGTCTGTGAGGAGACTCCTTTCCCCAGTCATGTGTCTTGAGCAACCACTATCGACAAACCACTTGTTGTTGAGACCTGTAGTTAACTCCTGCACATGAAAGAAAACAAGTTAGTTATCACGGAGAACCCAAGCCATGACTGACTTGGTAATACCTTTTTCATCCACATACTTGAACTCCTTCAAAAACTCATCTCTCCTTTCAGGTGACTTGGGTGTTTGACTAAGAACCTGTTGTGGTGAAGAGTGACTTAAATTCACTCTTGACCTTTGTGTAGGCATTTGCTGTGGAGCCCTCGAATAATTTCTATTATAGGGCATTTCATATTGATATCCCTGGGCTCTACCTGGTGTCTGATGTCTTACAGGAGTGTGTAACCTAACCGGAGTATAAGCTATTCTAGGTGTCGTACTCCTATAGACTTGTGGAGGTGCTGACTTAGATTGATTAGGGACTCTATTCGGTGAATTAGTCCTGGCCACTTCATTTGGTCTACCTGACACAGGTGCTTGTCTAACAGCATTTGTTGGTGTGGCTAGCACAATTTTCTCAGTGTGTTGAGAATCACTTGTGTTTGCTACACTTAGTGAGGGTTTAGGTTGTTTCGTCTTTCCAACATTAGGTGTAGATTCTACCTTCCTATATGGACAACTAGAAGCAACATGACCCCTTTCATGACATCTGAAATAGTACATTTTATCAATAGACTTCTTATGAGTGTCCTTTGATTTAGGTGTCTCACTAGTGTCATATTCTTTCTTCTCAACTACAGTGACTATATCTTATTTCTGATTATTAAAGTCAGGTGTAGCTTCTCCTAGTATTTTATCACTAGAAGACTGTACAAATTTGACTTTCTTAATCGTGGCATTGTTATTAGTCACCTTAGTTGTTTTTTCCTTATCAGACTCAGATACAGATTCAGCTGCTACCTCTGACTCAATTGATTTATCAGTTTTATCCTGAGGCTGAGGCACATAGTTAATATTAAAAGGTGGAGGACTTTCCTTATACCCTAAACCTACAGGTTTCTTAGACTGACGTTGTGCATCTAAGATTTTCCCTAGATTCAGTGAGGAATTCCTAAACATTTCTAATTTACTATTTACCTCTGCAATCTTAACCTTTACTTCAGTTAGCTCTACCTTTTTAATAGTTAGTTGCTTTGTTAAAGCCTCAACATGGTCATACATCAGTTCTATCCTGACACACTGCTCACTTAGTTTGTCTTTAAGAACTATTACATCTTGAGCGTCTGCTTTTAGCTTATCCCCAAGATCCACTTTAATATCAAGAAGGCTAGCGTTGTCTAATTTTAATGATTCAATTTGAGCAGTTAAATTACTATGTGTTTCCAGCACTAAATTTAATCTATCGTTAGAAGTGGCACATAAAACACATAAGTCATGGAATGTAGAAGAGTTCAGAATTACCTTTGAATAATCAAATTCCACATTAGCCATCTGCATGGCAAACTCTAGAACTGTCTGATTTTCTGACTTCTCCACTAACATAGGACTTGTATCATTCTGGTGTCTGTCCTCTGTTTCTTCCTCTACTCTGACATCCTCAGAATCTGTTACTTCAGCCATGAAGGCTCCAGCATTTGTCTCTGGATGTGTATTCCAATCGTACGTTCCATCAAGCTGTCTGTCAGATGAAATGTTGGTTAACAGACCAGCGATGTTCGCTTGATTTCCCGAATTAGCAGACTGATATCTCCCTTGAGATTGATTATGAAAGTTTTCCACCTTTGGTCTTTGACACTCTCGATCAAAATGTCCTAACCCCTGGCAGTTGTAGCACTTAACTTTGGATTTGTCGAATACAATCTTATTGTTGCTAACATTCAGATTTCTGCCTGTCCTTTTGATGAATCTCTTGACTCTCTGAGTCACCATGGCCAGTTGCCATTGAAGATCCATCTCCTCTAAATCATCAGGATCTACTTGATCGTAGTCCTCGTCCCAAAACGCAGGATCGTTGATTTTCCCTTGAACGCAATTGCCGTACGCGGCAACAGATGAAGCCAAAAGATTCAGATGATCTTCAGCTGATTTTGCGCTCATTGGCATCCTTGAGTATCCTTGAGACGTAGATGTTAACTGAGTTGGCTTTTCTTCGGTTTCGAATACCCTCAGAATTCCCGGCTCCCTGAGTCGTCTACTTCTACAGGAATCGACACTTCGCCCGTGTAGAATGCTGTAGCTGTCTTTAGTTCACTTGCGATTGATGGTTTTGACTTTCCAAAATACATGTCCGGATCTTGTACTTGGTCATATTCCCGTTCCTTCTTGAGCAACTGAAAGTTATAAGCCCTCAGCATTCCTATGACTCCTTCTAGAGTTAGAGTTTCATATTTCTCTTCATCATGCTTTATCAGTGCTACATACATCTCCCATTTTGCTGGTAAAGCGTCCAGAATTTTCTCAATCTTCTCTAATTCACAATACTCGACATCGTGATTGTCTAACTTTGTCAACAGGTGATAGAACCTTGTGATAGTCTCATCCAGCTTTTCGGTTTTCAGCGCCTTAAAAATTGCAAATTGCTGCTTGAGCATCTCTATTCTACCTTTCCGAACCCTCGGATTTCCTTCACACCATTTCTCTAGTGCATCCCACAACTCTTTCGCTATTCGATGATTTCTGAATGTGTGTAGGATTTCCTGGGGAAGTGCCATGCGGATAATTGAAAACGCTCTGCATTCTGACTCATAAAGTTTCTTGTCGTCATCCTTCATCTTCTGATAAGTAAGGACTCGCTGACGACCTTTGAACTCCTGAGTAGGTGGAATGTATCCTTCGTCGATACAAATCCACATCCGCATATCATTAAATCTGGAAAAGTCGGCAAACCTATCCTTCCACCAGTAATAATCTTCCACTTCATCAACTTGGGTGGTGAATTTGCCTTTCCGACTTCATGGTCCATTTTGATAAACTTTTGTAAACTTGTCATTGTTTCTAAACTTTTTGAATTAGAACTTAATTAATTTAATTTGAAATTAATTTAAATCAATCCTTTCGAACTTAAAGAAGTTTGAATTTGATTAATATTAAATTCGTTTGAAATTAAATTCGAAATCAACAAATTCGAAAATATGACAAAGTCGAATTTTATGACAACTTCGAAACTACACAAATACGAATCTATAAAATTCGAATTGAGCAAGTTCGAATAGCATCCAAAATCGAATGGTACCCTAAAACAACTTCAAAAGGAGCGTATCTTCTGAGAAATTCGAATTTCTGACAAAATTCAAACAAACCCTAATACCCCCTTATGTTCGAGTGTCGCAAGTTCGAAAAACTGCCAAAAGTTTGATTTTTTTCAACTTTTCAGGTTAAACCAAAGTTTTTAGGATTAAAAACTATGATTTCAACCAAAATGATGAACTAATATGAACTTTTCCCCGTTATCTTGCTTGAATAACTCGAAAAATTATCCCAAAAAGTGATTTTTCCGTCCAAAAACGTTAAGAAACCACAGATGTTGCTTGTGAATATGAAGAACACCACGAACACCCTAATGGCTCTGATATCACTTGTAAGGTCGCCTTGCTACGGATCCTATCTTGACGCGACACCGTCCAACGAGTGTGGAATCCTCGTTAGCGGCTTGACGGATAGACCACACAGACGAAACACCGGAGACACACACTGTGATAGACGAACAACGAAACGTCCCTACACGTGATTCTCTCCAAGAACAAACTCTCTAACACTTGCAAGTTCGAGATCGCCTTTTTGCTTAAGCTCTGATTAAACTTCTGCAAAATCTCGTTAAGTAATCGACTTAACCCTTAATTATAACACCTGGTTCGAATTTGCCTAGGACAAGTTCGAATAAGCCCAAGGCCTTTCAAACTTGTCCTCTACGAATACGAATCTTATGCTTCAAACTTATGTTTGAACTTATCTTTGAACTTATGTTTGAACTTATCTTTGAACTTATGTTTGAACTTATTGTAACACATTACACCAAGTTCAAACATACATACAATCAATATCAAACATATATAATCAAACATATAACAAACATATATCAAACACTTGTTAATAAGTAATAACAATCAAATTGACTTTTACAAAATATGTCTATACTTAGACTGCTATCGTCACACAGGGTGCACTAACAGCGTATCTCCCCCTCAGGATGATCAGGGTCGTCCCAATCATCGTGCTTTCTTTTTTGAGCAGCAGCCTGGGTGACATAGACTTTGGAGATCGATTACAGCAAACTTCAATCTATCCAATCGTTTGTTCAAGTCTGCCTCTACCCGTAAAATTAGTCGCTGCTTGTTGTCGACAGAATTGGTGAAAATGGCAGTTGTGCTCACTAGTTGTTCCTGAAGGGCATGGATGGCGTATGAGGTGCAGAGTGTTATGGGGTTAGGGAGGAGTGGTGGTCAAATAATGTTCAGTTACCTGTGGTGACATGTTACCTGTTTCAACATCTCCCCCCCCCCCCCCCCTTCGAGTGAGGGGGATGACATATGTGTAGATTCCCCGTGAAATGAAACCAGCCCCTGTTAAGAGGAGCTTGAGTGGTTGGGGGGTGTAAGGCGACTACTGTACTAGTAGTCTTATCGTGGCTTGTCCGCTTAAGGTTTAAGGTTCACCCTTAGCACTCGCTCCCCAAGACCCTCATCTATATCTCATAGTAGGTCAGAGATGGTTTGTTTTGAATCTCACATCTCTGCCTCTTCGTCGGCTCCATCCCTGACCACAATCATCTCCCTCTCACCGATCCCCAAGTAGTCTTGTCCGCCAACTCCCTCATCCTCATCCCGCTTATCCTTACTTATAGAAGGGGTTGGCTTAGTCGGTTCTGACTAAGCCTCTTCTGGATGCACTCCCAGAGTATATACCCTCACCCTTTCCTGATCCCAGTTAGCATAGTACAGAAGATAAAGTAGGATGTCCATAACAGGTATCCGAAGATGTTCACTCGGCTGTTTTAACCTGTACAGAGCCACAGTCTTGTAGACATCACCTTCGAGCCTTTCATGGATATCGTCATCATGGTCCATGGCGAACTGGATGAATAATTGCAAAAATCTTTGGAAGGGTATGAACTTCCATTCTCGTTCGGTACCTTTGTCTTTTACCGCCAGCCGAAGTTCGTCAAAAATAAATTAGGCATAGTCAAAATGGCAGTCAAAAGCAAAGGTTGCGAACATGGATAGGACGTGGATGCTCACTGGGTGGTACCTCTAATGCTTCCCAGTGAAGCAGCAGTTACGGATATCAAAAAAGACCCTCCAGTGGGATTGTAGATTTTTCGTTTTAAATTCCGACGGCTTAGTGAGCGTGTCGTCGTATCTCAGGGCTTGGACTTGTTCAGGGGGAGGAATTGTGCCCAAGGCGTATTTGTTATACGAGAAATTTTCGTTGGGTAGGCAGAGAATGTGGTGGATGGCTTCAAGGGTTATGCGGATAGGGACTGAGTCAATTTTGATGACAAAGTGAGGCACTGCCTCATCAACGTATTTCAAATGGTGAAAAAATTGTTGGAGATATATAAACGGAACAAATATGGATGTGATTAGGGAGTAGAAGATAGGGTGGCCTTTGATGATATCAAAAGTCATATCCTCAGTTTCTTATCGAATGGCGTCTAGATCAAGCTGCCAGTTTTATGGGGAAAACTTTGTGAACAGAGCGGGGTTCAATATGACAGATTCTCGCAGCTAAGTATTGTTGTGTGGGATAAGTGGGGTGGGGGAATGGTAAGGGTTGGAATCTGAGTCGGTTCCATTTATTCAGTAAGAAACACATCATCGTCAGTAAATACAGACAACCAAAAATATGTATCATTGAGACAGTCTAATACAGGTATGAGATAAAATGTATCTATTCTGTTTAAAGAATCGGGTTTTCTGTCGGTAGTATAAGAATACTACTGATAGAAATCCAAATTCGATCGTTAGGAGACCAATGTTAGAACAGATCAATTCACTCAAATACCTATTACCAACTAAGACCAATGGTGCAAGAACAGGGAGCTAATTAAAAAAAAATTTGACAACAGATTAGAAAGTGAGAAATTAAAATATGACAAGTGTTGAACTTCGGTTCAGTGATGGTCAGAAGTTCGGATTGAAACGAACTTCAGACGAAAGAACATGAGAATAAACACTTAGAAAAATAGAAAATTTTTACAGCAGGATCTGAACTTCAGATGGTCCGAAGTTCGGATGGACCACATCCGAAGTTCGGATTAGGTCCAATGATAAATACTTAGACAAATAATTAGAAACACAACACATAAGTTAAGTGGTCCGAACTTCGCATGGTCCGAAGTTCAAATGGACATAAATCTGAAGTTTGGATAGGGTCCAACTTAGAACACTTAGAAAAATAAATAAAGAGACAAATCACATAAAATAGGTGGTCCGAGTTTCGGATGGTCTGAAGTTTTGATGGACACACATCTGAAGTTCAGATGTGGTTCAACCTAGAACATTTAGAAAAAAATATATTACATTGAAGTATGCTAACTGGTCCAAACATCGGATGGTCCGAAGTACGGATGGACTTCCATCCAAAGTACGGATGAAGTCATTGTATGTGACATGTAAAAAATATGCAAGTGCAGGTGTGTGATGGAATTTCAGATGAGGTATCCGAAGTTCGTTTCATGCGAAAACTTCGGATGGATCCGAAGTTACTGTTAGCAGAATGCATTTAATGCTAACTGTTAATGTTCATCAAGCACATGCATACGTCTACAGTGAACATGCACAAAGTAGGCCTTAAAAATAGATCCTAAGGTTAAATGTAATTACGAGCAAATTCAAAACTAGCATAAATACCCAAAAAAATGCTTAAATCTAACCTAAAAATCACAAAAACAGATCCAAAAACCCTAAAAATTGCGTGAAATCGAAAACACGTAAAAAACATGTTAATGCTTAAAGTAACATATTAGAAAGGTAACTAGGTGTGCGATTTGGTGTAAAATGAAGAAATTCTCGTGAAAATGCATGAAACATGAGATTTTTGAGTGATTATGGATTGAAAATGGCTGTGTTTTGACAGCTTTTGGCGACGAACAGACTTAAGGAAGAAGAAAGGTTCAAATGAAGACCCGACTTCCCTTTTATAACAAAAGGTGGGCCAGGTTTTTGGCCAACTGTCCACACCAAACAAAAACACAATAACTAAAATAAATGTAATGTAGAATAGAATAAGATAAAAATAATAAAAATAAAATAGTATACAATAAATCATGAAGTGAAATAAATAAATAAAAGAATAAAAAATAATAATAATAAAAAGAATAAAAAATCTTTTCAATAAATTTTCAACTTAAATTAAAAGGATCAGTAATTAAAATCTTTTTGTAGTTTTCAACTTTTTGAAACAAAATAAATAACGGAAAATCATTTCGTAATAAAATGAAATAGAAGAGTAAACTAAAATATTTTTGAGTTTTTCAAAATAAAACCAAATGAAAATCTTCTTGTATGTTAGTATGTAATCCCGTAAATATTATCAGCACCTTTATAATCTTTATCAAATCCCAAGAAGAACAATGCTCAATAATTAGGAAATGATGAAGAAAAGACAATAAGAATGTCGAGAGAATATGTTAAAATGGCGGCTGCACTTTTGTATTCAATATCAACCGTGTATTACAATGAAACCCTAGGAGCCTATTTCTAGGCTCCTTTAATTAACTATGGAGCTTTGTCACATTTAGTCCATTGACTTTTACAATGAAATAAATTACAAGGAAATAAAATACAAGGAATCTACTAAGTAAATAATTATTACAAAACAACTCCCTATGATCGAAATAAAATGTCTAACAATCTCCCCCTTTTCGATCATTTAGGAGGCCCTGGAACTCTGGCATAATCTGTTGATTCTCGGAGTTTAAGGATGACGTCGAAGCGTCTGGTCACTTGTCTCATATGTAGCCGTTCGTTCAGGAGGTCAATGCCGCTGAGGGTATCCTGTATCTCCTTTGGTGAGCATCTTAGTTCAGGATCTGGTTGAGCATCAAAATCTTGTACTTTCTGTGTAAGAGCAGATCGAACCAATCGAAGTGTACCATCGGAGTAGCATGGAAGATCCTCAAAGCGCATGTACCTTTTATAGCCCTTCTGATTGACAAAAATGACACCCGGGTCTCCTGTAAGTACAACTCTGTATGCCGGATGATGAGCTAGAAGGAAGCTATCCTGTTCCGGTGCTCGTAGGCCCACTTTAACCAACGCGCTCTCGATTGCCATTTGGAAGTCTCTTAGGCACATAATGATCGAGCGACGGTTCATGCTTCGTACTAGGGCACCTACAGCAGTCATGTGTGACAGACGTTTTCTGATGCGATTTTTCAAGCAGTTGTGTAAAAACTCAACGTCGTCGGCCATTATGAAGTCTAGGTCATTCTCAAAGATGTCATCATCCGTGTCATCTTCTCTTTCTACTTGAAAGGAAGGATAGTAGACTTTGGCTCTTTTGCACATTGTTATGGTTCAGAGTTTCTTTATCTTTGATTTCGAGACCTTTGACCTTCTTTCCCGGATAGTAGACTTTGGCTCTTTTGCACATCCTTCACCTACCAGCCTACTATCCTTCCTTTCAAGTAGAAAGAGAAGATGACACGGCTGATGACATCTTTGAGAATGACCTAGACTTCATAATGGCCGACGACGTTGAGTTTTTACACAACTGCTTGAAAAATCGCATCAGAAAACGTCTGTCACACATGACTGCTATAGGTTCCCTAGTACGAAGCATGAACCGTCGCTCGATCATTATGTGCCTAAGAGACTTCCAAATGGCGATCGAGAGCGCGTTGGTTAAAGTGTGCCTACGAGCACCGGAACAGGATAGCTTCCTTCTAGCTCATCATCCGGCATACAGAGTTGTACTTACAGGAGACCCGGGTGTCATTTTTGTCAATCAGAAGGGCTATAAAAGGTACATGCGCTTTGAGGATCTTCCATGCTACTCCGATGGTACACTTCGATTGGTTCGAGCTGCTCTTACACAGAAAGTACAAGATTTTGATGCTCAACCAGATCCTGAACTAAGATGCTCACCAAAGGAGATACAGGATACCCTCAGCGGCATTGACCTCCTGAACGAACGGCTACATATGAGACAAGTGACCAGACGCTTCGACGTCATCCTTGGACTCCGAGAATCTGACCCAGGTATATCGTGAGTAATCATTAACGATAACCAACACATATCGTTTCCCATTTATGCTTTGAGTCCGCATCGGTCCGCATAAATCCATGTGTAGTAACTCCAATACTCTTTTTGTTGATGGTTCGGGCTTTGGTTTGTGAGATGACCATTTCATTTTTCCCTTCTCACAAGCTCCACACAGATGGTCCTTTTCGTGGCGCAATTCAGGAAGACCTTTAACCAATTGCTTCGCAGCTAGCTTGTTGATATTATCAAAGTTCAAATGGGATAATCTTCGATGCCATAACCAAGACTCTTTTGAAGAGGATTTCGATAATAGGCAAATGTTATCCTTCACTATTAGCTTGGCTACGTCAATGGTGTAGAGGTTAGAGTTTCGAGAACCTGTTAGGATTTCTTTTCCATCCATACTCTTTACACTGCAGTTCTTAGCTCTAAAAGTTACCTCTAGTCCTTTGTCACAGAGCTGTCCTATGCTAAAAAGATTATGTGATAACCCCTCAACATAGTCAACGTCCTTGATGACCAGATTATTTAGAACTAAGTCCCCGTATCCTTTGATGTGAGCCTGATGGTTGTTCCCGAATTTTACGGTTCCGCAATACTGTTCAACTACGTTGGACAGCAATTCTCTTCTTCCTGTCATATGCTTGGAGCAACCCGAATCCATATACCAAATGGACTTAGCCTGAAAAACAGATAAATTCATACAATGAAAATCTATATTCATTCAAACACATCCATTATTAATTCACAATCAAACCGTGTTCTGAACCGAGATGTTCAGAAAACATGATGAGTTAAGACCGGGTCCTGGGCTGTGTGCACAGAAGCCAAACGTGTCGGTTTAAGCACAACCGACAAGCAAAAGAACGGGTCCGAGTCTATGGTAACTAGAAGCCATTTCAATGAATAACGGGTCTTGATCAGAAGTAACCAAGAACCATCTGCACAAAGATCACACAACCTTGGGTACCCACCTCAATATTGGTCCCTTTTTGTTAGGAGTTCCATATTTATATGGCACGTGAACAGTTTTAGGAACCCATTTAGCATTTAAGTGTGGTCCGGATGCATAACCCTTTGGAATCCATTGAAGATTGGATTTATTGGGTTTTGGAACCTTAGGCGCTGAAATTGTCTTTGGTTTTTGTCTTTTTGAGACCTTTTTGACCGTTGCTTTGGTTTTGGGCCTTGGCAACGGACAAGTCTCAATTTTATTTGAGGCCGATGATGCAACATTTTTTGTTTTCTTTTTACGAATTCGTTTAACAGGATATGGCACAAAAGCATTCATTTCAGGAACCTGTCGTCTATATCGAGTTGGACATAGATTAAATAAATCACTGAAATAGTACTTTAAAGGAACAACAGAATTCGGTACATCATTACAAGCATTGTCACACACATTGTTACATAAATTGTCTTTAGAGATTACAGACACCCTATCTCTAGTAACAAATTCATTTGGCATTGAAGCCTTCTTCACAAAAAAACTCGTAAAATCCAGCATGGTGGTTTTTGGAACTCTTCTTATATGATCTGTAGGAACAAAACGATTAGAGTCAGTAAGTATGGAAGATTTAGACTTGATAAAATTTTCTTTTTGTTGGTGAGTGGGTTTCTTAAAAGACTTGGATTTGATCTGAGTCTTTTTAGAAACCTCATTTTTGAAAGGTTTTCAACACTCACCTTTATAAATGACCGAAGAAGTTTCAGCTTTGGCCTTACCTCTATTTGATGACACATGTGGAATTTTGGTGGAATGAGAAACTGTTTGTTCTTTTGAAAAATCTTTCAAATTTTGTGAAACCATTTCAAAGTTTTCTCTGTAGACAGTTACATCCACAGATTGTTGAAAAGATTGATTTACCAATTCTTCTTCGCTCTTAAGAAGAGCATCTTGAAGATCAAGAGCTTTCTTTTGAGACGACTTCAATTCCTTTTCTAAAACAGTGATTTGTTTTTGAAGAACTTTTGCAGGAATATAAAGTTGAGGAGTTGATTTTACGGTTTCTGTTTTCAATTCAGCTTCTGAATAAGTTGACAAGAAGTCTTCCTCTAAAGTGGGTACTCTAGAAGAATAACTCTCGTTAAGTTCTTCATATTGAAAAGAAATTTCTTTTTCTTTGTCAGCAACACGTTTCTCATTTTCTTGGTTTAAAACTTCTTTTGATGACTCAAAAAAGAAAGATCTAAGACCTGCTCCCATATAATTCATGTCATAAAATAAAGGTAAAACATTTTGTGCTTTTTCCAAATATTTAGGATTTTTAAAATCGATTCCTTGTTTAGAATGGTAAAACCTAGTTTCTTTGGGCTGATTTAAGTGGATAGTTTGTTCTATTTGACCCCTTTTTAAAAAATGCATCGTCAAGGGTCTTTATTCGTGAGTACAAACTTATCCTTTCTTCTTCAATCATTTTATATTTTTCTAAACTGTCTATATTTTCCATATTTACCGCATCTAACTGTTTTGTAAGTACAGAAATTTATTCTTTTAAAGAGAGTTTTTCTTTTGATAGCGTGTCCATGCAAGATTCAAGATATATATTCCTATCCTGAACATCTACTTTTTCTATTAACATCTATTTTATAACATTATGATTAGTTAACCACTTTGAATGATATAATTCAGATGATTCTTTTAGAGTTTGAGCTTGATGTTCAGCCTGAACACACTTTGCAGTTTCAGCATTTAATCTAACTTGTAGATCAAGAATATGTGTGTGAAGTGTACATTTATTATCGACAAATAAATTATTTACATGTGCAGGAATGTAACAGGAATATACTTCATTTGTCTCAGAACCGGATGTAGAGCATTCGGGATCGTTGGTTGTGGTCATCAGACATGCTGGTGGATGTTTCAATGTCTCCCCCTCAGCACCATGATCTGAATATTCAGCTGTGGAAACAGCACAGTTCTACAACCCAATACGATCAACCATGTAACAGTTCTTGCCCTTGTCATCCTCCTCGTCGGTGTCTTCAGCATCCCAGTAGTCTTCCTGGGCGACGAGGGCTAACACATCGGTTCTTTTCTTGGCGACCTCTAGCTTTCTCTCGTAGTAGCCGACGTCTCTGTCAAAATTATTCTTGCATTCCCGAGCAAAGTGGCCCGGTTTACCACACTTGTAACACAGACGCTCATCCGCGGCTTTCGGCTCGTCTGCTCTGGGCCGTTCATCTCTTCTCTCCGCCGGCCTCTTATCGGCGCGACGATGCTCTCTGCTTTCGTCTCTCCTTCCTTCTCGTGTTTCCGGCTCTCTCCTGTCATTTCGGCGGTCATCCCTACAATCATCCCGTCGATCGTCCCGCCTATCATCCCTTCGATCGTTGCGCCTATCGTCTCGCCTTTGATAACGGCGATCATCTCGATAGTCGCGCCTTTCGTCATACCTCCTCTCGTCGCGATCATCCCTTCGGTAATCGTCCCTGCGATAATCATCGCGTCGTTCATCCCTTCGGTCATCTGAGTACCTTCGTGGACAGGTGTCATAACAGAGTTGATTGTTAGTCTTGTTAGAGAACCGTCGTTGTTGGAGACGATTGGTCCACAAGGCTATTTGTTCTTGTATAGAAGCTTCTTCCTCATCAAATACCTCACGCGGAGGAGAAGCATACTTGTACTGCGACAACGAAGAACCTGGAGCAAAGGATGGTGTCGGTATCTTCGTGTTGGTGATCAAGGCGAGTGAATCATTGGGTTTCAATCCGGTGTTGGCTGATAATAGTAGAGAGGCCAAATGATTCGCCATCGCTTTTGTTGATCTACATCCCCTTGATACTTCTTTAGCTCCTTAAAAACGACATTGATGGATACCTCAAGAAATGTTCAAGACTCGTTTCGTGGCCCAACAAGCAAGCTGCCACTCGGGGGCTAAGGCGGCAGAGAACTGGATGTTGATGTCATTCCTGTCCTTCTTTATGTGCAGTTTGTTCAACTCATTCAGGACCGCACAGAACCTTGTATACGTGGCTTGCAGAGATTCCCCGTCTTTTACGCGGAATTCTGTAAACTTCGCCTTGGACTACTCAATCTTCGCACGATCATCGAGATCTGCCCCCAGCATCTGGACTTCCAATTCGTCCCACATTTCCTTGGTAGACATTTTGTTGTCTACGCCAACCAGAATATCAGTGGGGAGGGCCTGATAGATCAGATATTCTGCCCTCTTATCGGCATGCTGTCTGTCTCTCTCGGCGTCATTGGCCGGTTCGCGTTCAACCTTTGAGGCTAAGACAGGGGGGTCAGCCTCGGGTCTGGCTGCTATTTCCCGATAGTAGATGACGGGACCCTCGGAGATGGACTGAAGCATTAAATTCCCAAGCGGTTGCATTCCAACGAATTTGAGGAACCGAGATTTCCATTGTTCATACTCATCTGGATAGAGAACAGGTGGTCTGTTCTCAGATCCGAGTACGAGAGCTTCGCGAGACATGATGATGGTGCTGATGAAAGATTTAAGATCTTAAAGGTGGAAACTGGACACGGATGGGCTGGACTGAGGAAGAATAGCACTGAGGATGGTGCTAATTCGGATAAGACACTGATTTCGGATGGGAAGGAGTTTCGGATGGACTAATTTCGGATGCAATAGAATTTCGGATGAACAGTGAATTCAGATGGATGATGTAATTCGGATGAGAACCTACTTCGGATGGACAGCCTAATTCGGATGCACAGTATGACTTCGGACAAGGGACTTCGGATGAACAGATGGAGTTCGGATGACGTGAGGTAACCGAATTCGGATAGTCCGAATTCGGTGAACAGTGGACAGGGCTCAGGAAAATGTCCATGTGGGGACCGAATTCGGATGGTCCGAGTTCGGGTGGTCCGAAATGGATATGGTCCGAATTTGAAATTTAAAAATTCAAGCACAAGTCCACAATTGTAAAATGGGAATGCCTGATCTGAACTTCGGATGGTCCGAAGTTCGGATGGGACCTAAGTAGGGTCCGAAATAGGCATATGGGTGGTCCGAAATTCCCCTAAAGTTGGTCCGAATTGGACCGAAGTAGAATGGTAAATGGTCCGAGTTAGGATCCTATATGGTGCGGATTTCTACAGTAATAGGTCCGAATTACAGCAGGTTTTTTCAGTTTTCTAAGGCAGAACAGAGCAGAATTCGATTTTAGCAGATTTAAAGCCTAAAAAACATTTCTAATTGATGGATAAATTATTGTAAACACTTTTGGTGATTTAAAATAACTTAAAACACGTAAAATCAGTGAAGAACAAGCTAAAAACCCACTAAAAACCCATATTTTTGAACTTTTTCTAGACTCCGATTCTTGATGATTTTAGAGTTAATATGGAACGAAATGAGCTCAAAATCAGTATGTGAGGATATTGTGATGATTATAAGACTATAAGAACACAATAAACACGTAAAAACTAGAGAAAAGAAGGATCTAACCGAATGGAGAATGAAGAACACGAAGAACACCTTTAAAAACCCAGCAGAATCCGTAATTTGAAGTTGAAATCCACCTTTTGGGCTCTGATACCAATTGTTAGTATGTAATCCCGTAAATATTATCAGCACCTTTATAATCTTTATCAAATCCCAAAAAGAACAATGCTCAATAATTAGGAAATGATGAAGAAAAGACAATTAGAATGTTGAGAGAATATATTAAAATGGCGGCTGCACTTTTGTATTCAATATCAACCGTGTATTATAATGAAACCCTAGGAGCCTATTTCTAGGCTCCTTTAATTAACTATGGAGTTTTGTCACATTTAGTCCCTTGACTTTTACAATGAAATAAATTACTAGGAAATAAAATACAAGGAACCTACTAAGTAAATAATTATTACAAAACAACTCCCTATGATCGAAATAAAATGTCTAACATTGTATTTTTTTTATTTAGCAAAAAGAAATCAAGACATAATTATTTACGTAATTAAGATTTTGTTCATAATGATTTGATTGTCTAGATCCCTGAATTATCAGTTGGTTTGAAAAATTCTCAGAAAACAACAAGAATCAATCACAAGATCTGATCACCAAAGATAGTCGTATGATTTCACAAAGAATAATGTTACAAAACATTCAAATAAAATGACAAAGTTAAAAATTAAGCAATTGATTGTTCTATTTATACTCCACCTACTTTTAACTAATTATAATATAGACTAAATTACATAAATGGTCCCTGTGGTTTATATGAAATTACGATTTTAGTCCTTGAAAGATTTTATTACACCACAAGTCCTTAAAATCGAAAAATTATAATATTTTGGTCCCTGAAACTAACGGTGGTTAACTTTAACCGTAAGTCTCAGGGGCATTAACGTCCTTTTGTTTTTTCAGGGACCATCTATGTAATTTTCAATCTTTTTTTTTCTTTTTTCTCTTTTTTTCTTTATATCATTTCATATATATATTTTGTATTTCCTTTTTATCATTTAATTATTGAAATGTAACATTTTATTTTTTATTTTTTTTTAATTTTAACTATTAATTTATATTAGTATGTTTATTGTTATTATTAATACTAACTTTTTTATATATTACCAAAATTATTTATATAACATTATTATATAATATATACCTGATTTATTTTTTTCAATTAGTTCTTGAAAATCCAAATCTTTATCAGTGTAAGAGACCAAACGATCAACTGCCGATAGAGGAAGACGAAGACCATAGGATAGAGTTCCCTGAACATAACGAAGGATGCGTTTTAAGGCGTTTAGATGAGGTTCACGAAGACATGCATGTAGAGCCATATCTGTTGAACCGCGTAACTAATATCTGGACGTGTGATCGTGTGATATTGTAATGCACCGGCAAGACTTCGATATAGAGAAGGATCCGAGACAGGTTGACCTACTGAGGACAGTTTGGCTTTAGTGTCCGCGGGAGTGGAACAGGGGTTGCAAGAAGACATGTCAGCACGATCAAGGATTTCGCGAGCAAACGAAGTTTGTGATATAGACAAACCGGAAGAGTCGCGTTTGGCAGCAACGCCTAGAAAGTAGGAGAGAGGACCAAGATCAGTCATACCAAACTCAGACGAGAGATGACTTTATCCACAAGAGATGGAGTTGACGCGGTCAAGATGATATCATCAACATATAGGAGTAGAAAGATGGAATCAGCATCACTATGAAATGTGAATAAGGAGGGGTCGGATTTGCTACTAAGGAAGCCAACAGAAGCTATATAAGCGGCAAATCGATGATACCACGCTCGTGGTGTCTGTTTAAGACCATAGAGAGCCTTAAGAAGTCGACAAACATGATTAGGAAACTGAGGATGAACATAGCCAGGAGGTTGTTTCATATAAATTTCTTCGGTCAGATCACCATTTGGAAACGGATTTCTGACATCAAGTTGGTGAATGGGCCACTAACGGGATATAACAATACTAAGAACAGTGCGGATGGTGACAGGTTTGATGATAGGGCTAAAGGTTTCATCAAAATCTAGACCTGGTTGTTGGGAAAAACCTAGAGCTACAAGACGACCCTTGTACCGATTAAGCTTGCCAGTACTATCAAGTTTGTGTCTGTATAGCCATCGACATCCTACAATGTAGACACCTGAAGGAGGAGGAACAAGAATCCAGTATTAAAGCACTGCCATTTCAGCATCCATAGCTGATTTCCAATTTGGATCTCTAATAGCTTGAGCTGTGGATTGGAGAATTGGAGAAATGTCATAAGTGGCAGATAGATTAATAATTTGACGTGGTTTTAGGTGACCAGTTTGGGACCTAGTAACCATAGGATGAGATGGTTGGGGGGGATGGGGATGAAGAATCCTCCGAGGCGGATTTATTACGCGCCGTAGTGGAAGAGTTGGGGGATGACTGATTCGATCCAGTAGAGGGTGGTTGAAGACAGTCGGGTTGGGTGAAGAGGTGAGAGAAGAGAGAGGAATAGGAGTTTCGTCAATGAATGAGTCAAATTCCTCAGATGAAGGAGGGGAGTGAAAATCGGCAAACAGAAAGTGTGTCTCGTAAAACATGACATGACGAGAGATAATCACAGTCTGTGTAGTCTGGTTGAGATATCGATATCCACGATGATCTGGTGAGGGACCTAGATAAACATAGGCAGATGATCGAGGATAGAGCTTGTGAGGAGCAGTAGAAGATGTGTTGGGGTAGCATAAGCAACCAAACACACGAAGGTGATTGTAGGAAGGGAAGAATCCGAACAGAAGTTCAAATGGGGTTTTTTTAATCTTCTTTTAATTAAAATCAGAATGATTCTTTTGTTTGAAAAAAATCAAAATTCATAATGATTCACGATTTTTTTTATCAAAAAATAAAAATTCATCATTGACATTTTTTTAACAGAAAAAATTAATATCGAAATGGATCTTTTTTTTATAAAAATAAAATATCATAATGATTTATTGTGTTTTCATCAAAAAAAAATTAAAATCGAAAGGGTTCATCGTTTATTTGATCGAAAAAAATTAAATCGGAATGGTTCGTCATTTTTTCACATTTTTATTAAAAATCAGAATGATTATTTTGTTTGGAAAATAAAAAATCAAAATGGTTCATTATTTTTTTATCAAAAAAATAAAATCAGAATTGTTCATTGTTTTTTGATAAAAAAAAATACAGATTATAATGATTCGTCAGTTTTTTTTTCGAAAAAACTAAAATCGAAAATGGTTGTCAATTAATTAAAATTAAAATGGTTAAAAAAATTAAACGATGTCAGATTTTTAATTCTTCCGAAACAATAAACGACTCATTTCGATTTTAATTCTTTCATACAAAAAATGAAAACTTATATATTTTGTTTCTTTTTTTGAACCAAAAAAACAATGAAACACTTGTACTTTTAATATTAACGAGGAAGAAACAATGAAACACTCGTAATTTTAATATTTCCAAATGAAAAAAAAACTTCAATATGTTATTATTTTGAATTTTTTGAATGGAGAAAACATATAAATCATTTCGGTTTTAGATGTTCAGAACGAATATAAACTAAAGCTAATTTTTATTTTTATCTTTTCTAAATGAAAAAAATAATTGAGAAAGATTTGGATTTTCAATAACTAACTGAAAAAAATGAATCAGATACATCATATAATAATCCAAAGTAAATAATTATAGTAATATACTAAAAGGTTAACATTAATAATAATAATAAACATACAAATAAAAATTAATAGTTAAAATGAAAATTATAAAAAATAAAACGTTAGATTTGAATAATTAAAATGATTAAAAAAAAGAAGTACGAAATATATATATATGAATATAAATTATGATATAAAGTAAAAATAGAAAATAGAAAAAAAGAATAATAAAGTTTGAAAATTACACATATGGTCCCTGAAAGACAAAAAGACGAAAATGCCTTTAAGACTAATGGTAGAGTCAACCTCATTAGTTTCATATACGAAAATGTTACAACTTTTTGATTTGAAGGACTTGTGGTGTAATTAAATTCTTTAAGGAACCAAAACCGTAATTTTATATAAACCACATGGACCATTTATGTAATTTAGTCTACAATATAAGACCTTGAACTTTACATTTATAAATCAAAACAATTAGAGTTAACAATCATTACATAAATTATATTAAAAAAAAAAGGGAAAAAAACTCTATTACTTTTTTGACAATAGTTTAGTAACGAGTTATTGACACACGCGCGTTGCTGCGGGGTCTAAACACTACTACAAATCGAAGCTAATGCAACACTTTTGATGCAACACTTTTAAAAATTGTTGCTTTTTTATTTAAGTTCGCTCTAAAGCAACACAATGACAATAAGTGTTGCATATAATGATTTAATGCAACACTTTTTTTAAAGTGTTGCCATTTTTACTTAAAAAAATGCAACACTTTTCTAAAGTATTGCATATTTCAATAAAAAATGCAACACATTTTTAGTGTGTTGCATTTATAATGAAAAAATGTAACACATTTTTAAAAACATATAACATATTTTTTAAATGTTGCATTTATAATGAAAAAAATATGACATGTTTTTAAGTACTGACTATATTATTTTTTTGTTGTTTTGTAATTTTGACTAAAATATACACACAAAAGTTTAATTTCTGATTTGTTAAGATTAATAAAATACAAGATTTGATAGTAGGGGTGTGCAGTATTTGGTTTGGACTCGAAGAAACCGAAAACCAAACCGCATCGAATTCGAATAAACCCAAACCAAATTTAGAAAACGGTTTTCGGTTTGGTTTGGTCCCAAACCGAATTTCTTAATATGGTTTTCGGTTTGATGATCGGTTTTTCTTTTTCAGACCAAACAAAAGCAAAAACGAATTTTAGTTTTAAATTAAAAAAATAAATAAAATTCATTTATATATCACAAAACAGACCAATGAATAAATAAACGAATTTTAGTTTTAAATTAAAAAAATAAATAAAATAAAATTCTTTTTCAGACCAAACACATATTACACATTGTTCACGCTGGAGGCTCTCTGTCTCTCGATCTCATCCTCCCAAAGTGAAAACCCTAGCGCCGCCTTGCCTCGCCGTCTGCCGCCGTCGATCTGCTCTCCTCTCACCGCCCGACGCCTACCGCTATCCTCTCCTCTCCTCTAGCCGCCCGTTGCCGACCCCTCTCTCTCCTCTCGCAAGTAACCGTCGCCGCGCCGCCCCATCTGCGACCAGCGGCACCACTCACCAGTAACCACCGTTTATATTCACCGCCGACCGTCGCTCTAACTCCACCACCGACCGCAGCTCTAACTCCACCACCGACTGCAAAACCGAAACTCACAATCTCTGTGGTGGATATGGTACGTCTACTGAGATTTGTGTTTCGTGGGCTTTTGCTTGGTATGTTTCAATTCTTTTCAAAGCCAGACGTTACATTGGCCTTGTTGAAATATGAAAATAGATAATAAATGTGAACATGATGTTGTATCTTTGTCAATTATATTATAATTTTCTGGACTGTTCTTATAATAAATAGATGGCAATGATGTTTACCTTGTTCCACAGATACTTCGAGACATTATTACCCAATTGACATAATCAAGCAAATAATTGATTCTATGTCATACGCTAAACTTGTGAGTAACCCATTCTGTTTCTCCATTGTGATTGCAATTTATGGTCGATTATATTGCCCAGCTTTGTTGCGGGTTTCCAATTTCTCTATTGATTGTAACTGCACATACTTCTGATATTGCAATTTTCCTTCAGTAGAATGTTCTTCATTGGCACATCATAGATGAGCAATCATTTCCTTTAGAAGTACCTGCATATCCAAAGCTATGGAAAGGTTCGTACACAAAATGGGAGCGCTATACTGTGGAGGATGCTTCTGAAATAGTTAAGTAAGATTCTGCTCTTAAGTTATGAAGTTAAGTGACTCCATAAGCTTAGTATGTTAATATACACATGCCTTCCGTTCTTAAAACTAATAGTTTGTTTTTGTTTCATGTCTCCTTGGTGATGTTACTTTAAAGGTTTGCAAAAATGAGAGGTACTTTTTCATCTTTTACATGTTTAACTTTCAACAAGCCAGTGCCAAATTGTGAACACTCTATTCATTTTATTTTGTAAAGGTGGTGCCTATCAGCCTATGGATTCATATGCATACATGTTTATTACTAATTGTTCAGATTACAAAACCTTTATGTCCCTAAAGATATGTCATACTTCTTCGTTCCCTGTTCCCACTTGAATAATACAGCTGTGACACCCTTGCCACAACAACCACCATTTACATAACACCCAGGATTAATCATCAACATGCAATAACATAATGATCTGAAAGCTTAATTTAAGTACGGAAGCAATAAAGTACATAAACAAATATTACAACTGATTCAAACACCCTACGGTGCTACAAGGTTCCAATTCTAAGTCTACATACTCAGTACATTACAATCATCCCAAATACATAATATAAAAACAATCACATAATTCAATTAGCACTCTGATTTGTAGATAACCTTCAATCACTTGAACAAATGACCTAGCTAGACGGTCCGGCTGCAGACTTTCCTTTTCTTGTAAAAACATCAACAACTAAGGGATAAGCGAATGCTTAGTGAATACACAGATTACGCATTTTATAAATTTTTATGAAGCCCAAGGGTAACACAGATGACCAACATCGGATACCCTCCTCGTACACAAAGTACGGACCAGAGCCGCAGCCCCTTCGAGCCCAAAGCTCGGCATTAAACATACCATCTGAGACAACGTAAGATCGGGGATGACATACTGCCTACCGGACCTGGAGTTATCAGCTCCAGCGTCATATAGCGCAGTAACATCAGAGTAATTGATGCGACCCACCGGTCCATCACTAGATGCACAACAATCGAACGGACATGCAACAAATGGGAATGTGCATCTAAATATGCGCAAGTTAGTAGAATTCCAACCAAACAAATGAAACAACAAGTCTCAGCAGGCAAAGCTTAACATAAAACAGATATAAACATGCGAAATCTACTGTACTCACAGTCGATGCGTTATTAGACTTTAAGCAATTTTATTTCTCTTCGGGCTTTCAACCGGACTCCCCAAGTACCCCACTGTGGGTTAAACAACACCACAAGGGACCTGTTACATTTCCATATGATAAACATATCATTATTATGTGTTCTTTAACAAATTGGCATCAATTTGTTTGATCATAAATATTATAACATTCGGAACCAACACCCAAACTTAAAATTAAATCCTCCTTCTGAATGGTTTCATTGGTCCCAATTAATCCCTTTAATAATACCATAAATCTCTTGTTTTATAATGTGTCTCGCTAAGTTTCCCAATTTATTGTGTTAACCCGTCGAAATTATATTGAAGTTTATACCTTAATTTTCAATATTTGGGGTTGTAAAAATGTCCATAATATGTCTGAATTATAGAATGTCCGACCGGTTCCATTTTATTTTCTCTAATTAAACCCAAACCCATATGATTTTATCTGTACTTTTGTATGTATATATATATAGATATATGTATATATATATACATATATGTATATATATAGACATATATGTATATATATATACATATATGTATATATATATATACACATATATGTATATATATACACATATATGTATATATATATACATGTATGTATATATATATACATATATCTATATATATATATATACATATATCTATATATATATACATATATCTATATATATATACATATATCTATATATATATATACATATATCTATATATATATACATATATATATATATATATGTATATATTACTGCTTTTGAAAGAATTAAATATCGAAACCTTTAAAGTTTCAGTGTTTCCCATACTTGGTCTCGGTTCACATGGGTCAGATTCAAGGTTTCTGTATTAAATCCAAAGTTTCAGTAGGTGAGTGTATGGGTCTCGGTATATGTAAGTTTCAGTATAGGGGAAAAGTTTCGGTAGTGTGGGGGAGTTTCGGTAGTCAGTACCGAAACCTTTATGGTTTCGGTACCCAACTAGTTTCGGTACTTTCAAAAAGGTTTCACTATCCTTCATGAGTTTCAGTACACTTATAGGTGAGGTTTCGGTACACTTCTTACACACACATACCGAAACCTATGAGGTTTCGGTATTCACCTTCTAGTTTCGGTACTATCAAAACAATTACAAGAACCCACGAAAACACACAGAACTTGTATAAATTTTCCAAAATCTTAAGATTTAATTTAAACTAGAACCTGAAATTTTGTATATAACTCTCACAATACTAGATTTACATAAACCCACAATAATATTTAACATGCATATACATTTTTGGACCAAAATTTCAGATCTCGTTTTCATCCAAAAACTGAATTGTAAAGCCTAAAATTCGAGATTTTAAGAGATTATTACCTTAAATCGTTTGTTGTAACGATTATAGCTTCTTCAACACAACTTGAATCTCGATTTTCAACCTTCAATTTGATGTCTTAGTTGATTTCTTGATTTGGAGAATGTAGGAACCGTGGGTTTTCTTTGGTTTAGAGAGAATGTAGAGAAATAGGTAAGTGATCAGGAAATTAAAGGACTTATGTCTTTTAATTTTCATTCTTTCCAACTTTTACACATTCAACCCTTCATCTTTCTAACTTTGTTAAATACTGATTTTCATCTTTATTCATACTTAATACTTAAAATTAGAATTCCTAAAATTTCTTAATTCCTTAAATAACAACCAATTTCTTAATTTCCATTAAATAAAGATTAAATCTTTATTTTATCATCTCAACCACTTAATAATATTTATATTAACTTAATAAATTTAAATCATCAATTTCTAAATAAAACAACCAACTTTTGTAATTAATCAAAATACAATCCAACTTAATTTACAATTTTAAACTAATAAACCTCAAATACAATAATTTAAAATCCGAGGATGTTACAGCATGGGCTCCACCACGCTCAAACTTCGTCCTCGAAGTTATTTGACCTCAAACAGTTGCGGATATTTTCTTAACATTTCCGCCTTCGTTTCCCAAGTGTGATTTGCTCCTTTGTGATGCTTCCAACGTACCAGCACCATTTCGATCTCTTTGCTCCTTAGCTTTTTCATTTTGGTATCCAATACACATTCCGGCTCTTCCACGTATCGGAGCCTTTCATCAACTTGCAGCTCAGTATGATCTGCCCAGTCCTCATTTCCAGTAGTGAATGATTTCCCGAGATTACCAACATGAAATACCGGGTGTATGCCTGACATTTCTTCAGGCAATTCCAGGCGATATGATTGATTCCCAACTTTTTCTACTATCTTGAATGGCCCAACAAATCTTGGAGCCAACTTGCCTCTTTTCACAAAACGAGTAACACCTCTCATAGGTGATACTTTCAAGTAAACCCAGTCATTCACTTCAAAGCTAATAGGTTTGTGCCTTCTGTCATAATAACTTTTCTGGCGATCCTGAGCCGCTTTCATATTCTGTCCGATCAGTTGTATTTTCTCATTTGTCTCCTGCAACAATGCCGGCCCAGCAATCGGCGTTTCTCCAGTTTCCCTCCAACAAGTAGGAGTCCTACATCTCCTTCCATACAGTGCCTCGAACGGTGCCTTCTTTATTGTTGCGTGGTAGCTGTTATTGTACGAGAACTCTATTAGTGGCAAATGATCATCCCAATTGCCACCGAGATCCAGTATACATGATCTCATCATATCTTCCAACGTGAGAATTGTTCGTTCGCTCTGGCCATCGGTTTGCAGACGATAGGCTGTACTCATTGCTATTCTCGTCCCTAACCCTTCTTTTAGTGCCGACCAGAAGTTTGAAGTAAATCGGCTATCTCGATCCGACACTATGGACTTCGGCACTCCATGTCTAGAAACAATTTCATTCATGTAAATCTGAGCCAATCTCTCAAGTGAGTAATTTTCTCTAATCGGTATAAAATGAGCCGACTTAGTCAAGCTATCAACTATTACCCACACTGCATCATGCTGCCGCCTAGTCTTTGGCAGTTTTGTAACGAAATCCATAGTAATGTGCTTCCACTTCCATTCCGGAATGGGAAGTGGTTGCAGACTGCCGTATGGTTGCTGATGTTCGGCTTTCACAAGCCGACAAGTTCTACATCTTTCCACGTACTGGCCGATATCCCTCTTCAATCCCGGCCACCAGAAATCTGCTTTAAGTTCATTGTACATCTTCGTACTTCCAGGATGTACAGAAAACTTAGACTGATGTGCTTCTTCAATGATTACCTTTCTCATGCCCCCAAACTTTGGCACCCAGATCCTTCCGTAAATCCCTTTCAGTCCTGACTCGTTTGTTTCCATACTCTTAATTTGTACTCTAATATCCTCAGCACCAACATTCTCTTCTTTCAAAGCTTCCACCTGAGCAGCTTTGACATCATCAATGATCGTGGAACTTAGTATAGTGGACGTCATCATATAGCAGCAATCCTTTGCATACGCTTTGCGACTCAAAGCATCGGCTACTACGTTAGCCTTTCCGGGATGATAAAGGATTTCACAATCATAATCCTTTATAAGCTCCATTGAACGTCTCTGCCTCATATTAAGTTCTTTCTGGTTGAAAATGTACTTCAGGCTCTTATGATCTGTGTATAACTGACACTTAGTTCCATAGAGATAGTGTCTCCACAATTTTAATGCAAACGTGACAGCTGTCAACTCAAGATCATGTGTCGAATAATTTTTCTCATGCTGCTTCAACTGTCTTGAAGCATACGCTATGACCTTTCCACGCTGCATCAGTACAGCACCTAACCCCAGTCTTGAGGCATCAGTATATACTACAAAATCCACATTGCCCTCTGGTAGAGCAAGTATCGGAGCTTCGCTTAACGTTTTCTTCAGGATCTCAAATGCCTCTTGCTGCACGGTTTCCCAGACAAAAGGTGCATTCTTCTTCGTTAAAGCAGTCAAAGGAACTGCAATCTTGGAAAAATCCTTAATGAATCTCCTATAGTAGCCCGCCAGCCCAAGAAAACTTCTGACTTCCGTAGCTGATCGAGGCGACTCCCAATTCCTTACCGCTTCTACTTTAGCCGGATCTACAGAAATTCCGGCTCCCGAGATAACATGTCCAAGAAACTGAATTTGTTGCAGCCAAAACTCACACTTCGAGAATTTGGCGTACAACTTCTCTTTTCTCAATAACTCCAACAGCTCCCTCAGATGTCCAGCATGCTCAGCTTCAGTCTTAGAATACACCAAAATATCGTCAATGAACACGATCACTGACTTATCTAACATTGGTCTGCAAACTCGGTTCATTAGATCCATAAAGACAGCTGGGGCGTTAGTTAACCCGAATGGCATCAGAAGAAACTCGTAATGCCCATACCGAGTTCTGAAAGCTGTCTTCGGCACATCCTCTTCTCGTACCTTCAATTGATGGTACCCAGACCTCAAATCAATCTTAGAAAACACGCTCGCCCCATGTAATTGATTGAACAAACCGTCTATCCTTGGTAGTGGATACTTGTTCTTAATCGTCAACTTATTAAGCTCCCGGTAGTCAATGCACATTCACATTGTGCCGTCCTTCTTTTTAACAAACAATACCAGAGCTCCCCACGGCGATGAACTCGGCCGAATGAAGCCTTTGTCCAACAACTCCTGGAGTTGTGTCATCATCTCTTTCATCTCTGTAGGAGCAAGGCGATACGGAGAACGAGCTACTGGTGCAGCTCCGGGGATCAAGTCAATACGAAACTCCACTTGTCTCTCAGGCGGCACGCCAGACAAGTCTTCCGGAAACACGTCCGGGAATTGTGAAACAACCGGCACATCGGCCAAAGTCTTCTTCTCTGCCTTAGCATCAATAGCATATGCTAAGTAGGCGTCACATCCCTTTGCAACAAGCTTTCGGGCTTTTGCAATAGTCAATAGGCACAGATCCCCACTTCTCCTATCTCCATAAATACAGATCTCACGCCCCTCCGGAGTAGTTATCTTTATCATCCGCTTCTTACATACTATGTAGGCTTCATTCTCTATCAACCAATCCATCCCGATTATCACATCAAATTCACTGAATTCTATCGGTATTAGATCCAGATTGAAGACTACATCTTCAATCACTAACGTGCAGTTACGGTATACATGATCTACTTTTACTAAAGTGTTGCTAGCAGTTTCTATGTCAAGTACGGCAGATAACTTAGACAGTGGCATCCACAATAGTTGAGCAAAAGCAGTAGACACAAAGGACCGGTTGGCACCCGAATCGAAAAGAACTCGTGCAGGTAAAGAGTTTACTATAAACATACCAGTAACCACCTCAGGGTTTTCCTTAGCCTCCTCTGCCGTTATCTGAAATGCACGAGCCGGTGCCCTCTGTGATTGACCCCGGCGGTTAACTGAACCACCACTCGAACCTCCCGACGATCGTGTTGATGATGGAGCAGCAGCTGTTGGAGCATTCTTTCTACAATTCCTACTATAGTGACCTCACACCCCACACTTATAGCAAGCATCACCCTTCCTTGGGCAATCATTCTGAAAATGCCCCCGTTCTCCACAACAAAAGCAAGCACGTCCGTTAGTGCACTTGCCAAAATGTTCCAGGTGACACTTGTTGCAGTATTGTGGCTCGGTGTTGATAGAGTATGCACGAGCACGTCCACGATCAGAAGAACCAGACGGTCGGCGAAAAGACTGCTATGATGAGTATTGTGAAGACTGGGAAGATCCCGAGTATCCTCCCTCTCGTTGGCGCTTCGGCGGTGACGGCTGTGTTGGGTTGGTGGAAGCAGCAGCAGACCCAATCGAGTAGCCCGACATAATCAAAATCTGCTCTACATTTCTGCAGCCTCAAGTAAGCCAGCAAATGTAGGGTAGCGGACGTTGCTCATAACCCTCCTAATCTCAATGTCAAGACCAGCCTCGAATCTGGTCACTTTTCTTTCTTCAGTGTCTACCTGATGAGGCGCGAACAGACTCAGCCTCGTGAACTCCACAGCATATTGGGACACCGTCTTAGTCCCCTGTACCAGCGCCATAAACTTTGCTTCCAACCTCCGGCGCTCATCAACCGGACAGTACTGCTGAGTGAATAGGTCCTTGAACTCAGCCCAAGTCATAACAGAAACCTTCTCCAGTGTCAACGCATTCACCATTGCGTTCCACCACATGATTGCATCATTGGTGAACATAGCAGTAGCATAACGAACCATGTCCTTCTCAGCACAATCGCTGATTCGGAATGTTCGTTCGGTTGCCGTTATCCATTCGAGCGCGGCAACAGCGTCTCCCAATCCATTAAACTCCACAACCCCGTTTCCTTTGAAGTCCTTGAAACGACAACCTTTGGGCTTGTTAGACGACCCAATGTTGTCATCTCGTTCCTCGTTGTTACCCCCTTCCTTCTCCTTATTCTTTCTCTTATCCTCTCTTCTCTTAGCATCGGCCTCATCTCGAGCCCGAAACTGATCTTGTATCATTTTGTTCTGCTCAGCCATCATGGCTAGCATCATCTCTCTGGCTTCTTCGGGTGTCATTCCTCCAGACATGTTCTGAAAAATATAAACATATAACTTGTTTAGTAACATGTCATCAGTTTAAAGACACCACTCATTTGTCCCGTATGATAGTCAATCCCTATGATTACTAGATCGTAACCTATCATAGTTCAGATCATTACTTAAACCACTACATATCATTACCTAATGTTTGAGATCAAGACCTCACAGACACTTGAATCTCAAACTACTGCTCTGATTCCATCTCGTGTGACACCCTTGCCACAACAACCACCATTTACATAACACCCAGGATTAATCATCAACATGCAATAACATAATGATCTGAAAGCTTAATTTAAGTGCGGAAGCAATAAAATACATAAACAAATATTACAACTGATTCAAACACCCTACGGTGCTACAAGGTTCCAATTCTAAGTCTACATACTCAGTACATTAGAATCATCCCAAATACATAATATAAAAACAATCCCATAATTCGATTACCACTCTGATTTGTAGATAACCTTCAATCACTTGAACAAATGACCTAGCTAGACGGTCCGGCTGCAGACTTTCCTTTTCCTGTAAAAACATCAACAACTAAGGGATAAGCGAATGCTTAGTGAATAGACAGATTACGCATTTTATAAATTTTTATGAAGCCCAAGGGTAACACAGATGACCAACATCGGATACCCTCCTCGTACACAAAGTACGGACCAGAGCCGCAGCCCCTTCGAGCCCAAAGCTCGGCATTAAACATACCATCTGAGACAACGTAAGATCGGGGATGACATACTGCCTACCGGACCTGGAGGGATCAGCTCCAGCGTCATATAGCGCAGTAACATCAGAGTAATTGATGCGACCCACCGGTCCATCACTAGATGCACAACAATCGAACGGACATGCAACAAATGGGAATGTGCATCTAAATATGCGCAAGTTAGTAGAATTCCAACCAAACAACAAGTCTCAGCAGGCAAAGCTTAACATAAAACAGATATAAACATGCGAAATCTACTGTACTCACAGTGGGTGCGTTATTAGACTTTAAGCAATTTTATTTCTCTTCGGGCTTTCAACCGGACTCCCCAAGTACCCCACTGTGGGTTAAACAACACCACAAGGGACCTGTTACATTTCGATATGATAAACATATCATTATTACGTGTTCTTTAACAAATTGGCATCAATTTGTACAATCATAAGTATTACAACATTCGGAACCAACACCCGAAACTTAAAATTAAATCCTCTTTCTGAATGGTCTTGTTGGTCCCAATTAATCCCTTTAATAATACCATAAATATCTTGTTTTATAATGTGTCTCGCTAAGTTTCCCAATTTATTGTGTTAACCCGTCGAAATTATATTAAAGTTTATCTTTTAATTTCCATAAAATGTCTGAAATATAGAATGTCCGACCGGTTCCATTTTATTTTCTCTAATTAAACCCAAACCCAGATAATTTTATCTGTACTTTTATATATATATATATATATATATATATATATATATATATATATATATATATATATATATATATATATATATTACTGCTTTTGAAAGAATTAAATATCGAAACCTTTAAAGTTTCAGTGTTTCCCATACTTGGTCTCGGTTCACATGGGTCAGATTCAAGGTTTCTGTATTAAATCCAAAGTTTCAGTAGGTGAGTGTATGGGTCTCGGTATATGTAAGTTTCAGTATAGGGGAAAAGTTTCGGTAGTGTGGGGGAGTTTCGGTAGTCAGTACCGAAACCTTTATGGTTTCGGTACCCAACTAGTTTCGGTACTTTCAAAAAGGTTTCACTATCCTTCATGAGTTTCAGTACACTTATAGGTGAGGTTTCGGTACACTTCTTACACACACATACCGAAACCTATGAGGTTTCGGTATTCACCTTCTAGTTTCGGTACTATCAAAACAATTACAAGAACCCACGAAAACACACAGAACTTGTATAAATTTTCCAAAATCTTAAGATTTAATTTAAACTAGAACCTGAAATTTTGTATATAACTCTCACAATACTAGATTTACATAAACCCACAATAATATTTAACATGCATATACATTTTGGACCAAAATTTCAGATCTCGTTTTCATCCAAAAACTGAATTGTAAAGCCTAAAATTCGAGATTTTAAGAGATTATTACCTTAAATCGTTTGTTGTAACGATTATAGCTTCTTCAACACAACTTGAATCTCGATTTTCAACCTTTAATTTGATGTCTTAGTTGATTTCTTGATTTGGAGAATGTAGGAACCGTGGGTTTTCTTTGGTTTAGAGAGAATGTAGAGAAATAGGTAAATGATCAGGAAATTAAAGGACTTATGTCTTTTAATTTCCATTCTTTCCAACTTTTACACATTCAACCCTTCAACTTTCTAACTTTGTTAAATACTGATTTTCATCTTTATTCATACTTAATACTTAAAATTAGAATTCCTAAAATTTCTTAATTCCTTAAATAACAACCAATTTCTTAATTTCCATTAAATAAAGATTAAATCTTTATTTTATCATCTCAACCACTTAATAATATTTATATTAACTTAATAAATTTAAATCATCAATTTCTAAATAAAACAACCAACTTTTGTAATTAATCAAAATACAATCCAACTTAATTTACAATTTTAAACTAATAAACCTCAAATACAATAATTTAAAATCCGAGGATGTTACAACAGCAACCAATTATGGATGATGATATCCCGATATCATATTAGTTATTAAGTTAAATCATCATAAAACTTGTCGAAAAACTTGTAGTTTAGGTTGTTTAAGTACAATTTCTGTCAATCAGTAAGATCAATTGGGTATAGTTTGTTTTTGGCGTTTAATTATGACAAAATTAAAATTGATCATTGTTCTCAAGTTTATTGAAATTTTCATGGCAGGCATCAATGTTATGGCAGAGATTGATGTTCCTGGTCATGCAGAATCATGGTAAGTGAGGTTTTTGTCCTTTTAGTTCTGTCTTATCTACTTTGGATTCATGACTATGTTCCCTATCTGAAGCTTTTGCCTGAAGAAAATCCAATCCTGATGGAGGAGAGGATTTACAATTCATTGAATATAGAAAGAGAAGACTAGGTATTCTCACAGAAGAAGTTTAGATTCATATAGGGGCTTATTTTATATCCACCAATACACTTGATGTAAATGAACTTCAAGTTTGCATTGTTCAATTCAGCTTGATAACATAAATCTGAAAATGCATAATTGTGTTTTCTTTACTTATTATTCTCCAAATTTCTATCTATGACTTAGATCATATTAGAAAGTTATAAGCAGTATAAGGCTTAATTTGGTTACTTCAAGTAGGTTCATGCATAGTGAATGGCAACCAATGCAAGCACTTGATGATTATTGCAACAGAAAACAAATGAACATCACCTTTACTGTTTTTTTTTAAACTGCTTTTTGCTGTTTTTTAAACTGTTTTTGCTATTTTTAAACTGTTTTTTACTGCACTGTTTTTTTTTCTGTTTTTATTGCAATGTAATACTACTTCATAATGTTTTTGTTATCATTTATAACTAGGTTATTACCCATGTAATACATGGGTTAATTTTAAAAATTGATATTTATATATATGTATAATATAGTAAGTATATGAATAATAAAGTTTGCTTAATTTTAGTTAGTTAGTTATAAAATTAATCAATATTAGATTTACATAAATTCGATTTGCTCTAAAATTTAAAAATAAAATCTGTAAATGACGTGGCAAAAGGAGAGAGCGACATGTGGCACATTAAATGAGAGCATGCCGTGTGGCATTTAGTTACTCTTTTAATAGTATAGATAGATAGATAGGCTAATCAACCCATGTATTACATGGGTTGATTTAGAAAATACATATTTTTTTATATTTAAATAAATTATTATAAAATTTATATATAATTAAAATAAAAAAAATTGAAAGCTAGTTAAATTAAAGATAAAAAAATACTTAGTTGTTTGATATTAATTAAAAAAATATTATTATATTGTATTATTAAAAACAGATAATATGTGTTTGCAAAAAATGTTTCTTTTATTTTTATTAACTTCAAATATGAAATATCAATGTAAGAAACAAAAAATTTCAATTATGTGAATGTGTATATATTTTGAAAATGATAAAATAATAAAAATGGAATATCTGAAAATCAACAATCAAAATTTCTCATTTTCACAATTGAAGTTTTATCAATTAAATTTTAAATCTTGTTAAATATAACTGACAAAAAATTTTAACTTTATTTACTACACTTCTACAGTTAAATTCGAATTTTCCATTTGAATTTAACTATGATCATTAAGGATAATAATGACACATATTTATTTTAGGTAAATATTAATTCATTAATGAAAAAATTAAAATCAAAATTTAATGTAATTAAGGTAATGTAGTAAATTGGAAAATGAATTAAAAAATGGCATAGGTATAATTATTGATTTTAATTAAGGGTATAAGAGACATTTCATAAATAATTATGAGTTGTCATTAATCTGGACCATTGATTTCTTTTCATCCAATGGTCCAGAAACTCCAAGTGGTTTTCTTATTATATATAGTATGGATAGATTTAGAAAACACACTAATGATATGATATATATTGTACGTGTTTTCATATGTTGCAGGTTAGTTACTTTCTTTTGACATATGCAAAGTGATCGACAGAAGGAGAGTTGTGCATGATAGGCGAGAAATTATAAGAAGAGGAATTGGATATGCATTCTCAAGATTGTAATTACTTTTTTGTTGTATTGCTTGTACATTTGATGATCATTATTTTGGTTGTAGACATTTATATAGATGAAATACTTTTTGATCGATATGTTATGAAATGATATTACTTTTGTTAAATAATTATTTGTATTTGCATTAAATTTAATAAATATTTGTATTTGCATTAAATTTAATAAATATTTGTATTTGCATTAAATTTAAAACAATAATAAAGTGTTGCAATAGATTGATGATTGTGTTGCATTTATATAATGACAACATTTGATAAGCAAAGTGTTGCTATAAGTTGGTAACAATAAATTAAAAGTGTTGCTTTAGAGTATAAAACGTGTTGCATTTAAAAAGTGTTGCATTTATAAAATAATTGCAACACATTAAAAAGTGTTGCTTTAGGATATAAAAAATGTTGCATTTAAAAAGTGTTGTATTTATAAAATAATGGCAACACTTTTGAAAAGTGTTGGATTATCTAGTGAAAGTGTCGCTTTAGATCTAAGGCGACGTTGGCTAAGGTGACACTACATAAAGTGTCGCATTAGGCCTATAGCAACACTTTTAAGGCCTAACACAACACTTTTCCCATGTTGCTTTAGGTTCATTTTGTTGTAGTGAAAATAATAATTACAAAAATAAAGAAAGAAAAATATTTTTCAAACAATTCAAACAAATAGTGAAATTGGAAAGCTGATATTTCAAAAAGCAAGACAAATGATACTGTTAGTTGGTTCTTAAGATTGGCTTTCTAGATTTTGCAATGCTAAAATTACAAACAATGTCTTATTAAATCGGATCGGAACCAGAATTAACTAATTAAATATTCATAACCATAATATGAAAATTTGACATTGATTAGGTTTAATCGTCAATTTAATTTGTTGGTTTTACGATCAAATCAAAAAAAAAAATTATAACGATAATGTCTCTAATACGTCGATTAGGGTTTGTCAGCGTTATAATAGTAATGTTCAATATTATACATGATTATATTTTTAATAAAAAAATCTAAATATTAAATAGTTACATTTTGATTATAAAACAATTGCATTAGAATTTGTATCGTGCAATTGAATAGTAAAGTCTTTTTTCATACAATTAAACATAACATAGTAGTTTCAAAAGACAACTCCAAATATTTATAATCATAATTTTAAGTGTGTAAGAAAATGTTGTAATAATAAATGTTAAAAGAGTACTAAACGAAAATTTATTAACTTAAAAGGGCTAAATAAAAAATAACACTAAGATAAGTGTGTGCTATAAAAAATTTAAATTTAAAATTAACAAAAAAAAAGAAAAAAACGTGGTTTGTTGATCCCAACCGTTATAAATTTTTTTGATTTGATCGTAGAACCAATAAATTAAATTGACGACTCAATGTAAAATTTTCATATCATAGTTATGAATATTTAATTAGTTAATTCTGATTCCGATCCGACTTAATAAGACATTGTTTGTAAATTTAGCATTTCAAAATCTAGAAAGTCAATCATAAGACAATATCATTTGTCTCGTTTTTTGAAATATCACCTTTCCAATTTCACACTTTGTTTGAATTGTTTGAACATTCAATGTTATACATGATAATATTTAATAAAAAAATCTAAATATTAAATAGTTACATTTTAATTATAAAATAATTGCATTGAAATTTTGTATCATGCATTTGAATAATAAAGTATTTTTCATATAATCAAACAAAATATAATACTTTCAAAAGATAACTTCAAACATCTGTATAAATAAAATCATAACTTTAATTGTGTAAGAAATTTTTGAAATAATAAGTTTTAAAAGAAGACTAAACAAAAATTTATTAAAATAAATGCATTAAACAAAATATAACACAAAGAAAATGATGTATTATGAAAATTTTAAAATTAAAAAAAAAAAAGAAAAAATATAGTTTCAAAAGATAACTTCTAACATATGTGTAAATAAAATCATAATATTAAATGTGTAAGAAAATTTTATAATGATAAATGTTAAGAGGATTAAACAAAATTTTATTAAAATAAAGACGTTTAATAAAAGAATACACAAAGATAAGAGTGTATTATGAAAATTTCAAAATTAAAAGGAAAAAGGAAAAAAAAAACAATCAATCATGGTTGGTTATGTTTTAACAAAAATTGAAAATTAATTAGTTATATTTTAATTATAAATCAATTTAATTGGAATTTTGTATTGTGCATTTTAGTAATAATTTTTTTTCATACAATTAAAAATAACATAATAGTTTCAAAAGATAACTTCAAACATATGTATAATTAAAATTATAATTTTAAATGTGTAAAAAAATATTATAATAATAAATGTTAAAAGAGGACTAAACAAAAATCTATTAAAATAAAGACGTTAAATAAAAGATAACACAAAGATAAAAGTGTATTATGAAAAGTTTAAAATTAAAAAAATATGAAAATATTAAAAATATAAAAAAAAAACCAAATTAAAAAATGAATTAGGAAAAGTTTATATTAAAAAAAAGAATTAGGAAAAGTTAAAAAAAAAAAAAAAAAAAAACCATTGGTTGGCCATGTGTGAAGTTTTCATTGGGCTAGCCCATATGAAAATTGTATGTATATATAATTTACGCATCATTGTATTCATCATATAAATTAATAAAACTGAAACTTCGCCACGTAAATATGGGTAACCCATTATTTAATTATTAAATTATCAAACACGAAGTCTTTCATATGTTTTACTCGTTTACAACATCATTTTCAAAGTATATTATTTGTCGTAAAACGATTGGTTCAGTCGTTTGATGGACCTTGGTCTACACGTTCAAATCCATCAAAGATGAATCAATCACGTTGTTTTGATTAGTTAGTCAAAGTTAGGTCACTTGGAAAGTTTGAATTTTGTTTATACGTTAGTCAAACTCACAATTGGATTTCTCTTTTCTTGCCAGTTTTTATCTAAGGGAAACCTTTAAAAAGTTTACGTTGCATTTTATTCAGGGTTAAACGTAAAAAATGATAACAATCTTTCATCTTTTTAACGATTATAGAAATTACTTGTTTTTCTTAACGTTTATAGCATTCATCTTTAATTTTTTTAACGTTTATAGCAACTAACCTGTTATTACAGGTTACCAACAGATTAACTGTAAAAAATAGCAACTATTTTTAATTTTTTTACGATTATAGCAATGATGTATTTTTAACGTTTATAAATTTTTGTTTATTATTATTATTATTAAAATTTTTTGTACCAATTTAACTTTAAACATTTTAGATTTTGTTTCTCTAAATTATAAATTATCAATAGGATTAATTAACAAAATAAATAATTATTAATCGGATATATTTAGTGTATTCTAACGAGTCGTAAATAATTTTTAATATAAAAGATATGTGACATTGTGACAATGAAATATTTTAGTGATTCATAACAACTTATTTTTAAAATAAACCATTGTTAAAATTTGATTTTTGTTAATAATATTTTTTTACACGTGATTGATTATTTATTTTAAACAAGTTCAAAATATATCTATGTTGTGGTATTCTATTTTAAAATAAACACGATAACGCACTAATTTTCATACATATTTTCTTATAGACGACTAATATATCTTAATTCGAAGTCTCATTAACAAATTCCACTAAATAAAGTATGCATGATGCGGTTTTTGTATGAAACTGAGAATCGAATGTGCGGTTTTAAATACCATAAACCATTCTTAAAATTTTATTTTTCTAATTATTCCTATTGATAATTTATAATTTAGAGAAACAAAATTTAAAATGTTTAAATTTAAATTGGTAAAAAAATTAATATTAATAATAATAACAATAATAATAGAACAACAAAAATGTTATAAACGTTAAAAATGCATCATTGCTATCATCGTAAAAAAAAATTAATGACAGTTGCTATTTTTTGCAGTTAACCTGTTATATCAGGTTAATTGCTATAAATGTTATGTAGGTCCCAAAAGGTTTTCCTAGTATGTTGTTCTAAGCTGTAGAGGGGGGGGGGGGGGGGTTGGTTGAATACAACTATTTAAAATTCAACAGACTTTTCTCAATGTTTGTGTATATTATCAACAAGTGTTAATGACAAACAAGCCTGAACTGCGGAATGGTTCAAGCTGAGATGACAGAAACAACAGATGTTTAACTGTAACGACCTGAACTTTAGCCCACGACAATTAATAAGCTTAACTTTAATTTTCAAGTTAAATGATTATTGTTCCATGAGATTTAAAATATAAATTTAACGAAAATAATAAAAGTATTAATTAATTCAAATGGATTAAATTAAAGAGATGTAAAATACAAAAATGAAAGTGGGTTAATTTCACCTAATGATAAAATGATATATATATAAACTAAGTAAATGTCATTTAACAACATTTAAAGAAATTTCAAACTCTCTCTCTTCTTTCTCCCTCTACATATTATTCTCATCTGTATCTTCATCTTCTTCTTCTCAAATCCATCAAGAATCATCATCAAGAAATTGCAATTAAATTCAAGAAAACAAGTTACAAGGTAAATTTCAAGGTTTCTTTTAATAACTCATATATATATATATACATACATATATGCTACGGTTTCCTGGAAAATTATTAAGATTTTCATAACTTCAAAACCATGGAATTGAGAGCATTTGACTGTTGTAAACAGAAAATCAATTACATGCATGTCTATATTGGGTGCTTAATCGAAACCTTTTTACATTCTTAAAGTTTCTTTCCATGTTTGAAATTAAAGATCAGAGAATTGGAAGAAGTCTACCGAAACCTTAAGGTTTCGGTAATATAGAAACAGAAACAGAAGTATGCTTGTGTGCGTGGGTTTTGGCATGAACTGGAACCTTGAAAGATTAGTACCGAAACCCACAGATTGGGTACCGAAACCCACAGACATTACCGAAACCTTGCTTGGTTTCGGTAATATTGAAACATGAAATCATCTTCCAAACAAACCGCTACCGAGACGTGTAATACCGAAACCTTGGATGGTTTCGGTAACATCAAATTAAACTACCGAGACCATTGATGATGTTGAGTGATACCGAAACAACAAAAGGGGGTACCGAAACCTTATGGTTTCGGTATACTCACTACCGAAACCACCATGGATGCATGCTGAGACGTTTTAAAACATACAGAAATGAAGTCCAGAACCTTTACCGAGACCCAGAAGCCAATACCGGTTTCGGTAATCCCTTCAATACCGAAACATAAATATCATTTTCCCTTTTTGTGTGATCTGTGGATTGGGAAAACAGAAAGAGATTAATACCAGTACTTAATAAATATATATATATATATACGTAGTGTGTGCAGTGTGTGCACACTATGTGTGCAGCCGTGTGTATCTATATATATATATTATCATGTAGCAACTTTTCTATTTCTTTATTTTGACTTGCATGAAATTAGTAAAAAGTATGAGTGCAGTGTGTGTACTTTGGTATGTGTGTGTGTGCTGTAAGTCACAACAGAAAACAACACAATAGCCTTTCATTTCCTTTTTGAATTGCATAAAAAGAATATGTGAGCATAGTGTGTGCAGAAATGTGTGTTCAGTGTGTGTAATATGAGTGCATGTGTAGTGTATGTAAAAGAAATATAGAAACAGCCCAACAAACCTTTGTAAATAGAATTGGTCACAACAGTTTATATATATTCTTGCATCAACATACAAATATTGAACTAGATTGATCTAAATTAGAATGTAGATATATGAATGTGATCATTTAAATAATTAAACATCCAAACATGTGTTTATATATTCAATAGATGCAAGACTCATAATTTATAACACATGTCCATGAAAAGTGACATAAATACTTATATGTCATTCAAATCATTTAAAGCATATTTCATATATGACAAATATAACTATTGAACCTTGAAAGAAAGATTCTAATGAAATTAATGAACATATGATCAAAATATAAGATTTTGAGATCAAAGATCAACGAATGAATCTTGAGCATAAATGATGAACACTGAATAAATTATTCAGATGATATAAAGACTAATATATATCAGAACTGATATTTATAACAGATTGAGCAGCGAGCAAGATGACGAGCATCTGAAAGTCTGACATAAGTCAGATAGTGGTTCTAATCCACTACAGATTGTGAGCAACAGAGCCAGAGCCAGAAAGTAAAAGAGCACAAATAACCAGTAACTGTGAGTTGTAGATTTCACTTTAATTGCATATTATGTGAATTGAGACTTTTGTTGCTTTATTCTGATTTATTTGACATTCTGATCTTGAGCTTATTGATATATTGTCATAGTATATTTACTATGATTTGTTGAGCTGAGTATTTCTTCCTCTAGATTCGATTCTTTGACGAGTCATTTGATTGTTAAGCTTAACACCATCACTATTGCTTAGTGTTGGGATAATGTTAGGCTTATGATGTGCTGATTTACGTGATGAAAGCACAGAGGGTAGCTAGAGCTAAGCATTCCGATGATATCCATATAGAGCTTTTACTGGTAGCTAGCCCAGTACGTGGCTGATCCCCACTAATGATGCGTGTGTATGGATTTATCATCATCCGAGCATTCCTTATGAATTTGTCTAAAAGTCTCAAGAGCAACAACAGTTTTATAACTGGGAGCTGAGCAAAGTCGCGCTTCAAAAGAGCATTAATTGGCCAATGACCCTTCGAGATTGAGCTGTGCATGAGCCTAGTGCAGTGCATATAGAGCTGAGCCGTGCATGAGCCGAGTGCAGTGCATGTGCTTCCGCGTTCATAATTGCATGTTAAAATGTGAAATTCTACATTCTCACTAAGCAATTAAGCTTACCCCGTTGTTGCATTATTTTTCAGGTAAAGACAAAGGATTGGCTGGACCTAGTTCATAGGACAGAACTCTGAAGGAGCTTGAAGTGCATTAGAACCCGTTTCAACACCTTGGTATTGTCAGATGATAGAGATTTGGGGTTCGGGTCTAGTTTTATATTATGTAATTTGATGTAATAGTCTAGATGTTTGTACCTTGCTACTTAAATTCTGTCTCTGATTGTAATTAACTTTTATTCCGCAACTGTTAATTTTATCTTAGTTTCCTGATTGATATTGCGTGAGCCTTGACTTTCTATATTAGTCAAGCGCACTCACTCTAACGGCGTACCTTTTGCATGATGGGTCAGCGAGGAAATGGGAACAGCGGCTTAAGCCATTAGGTGTAGGCGCTTTCCAGAGGTGGAATCTTACTGGGCCTTGACTTGAGACCTTTGAGAAATCTTGGGTCTCACAGGATGGTATCAGAGCAATAGTTTGAGTGAATCATTGTATTACGTGTAATACATGATCTCAAACTTGTGCAATACTATAGTATCAATCATGACAGGATGACTTGAACTAAGATAGGTATTCAGAGACTAGTAGGATGGGGCATGAAAGGGTACAATATGCTAGGCTAATGATCTAAATATTTAGTGATTTGAATTTCAGAGCTATGTCTGGAGAAGGTGGACCATCAGGTGGCATGACCCCAGAGCAAGTCCTGGAAATGATGCAACAACTAATAACCCAGAATAATGAGCAACAAAACAAGTTTATGCTAGAGCAAATTGAATCAATAAAGAAAACTGAAAAGAGAAATAAACATAAAAAGAAACAAACTGAACAGTCAAGCGAATCCGATTCTGATAATGAGCATGTCAATAAACGAGCTGTGCAGCCAAAAGGCTGTAGATTCAAAGACTTCAAAGCGAGTGGTGCCATGACGTTTGAAGGCACAGTAAATCCAATACAAGCGTTAGATTGGATAAGTCATACTGAAGAGATTTTCAGTATCTCAGAATGTCTGGACAGCAATAGAGTTAAGCTTGCTACAGCACTGTTCGTTGGAGCTGCTAGAGCCTGGTGGAAAACGCAAAGAAGCATCTATGGTGAGAAAGCAATTACGAAATTGGACTGGGAACAGTTCTTGGAGATGTTCGACGCCAAATACTGTCCAACTGACAAACAAGACGAACTCGAGATGCAGTTGATGCAATTGAAACAAGGAACTAAGACCGTTGATGAATACGAGCATGAGTTCTCGAGACTTTGTGGCTACTCGTCATATCAAGTAGCAACAGAAGAGCGCAAGATAAACCGATTCAGACTGGGTCTGAATCCAACATATAGAAGACAAATGAGTAGCATAAAATTCAAAACGTATCTCAGTATTGTGGAAGCAGCAAGGATGGTGGAGCGGGAATTCACAGATTCGAGTTGTGAACCAGTTATGATGGCTATAAGTCCTACTTGTCCATCTCCACCTAAGAAACAGAAATCCAGTAGATTCTTCGGTTCATCAAAGTCCAGTCAGCAGCAGTCACAAGCATCCTCTACTCCTCAGAAGACAAGAGTCTATTCCATACAGTCAGGAGCGCGATCGTGTAAACGCTGTAACAAATTTCATAGCGGACGCTGCAACCCTAGTGATGTGACATGTTACACTTGCAACCGGATTGGACATGGAAGCGATGAGTGCCCAGAAAGAAACGACGTATGCTACAATTGTGGTGAACATGGACATTATGCCAAACATTGTCCAAATGCACACCGGCTTACTAATCCTGAACAGCCAGATGGCAGAGCAATCCCACAGAGTACTACAATGATAACTATAGCAAAGGCGCGAGCTTTCCATATTACTGCTGAGGATGCCGAGGAGACACCAGAGACGCTAAAAGACCATAATGGTAACTAATAATAAATTTCTTATATGATAAAATGATTTAATTTCGTTGCTAGCTGAAGTTCAATTCCAAAAGAAAGTATTGAGTTAACTATACAACCCTGTCATCGATAGTGAATAATGCGGATGACATATGGGTCGTATCAGTTGAAGTTATGATTCAAATACCTTCCAATCAGAAATTATACCTATAAACCAAGATAGGTATTATAATCTGAATCATGTATGATTCAAAAGCTCTAAGAAATGAAAATATAATCCTAAGCACAAGCCACTTCGTAAATTCTTGTAATCTGAATGATTACAGCGTGTCTTATAATGAGACAGAGATAGAAGTAGTTGATCCAATAAAACTTATTGAGAAGATGATCTTTGAACCAAATTGTTAAGCACCCAATGATAACTTGAATAGAAATCAAAGAATTCAGAGACACAAAGCGAGAGTGACAAAGAAATAAATTAAGATTTCTGTAAGTCAATCATTTGGTCATAAATGGCCGATGAAAAACTCGTGATATGACAATATAAATGTAAGTATGGATTCTCATTATGTCGATGTGAGACTAGTGAGATGTCCAATATAGAATACTTATTCCATCTAACTACACATAAAACAAAAGCTTCTGCCAAAAGAGTGAAGTAATCTTAAATTCAGAAATTCACTCATGAAAAGTCAAACATAAGTTTGTAATTAAATGGAATTCCTATTCCATTTGCTTGTCAGTGCAAAGAAATTGCAAGTCTTCACAACAAGTCAGCGCTAATCAGAAATAGTTAAGTGATTGATGGTGATGACATCATCCATAAATGAAGTACTTCCTAAAGTACAGATATCAGATTCTCAAAAGCTCTACAGCTAGTTCCAAAGGAAAATAAAAGAAAAATTTGAGTTGATTAATGTATTGAATTGCTACCCAAATTGATTGAAGCATATTTTAAATCTCAAAAATCCATAAAGTGAATATATAAATGAAAATTCTGCAATAATACAGATGAAAGATTTAAAAAGCCATAATTGGCTCAAGAGCAAAAGAAAGAGATATATGAGCTAACTCATGAATTGAGTTATTGTCTGAATTGATTAAGGCATAAAGTTCATATATTAAGAGTATGAATAATAAGTCAGAACTTCTAAAATGATCAAACAGCAAAGTATTGAATCAAATATAAACTCTGAAAAGAGAAATTTAAATTCTTGTGCTTAAGAATCTCAAAGAAATAAAAGATATGAAATACAGATGGTGCTCGTTCAGTGGAAACACCACAAAAGTTTGTATCAGTCTTGGGAATCAGGATATCATAAAAGCTATCTGCCCAAGTCTGTTCGAACATATCTAACTTCGGGGACGAAGTTTGTGCGTGGTGGAGCCCATTCTGTAACAACCTGAACTTTAGCCCACGACAATTAATAAGCTTAACTTTAATTTTCAAGTTAAATGATTATTGTTCCATGAGATTTAAAATATAAATTTAGCGAAAATAATAAAAGTCTTAATTAATTCAAATGGATTAAATTAAAGAGATGTAAAATACAAAAATGGAAGTGGGTTAATTTCACCTAATGATAAAATGATATATATATATATAAACTAAGTAAATGTCATTTAACAACATTTAAAGAAATTTCACTCTCTCTCTCTTCTTTCTCCCTCTACATATTATTCTCATCTGTACCTTCATCTTCTTCTTCTCAAATCCATCAAGAATCATCATCAAGAAATTGCAATTAAATTCAAGAAAACAAGTTACAAGGTAAATTTCAAGGTTTCTTTTAATAACTCATATATATATATATACATACATATATGCTACGGTTTCCTGGAAAATTATTAAGATTTTCATAACTTCAAAACCATGGAATTGAGAGCATTTGAGTGTTGTAAACAGAAAATCAATTACATCATGTCTATATTGGGTGCTTAATCGAAACCTTTTTGCATTCTTAAAGTTTCTTTCCATGTTTGAAATTAAAGATCAGAGAATTGGAAGAAGTCTACCGAAACCTTAAGGTTTCGGTAATATAGAAACAGAAACAGAAGTATGCTTGTGTGCGTGGGTTTTGGCATGAACTGGAACCTTGAAAGATTAGTACCGAAACCCACAGATTGGGTACCGAAACCCACAGACATTACCGAAACCTTGCTTGGTTTCGGTAATATTGAAACATGAAATCATCTTCCAAACAAACCGCTACCGAGACGTGTAATACCGAAACCTTGGATGGTTTCGGTAACATCAAATTAAACTACCGAGACCATTGATGATGTTGAGTGATACCGAAACAACAAAAGGGGGTACCGAAACCTTATGGTTTCGGTATACTCACTACCGAAACCACCATGGATGCATGCTGAGACGTTTTAAAACATACAGAAATGAAGTCCAGAACCTTTACCGAGACCCAGAAGCCAATACCGAAACCCTTTGGGGTTTCGGTAATCCCTTCAATACCGAAACAGAAATATCATTTTCCCTTTTTGTGTGATCTGTGGATTGCGAAAACAGAAAGAGATTAATACCAGTACCTAATAAATATATATATATATATACGTAGTGTGTGCAGTGTGTGCACACTATGTGTGCAGCCGTGTGTATCTATATATATATATATTATCATGTAGCAACTTTTCTATTTCTTTATTTTGACTTGCATGAAATTAGTAAAAGTATGAGTGTAGTGTGTGTACTTTGGTATGTGTGTGTGTGCTGTAAGTCACAACAGAAAACAACACAATAGCCTTTCATTTCCTTTTTGAATTGCATAAAAAGAATATGTGAGCATAGTGTGTGCAGAAATGTGTGTTCAGTGTGTGTAATATGAGTGCATGTGTAGTGTATGTAAAAGAAATATAGAAACAGCCCAACAAACCTTTGTAAATAGAATTGGTCACAACAGTTTATATATATTCTTGCATCAACATACAAATATTGAACTAGATTGATCTAAATTAGAATGTAGATATATGAATGTGATCATTTAAATAATTAAACATCCAAACATGTGTTTATATATTCAATAGATGCAAGACTCATAATTTATAACACATGTCCATGAAAAGTGACATAAATACTTATATGTCATTCAAATCATTCAAAGCATATTTCATATATGACAAATATAACTATTGAACCTTGAAAGAAAGATTCTAATGAAATTAATGAACATATGATCAAAATATAAGATTTTGAGATCAAAGATCAACGAATGAATCTTGAGCATAAATGATGAACACTGAATAAATTATTCAGATGATATAAAGACTAATAAATATCAGAACTGATATTTATAACAGATTGAGCAGCGAGCAAGTTGATGAGCATCTGAAAGTCTGACATAAGTCAGATAGTGGTTCTAATCCACTACAGATTGTGAGCAACAGAGCCAGAGCCAGAAAGTAAAAGAGCACAAATAACCAGTAACTGTGAGTTGTAGATTTCACTTTAACTGCATATTATGTGAATTGAGACTTTTGTTGCTTTATTCTGATTTATTTGACATTCTGATCTAGAGCTTATTGATATATTGTCATAGTATATTTACTATGATTTGTTGAGCTGAGTATTTCTTCCTCTAGATTCGATTCTTTGACGAGTCATTTGATTGTTAAGCTTAACACCATCACTATTGCTCAGTGTTGGAATAATGTTAGGCTTATGATGTGCTGATTTACGTGATGAAAGCACAGAGGGTAGCTAGAGCTGAGCATTCCGATGATATCCATATAGAGCTTTTACTGGTAGCTAGCCCAGTACGTGGCTGATCCCCACTAATGATGCGTGTGTATGGATTTATCATCATCCGAGCATTCCTTATGAATTTGTCTAAAAGTCTCAAGAGCAACAACAGTTTTATAACTGGGAGCTGAGCAAAGTCGCGCATCAAAAGAGCATTAATTGGCCAATGACCCTTCGAGATTGAGCTGTGCATGAGCCTAGTGCAGTGCATATAGAGCTGAGCCGTGCATGAGCCGAGTGCAGTGCATGTGCTTCCGCGTTCATAATTGCATGTTAAAATGTGAAATTCTACATTCTCACTAAGCAATTAAGCTTACCCCGTTGTTGCATTATTTTTCAGGTAAAGATAAAGGATTGGCTGGACCTAGTTCATAGGACAGAACTCTGAAGGAGCTTGAAGTGCATTAGAACCCGTTTCAACACCTTGGTATTGTCAGATGATAGAGATTTGGGGTTCGGGTCTAGTTTTATATTATGTAATTTGATGTAATAGTCTAGATGTTTGTACCTTGCTACTTAAATTCTGTCTCTGATTGTAATTAACTTTTATTCCGCAACTGTTAATTTTATCTTAGTTTCCTGATTGATATTGCGTTGCTACTGGGCACTTGAGATCTTTGAGAAATCTTGGGTCTCACATTAACTAATCTAAGACACACTCAGACTAGGTATAATGAATACATTCACTAAGATGAAATCACTGCTTACAAGACAGACAGATGGACAGCTTGAATAAGAACAGCTTGGACACACGTTATTGTTTCATTGAAGCAGACATGCATGCATGAAAACACACTTCTTTTGCACGTTCTGAATATCACACTCTAGGTTATCTCACATTTCTTAGAAGCTTCCTTTTATACTCACACTGAGAATCTCAGTGAAGCTTCCTCATTGGACATAGAGATAGTGAGACGTCTTTTCAAAAAGACAAAACAACTTTTCTGCATGTTCTGACAAAGCACAATTGTCTTTATATTGAATCTTTGTCTTTTCCTTTTTGTCTCTGTTGTAGAAGGCTTTAACTAAAAGAAGAATGTCAACATTGAACCTTTCATCTTCTGTTTTGGCCATTTTGATATAAGAAATGGTCTGTCACCCATTTCAGATATCCCATTGTCTTCATGTAACAGAACAGCGTAGACAGTCTTTGCAGATTCTGTTTTTCCACTTTGTCTTCGACTTTGTAACTGATCTTGTAGTCTAAAACAATACATGAGGACATGAAAACATATTTCATAAAGTGTTTAGCCTATTCACAAAGAACAGGTTCTGTTCACAAAGTACAGAACACATGGAATTTGTCCAAGCTGCTCAACAGGATAGAGAAGCGTAGACAGTTTATGTCCAGCGTGTTCAACAGAATAGAACATCTTGGACAATCTGCCTTAGTTGCTGTCAGGATCTAAATGTAACTACCTAAGATTAACTGATTTGAATTGATCAGAGTATAAACCAATAATCTTTTACTGAATCAAAGTCTAATTAAGAAGTTTGTGGAATAACACTTAATTATTTTAATAAAAGCTTTCAGAATCCATAACAGATAAATATAAATGAATAAACAAAATTGCTTGTATTGCTAAACTCAATGATTACAATCACCTCTAATCTGTTTGATTAGACGAAGAACACAAATTGTTCTTAGGGTTTTACAACCTTAGAGGCTTATGAAAACTTAAACAAAAAGCAATTACAAACTTGAATGTGCAGAAACTTGATACAATAGAAAAACCTATTCTATGTATTTATAATGCTTTCTGATTTGTTTCCTTGAAGGACTCTGACTTCTCTGATAGTAGATATGCTGAAATCTTTGTGTAAATATCTTTTCCTGAATATCAGCACTTTCTGTTTATGAAACTGTTGAGCAGCTTGAATCACTTAGCAGCTTGAACAGAGCGTCTTGAGTGAATTTACTCTGGCAGCTTGAACTTTTATACTAGCAGCTCGAACTTCTTCAACTAACAGCATGAACTTTGTACTTACGCAGAAAATCTACTAACTGTCTGAGAAATCTAACTAACAGTTTGAACTACTTAGAATATTTCCCAACAATCTCCCCCTAACTTAAATTCTTTACATAAGACTTTAACTTTTATACAAATAAGGAAATAATACCAAGAAAACTGTTATTTACAAACCAAGGCTTTCAAAAACTTACAACTGTGCAAGTTTCTGATTGACTGCCTTCAAAAAAATTCTTTCTTCATATCTTCTCTATCACAATATATTCTTACTGATCTCATCTGAAGTAACAAAGCCTTTGGAAGATCATAGAATTCAAAATTGAAGTACATACCAGATCCATTTGCAAATTTGAGTCTGTAAGTCTTTGATTTGACAAACAGATCAATTTGTGCAATCTTCATCTCCTTGGCATCTTCTATGTCTTTCCTTATTGACTCAGGATCAAAAATACTCTTCAGATCTTTGATAGCTTGCTTTACTTGTGGAAGAGAGGATCTGACTTGTGTTACAGACCCAACATGATGCATTCTTGTGAGCTCATCTCTGGTCATCCCTTGGACTATATGCATTAGGCTATTACACTCTTCCTCAGGACCAGATTCCCTTCTTACTACAAACTGATATCTTAAGTCAATGTTGTCCATTGGCTTAGCATACCAGTAATTAATAATGGGTTTTGTGAAGTCATGGTGGTCTAGGGATTTCTCTATTTCCATCACTTTCTGAAGCTGATGCTCAAACAACACCCTTTTAACCTGATCAAGCTTTGCCTATGAAATTGTATCTGATTGGGGAATAGTAGCAGCAGCTTGAACAGAAGGAGCAGTATCACTCACACCAGCTTGAACTGATTCTTGATGACTTTGGACTTCTTGGGAGACTTTGGCTACCTTACGTTTTTCCATTTCTTTATCATGGATATCTTGTAGCCTCTCTGTGTTCATGGACTGAGCCATCTTCTTTGGGATGCCAGCTGAAAAGGCAAAATCGATCAAGAATCTTCTATGCTCGGCCTTTGAATGCCCTGTTGGCATTTTCCTCTTTTTCTCATTTTGCTTGACCACAAACCCTCTTAGGTAATCACCTAAGGTTTCATCATCTTGCATTGGGGCATGGGTTTGCTGGTCTAAAGCCTGATCTTGTTCTTCTGCCATCTTTCTGGCAATTTCAGCATCAAAGGCAATCTGGGCTTCTCTAGAAGAAAATTTGTGCTTTGGAGACTCAATGAGAATACCCTTGCCCTTATCTTTGGTTGCAGAAGATGTAGCTTGGACTGTACTGATGGGAGCCTGAATTCCTTCTCTGATAACAACTCCAGTTGTTCTTGTAGAAGCAGCTTGAGTTTCTAGGCTAACAGCTTGATCAGCTGTTGGGACTGCTAGCCTAGATTCTTGGACTGTTGGAGCTGCTTGGACTGATTGAGGGATCTCCTGATTCTCCCCATTTTTGGAAGCGTTGGTTTGGTCAGGAGGACCTACAACCTTTGCTAATTGAGTTCGAATCAATTGCTCCAATTTAATGATCTTATTGCCACAGAGGGTGAACCCTCTGTGGAGATAATCCATTCTTTGGTTCTGAGCAGCTTCTGTCTGTCTGAGTGCAATAATTTGTGCCCCCTGTGCAGCAATGATGGACTGATAGTATTCCAACATTGCTACAACAGGTTGCAGCTGAGGATCTGTTAATATCATGAGTTGCAGACTAGCCTTAAGATCAGCAAACGAATGTGGTGCTTGTGATCTATCACTGGCTGGAATTCCAGAAGTAGAAACCTCTGGGCCCCTCTGTTCTTGGTACTGGGGACTTCCAGATGGTGCTTGCACACCCTCTGTTTCCATGTGTGTGGTCTTATTGATGTTGACCCTGTCCTGTGCCTCTTGTGCAGATGCAACAGTAGTGTCAGCCACAGAACCCATATGGACAACCTCTGTAGAGATGTCCACCTCCAAATTGAGGTTGGGAGTGTCCTCAATGGGTGCCCTTTGGATATTCAGTGCAGAAGTGTCCTCCTGCACAGGGTTATTTGGCTCTTGTAAGAGGGCTGAGGAGGAAGGAGCTCCTGGACCTCTTTTCCTTTTGTATAATATGATTGGGGATGTGGGTTTAACAATAGGAATAGAAGGCATTTGAGTATCATGAGGAGTGGGTTGGGGTCCTGGGGGTGAAGCAGTAATGTTAGGTTGAGCCTGCTCAGGACCCTCTCCTCTGTTTCTTGGAATGATGTCCAACATTGCAGAAGGCAATGGGACATGAACAGTCAAAACATTGGCACTTGTTTTTAGAAGTCGTTTTATTGAAGGTAAATAGTGCCTATGGGAAACATGTATCCTTTTATGTACATTGAAATTACTGCAATTTCTTGCAATAATTTCAGCCAAAAATCTAGGATACATAAAAAATTTCCCATGTTTTAGGGCATGATGCCTTAGCATACCCTGAAAAATCATAGTAGAAAAATTGACCTGTTGGCCCGTTGATAGACACACTAAGGCAGTGGCTATATTTGATGAAAATTCTGACCAACGAGTTCTTTTTGGGCTTATACAATGCTGAATAATATGTACAAGATACTTCCACTTAGGGGCAAAATTTGTTTTAAAGAAAGTAAAAGATTCAGCAGGTCCCCTATAACCAATATTATGAAGACCATTATGTAAAGCAGTAAGGGATAAGTCTGTTATACCTGAGGCATCTTGAAGATGCAAGTGTTGGCGTATGATCTCCTCAATGATAGAAACAGTGTTGCCATCAATTTTGGATGTCAAAGAGGTGACTCCATTAACAATTTTGAGGGAGGCATGTTTCCAGAACTGTTCTATATGAGAGATGTAGATAGTGGGATTAATGGTTAGGGCATGATGAATATGGGAACTTCGAAGGAAGTCCATCATGTCGTGGAATGGTTCAAGATCAGCGTGTTTGAGAGAGTAGGGAAGGCAGTTGTGTTCTTTTACAAACTCCATTGATGAATGATGAAGCAGGGTTGCATAGATGTGCGTGGGAATTACTCAGAGAATCGAAGAAGGGTTTGTGGAAGATATTTTGCAATTGGTAGTTACAATTGAACGAAACTGGAACCTTTAAAGGTTTTGAAAATATCAAAACCCAGGCACACACTTATGAAATTTACCAGATTACCCTGCACACTTTGACAGATCAAGTGAAACAACTAACAGTCCGAGAAAATGAACTAGCAGCTTGAGAAAATACTCAAGTTGTTAGTTGAAAATTAAGTAACTACCAATGAAACAGTGGCTCCCCCTTAATCAAGCATTTTCATGGAATAAGAAAGAATAAAGAAAAACAAATTAATCCATATTAACCATGTCAATATTTGATACTAGGAAGGTGAATCTTCCTACATCAAATGGTTTTGTAAATAGATCAGCTAACTGATTATCAATATGAATTTTGGTAACTTGGATTAATTTCTTCTCATTACAGTCCCTTATAAAGTGAAATCTAATGTCTATATGCTTGGTTTTAGGAAACTTCACTGGATTTTGTACAATGCTAATTGCACTTGAGTTGTCAATATAAATGGGAGTGGATAGGAAATTCATACCATAGTCTCTCAGTTGATTATGAATCCACATCACTTGGGAGCAACAACTTGCAGCTGCTACATATTCTGCTTCAGTAGATGAAGTGGAGACAGTTGTTTGCTTTTTGCACTGCCAAGAGACTAATCTTGTTCCCAAATATTGACATCCACCGGTTGTGGATTTTCTGTCAATGTTGCATCCTCCATAATCACTGTCAGAATAGGCTGTTAATTCAAGAGGAGAGTCTTTAGGATACTAGAGGCCCAAATGTGGTTGGCCTTTGAGATATCTAAAGATTCTCTTAACAGCAACTAGATGAGAGTCTTTTGGAGAACATTGAAACCTAGCACAAACACAAACAGCAAACATAATATCAGGGCTAGAAGATGTTAGATACATAAAAGATCCTATAAGAGATCTGTATAGATGAATGTCCACATCTATTCCATCTTTGTCTGTATGAAGCTGCTTGTGAGGATCCATAGGAGTACTTGCAACTTTGGTATCTTTGTACCCAAACTTTTCCAGTATGTCTTTAACATACTTTGATTGACTTATGAAGAGACCTGAGGGCTTCTGCTTGACCTGCAATCCTAGAAAGAAGGTGAGTTCTCCCATTGAACTCATTTGAAACTTTTTGTGAATTAAAGCCTCAAACTCTTTGCACAGATGGTCATTGGTTGACCCAAAGATGATATCATCAACATATATCTGTACAAGCAGAATCTCAGATTTGATGGACTTTGTGAATAGTGTTTTGTCCAGAGTACCTCTCTTGAACCCATTCTGTAGAAGGTATGATGATAAAGTGTCATACCATGCTCTAGGAGCTTGGTGGAGTCCATAGAGAGCCTTGTCTAGTTTGTAGACTCTGTCTGGATACTTGTAGTCCTCAAAACCAGGAGGCTGATACACATGGACCTCTTCTTCAATTGTGCCATACAGAAAAGCAGACTTCACATCCATTTGATACACTTTAAACCCTTTGAAGCTTGCATAGGCTAAAAACAGTCTGATGGCTTCAATTCTTGCCACTGGAGCAAAGACATCATCATAATCTATTCCTTCTTCTTGAGTGTACCCTTGTGCTACTAGTCTTGCTTTGTTCTTGATGACTATCCCTCTCTCATCCTTCTTGTTTCTGAACCCCCGTCTTGTACCAGTTGCTCTCTTTCCTTTAGGAAGATCAACAAGTGTCCATACATTCTGAATCTTGAATTGTAGTAGCTCTTCCTGCAATGCCTCAATCCAGGATGAATCTTTCAAAGCTTCTGAAGCCTTTTTAGGTTCTAGCTGAGACATGAAACAGGCATGTTCAAATGCAGCTAGACTAAATTCAGAAACTGTTTGTTCAGCAGCAACAGTCTCATTGTGAATCATTGTCCTTGTTTGCACAGGAGTGCGTGGATCACCCATTATTTGATTGAGGGGATGATATTTGTGAACCCTGAGTGTAGGCTCTCTATCTGTCTGGAAAGAGGATCCAAGATTTGTATCATCTCCATCAGGACCAGTTGATGGTTCAGCTTCTGGAACAGCTTGACTTGAATCTGGGACTGTTTCCATTTGTGATGGAGTTGTCCTCTCAGGACTTGAGAGCTGCACTTCATTGTCTGGATTTGTATTATGTTGAGCATTCAGAACCCCTGGAGGGTCACAAGACAGAAGTGGTATAATTGTATACTCATCCCAATTATTTGAATCTGCAGCAGTTTGAAACTTTGGGCCAACAGCTTGATCATTTGTGCTAGCAGCATGAGAATTTGTGTTGACAGTTTCAATCCTGTTTTCATCAGATTCTGCAGTATACTCAGCAAAGCTCAGAGAATTTGTTAGTGAATCTAAATCAAATAACCAATCAGGACCAGTACCTTTGACATTTGCAGTATTTTCATTAAATTCAACATTGGCACTTTCTTCAATGGTTTTAGACACACTGTTATATACTCTATAGGCTTTGCTTTGATTTGAGTATCCTACAAAGAAACCTTCTTCAGCCTTACCTTCAAACTTACCTAAGTGAGTCTTAGTGTGAAGAATGGTACATGGACAGCCAAAAGGCTTGAAAAAGGCTATTAAGGGTAGTCTATTATGGAATAACTCATAAGGAGTTTTTCCTTGTGATTGAACAACCTGACCCTATTTAGAACATAACAGGCTGTATTAACTGCTTCTGCCCAAAAGGTCATTGGCAGTTTTGAATTAGCTAGCATGGTTCTAGCAGCCTCAATTAATGTTCTGTTCTTTCTTTCAGCTACACCATTTTGTTGTGGTGTTCTTGGTGCACTATATTGCCTAGCAATACCTTTGGACTCACAAAAACTGTTTAGAATATGGTTTTTAAACTCAGTTCCATTGTCTGATCGTATCACCTTAACTTTTGAGTTGGATTGGTTTTCTATCATAAGAATAAATGATTTAACTAGCTTAGCAGTTTCATCTTTAGACCTAAGAAAGTAAACCCAAGTAAACCTGGTGAAATCATCAACAATGACTAAACAGTAAGCCATTTTATTCAAACTCAGAACAGATGTTGGACTAAATAGATCCATATGAATCAGATGAAGTGCAGATGAGATTGAATTTACTTCTTTGGCCTTATGAGAAGTTCTGTGTTGCTTGCCTTTAAGACATGCTACACAGTGATCATCACATATGAACTCCTTTTGTGGTAAACCTCTTACCAAGTTCTTTTTGACTAAAACATTCATGGATTTGAAGTTCATGTGACACATCCTTCTGTGCCAAAGAGCAGACTCATTGGATGATGCTTTGGATATTAAACAGCTTAAAGTACTTGATTTGGATAAAAGTTCTGTGTCCAAACAGTATACATTGTCCTTTCTTGGTGTTCTTAGTAAAACAAGATTTTCAGGAATTGTAAAAGCTTTTGAAAGGACTATGCACTCAGAATCTGTAAACAAAACAATATTTTGTTTGTCACAGATTTGAGACACACTCAATAAGTTATACTTAAGCTGTTCAACATACAAAACATCATTGAAAATCATGTTGCCTGCATTAACAGAACCTTTACTTGTAACCTTACCTCCTTTGGAGTTTCCTCCAAATGCAACAAACCCTCCTTCAAAGCCATTGAAATTTGACAAGCACTCAGAATTGTCTGTCATGTGCCTAGAGCATCCACTGTCCAAATGCCATCTTGTTTTATGAGGTGACCTATGGTTGCCCTGCACAAATAAAAGCTTAGTTAGTAGTGGAGTAAACCCAAACCAAGTTGGTTTTGGGTTGTCCTTGTGCATTAACATAACTAAACACTGTCTTTGATTTCTTATACTTAGTGAGATCCACTGATGGATTTTGTGGAGAGTACTTAGTTATCACATGAGGTATCCAGGTATTTTGTCCATCCTTTTCAATAACAGTCTCAGATGATCCATGACCAGTCCCAATTTTGAGCTTAGCAGTTTGAACTGAGGCTGTAGTACTAACAGCCTGAGAATTTGCACTAGCAGTCTCAACTTTAGACTTGGCAGTTTCAACATTTGTATCAACAGGTTCACTTGAGGTTGTACCTTTAACACACCATATTTGTTTAAAATTTAATTTTGGTTTAGCTAAAACTTGTTTTTGGTGTGTGGACTGTTTCTTATTTACTTTAGAGAACCTGTGATCAACTGTTTTCTTCGGAACTGATGCAGTAAGAGGTTTGACCTTTGAATTTTTTGAATTGGTTTTTGAGTTTGTCTTTTTATGAATCACAGTCTGTTTTGCAACAGATGGTTTATAAAAGCAATCCCTGGCCAAGTGATTTTTCCTGCCACAATGGAAGCATTTTTTGACTGTTTGGATTGGAGAACAAGTTTTATTAGACAATATCTGGTTCTTGTTCCTTTGACTTCCCCTTACCTGCTGTTGTTTGGGAAACTTTTGGACACCATGCTTTTGGCATGTGTGCAGACTGGAACATTTTTATCATTTTTATTATTCTTTGAAGAAGATGCAGTGTTACAATTAGAAGGTACAGAAACCTGTGGAGCAGCATTGCATACACTCATCTTCTACTTTCCTTTCTTATTGGGGATTTGAATTTCTATAGGTGCACTCATTGTTTTGTGATCTTTTTCAACTGCTGTGCACTCACAGTCTCTATTTTGAATCAGATCTTCTTTAGATTCAGGACTGTTTTCAAGAATAGGATCTACAGTGGTCATACACTCATCTAATGGTTCATTAACAAGCCTATCAGCAACCTCACTCATTGGATGAATGTATTTGTTGTTGTATGGAGGTGGAGTAGCTCTGTAGCCTATACCTTCTTAGGGATTGAGCTGAGATTTTACCCTATCTTTAAATTGGACTTCCATTAGGTGTTCGAGCTTTTGATTTGCCAATTTGAAGTTTCCTAGATCTATATTGACAGAATCTAGTTTCTGATTAGCCTCTAACACCTTTTGTTCTGTCTCTTCTAATTTTTTATTTAGGGATTCTATTTTCTTATTCAGCTCCTTTTTCTCCCACTCATGATATGTTCTATCATGTCCCATTTGAATCTCATTATCCTTATAGTCATTGATCTGTTTTTCAAGATCTTCTATGGCCTGCATGTATTCATATCTCCTTTCTTCCATCTTAGCTAGAGTTTTACACATGCTCTCATTATGATCTCTGTACTTTTTAACCATATTTTTGCATGTTTGAGAGAAAAGTTTAGAATTTACCTCAGATGGTAGTTCAGTGGAGGAAACATTTGATGTTTCTGCCATTAGAGCTTGAATTTGAAACTCTTCCTCTGTCTGATCACTCCAGTCAAACACATTGTCTTCTTGAGAGACAAGTGCTTGTGATGATGAAGCCTGATTAGTCTGCTGAGGCCTGGATGACTGTTGACCTTGAGATCTGCATTCTCTGGCAAAGTGGCCAAGTTTGTGACATTTAAAGCAATCAACTTTTGACTTATCAAAAGCTGGTTTGCCTTCTGCTCTGGCTTGAAAGTTGGATCTGCCAGTTCTTTTCAGAAACCTTTTGTCCCTTATGATTAGCATTACATGTTGCTATTTTAGATCCATCTCTTCTAGGTCATCTGGATGAATCTGTTCTAGATCATCAGCATTTAGAGCAAATAGTCCATCATTGGCAACAAAAGCTTCATAGGGAGCTTCAGTAGAGTTACCATCATCACCTGAAAAGGAATCACTTTAGATTTTTCAAATGACAGTAGAGCAGTGTTGTGATTATAAGAAAAAGATTTCTTTTTAGTGTCAATCTCAGTTTCAAACACTCAGACTGTTGTACAGATCATCCAGCTCTATTTCATCAAGAGTGTCTTTTGTTCTTCATTGAGCAGCATAGACTGTCCACTCTTCACCAAGAGATCTAAGGAGTTTTCTGTTGACTTCATCTTTATCCAGGCTGACTTTTGCACTCTCCAATTCACTTATCAGTTTGTTGAACCTGTCAAAGATTTGAGTAAGGTTTTCATTCTTGCCACCAGAATAGTTCTCATACTGCTGTTTCAAAAGATCCTTTTGATTTCTCTTGGTACTAGCATTCCCAGCAAATCTTTTCTCTAAAGCAATCCAAAGAGAATGAGCAGTATAAAACTTTTTAAATTGATGTTGATAAGCATTAGGAAGGGCTATTTGTAAAAGTGTAAGAGCTTTCACTTAATTCATTCTAGCCTTTCTTTCAAGTTCAGTTTTTGGAGGAGTTTTGATGGGTTTGCCCTCAGCATCAAGTTCAGGATCAACTGCAGGAGGAAATTCAACAGCTTCCCATATGGCATAATCAATGAATTGAATATGCTGTTGAATCCTGAGTTTCCACATCTCAAACTCAGTGGGCTTGAGCATAGGCACTTTGAGTCCTTGCCCAGATCCAGTACTGCTATTATCAAATTCCATTGCAGAAAATTAAAATTTTGTAAAAGAAAGCTTCTGACTAACGACCTGTGGCTCTGATACCACTTGTCAGGATCTAAATGTAACTACCTAATATTAACAGATTTGAATTGATCAGAGTATAAACCAATAATCTTGTACTGAATCAAAGTCTAATTAAGAAGTTTGCGGAATAACACTTAATTATTTTAATAAAAGCTTTCAGAATCCATAACAGATAAATATAAATGAATAAACAAAATTGCTTGTATTGCTAAACTCAATGATTACAATCACCTCTAATCTGTTTGATTAGACGAAGAACACAAATTGTTCTTAGGGTTTTACAACCTTAGAGGCTTATGAAAACTTAAACAAAAAGTAATTACAAACTTGAATGTGCAGAAACTTGATACAATAGAATAACCTATTCTATGTATTTATAATGCTTTCTGATTTGTTTCCTTGAAGGACTCTGACTTCTCTGATAGTAGATATGCTGGAATCATCGTGTAAATATCTTTTCCTGAATATCAGCACTTTCTGTTTATGAAACTGTTGAGCAGCTTGAATCACTTAGCAGCTTGAACAGAGCATCTTGAGTGAATTTACTCTGGCAGCTTGAACTTTTATACTAGCAGCTCGAACTTCTTCAACTAACAGCATGAAGTTTGTACTTACACAGAAAATCTAATAACAGTCTGAGAAATCTAACTAACAGTTTGAACTACTTAGAATATTTCCCAACAGTTGCAACAAATGCAACAGGGTAAACAACTTTGACTAATATTGCAAATTACTCATCAGGTTTCAATAAGGCATTAGCAGGCCTTAAATTATACCTTCAAGTGCATCAAACATGTTTGATTAATAATATCCCCCTGAGATGTAGAACAGGTTTGACTGAGGCCTTTTTGTGCCTAACACTCTCCCCCTATTTGCAATAATCAGTCTAAGCTGATTCTATCAATAATCACTATATATTTTTACAATACACTTTGCTGAAATAAAATTACAACATTGAGGTAGAGTAAAGGATCAGTTTATATATACTGACTTTGATTACAAACAACACATGTTCTTACAAGAGTACAACTAATGTACTAAAGTAGATTATAACTGATGTAATAAGAAGATTACAACTAATGTAATAAAGTACAACATATGTACAAGCACAAGTTTCAACAAATTTGGACTGTTGATAGTGGGAGCAAATAATGGCAAGTCTGTCCAACTTATGGACAACTTCCATTCTTAATCTACTCTGCAGTAGATGGACCTCCAAGCTATTGTGGGTTTTCTTCGAACATTTGTTCAAAATGCTCTCTAGTTTCTTCAATTTCCTCCATTTTAGCTCTGAGGAACATGAAGTTAGGATGTTGAAGCTCTCCTCTAGCATGGAACCCTTTGAGTTGTTCCCAGGTAGCTGCTCTCCATCTTGCAGATTGTTTGAAGGAGTTGGCAAGTCTAAAAGCTATGAGTTGCTTAAGACCAACCTTATGCAAATCAGATGCTCTCGAAACACTTTTTCTTTGTTAGGGTATCTACAAAAAATACACCAAGCGCAGGTTCCTCTATTAGCTTGTCTTCCTCAGGTTCCACTCCTCTGGGTAGGCTGTGATCTACTCCCTTGATCTCAACAACTAGATCGCCTTGATCAATGATTATTAGGAGTTCTTCCATCTCAGTATCCTTCCTCTTTCTCCTGGCCTTATTCTTGGGTTCAACCACTGAGGTACACTTGATTTGTTCTTCTGTAATCAGACCAAGATTCTTAACTCTTTCCATTAAAGTTTTGGCATATGCCCTGATAGTCTTAGCAGTTTCAGAATTAGACTGACTCAGGGCAACTATCAATTCCACCCATTCTCTATACCCCATTTGAGCAACATCAGTCTTTTTATATGCTTCCAATTTTGGACCTTCAGCACCTACCCTGGTTATCTGGATTTTCCACTGTTTGCCTTTCTTTGAAATGGGAACAACTTTGACAATTTTTTCCTTGGCAACATCAAAGAATTTCTTCCTTGTTAAGTTGTCAAAGTGTATTTAGGCTCCTGCTAAGGAGGATGTTGACTTTGATTTGATCACAGAGACCTGAGCACCCTTTTCTTTCTCTCCTTTCTCAGCCACTGACTCATTGGCAGGCTCTAGTAGTTTCCTTTGAACATCCAAGCAAGGCATTTTAGCTTTTCTTGCCTCCTTGTATACAAATGCCTTTGCAGCTTTAGGAGAGGCTTCTTCTCTCTTTAGCCTTTCAAAGATTCGAAGCTGCTCTTCTTTGTATTCTTAATAAGTCCCTGTAGGAAGACCCATTTCTTTGGTCCAAGCCTAGTCAAATTTTAGTTGAGCAGCTTTGAGATAGTCACGATCCACTGAGGCTTTCCTCTTTCCTTTAGCTGTTGTGGTTATGACAGCTTCATGTTCCTCTTCATCTTCTTCATTAGTTTGCTCCAATATCAGATGTCTCTTTCTACTTGGCCTGTCCCCAGGAATGGATTCCTCCCCCTTATATGGTGCAGGGTTTGGAGATCCAGCCTGAGTAAGATGAGGAACTTCAGTTGTTTTGGAGACATCTGCAGTAGGACCTATTTGGGAAATACCTGCTGCTTGTCCCACTGATGCTGATTTCTCCTTAGAGGGAGATAAAGATTTCTCCCCCCTAAGACTTGGTGTTTGAGGCAGATATCTTCTCGCCATTTGAAGGAGATAACACAAAGCCTTAAACAATGGGTCTGCCTGAAGAGACGAATTCAGAAGGCTGGGCAGCAGTTTTGGCAGCAGGTTTGGAACCAACAAGGCTATGCACTAGGAAAGCCAAGTTGTCCTTCACCTCTACAAGTTGTGTAACACGGGTTTGAAGAGACGTAGAATGGGAAGTAGCAAGATGATGACAGCTGAGCAATGGCTTCCTTGTCAGAAGCTGTGAACAGCAAATTTTGAAGTTGTGCAAAATTTAGCTCAAGAGAATCTTGCATATCATCAAGGTTTGATGACACAGAATTGGACAGAGAGACCACTAAGGTGTTCAAGCTGGCCAAAGTGGAAGAGAGAGTGTTGGTGCAGGTATCAAAGAGAGCTAACATCTGTTGGGAAACAGTTGCCAGGGAGGACACTGAGTCCTGTTGGGTAGAAATAATTGTTGAGAGAGTGGAGGAGAGTGTTTGCAGCTGTGTAGTGAGTGCAAGCAGCTGAGAGGATTGATCAGCTTGGGGAGCAGGGGTTGGAAAAGAAGTCCTGAATGAATCAAGGAACCCCTTAAGCTGAGTAGACACAGATACTGAGAAGATAGAGGGTAGGGAGGTCATTGATGTTTCCAAAGAACCAACTTCGTTGGTCAGCAAAGATAGCTGATCCTTTAAAGATAGATCTTTGGCGGACGGAGGAGTATGTGTGGATTGTTTGGATTGGGTTGAGGGTGAAGAATGTGAATGTGATGGTGATGGGGAAGATGTAGGAGTTTGTGGATTAGTGGGGGAAGGCAGGGGAACTTTGGAGAGTAATTCCATAGCCTGGGCATATGTGAGATGGCCCAGCTTGAAAGGGTCAAGGGAACCTTCAGTAGTGGATATATCTGCATCATTAGGTGAAGTGGTAGGAGTTGGTGGTCTTTCAGATGCTGCTTGTGTTGTAGCACCATCATTAAGACCTGGGGTGGTTCCCTCAGTAGCACCTTGGTTTTTAGGCACTTCTTCATGGGGAGAAGAGATGTGCATTTCAACATCATCAGTGGTGAAACCTGATGATGGAATGTGCACTTGGGGAGCAGCTTCACCAGAGGGATGGCCCATTCCCTCAGGTTCATCAGCTTGGGAAGAGGGTCCTTCAACAGCTATTGGGTGTACAACAGCTGCATCACCAGGAGCAGAAGTTTGAGGCTGATCTGCTGCATGGTCTGTTCCAGCAGCTTTGGAACCTCGTGCAGACTTAGTTGGTGTAAGAGAAGTATGAGGTGGAGACTGTGTGGACTCAGTGTGGAGTGGAGTGAACTCCTGTCTTTCAATATCATCAGCCTGTTGGGAGGCTGGGATAGTGGATGTGGTAGTCTCCTTTTGTTCAACTAGTTCCTGTTGAAAGGAACCAGAGGGTCTAGGCAAACTCTGGGTTGAATCTTGTAGGAGTGAAGCCTACTCCAAATGTGCAGAACTTTCTCCCAAAATAGGAGAAGCAGTAGGGGTTGCTTCTTTGTCAACTGACTCCTCTTTGAGAGGGGTCAGAGGGGCTAGTATGGGATGATGGTTTCTTCCTAGCTAGAGATTTTCTCCTTGAGTATTGAGACATGTTGGGGGATTCAGGAGAAGTAGCAGGAATTTGTGTTTGGACTGGTTATGAGACTTGGTCAGAAACAGGGGGGTTAACCTGTTCCATGGTCTCAGGTGCCACAGAGGCACCAACCACAAAGGTTTCAGGTTTAACAAATGAACCAGGTTGAGAAGCCTGCTCCCCCTCAGCCACTGAGGCTGATGGGGCAAACTTAGACTTAACTGTTTTAGCCTTCTTGCGGACGACCTCAGCTTTAGTAGATTCCAGACCCCTTTTTACTACCTTAGGACTGGATTTGGATTTTCTCTTGGGAGCAGCCACTGGATCCATCCTCACAGTAGAAGGTCCTTCCACCAAACCAAGTAACCTCCTCATTGGGCTAGATAGAGAAGGCTCATTGGTGAGTACTAAAGTGTAAAAGACTCTATTCCCAATGACAGGGAATGCAGCAGTAGTTAACAAGGGTTGAGAGTTGTAGAGATGCTCACCACAGACATGTTTGAAGATGAGGCTTAGAAACCTTGGGTATCCGACAGCAGCAGGGCGATGTTCTTGCTGCACCAAGTTCCTCATATTCACGAAAATCCATCTGGCCATGTTCAGTGTAGTCCCATCCACAAACTACAGGATTATAGGAATTTGATCCCTGCTTAGCTGGTCAAAGGAACCAACCTTGCAGCCAAAAAACATCACCACGGAGGCAATAAGAAACTATAAGTGGGTGATAAATCCTTTCTTAACAGAGTAACTCCAACTTTGGGTAATGCTACACCACAGAAGCGTAGAAGATTGCCCATATGATCATCCTTAGGCTGTGGTTTGTCATATGTTTCAGCAACAGGATGATGAAGGACTTCCCTGAGAAGAGCAGTGCTCATCTCAATGGTCTGAGTCCCATTGAGAATGGTTCCCCTGATGGTTTTGGTTGATGGATCATAAGCACAGGTGTACCAAAACTCATACACCATCTTCTAGTACAGGACACAAGGAGAGGCAGTCAAAGCATAATGCAGGGGTTGAACCTGCAGAAACTCCACCACTTTTTCATAACCCTTTCCCAAGTTGTTTTTGGGAATGGTTAGGTTGGCTATATAGTTAGTGGGTTTCAGGGTGAGCATCGTGGTAACTGAGGGATGTTTTTCGACATCATCACCAATGAAAACTGGAAGCAGGGGGTTGTTTTGGTGAGCCATTTGGAAAGTAGTAAGAGGAGTGATGCTTGACACTTAGTCGATTTAGGGTTTTTAAGTAGTTATGGAAGCAGTAGAGAAGAAGAAGATGAAACAGTGAGGGAGGTATTTATAGGATTTGAATGTGAGTGAGTAGGAGAGAGAGAATGGTTTTTCCGGTTGATTTGAAATGTTCTTTAACAGAAAACGGAACGGTTTGCCATGTTAGAACGGTTGTCAGATCACTTGAACCTTTTTAACTACTAACACACGTTAACAAACATTATCCGCAGGTAATTAAGTTAAATAAATACAGAAATTAAGTAACTTAATTATGAAGAAAGGTAATTCAAACTGATGTTCCAAGTTGATGTTCCAAGATGATGTTCAAACCTGTGATGAGCAGGTTTCATCATATACTGATCATCCCCAAGCTGTTCATCCAACCTGTGCAGCTAGATGAAAACAGGTTTCTGTTCAACAGCTGATCATGTTACAAGACTATGTCTTATATGACATGTGGAGAAAGTGAGCAGGTTAGAGGTTTGTACAACAGCACAGGTTTGAAGTTAAAACAGAATATGCGTTTTCCTATATGCAAGTCCATAGTCCTCAAGCTGATGCTGCATCCATAGAATCTACCCACAACAACTTCCAGCAGAAATGTACTCAGCTTCAGCAGTAGAAGTTGAAACTGAGTTCTGCTTCTTGCTACACCAACTGATCAACTTTCCACCAAGGAGTTGACATCCACGTGTTGTGCTTTTTCTGTCTAGCCTGCATCCTGCAAAATTAGAATCTGAATATCCAATTAGTTCAAGGCTGGAGTCTTTGGGATACCAAAGACCCAAACCTGGTGTACCCTTTAGGTATCTGAAGATTCTTTTTACCGTAGCTAGATGTGATTCCTTAGGATCAGCTTCAAACCTAGCACATAAACATGTGGCAAACATAATATCTGGTCTACTAGCAGTTAAATAAAGCTAGCTCCTAATCATGCCTCTGTAAGCTGTTACTGAAACAGCTTTGCCACTGGCATTAGCATCCAATTTTACATTGGTCGCCATTGGGGTTTTGATGGGAGAACTTTGATCAAATTTAAAATTTTTCAAAGGATCTAAAGTATACTTTCTTTGATTAATAAAAATTTCATTTGAGGTTTGTTTAACCTGTAATCCTAGAAAGAAAGTAAGTTCACCCATCATACTCATTTCATACTTTGATTTCATGAGTAGTGAAAACTTCTTGCATAGTTGCTCATTAGTAGATCAAAAAATTATGTCATCCACATAATTTGAACAAGCATAATATCAGACTCCAACTTATTTATGAAAAATGTGGTATCCACTTTACCTTTGGAGTAGCCATTGCTCATAAGGAAATTAGTAAGAGTATCATACTAGGCTCTAGGGGCTTGTTTTAGATCATAGAGAGCTTTGTCCAACTTATAGACAAAACCTGGATGTTGTTCACTTTCAAAACCTGGAGGCTGCTTGACATACACTTCTTCCTACAGCTTACCATTCAAAAATGCACTCTTCACATCCATTTGAAATACCTTTATGCTCTTATGGGCAGCATAGGTGTAGGTCCCAAAAGGTTTCCCAAGTGTATAGCTCTAAGCTGTAGAGGGGGGGGGGGGGTGAATACAGCTATTTAAAACTTAACAATCTTTTTCTCAATGTTTGAGTATATTATTAACAAGTGTTAATTACAAACAAGCTTGAATGCAGAAAGGTTCAAGCTGAGATGACCGATACAACAGTTGGTTAACTAATCTAAGACTAGATACAATGAATACACTCACTTAGAAGCACTCACTGTTTTTACAAGACTCAGATGGACAGCTTACACAAGAACAGCTTAGACACTCGATTGTTTTATATAAGCAGACTTGCATGCATGGATTAACACACTTCAATGCACGTTCTGATTTCACACTCTTAATGTCTCATTATCCTTAATAGCTTCCTTTTATACTCAAAAGGAGAATCTCAGTGAAGCTTCTTCATTGGACAGAAAAGATAGTGGACAGTCTTTCCAAAAGGACAAAACATCTTTCTGCACGTTCTGATAAAGTATCTTTGTCTTCACATGGCAGAATCTTTGTCTTTTCCTTTTTGTCACTGTTGCATAAGGCTTTAACCAAAAGAGGAATGTCAACTTTGCATCTTTCTTCTTTTGCTAATGCCATTTTGATATAAGAAAAGGTCTGTCGCCCTTTTCAAATATCTGTTTGTCTTCATGTGACAGAACAGCATGGGCAGGCTGTGCAGTTCTGTTTTCCACTTTGTCTTCGACTTGTAAACTGATCTTGTAGCCAAAAACAATACATGAAGACTTGGAAACACATTCCATAAAATGTTTAACCTGTTCACAAAGAACAGGTTCTGTTCACAAAGAACAGAACACTTATATACTGTCAAAGCTGCTCAACAGAATAGAGCAGCGTAGACAGTTTATGTCCAGCCTGTTCAGCAGACAGAACAGCTTGGACAAACTACCTTTCTTGCAACGAATGCAACATGGTAAACAGCTTTAGGCTGATGTTGCAAATCACTTTCAGGTATCAATAAGGCATATAACACGCCTTAAATTCAACCTTTAAGTGCATCAAGAGGTTTGATTAAAGAATCTCCCCCTCAGATGTACAACAAGTTTGATTGAGGCCTTTTTGTGCCTAACAATCTCCCCCTATTTGCAATAATCAGTCTAAGCTGATTTGATCAATAGTCACTATGTATTTTTACATTACATTTGCTGAAATAAAATTACAACATCAAGGTAAAGTAAAAGATCAGTTTATATACATACTGATTTTGTTTACAGAAAACAACACATGTTTTTACAAGAGTATAACTAATGTACTAATGTATATTACAACTGATGTAAATAAGAAAAGTTACAACATATGTACAACACAATTCAACAACTTGGACTGTTGATGTTGGGAGCAGATAATGGCAAGCCTGTCCAACAGATGGACAGCTTCCATTCTTCACCTACCCTGATGGTAGATGGACTTCATTCTAGTGGTGGTGGTCCTTCAAACATCTTTTCAAGCTCATCCCTTGTTTCCTCTAGATCTTGAATTTCAATTCTGATGATCATAAACTTGGGATCTTGAAGTTCTCCTCTCTCATAGCAGCCTCTGAGCTGATCCCAGATGGCCGCTCTCCACTTGCTTGACGGCCTGAACGAAGCTGCAAGTCTGAAGGCTGCAAGCTGTCTCAGATCCACCTTGTATAGATCTGAAGCTCTCTGAAAACACTTCTTCTATGTTAGGGGATCTACAAGAAATGCCCCTAACTCAGGTTCTTCAATAATTTTGCCTTCTTCAAACTCTACTCCACTGGGCAGGCTGTAGTCAATTCCTTTTATCTCAAGAGCATAATCACCCTGTTCAATTAAGGTGAGGAGTTGCTCCAGCTCATAATCTTTTCTTGTCCACCTGGCCTTTATTTTGGGGTATGTCACAGAGACACCCTCACTTACTTCTTTTGAGATCAGGCCAAGATCCTGCACTCTCTCCATCAGCTTCTTAATACATGCCCTGATAGTCTTAGCCATTTCTGACTTAGACTGGCTCAGGGCAACTGCCAGCTCAACCCATTCCCTGTACCCCATCGGTGCAACATCAGTGTAGTCATAAGTTTCCAGTTCTGGGCCTGTTGCACCCATTCTGGTTATCTGCAATTTCCACTGTTTGCCTTTTCTTGATATGGGGACAACTTTGACAATTGCTTCCTTGGCAAGCCTTCTATCAGCAACATCTTGAAACTTTTTCCTTGCCAAGTTGTCAAAATGGAACTGGGCCCTTGCAGAGGATGCTTGCTTTGGTTTGGTCACAGAGACCGGAGCACCCACTTGCTTTTCAACTTCCTTAGCAGCTTCCATCAGTTTCTTTTGCACATCTAGAGAGGGCATTTTGATTTTGCTTGCCTCTTGAAGTGCAAAAGTTCTGGCAGCTTTGGCAGAGGCTTCTTCTTCTCTTAGTGCTTCCAGGGCTTTAAGCTGTTCATCTCTGAACTCAAAGTATTTATCCATGGGAAGACCCATTTCCTTTGCCTTGGCTTTGTGAAACTTTAACTCTGCTGCTTTCTGCTGTTCAGGATCAAATGCTGCTTTTTCTTTTCCTTTTGCTGCTGTAGTGATAACAGCTTCAGGAGCATCTTCTTATTCTTCTTCTTCCTCTAAAATGAGATGCCTCCTTCTGCTGCTTGGCCTATCCTCAGAAATGAATTCCTCCCCCTTAGACTGAGTAGGGTTTGGAGATTCATCCTGAGTAGGCTTAGCAGCTTGAGAAGCACCTTCCATTGTACCAGTAGCCGTTGCAGATGCTCCTGCTGGTTGACTAGTGGATACTGATTTCTCCTTAGGAGAAGAAGTTTTCTCCCTCTTAGACTTAGTCTTAGAGGTAGACAACTTCTCCCCCTTTAAAGGAGATGGACCAGCACCTTCAACAATTGGTCTGCCTGAAGAAACGAATTCAGTAGGCTTGCCAGCAGTTTTGGCAGCAGGTTTGGGACCAACCAGGCTATTCACTAAGAAAACCAGGTTGTCCTTCACATCTGCAAGTTGGGAAAGACAATTTTGAAGAGAGGATGATTGGGTATCAGCAAGGGAGGTCAGCTTAAGAATGTTTTCCCAATCAGAAGCTGTGAATTGCAAAGTTTGGAGCTGTGCAAGATGTAACTCAAGAGAGTCCTGCACATCAGCAAGGTTTGATGACACAGAATTTGATTGAGAGCCTATTAAGGTGTTTAAGCTGGCCAAAGTGTCAGGAAGTGTTGAATTGCAAGTAGTGAGGAGAGATGACAACTGTTGGGATATGGCTGTCATAGAGGACACAGAGTCCTGTTGGAGTGAAAGAATTGAGGAGAGGGAGGTGGAGACATTTTGCAGATGTGCAGTGAGTGCAAGCAGCTGTGAGGAGTTGTCAGTTTGTGGAGTGGAAGGGAAGGAATCCTTGAACATATCAAAGAATCCCCTAAGCTGTTCAAACACAGAGTCTGAAATGAGAGAGGGTAGAGAGGACATTGAAGTTTCTAAAGATCCAACTTTGTTGGTCAGCAAGGAAAGCTGATCCTTCAAAGGCAGGTCGTTAGGGGATGGAGGTGTATGGGTGGATTGTTTTGATTGAGTAGATGGAGATGAAGAGGATGAGGCTGGTCTATGGGGATGTGATGTAGAAGGAGAGGGTATTTTGGAAAGAAGCTCCATAGCCTGGGCAAAAGTAATGTGGCCCAGCTTGGAGGGGTCTATGGGTCCTTCAGCAGTGGCTGTAGCTGCATCATCAGGAGAGTGGGTAGAGGATGGTAGCCTTTCAGACACTGCTTGTTTTGCAGTACCTTCATTAAGGCCAGTGGTGGTTCGCTCTGCAGTACCTTGGTTTAAAGGTACCTCATCATGGGGAGTTGGAATTTGCATTTCAACATCAGTAGTGGTGAAACCTGCTGATGGAGTTTGCATAAAGGGAGTAGCCTCACCAAAGGGATGTTCTAGGCCGTGAGGTTCATCAGCTTGAGTGGTTGGTCCTTCAGCAGCTGTTTGGTGTAGAACAGCTGCATCATGAGGAACAGAAGATTGAGGCTGAGCTGCTGGATGGTCTAAGCCAGCAGTGTGGACACCTCGTGCAGACTCAGGGTGTAGAGAAGTATGAGGTGGGGACAGTGTGGACTCAGTATGGAGTGGAGAGAACTCCTGTCTTTCAATATTCTCAGCCTGTTGGGAGGCTGGAATAGTTGATGTGGCTGTCTCCATTTGTACAACTGGCGCCTGTTGGGAGGAACCAGAGGGTCTAGGCTGACTTGGGGTTGACACAGGGTGGAGTGAAGCAGGCTCCAATTGTGCTGATCCTTCTCCCAAAATAGGAGAGGTAGCAGGGGTTGCTTCTTTTTCAACTGAACCCTGTTGAGAGGGAACAGAGGGGCTAGTTTGGGCTGTTTGGGTTGCTGGTTTCTTTCTGGCTATGGATTTGCGTTGGTATAATATGTGCGATGAGGTGGGTGATTTTGGAAAGGAGATGAGAGGTTCAGACTGGACAGTTTTGGAGACTGGGTCAGAAACAGATGGGTTAGCCTGTTCCATAGTCTCAGATGCCATAGAGGCACCAGCCACAAAGGCTTCAGGGTCAACAAATGACCCAGGGTGAGAAGCCTGCTCCCCCTCAGCCAGAGAGGCTGAGGGTGCAGACTTAAGACTTAGCTGTTTTGGCCTTCTTATGGACAGGCCCAGCTTCAGTCGTTTCCAGGGTCCTCTTTACAACTAATGTACATCAGGTTTTGGACTGTTTGTGTTGGGTGCAAATAATGGTAAGCCTGTCCAACTGATGGACAACTTCCATTCTTCACCTACCCTGATTGGTAGATGGACATCACTGTACTGGAGGTGGCAGTCCTTCTTCAAACATTCTTTCAAGTTCCTCCCTTGTTTCTTCCAGATCTTGAATTTCAACTCTGAGAAACATGAAGTTTGGATCTTGAAGCTCACCTCTGTCATAAAAACCTCTCAGCTCATCCCAGATGGCTGCTCTCCATTTGCTGGACTGTCTGAAGGAGTTGGCAATTCTGAAGGCTGCAAGCTGCTTAAGACCAACTTTGTGTAGGTCTGAAGCTCTCTGAAAACACTTTTTCTGGGTTAAGGGATCTACAAAAAATGCCCCCAACTCAGGTTCTTCAATTACGTTGCCTTCTTCAAACTCCACTCCTTTGGGCAGGCTGTGGTTAACTCCTTTGATCTCCACAGCATAATCTCCTTGTTCAATCATCATAAGGAGTTCTTCCAGCTCTTAATATTTCCTTGTCCTCCTGGCCTTTATCTTGGGATATGTCATAGAGACACCCTCACTTATATCAGTTGAGATCAGGCCAAGGTCTTTCACTCTCTCCATTAATTTCTTCACATATGCCCTGATAATCTTAGCCGTTTCTGACTTAGACTGGCTCAGGGCAACTGCTAGTTCCACCCATTCCCTGTATCCCATTTGAGCAACATCAGTGTGATCATAAGATTCCAGATCAGGGCCTGTTGCACCCATCCTGGTAATTTGCAGTTTCCACTGTTTGCCTTTCCTTGAAATAGGAACAGCTTTTACAATTGGTTCCTTGGCAAGTCTTCGGTCACCAACATCATGAAACTTCTTTCTTGCCAGATTGTCAAAGTGGAACTGAGCTCTTGCAGAAGGCACTTGAGTTTTGGTCACTGAGACCAGAGCACCCTTTTCTTTTTCTGCTTCCTTCTCTTCTTCTGATCCCTTAGCAGCTTCCATTAATTTCGTTTGCACATTCAGAGAGGACATTTTAACTTTCCTTGCCTCTTGAAGTGCAAAACATTTAGCAGCTTTGGCAGATTCTTCTTCTTTCCTTAGAGCTTCCAGGGCTTGAAGCTGTTCATCTCTGAACTCAAAGTATTTATCCATGGGAAGACCCATTTCCTTTGCCCTGGCTTTGTGAAACCTGAGGTCTGTTGCTTTCTGCTATTGAGGATCAACTGCTGCTTTTTCTTTTCCTTTAGCTGCTGTGACTTTCCTTCTCTTCTTCTTCTTCTAGAATCAGATGCCTCCTTCTGTTGCTTGGCCTGTCCTCAGGAATGAATTCCTCCCCCTTAGACTGAGCAGGGATTGGAGATTCAGCCTGAGTAGGCTGAGCAGTTTGGAAAGCACCCTCCATTGTACCTGTTGCAGATGCTCCTGCTGGTTGACCAGTGAGTATTGCAGGCACTGATTTCTCCTTAGGATAAGAAGTTTTCTCCCCCTTAGACTTAGTCTTCGAGGCAGATGACTTCTCCCCCTTTGAAGGAGATGTACCAGCACCTTCAACACCTGGTCTGCCTGAAGACACAAAGTCAGCAGGCTTGCCAGCAGTTTTGGCAGCAGGCTTGGGGCCAACAAGGCTATTCACTAAGAATGCCAAGTTGTCCTTCACCTCTGCAAGCTGGGAAAGACATGTTTGAAGAGAAGAGGATTGGGTATCAACAAGGGAGGTCAGCTTAACAATATTTTCCCTATCACAAGCTGTGAACAGCAAACTTTGAAGCTGTGCAAGATGTAGTTCTAGAGAATCTTGCACATCAGCAAGGTTTGATGACACAAAATTGGATAGGGAGCCAATGAGTGTGTTCAAGCTGGCCAGAGTGTCAGGAAGTGTAGAATTGCAAGAAGTTAGGAGAGATGACAGCTGTTGAGAAATAGCTGTCATTGAGGTCAGAGAGTCATGTTGTAGTGAAAGAATGGAGGAGAGGGATGCGGAGACATTTTACAGCTGTGCAGTGAGTGCAAGCAGCTGTGGAGAGTTATCAGGTTGTGGAGTGGCTGGGAAGGAATCTTTGAACAGATCAAAGAAACCCTTAAGCTGTTCAGACACAGAGTCTGAAATAAGAGAGGGTAGAGAAGACATAGAGGTTTCTAAAGAACCAACTTTGTTGGTCAGCAGGGAAAGCAAATCCTTTAAAGGCAGGTCTTTAGGAGATGGAGGTGTATGGGTGGACTGTTTAGATTAGGTTGATGGAGATGAAGATGATGAGGCTGGTGTATGAGGATGTTAGGGAGAGGGAAGAGGTTCATTTGATAGAAGCTCCATAGCCTGGGCAAAAGTAATGTGGCCCAGCTTGGAGGGGTCAAAAGGTCCTTCAGCAGTGGTAGTAGCTGCTTCATCAGGAGAAGGGGTAGAGGTTGGTAGCCTTTCAGACACTGCTTGTTTTGCACCACCTTCATCAAGGCCAGTGGTTGTTCCCTCTGCAGTACCTTGGTGTAAAAGTACCTCATCATGGGGAGATGGGATATGCATTTCAACATCAGCAGTGGTGAAACCTGCTGATGGAATTTGCATAGAAGGGTCAGCCTCACCCAAGGGATGGTATGATCCCTGAGGTTCATCAGCTTGGGTTGTTGGTCCCTCAGCAGCTGTTTGGTGTTGAACAGCTGAATCATAGGGAACAGAAGTTTGAGGCTGATCTGCTGATTGGTCTATACCAGCAGTGTAGGCATCTCGTGCAGACTCAGGGTGTAAAGAAGTTTGAGATGGGGACAGTGTGGACGCAGTACGGAGTGGAGAGGACTCCTGTCTTTCAATATTCTCAGCCTGTTGGGAGGCTGGAATAGTTGAGGTGGTTATCTCCGTTTGTACAACTGTCTCCTGTTGGGAGGAACCAGAGGGTTTAGGCTGACTCTGGGAAGACACGGGTTGGAATGAAGCATGCTCCAATTGTGTTGAACCTTCACCCAAAATAGGAGAGGCAGCAGGGGTGGCTTCTCTTACAACTGAACCCTGTTGAGAGGGAACAGAGGAGCTGGTTGTTTGGGCTGGTTTCTTGTTTGCTAGAGATTTGCGTTGGTATTGGATGGAGGAAGTGGGTGCTTGTGGAGAGGTGATGAGAGGTTCAGATTGGACAGGTTTAGAGAGTGGGTCAGAAACAGGTGGGTTGACCTGTTCCATAGTCTCAGGTTCCACAGAGACACCAGCCACAAAGGCTTCAGGTTTAATAGATAAACCAGGGTGAGGAGCCTGCTCCTCCTCAGCCACAAAGGCTAAAGGGGCAGACTCAGACTGAGCTGTTCTGGCCTTCTTAGGGACAGACCCAGCTTCAGTGGTTGCCATGGTCCTTTTAACAAGTTTGGACCTGGCTTTGGATTTTCCCTTGGGAGCAGCTTTAGGATCCACCCTCACAGCAGAGGGTCCTTCCACTAATCCTAACAACCTCCTCATTGGTGTTGACAGAGGAGGCTCATTTGGAAGAATAGCAGGGTAGAAAACTCTATTCCCTATTACAGAGAAGGCAGCAGTATGAAGTAAAGGCTGAGAGTTGTACAAGTGCTCACCACAAATGTGCCTGAAGATGAGGCTCAGAAACCTGGAGTATCGAACAGCAGCTGGTCGTGACTCTTGCTGCACTAGGTTCCTCAAGATCAGGAAAATCCACTTAGCCATATCGATTGTAGTCCCATCCACCAGCTGTAGGACTATTGGAATTTCATCACGGCTCAGTTGGTCAAATGAACCAACTTTGTTGCTGAAGCACGTCACCACTGAGGCAAATAGAAAGCTGTAGGTAGGAGACAGATCCTTCCTGAACAGCGTAGCTCCGATTTTGGATTCTGCTACACCACAGAAGCGTAACAAATTTCCCATTTGTTCATTCTCAGGTTGAGGCATGTCATATGAAACAGCAGTTGGCAGATGAAGAACCTCCCTGAGAAGATCACTAGTGATCTCAATGGTCTGAGTCCCATTGAGAATAGTCCCTGTAATGACTTTGGTGTTGGGGTTGTAGGCACAAGTGTACCAAAACTCGTATACCATCTCCTGGTACAGGACATCAGGAGTAGCAGTCATGGCGTAGTTCAATGGATGAACTGTCAAAAACTCCACCATTTGGTCATAACCTTTCCCCACATAGTTTTTGGGTATTGTGAGGTTGGCAATGTAGTTAGTGGGTTTGATGGTTAGCATTGTGGTGACTGAGGAGTGTTTGACAACATCATCACCAACGAATACTGGAAGAAAGGGGTTGTTTCTCTGAGCCATTTTGGAAGTAGTGAAAGTAGCAGAAGCACAAGACACTTAATCGATTTTTAGGGTTCTTAGGAGATTTATGGTAGTAATGAGGAAGACGAAGATGAAACATTATGGGGAATTTATTGGATTTGGATGTGAGTGGGTATGAGAGAGAAACATTTGGGCGGTTGATTTGAAAAAGTCGTTAACGGAAAACGGAACGGTTGTCCATGTCAGACCGTTTGTCAGACCACTTGAGCCCTTTTTAATCACTAACACACGTAACCCACATTATCCGCTGTAATTAAGTTAAATAAAAACAGAAATTAAGTAATTTAATTGTGAAGAAAGGTAATTAAAAACTGTTGGTCTAAGCTGTTGGTCAAACCTGTGATAAGCAGGGTCATCACAAGCTGCTCACTCTTCAGACTGTTCCCACAACCTGTTCAGCCAAGTAAGAACAGGTTGTGTTCAATAGCTGATCAGGTTACTAGACAATGTCTTGTTAATCAGTGTGAAGGAGTGACCAGGGTAGAGAATGGACCATCAGAGCAGGCTAAATGTATAAGCTGTTATTGTTCAGCCTGTTGTATGCTCAAGCTGTTCAGGTTTTTAAGAAAAATGGCTAAGTACAGAACACACATAGCCTGTTCTACCTAAGCTGCTCTGAGAAAACTTGAACAGTGTGAGACATACAAAGTCTTAGACCTTTGAGAACACTTAGTCACTCTTGTTTAACATGCCCAGCTTACTGACAAGGTAATTAAACCTGGTTTCATCAAGAGGTTTGGGGAAAATGTCTGCAAGCTGTTCATTAGTGGAAATAAAGCTTACCTCCACATTACCTTTCTGAATGTGATCCCTGATGAAGTGATGTCTGACCTCAATATGCTTTGTTCTTGAATGAAATACTGGATTGTTGGAAATGGCTATGGCACTTGTGTTATCACACAGAATAGGAATTTTCCTATACACCAGTCCATAGTCTTCAAGCTGATACTGCATCCACAGAATTTGCCCACAGCAGCTTCCAGCAGCAATGTACTCAGCTTCAGCAGTAGAAGTAGACACTGAATTCTGCTTCTTGCTACACCAACTTATCAACTTACCACCAAGGAGTTGACATCCGCCTGTTGTGCTTTTCCTATCTAGCCTGTAGCCTGCAAAATCAGAATCTGAATAACCTGTTAGTTCAAGGCTTGAGTCTTTGGGATACCAAAGACCCAAACCTGGTGTACCCTTCAGGTATCTGAAGATTCTTTTAACAGCAGCTAGATGAGATTCCTTTGGATCAGCTTGGAACCTAGCACACAAACAGGTGGCAAACATAGTATCAGGTCTACTAGCAGTTAAGTATAGCAAGCTCCCAATCATACCTCTATAAGCTGTTACTGAACAGCTTTACCACTGGCATCAGCATCCAATTTTACATTGGTTGCCATTGGGGTTTTAATAGGAGAACATTGATCAAATTTAAAATTTTTTTTAAGAGATCTAAAGTATACTTTCTTTGATTTATAAAAATTCCAGTTGAGGTTTGTTTAACCTGTAATCCTAAAAAGAAAGTAAGTTCTCCCATCATACTCATTTCATATTTGGATTTCATGAGTAATGAAAAATTCTTGCATAGTTGCTCATTAGCAGAACCAAATATTATGTCATCCACATAAATTTGAACAAGCATAATATCAGACTTCACCTTCTTTATAAACAGTGTGGTATCCACTTTACCTCTAGAATACCCATTGCTCATAAGAAATTCAGTAAGAGTGTCATACCAGGCTCTAGGGGCTTGTTTGAGACCATAGAGTGCTTTATCCAACTTATAGACAAAACCTGGATGTTGTTCATTTTCAAAACCTGGAGGCTGCTTGACATAAACTTCTTCTTGCATGGAAGTGATCCAATTGGCATCTTTTAGTGCTTCATCCACCTTCTTTGGCTTCATTAGTGAATCAAAACTTGAGAACATACAGAAGTTCCCTAAGCTGTCCCACCTTGTTTGTACCCCTTTGTTGATGTCACCAATTATTTGATCATTGGGGTGACATCTGATCCACTTAGGATCATTTTTCAATGAGGATTCTCCTGAGTTATCAGCATCTTCAGCAGGTCCTGTTGAACAGCTCTCAAGATTCTCAGACACACTGTTGTCTTGAGCCTGTTCACTTGTTGAACAAGACTGACCACTGTTGAACATATCAGCAGTGGAACCCGGAAAATCAGCATTGATAGGTTCAGGACATGCAGTTGTAATTAAGTCAGTACACTTATTCACACAGGGTGTATTGACATAATCATCATCATGCCCATCATTGTTAACAGGTTCCACACTGTTTGAATGCATGAGATCATCAAAGTTTAATTCTCCTGAAACTGATTCAGGAACAGCTTTGGTGGAAGCATTCTTGGACTCTTCAAAGGTGACATTGATAGATTCATCTATCACCTTTCTTTTGTTGTTGAACACTCTGTAGGCTTTGGAGATAGCAGAGTAGCCAACAAACACACCTTCATCAGCTTTTGGTTCAAATTTTTCCAGTTGGTCCCTTTGATTCAAAATGAAGCAGGGACAACCAAACACATGGAAATAACAGACATTTGGCTTCCTCCCTTTGAGCAGCTCATGGGGAGTCTTGTTGAACCTTTTTACCACTAAGGATCTGTTTTGAGTGAAGCAGGTAGTGTTAACAGCTTCAGCCCAGAATGACGAAGCTAAACCAGATGCACACATCATTGTTCTAGCAGCTTCAATGAGAGTTCTATTTCTTCTTTCAGCAACTCCATTTTGTTGTCGAGTTCTTACAGCTGAAAAGTTTTGAGTGATTCATTTCTCTTCACAGAAGTCTTCAAGAGTACTGTTTCTGAATTCAGTACCATGATCACTTCTATGCTGCTTCACTTGGGCAGAGTTCAGCAGTTCCATCTTTTTCACAAATCCAATAATTTCTCTAGCAGTCTCTCCTTTGCTCTTCAAGAAGATAACCCATGTGTACCTGGGGAACTCATCAACCATTACTAGAGTATATCTTCTTCCTCCTAGACTTGGGACATTAACAGGTCCAAACAAATCCATATGGATTAAGAAGAGAGGAGTATCAATAGAAAGTTATGTTTAGATTTAAAAGATGATTTCCTCTGCTTGCCTTTCTAACAAGTTGTGCAGAGTTTATCCTTAATAAAGGTCATAGAAGGAAATCCTGTCACCAACTCTTTCTTACATAGTTTGTTGATGTTCTTGAAGTTCAGGTGTGACAGCCTTTTGTGCCATAACCAGTTTAGGTCTGCATTTGTTCTTGTGAGAAAACAGGTTTCAGTTGTGGGATCAGCAGATTGCATGTCCACAACATATACAACTTTCTTTCGTTGAGCACACAACACAACTTTGCCTTGGGAATCTAATATGTAACCCAGGTGCTCATCAAAGTTAACCTTGTAGCCAGCATCACACAGTTGACTTATGCTAACAAGATTATGTTTTAGGCCAACCACATAGGCTACTCTTTTGAACACTGAAGCACCAACTTTAAGAGTTCCATATCCCTTAGTGGATCCCTTTTCATTGTCACTAAATGTGACTTTTGGCCCTTTTTCAAGCCTGAGATCACTCAGCAGGTCCTTACAACCTGTCATGTGCCCTAAGCAGCCACTGTCCAAGTACCAAACCTGGGATGGTTGTTTTTCCTGCAGAGTGATAAGAAGAATATTAGCCATTTTTAGGGGAACTCATCACAGAGATGAGTTCTCCTACTTCATCAACATTTCTTGATGGACTTGTGATATCAACACTAATATTCCCTATTTGAATGGTATCAGTTTGAATACCACTTTCATTGACTATGATGTTTCCAACACTGTTTATGTTAGCTGTGAGGGAACCATCAGAGTCAGCAGGCCTCATGTCCTCAGTTTCAGGACAATCTTTGGCCAGATGTGTCTTCATTCCACATTTATAACATTTTCTCCTTTTAGCATTTTTGGAAGAAGACCTTTCAGAAACACATTCTGAGTTATTTCTGTTGATTTTATCAGTAGATTTAGAAATCTTATTACTATTTGATGAATCAACAGCTTGAGTGGAAAGTTCAATAGCAACAACTTTGCCTGTCTCTTCTTTCCTCTTTTTAGGAGGGCAGATGTCAAAGATAGGAAACTTAATTGGCTTTTGAGCTTCCACAGGTTTAGGAAACCTATTCCCAACTTTCTCAGGCTGAGCAATGGCTTTGCTTTTGCCCTTCCTGAGATGTGATTGATGTTGCCTATCAACATAATCATTATTTCTGGTTTTGAAAAACTTATTCTCATTTAAAACCAGTTTACTACTATGATTAGAAAACTTATTTGAAATCACAGCAGGTTTGCGTTCAACATGAGACTAACCCTTGTTAATGGCAGACTGCTTTCTTTTTGAAAACTTATTTTCAAAATATTCAACATTAAAAGGATTAGTATGCCTTTTACCATCAGCTTTAGACCCAGAGCCTGTTTTGTCAACAGGCTTGATGTCCACAACTGCAGTTTGGACATGTTTTCCTTTCTTTTGCTTGTGTGAATCAGCAGAGCACATAGCACGCTGATTTGATGGGAAACTTATTTCATCAGCAGCTTTTGTGCTGGGTTCACACGAGCTGTCATTGTTTTGAGGCCTGACAAACCTGTTTGTTGAGATTAATTTACCATTCACTTTTTGAATAAAAGTGTTTGGAAGGTCACCAAGAGTGGACAAGTCTTCTTTTAAATTACTAACCTCAACAATGGAAGATGCTGTGTCAAGATCCCCTCCAAGATAGGTTTGGATTTGTGCAGGGATCTGCTGACTTATGCAGTGGCTGACTTTTTGTGCAGATTGGCACCAAGAGTCAACTATCTTTTGAAGCTTAGCATGTTTTATATTTGTTTCTCTCTTTTCTTCCAGTAAAATAGAGTTGATGTGTTTTAATTCATCAAGCTCAGTTTCCAACTTATGGAAACTATCTAGTTTACTGGATTTTGTTTCAAGTTCAGTTTTAAGCTTAGAGATTTCAGACAATAAAACCATATGCTTCTCAACAGCAGCTTTTGGATCAACAAGCATATATTCAAACATTTTAACTTTTTCTTCAGAACTGTAATCCATACAATTTTGTACCTTATACATCATTGTAGGGTTCCAGTTCTCCAAGCTGCTGAATGCTTCAGCTTCAGCCAGATCCTGTTTGAAGTTGCTTGTTGACGGGATATCAGTGTTGGCCATCAGACATTGATTGTCTTCTTCATCTGAAGATGAATCAGACTCCTCCCAGTCACAAGTCTCTGCCATGAGTCCCTTTTGTCGGTTGGAAACCACTGAGTTTTCCAACTTCCTCAGCTTAGCCATGACCATAAGGTACTTAGCCATATAACTATCATCCCTGTTTGTCTTGTGTGGTTTGGATGACTGACCAACAGCTTTTGACACACAGTCAGCTGCTATATGGCCAGTTTTGCCACATTTGAAGCACTGAGCTTTGGTCTTGTCAAATACTTTCTTTTTGACAGCATTTGAACTTCCCTGCAGCATGTTTCTTCCAAACCTTTTCTTGTTGAACCTTTTGAAAAGCATGGCCATCATTTGCTCATCATCTAGTTCAGCAAGTTCTGCATTGTCTTCCTCATCAGACACTTCCTCCTTATCATCAGCCTGTTGATCAGGTTGAGTGAACACATCACCCATCTGACTTACAGTTGTCTCACACTGGCCACAAAGGCTGCACCTTTCTTAGACATTTCCAATGCATTTCTCTTCTGTTGCCTTGACTGCTCATCATTCAGTAAAGATCCATATAGGTTAACGAGATTCGTACTTCTGATGGTACCTGAATTTCTTAAGATGGTAGAAAAATAATTCCATTCTTCAGGCAAGATGTCTAAGAATTTATTCACCAGAGTCAGGCTGTCCTTAGTGATCCCAACAGCTTTGAGATCATTAACAAGAGCAGTGAACCTGGTGTAGGTTTCTGTGAGAGTCTCCTTTGGTTTGCAAAGAAGAGTTCATACTGTCTAACAAGATTGTTAATCCTGTTGTCCAGTGTTGGTACACCCTGTGTGACGATAGCAGTCTAAGCGATCTAACATTTTGGTTTAAGTAATATTCAGAGTATTGAGAATTAACGAGTGTTTTGATATATATGTTTATATATGTTTGATTGTTATTGATTGTGTGTTTGAACTTGGTGTATCATATTACGAGAAGTTCAAACATAAAGATCAAAGATTAATTCAAGCATAAGTTAATAACATAAGTGTCATATGCATATTAGTTAGATTCGAATTCTATAAGGTTGTACATTCGAATCTGTGATAGATTCGAATGAGATCCTAGATTCGAATGTAGGCAGATTCGAGAATGTCAATAAGGACAAACTCGAATGGGCCTTGGGCCAGATTCGAGTTTGGCCCATAACAGACTCGAATTAGCCTCTATAATTAGGGATAGACTCGATTAATTATGAGACTTTTTGCAGAATTCGAGAGTGATAAAAGGCGATCTCGAGTTTATCGTCAGTGTTAGTGCCGTTTCGGAGAGAATCAGTTCGTAGGATCGTTCGTGTGTCGTTCGTTCAGCTTCTGATAGTCTCCGTGTTTCTTGGTGAGAGTTGTTTCCGTCTACCCGTTAACGAGGATTCCGCACTCGTTGACGGTTCCGTGTCTAGATAGATCTCGTAGTGGTAGACCTTACAAGTGGTATCAGAGCCTACGGTGTGTTCTTGGTGTTCTTCGTGTTCATCTAGATACATTCTAGGTTTCTTGACGCTTTTGGACGGTTTTTCTCTCAAAATCGTGTTTTTCGTGTTCGTCGAGCTTAGCAAATAGTCATCCGGGAAATACATTGTGTTTTTCACGTTTTTGATCGAAATCAATATTGTTCATTGTAAAAATATTGATTTAATTTGCAAAACGTTAAAAAATCAAAGTATTAGCCGTTTTTCGAGTTTGCGGCGCTCGAATCTATTAGGGGTAATTAGGGTTACACTTAGTCTCGAGTCTAACCAAATACGCTCCTTTCGAGTCTGATACAGAGAGTTTTCGAATCTAATTCGAGTTTGTACTAGTTTCGAATAGGGTCTCGAGTCTGCTTACATTCGAGTTTAATTCGAGTTTAGTCTAGTATCGAATAGGGATTCGAGTCTACTATGTCTTCGAGTTTGCACTGACCTTCGAATCTGAGGACTTTTCGAATCTGACATGATTTCGAATTTAATTGAATTTCAACACTTAATCGAATTTAATCCCAAAAGATTTAATCTAAATTAGATTCGAATCTACCTAGATTCGAAAGAATTAGTTTAAGTCAGTTTCGAATTAAATTAATTAAGTTCAAATACAATTCTTTTGAAAAGAGGTCAAATCTTCAAAAATTCCTGGAAATGGACCACGAGGTCGGGAAGGCAAACACTCCGCCTACGCTGATGAAAATCGAGGATTATTACTGGTGGAAAGATCGGTTTACCGATTTCGTGCGTTTTAATGATATGCGCATGTGGGTATGTATCGACGAAGGATACATTCCACCAGTTTCTGAAGTTGAAGGCAGTCAGAAAGTCTTGTCATACCAATTGATGAAGGAGGATGATAAGAAGCTGTATGAAGCCGAGAACAAAGCGTTTTCGATAATCCGAATGGCTTTGCCTCAGGATATACTACACACATTTCGGACGCAAAAGACTTCTAAAGAACTTTGGGAGTAACCAGAGAAACGGTGTGAGGGTAATCCAAGGGTACGAAGAAAGCGTACGGAATTATTGAAACAACAGTTTGCGATTTTCAAGGCGTTAAAGGATGAACAGCTGGATGATACCATCACCCGGTTCTATCATCTATTGACGGAGCTTGAAAGTCATGGGATTGAGTATACTGACACCGACAAGAACAACAAGCTTCTTGATGCCTTACCAGCCAAATGGGCTATGTATGTGGCAATGATCAAGCTTAATGAAGACAAGTATTATACCCAGTCTCTGGAGGATATCGTGAGAACGTTGCTGGCATATCACTTCGAGCTACTGATGGCATAAACGGATTACGAGCAAGTCCAGAATCCAGCGATGTATTTTTGAAAATCAACAAAACCTTCAGCGACCGCCGATCTGAAGACTGCTACAGCGTTTTTCACCGGAGAAACGTCGTCACCAGCAGAGACTGATGACACATTGAATCGAGCGTTCTTAGGATTAGGAAGATCGGAAGAACCGCAACCTCAAGCAGCACAGGCGACGACATCTCAGAGCTATTCTAAGATGCCCATGAGCGCAAAATCAGCGGAAGAACATTTGAATCTGCTTGCTTCATTTGTGGCTGCGTATGGGAATTGTGTTCAGGGGAAAATTAACGATCCTGCTCTCTGGGATGAGGACTATGATCAGGTCGACCCTGATGATATTGAGGAAATGGATCTAAAATGGCAACTGGCCATGGTAACCCAACGGGTTAAGAGATTCATCAAAAGAACTGGGAGGAATCTGATAATGAACAACAAGGGGATTGGATTTGATAAATTCAAAGTAAAGTGCTACAACTGTCAAGGTCTGGGACACTTTGCCAGAGAATGCCAGAGACCGAAGGTAGATACGTACCAAGGGCAGAGTCAGCATCAGGGACAGTTTCAGAATCAGTCCCAACAACGATACCTTCCGAGTTCATCTGTCGGTCAAGCTAATCTAGCTTGTCTACTGTCAAATGTCACTTCAGACAGACAGCTAGATGGTACCTATGACTGGAGCTCACATCCAGAATCAAATGCTCGGGCTTTTATGGCTGAAGTCACGGAGACTGGGTGTGAAGGGGAAGAGCAGACCACAAGGGAAAACAGTCCGATGTGGGTGGAGAAGACGAATGATCAGACAGTTCTGGAGTTTGCTGCTAAAATGGCCAATGTGGAATCCGACCACACAAAGGTTAGTCTGACTTACTCTCTTTTTCAAGAGTTATGTATATTGTGTGTTAATTCTAATGATAGGTTGAATCTAGTCTTAGAATCACAAAAACCATAATTGCTCAAAATGAGTCTTTAAAAATTGAAAATGCTAGCCTAAACGATATTAAGCAAGATCTTAAAGAAAAACTTAAGGCTGATGCTCAAGATGTAATCGTTCTGAAAGACAAACTGAGTGAGCAGTGTGTTAGGTTAGAGCTTATGTATGAGCATGTAGAGGCCTTGACCAAAAACCTTAAAGACAAAGACATAGAGCTAGCTGAAACAAAGGTAAAGGTAGCAGAGGCAAACAGTAAGCTAGAGAAGTTTAGGAATTCAAGCCTAAACCTAGGGAAAGTTTTAGATGCCCAAAGACAATCTAAAAAGCCCGTAGGTCTAGGATTTCATGAAATTCCTCCACCTTTTAATGCAAACTACGTGCCTCAGCCTCAGGAGAAAACTGACAAATCAGTAGACTTAGAGGACAGACCTGAACCTATATCTGAGCCTATATTAGAAAATACACCTAAGGTGGCTGACACAACTGTCAAGGTTAAGAAAGTCAAATTTTTGACTTCCTCCAGTGAAACACCTGCAGGAAAACATAAAATTGATTGGGCTGATCAGGACGATGAGCCAGTCGCCATAGATGTACAAAAGGACCAAGACACTAGTGAGACACCTAAGTCTAAGGGAACACACAAGAAGTCCATAGATAAGATGTCTTGCTTTAGATGTCATGAAAAGGGGCATGTTGCTTCTCACTGTCCGCTTAGGAAAGCCGAAGTTACACCTAAGACAGTGAACCCAACACCTGTTAAGCCCTCAACCAGTGTGGCGAGCACTAGTAGGTCTCAGAGTACCGAGAAAACAGTGCAGGCCGCACCAAAACAAGTTGTGAAACAAACACCGGTAAAGGTTGGACCAAAGGAAGTGGTTAGGACAAATTCACCGAATCGTGTCATTAATCAGTCTAGGTCAGCACCTCAACAAGTCTATAGGAGCAAAACACCTAGCAGGGCACACACTCCAGTTAGGTCTCATACTCCTGTTAGACATTATGCACCGGTTAGAGCTCAGGGATCACAGTCCGAAATGCAATATAATAGGAATTATTCAAGAGCTCCACAACAAATGCCTACTCAAAGGCAAAGAGTGAATTTAAATCACTCGGCACCACAACAAACTCCTGCTCAACGACCCAAGTCACCTAAAAGGCGAGATGGGTATTTGAAAGAGTTTAAGTATGTGGACGAGAATGGTATAACCAAGTCAGTCATGGCTTGGGTTCCCCGTGATAACTAACATATTTTCTTTCATGTGCAGAAGATTACCACAGGTCCAAACAACAAATGGTTCGTCGACAGTGGATGCTCCAGGCACATGACAGGGGAACGAAGTCTTCTTACAGACTTCAAGGGTGGGAATCGGGGATTTGTATCATTCGCGGGTAACAAAGGTGGAAACATCACGGGTACCGGAGTGGTCACTAATGGGACGATCAAGTTGGACCAAGTTTATCACGTAGATAAACTGGTTCACAATCTCATTAGTGTATCTCAAATCTGTGACAAGAAGAATTCAGTGTTATTCACTGACACTGAGGCGTTAGTGCTAAAACCGGGATTCAAGATTCCTGAAGAATGGGTATTGATGCGGGCACCAAGGAAGAATGACTTGTACATGCTTGATATGAACAAGCTGGAGACTTTGATGGGGCCAATCTGTCTGTTATCCAAAGCTTCGGAGACGGAATCGGTATTGTGGCATAGACGCATGGCTCACCAGCACCTAAGAAAGATGAACTACATAACGAAGAATCGATTGGTGCAAGGTGTGCCTATGAAGACCTTTCAGTTCGAGGACAAGTGTCTACCATGCAAGAAGGGCAAACAACATAAGAAGACACACAAGTCCAAGACACAGAATTCCATAACCTCAACATTCGATTTGTTGTACATGGATCTTTTCGATCCAATCAACAAAAGGAGTATAGGAGGTAGTTGGTACTGCTTAGTTATCACTGACGATTACTCACGATTTTCTTGGGTTTTCTTTTTAGGTACAAAGGACGAGACGGCTTCCAAGCTCATCGGGTTCTTAGACCAAGTGAAGAATTCCTACGGAACAAGGGTTAAAAGGATACGTAGTGATAATGGAACTGAGTTCAAAAACACTGTAATTGGTGTATACAGCCTATCAAAGGGCATAGTGCATCAATTCAGTGCACCATATGAGCCTCAACAAAATGGGGTGGCCGAACGTAAAAACAGGACCCTGATTGAGGCAGCTAGGACTATGTTGTCGGATTCAAAGCTTCCTACCATGTTTTGGGGGGAGGCAGTGAATGCCGCATGTCACATTTTAAACCGTGTCCTAACTGTCAAATCTTTGAACAAAACCTGTTATGAAATTTTGAATAAACGGCCACCTAATTTAACTGGCTTCGAACCGTTTGGGGTACCATGCACTCTTTTACGTACAAAACATCAACCGAAGTTTGGTGAAAAGGCTGACGAAGGATACTTCCTAGGTTATGTGCCGAACTCACCAAACAAACGGGTTTTTAATAAAACAAATGGTACGGTAGAGATTGTGTATAACATTGAAGTCACTAGTTATACACATGAACTCCAAACTGGTCCGGAATGGATATTTGACTATGATAAATTATTTGAGTCATTTCACATTCCTTTGAATGAAAATGCAGGTACAATCGACAAGGACATGGCGACGTTGCATCTGAATGACGATGGCCATACCTTTCCGAGGACTACGTTCGAATCCACATCCGAGCCTACTGCGACTGTAGATGGATCTCCAGAAGTTGCTGATCCAGAAGCACCTACCACTGAGAATCAGACTCAAGCAACAAGTTCCAACTCTGAGGAAAATGTCCATGAGGAGGAAAATGTAGAAACTGAGCCTGTTCCCCCATTAGGTGAAATAAGATCTAACTTAGGAGATAATCTGAGAGTTGACGAGATAGAGACCTCTAGGATTAATAAGAACCATCCTATAGAAAGCATCATAGGAAATCCTAACGAGGGTGTGATGACTAGGAGTAGTGTAAATAACAACACTGTGTTGTTGTCGATTGTGAAGACCACCCCTTCCGGGTCAGTCCTCAGAGTCTAGGTCCCACAAATAGCAATACGATATCAACCATACTAAAATAGGGTAATTAAATTGCGGAATAATAAAATTACATGTACATACAAGATTAGGATTAAGTTTACATATTTCAAAATAAAGTTATAAAAGGGTAACATCTAATCTAATCATAATATCATACATTACATCAAATCTACCCAGAACCACCACAATTGTTGTCTTCCAATCAGTACCAGAAAGATTTGTTGAGTAGTGGTCTAGAAAATCTTCAAAACTTGGATCTTGAATGACCTAAGTACTAGGTCCTGCAGGTGATTTTCCTTTGGCTTTTCCTGTAAAATATTAATGCAACATCTGTAAGCAAAGCTTAGTGAGTTTATAGATTTTCAATATCAACATGCGTGTCAAGCGGAGTCATTAGTCTTAGCGTGATATGTCTTGGCTGCCGCTACAGCCCTCATGATTGAGATATAGTATCATAAGATCGGATGATGTTCAAGCCACACTCACGCTTAAATCGTGGGGATCAGCCACATACTGGGCTAGCTACCAGTAAGTCAATATGGCGGAACATCAGAGGTCATTACCAAGTTCATAAGAACTGGTGAAATAGCCGGGTCTAGAACAATAGACCATAAGGGCTAGTCAAGCTGAATCAATTCTATCAAATGTCTGATCAATAATGGAAACATATGTCTTAGAAGTCATGATAGCAATGAATCATAAGGCAAAGTCTGAAACAATATTAAATGCAATATGAAAAGATAATCAAATAGCTATCATGATCCACTGGGCAACACCCATCCATGGTGTGCACAGGTCTCATTCCAGCTGATAAAGTGAATGTCAATAAATCTATCAGCAACAATATATCTCAACCGGATCTATGCATGTTCAATCTGAATATCTATAACTCACAGGTCTGGGTCTTGGTCAAACAGATATATGAATCTGCCACCTGAGTTATCTCAGGATTTTGTCAATCTGTAATCTGTCAATTCTTTTCAAATCAGAGACCCGCTTTCAAGTCTTTAAGTCTTTAAATCTTTGTTCAGAATATACTGAACCTGTTCAAATTCATTCATGATAATATCATGTCAATTTCATCATCTTTATCATCATCATTTTAGTCTTTAAATTCTTTGTGTCAATGTTCAGATATCAACTGAACCTGTCTAGAATTATTATTGTCAAATCATATCAATTTCATGTCTTTCTCTTTATTTTATCTGATTCTGATAACTGATAACTCTGTTAATCATTTGATTCATTTTTCTTTAATTTTGTAAAAATATCAAAATAGGATATCCAATTTCGGATCATCCGGATTCGGACCAATCCGGATCTGGCACCCGGATTCAGACCAATCTGAAATAGCCAATCTAATTTGGACCAATTAATCATCCGGATTCAGATTCATCCGAAATGGGCATCCCAACTCGGACCAAGCACACATCCGGATTCGGTTCATTATCCGAAATTGATACCATCCGAACTCGGATCATCCGAGTTCGGACCAACACTTAACAAAATATTTATTTGTTATCCGAAGTATGGGACCGAAATGGATTTCATCCGAATTTCGTGGTCCGAAATGTGTACATCATCCGAATTCGGATACTACCGAATTCGGACCCTAGACTTTAAAATTTCCAGAAATTGTTCTTGGTGTTCTTGGTGTTCTTCATACGGATTTTATTAATAATTATCAAACTTTCATTTTTATCAACATGCAATGAAATATATTGATGTAATATCACTATTTGAGTGTTTTTATACTAATTTCCCTATTAATAACATCATTATTTGATCATGATTATCCAAAATTCATCATTTTTGTCAAGAACACCATTTTTAACAAAATTTCCGATTTCTTCATTATTTGAACAATCTGATTACTAATTCTTGTTTCTGTTTCATTTATATACTTCATTACATGTTTTTAAACACTTTAATCTAACATGCAAATCCTAAAATTTCATATCTAAATCTATTGGTTTCGGTTTTTACACAAAACCGAACAAAACCTATAAATATCGAAATTTAAGTAAAATTACCTCTAATCTTTGTTGATTCCAATTTGATTGATGATGTTTATAACTCCAATTGCCTTGAATCTTCAATCAATTGCAATTTAATGAGAATTCTTGATGTTTTCTTGGGTTTGGCCGTATATGTAGAGAGAGAGTAGAGAGAGAGAGTGAAATTCTTAAATGGTTGTTAAATAACCATTAATTTGGTTAATATATGTGACTTAGTTATATTTGTAGTTTAACCCACTAACCTTTTGTATTTTTCATCTCTTTATTCTAATCATTTTAATTATATCATAAATATAGTTTAAAATTATATTTACTTAATAAATTTTTATTCTTAATTAATATTTGCAATATAAATAATATAACAAAATTATATTATTATCTCAAAATAACATTACATAACTGATCAAAAGTTAGGTTGTTACAGAATGGGCTCCACCACGCACAAACTTCGTCCCCGAAGTTAGCTACGTTCGAACAGAGTGGGATATGTTGCTTTCATGACATCTCTGGATTCCCAAGACTGATGCGAACCTTTTTGGTGTTTCCACTGGACGAGCACCATCTGTATTTCTTTATTCCGAAGCTTTTTGGTCTTCGAGTCCAGAATACGTTCTGGCTCTTCAACCACGCGAAGCTTCTCATCAATTTGCAAGTTAACGTGTGGTATCTGCACTTCTCTTTCGTCTGCTAAACTCTTTCTCAAGTGACTAACATGGAATACAGGATGTATTCCAGCTAAGTCCGCTGGTAGATCAAGACGATAAGACTGATTCCCAATCTTTTCAACAATCTTGAACGGAGCAATAAATCTCGGAGCTAACTTGTTTCTTTTAATGAACCGTACCACATTCTTCATTGGGGATACTTTCAGCATCACCCAATCGTTAACTGCAAAACTGATTGATCTATGCCGATTATCATAATATGACTTCTGCCTGCTTTGAGCTTCAAGAATATTCCTTCTAACTAGTTGAATCTTTTCACGAGTCAACTATAGAAGGGCAGGTCCTGCTATTGGCGATTCACCTGTTTCGCGCCAACAGGTAGGAGTTCTGCATTTTCTTCCGTACAAAGCTTCAAAAGGAGCCATCTTGATTGTAGAATGATAACTGTTGTTGTAAGAGAATTCGATCAACGGCAAGTGGTCATCCCAGTTACCACCTAAATCAAGAATGCAGGCACGAAGCATATCTTCGAGAGTTAGAATAGTACGCTCACTCTGGCCATCTGCATTTGGATGATAAGCAGTACTCATAGAAATCCGAGTACCCATCCCTTCTTGTAGTGCTTGCCAGAATCTGGATGTGAAGCGACTATCACGATCAGATACAATAGACTTTGGCACACCGTGACGAGAAATAATTTCTGTGGTGTACAACTGTGCCAATCTATCCAGAAAGTTTCTTTCATTGGAATGAAATGTGCTGATTTCGTTAAACGATCAACGACTACCCAGATAGAGTCGTGTTGTCTTTTGGTCTTTGGCAGCTTCGTAATGAAGTCCATTGTTTTATGCTCCCACTTCCATTCAGGAACTGGCAGTGGTTGCATATCCCCGAAGGGTTTCTGGTGTTCTGCCTTAACCATCTGACATACTTTGCAGCTTTCAACACATTTTCCGATGTCTTTCTTCATTCCTGGCCACCAGTAATCAGCTTTCAGATCAAAATACATCTTTGAGCTGCCAGGATGAATAGATAACTTGGACTGATGAGCTTCGGATAGAAGAGTGCTACGGATTGAACCATACTTAGGAACCCAGATTCGGTTTCCCTTGAGACAGTGAAGTCCCAAATGGTTCAGAGTCAGAAATTGTAACTGCCCTTTAAGATTTTCAGAATCAATATTCTCTTCTTTCAGTGCCTCGGCTTGAGCAACTTTGATGTTTTCAATAAGATCAGAAGAGAATATAACTGGAGTTAGGGCATAACAGCACTTTTCTGGATATACTTTTCTACTCAACGCATCCGCGACAACATTTGCTTTGCCGAGATGATATAAGATCTCGCAATCATAATCCTTGATAAGCTCCAAGGATCGACGCTGTTTCATGTTCAGATCTTTTTGAGTGAAAAGGTATTTGAGACTCTTATGATCGGTGTAGAGCTGACACCGAGTCCCATATAGATAGTGACGCCAGATCTTCAGCGCAAAGGTAACAGCAGCCAACTCAAGATCATGAGTTGGTGCACTTTTCTCATAGTCTTTTAATTGCCTTGAAGCATAGGCAATTACTTTTCCCCTTTGCATCAGAACACATCCTAAGCCAGTACCAGATGCGTCGCTATAAACAACGAAATCATCATTACCTTCTGGCAAGGCTAGGATCGGCGCTTGAATCAACTTTTGCTTCAGAATATCGAATGCCTCTTGCTGTTTATCGGTCCAAACGAAAGGAGTATTCTTTCGTGTTAGCATTGTTAAGCGGCACAGCAATCTTTGAGAAGTCCTTTATGAATCGCCGATAATAACCGGCCAATCCAAGGAAACTTCGGATTTCAGAGGCATTACGAGGCGTTTGCCATTTCTGAACGGCCTCGACTTTCGAAGGATCAACGGAAATCCCTTCGCCAGAAACAACATGGCCAAGGAACTGGATCTATAAGAATCAAAATAGAAATTCAAATTCTGATGTGAATCATAGAATAGTTAAGGAAAACAGCTCAAGACATATATAATAGAGATTATACCTGTCTGAGCCAAAATTCACATTTAGCAAATTTTGCGTAGAGTCTTTCTTTTCTTAACAACTCTAGCAACTGTCGCAGATGAACGGAATGATCAGCCTCCGTTTTGGAGTAAATCAGAATATCGTCTATGAACACGATAACGGATTTATCCAACATTGGTCTGCACACGCGATTCATGAGATCCATGAATGCCGCTGGTGCATTTGTTAAGTCGAACGGCATCACGAGAAATTCGTAATGACCGTATCTTGTACGGAAGGCTATCTTCGGAATATCCTCATTTCTTACTTTCAGTTGATGATACCCAGAACGGAGATCTATCTTTGAGAAATAACTAGCTCCTTGCAGTTGATCAAACAGATCATCAATCCTGGGCAAAGGATATTTATTCTTTATGGTGACTTTGTTCAAGTCGCGGTAGTCAATGCACATACGGAAGGTTCCGTCTTTCTTTTTAACAAATAGAACTGGTGCACCCCAAGGAGAAGAACTCGGTCGGATAAACCCCTTCTCTAACAGCTCTAGCAGTTGCTTAGACATTTCTTGCATTTCTGCAGGTGCAAGTCTGTATGGAGCTTTTGCAATAGGATCCGCACCAGGAACCAAGTCCATACTAAACTCGACTTGACGTTCCGGTGGCACTCCGGAAATATCGTCAGGGAATACGTCTGGGAATTCACAGACGATAGGAATATCAGATAAAGACTTCTTTTCAGAGTTGGATTCCGATAAAACGTAGCACAGATAGGATTCGTGACCCTTGGATAGATACTTATAAGCTTTATCAACAGAAATGAAGCAGTGATCACCTTTTCGCTTCTCGCCCTTGATCTCAAGTACTCGGCCGTCTGAAGACTTGATTCTGATGACTCGCCGATTGCAGATAATTGTAGCCTCGTTGTTCATTAGCCAATCCATGCCGATGATGACGTCAAATTCTTTTAACGGAATCCGGATGAGGTCGAGATTGAATACAATATTATCAACAAGTAGTGTGCAGTTTCGATAAACGGAATCAGCCATAACGAAATTGTTACTGGCTGTATCAATGTCTAGTATCACGGGAAGCTTTGATGGAGACTTATGTAATCTTTGTGCAAAAGATGTTGATATGAAAGAACGACTCGCTCCGGAATCAAATAGTACTCGGGCAGGAATAGAGTTAAGTAAAAACATACCCGTAACTACATCAGGTGTTTCTTTTGCTTCCTCGGCTGTTATTTGAAAAGCTCGAGTCTTTGTAGTCGGCGTTGCAGCAGAACTCTTAACTGTAGACCCTCCAGCTGATGACTGAGACTGATAACGCGGCCCGCTACGACACTGATACATAAAGTGTCCTCTTTTTCCACATTTTGCGCATCCACGTCCCTGCTGTGGACATTCTTCACTACTGTGACCGATCATGTTGCACGCGAAACAACTAACATCTTCTGGATTGCACAACCCCATGTGTGACTTTCTGCATCGCTTGCAGAATCGTGGCTCGTTCGTGAGGGAGTAAACTTGTGCTTTCTGTTGTGAACTATGCTGAGATTGTTGGGACTGAGACTTATTCGGCCTAAAGAATCTGCCAAATCGCTGTTTCTTTGGAGGAGACGGATTCATCGGGTTAGTAGACGGAGCATAGAGCTGATCGACGTACTCTAAGTATCCTCGCTCGATCTGTCTCGCTGCTTCTACCATTTCCAGATAACTCTTATATTTGATAGCGCTCATCGGATGTCTGTATCTTGGATTAAGTCCTACACGAAATCTATTCATCTTTCTTTCCTCGGTAGCTACTTGATAGGAAGAGTAGCCGCATAGTCTTGAGAATTCGTGCTCATATTCATCAACAGTCTTTGTCCCCTGAGTCAGCTGCATTAATTGGACTTCCATCTTATCTTGTTGGTCGATCGGACAATATTTTGCGTTGAACATATCAAGAAACTGCTCCCATTCTAAAGTCTGAATCACCTCCTCACCATAGATACTTCGCTGGGTTTTCCACCAGGCACGAGCAGCTCCCACAAATAGTGCAGACGCATAACTTACTTTCTTCGAGTCTAAACAATCAGAAATCCTGAAGATTTCTTCAGTGTGACTAATCCAATCCATCGCCTAAATCGGATTAACTGTACCCTCGAAGTTCAGGGCACCGCTGGCTTTAAAATCTTTAAACTTGCAGCCTTTTGGCTGAGCAGTTTGGGTTTCTGGATTAGATTTATCAGAATCAGATTCATTGGTCTGGACTTGCTTTTCTTTACTCTTATTTTTCTTTTCTTCGCGTCTTTTAGCTTCGGCCTCATCTCTGGCCTGAAACTGTTCTTGCATTATTTTGTTCTGTTGTTCTGAGTGTTGGGCTAGAAGTTGTTGCATCATTTCAAACATTTGTTGTGGATTCATGTTACTGGGAATATCACCTGATCCTGATCCTGACATCTTCTACTGAAAATTAAAATCAATTAACTATCAGTTTATAGACTTAGATCTATGTACCCTTTTTCCCATCCAAACAGTCTGTACATCCTATCTCAGTTCAAACCGCCTAAATGATTGATACATATGTATTGCTTCAGTTTGAGATCAAGTATACTTACGTAATACTTGATTCACTCAAACTAGTGCTCTGATACCATCCTGTGAAGACCACCCCTTCCGGGTCAGTCCTCAGAGTCTAGGTCCCACAAATAGCAATACGATATCAACCATACTAAAATAGGGTAATTAAATTGCGGAATAATAAAATTACATGTACATACAAGATTAGGATTAAGTTTACATATTTCAAAATAAAGTTATAAAAGGGTAACATCTAATCTAATCATAATATCATACATTACATCAAATCTACCCAGAACCACCACAATTGTTGTCTTCCAATCAGTACCAGAAAGATTTGTTGAGTAGTGGTCTAGAAAGTCTTCAAAACTTGGATCTTGAATGACCTAAGTACTAGGTCCTGCAGGTGATTTTCCTTTGGCTTTTCCTGTAAAATATTAATGCAACATCTGTAAGCAAAGCTTAGTGAGTATATAGATTTTCAATATCAACATGCGTGTCAAGCGGAGTCATTAGTCTTAGCGTGATATGTCTTGGCTGCCGCTACAGCCCTCATGATTGAGATATAGTATCATAAGATCGGATGATGTTCAAGCCACACTCACGCTTAAATCGTGGGGATCAGCCACATACTGGGCTAGCTACCAGTAAGTCAATATGGCGGAACATCGGAGGTCATTACCAAGTTCATAAGAACTGGTGAAATAGCCGGGTCTAGAACAATAGACCATAAGGGCTAGTCAAGCTGAATCAATTCTATCAAATGTCTGATCAATAATGGAAACATATGTCTTAGAAGTCATGATAGCAATGAATCATAAGGCAAAGTCTGAAACAATATTAAATGCAATATGAAAAGATAATCAAATAGCTATCATGATTCACTGGGCAACACCCATCCATGGTGTGCACAGGTCTCATTCCAGCTGATAAAGTGAATGTCAATAAATCTATCAGCAACAATATATCTCAACCGGATCTATGCATGTTCAATCTGAATATCTATAACTCACAGGTCTGGGTCTTGGTCAAACAGATATATGAATCTGCCACCTGAGTTATCTCAGGATTTTGTCAATCTGTAATCTGTCAATTCTTTTCAAATCAGAGACCCGCTTTCAAGTCTTTAAGTCTTTAAATCTTTGTTCAGAATATACTGAACCTGTTCAAATTCATTCATGATAATATCATGTCAATTTCATCATCTTTATCATCATCATTTTAGTCTTTAAATTCTTTGTGTCAATGTTCAGATATCAACTGAACCTGTCCAGAATTATTATTGTCAAATCATATCAATTTCATGTCTTTCTCTTTATTTTATCTGATTCTGATAACTGATAACTCTGTTAATCATTTGATTCATTTTTCTTTAATTTTGTAACAATATCAAAATAGGATATCCAATTTCGGATCATCCGGATTCGGACCATCCGGATTCGGACCAATCCGGATCTGGCACCCGGATTCGGACCAATCTGAAATAGCCAATCTAATTTGGACCAATTAATCATCCGGATTCAGATTCATCCGAAATGGGCATCCCAACTCGGACCAAGCACACATCCGGATTCGGTTCATTATCCGAAATTGATACCATCCGAACTCGGATCATCCGAGTTCGGACCAACACTTAACAAAATATTTATTTGTTATCCGAAGTATGGGACCGGAATGGATTTCATCCGAATTTCGTGGTCCGAAATGTGTACATCATCCGAATTCGGATACTACCGAATTCGGACCCTAGACTTTAAAATTTCCAGAAATTGTTCTTGGTGTTCTTGGTGTTCTTCATACGGATTTTATTAATAATTATCAAACTTTCATTTTTATCAACATGCAATGAAATATATTGATGTAATATCACTATTTGAGTGTTTTTATACTAATTTCCCTATTAATAACATCATTATTTGATCATGATTATCCAAAATTCATCATTTTTGTCAAGAACACCATTTTTAACAAAATTTCCGATTTCTTCATTATTTGAACAATCTGATTACTAATTCTTGTTTCTGTTTCATTTATATACTTCATTACATGTTTTTAAACACTTTAATCTAACATGCAAATCCTAAAATTTCATATCTAAATCTATTGGTTTCGGTTTTTACACAAAACCGAACAAAACCTATAAATATCGAAATTTAAGTAAAATTACCTCTAATCTTTGTTGATTCCAATTTGATTGATGATGTTTATAACTCCAATTGCCTTGAATCTTCAATCAATTGCAATTTAATGAGAATTCTTGATGTTTTCTTGGGTTTGGCCGTATATGTAGAGAGAGAGAGTAGAGAGAGAGAGAGTGAAATTCTTAAATGGTTGTTAAATAACCATTAATTTGGTTAATATATGTGACTTAGTTATATTTGTAGTTTAACCCACTAATCTTTTGTATTTTTCATCTCTTTATTCTAATCATTTTAATTATATCATAAATATAATTTAAAATTATATTTACTTAATAAATTTTTATTCTTAATTAATATTTGCAATATAAATAATATAACAAAATTATATTATTATCTCAAAATAACATTACATAACTGATCAAAAGTTAGGTTGTTACATCGATGATAAACGACTCCGAGGCATATCATACCTGTCTCTATTCGTGTTTCATATCGCAAGTAGAGCCTAAGAATGTGCAAATGGCACTTAAGGATAACTCCTGGGTTGAAGCGATGCAGGAAGAACTTTCGCAGTTTAGGAAACTAGAAGTGTGGGAGTTAGTTCCATTACCTCGAGGGGAAGTTGCTATAGGAACCAAATGGGATTTTAAGTGCAAAAGAGACGATCAGGGTATAGTCACGCGCAACAAGGCTAGGCTAGTTGTAAAGGGTTTCAACCAAGAGGAGAGAATCGATTACAATGAGGTATTTGCACCAGTAGCAAGGCTGGAAGCCATTAGGTTGTTTCTAGCGTTTGCCTCCTTCAAGGGCTTTAAGGTATATCAATTAGATGTTAAAAGTGCTTTCCTGTATGGGAAAGTGAAGGAGTTGGTGTATGTAGAACAACCGCCCGGATTTACAGATCCAAAATATCCTGATAGAGTATATCGCTTAGATAAGGCTCTATATGGATTGCATCAGGCACCAAGGTCGTGGTATGAGACTCTATCCAACCATTTATTAGAAAATGGATTTGAAAGGGGTAGGATAGATAGTACTCTGTTTGTTAAGAGGAAGGGAGAACATTTTATCTTGGTACAAGTGTACGTCGATGATATCATTTTTGGATCATCAGATGAACAGATGTGCAAAGATTTCGAGAAGGTGATGAAGTCAAAATTCAAGATGAGTGCTATGGGAGAGTTAACATTCTTTTTGGGGTTACAAGTTGACCAGAAGAAGGAAGGGATGTGTTGGGAAATAGTTTAAGTACATTCAAGCTGTTAGTTTAGACTTCTCAGACTGTTAGTTGAGTTTAAATGTAAATTCAAAGTTCATGCTGCTAGTTGAAGAAACTCGAGCTGCCAGTGTAAAAGTTCAAGCTGCCAGAGCAAAACAACTCAAGCTGCTCTGCTCATGCTGTCAAGGGATTCAAGCTGCTCAACAGTTTCATAAACAAAAAGTGCTGATTTTCAGGAAAAGATATCTACATGAAGATTCCAGCATATCTACTATCAGAGAAGTCATCATTCGTCAAGGAAACATATCAAGAAGAAATATAAATACATAGAATAGGTCTTTCTATTGTATAGGAGTTTCTGCATAATTTTGAGTCTGTAATTGCTTTATTGATTAAGTTTTCATAACCCTCTAAGGTTGTAAAACCCTAAGAACAGTCTGTGTTCTTCGTCTAATCAAACAGATTAGAGGTGATTGTAATTGATGAATTCAGCAATACAAACAGTCTTGATTAATTCCTGTGTGTTTATTTATTATTGATTCTGAAAGTTTTTGTCAAAATAATTAAGTGTTATTCCGCAAACTTCTTGATTAAACTTTGATTCAAAGCAAGATTATTGATTTATACTCTGATAAATTCAAATCAGTTAGTCTTGGTAATTCATATTTTAGATCCTGACAAGTGGTATCAGAGCCACAGGTCGTTCTTTGTTTTTCAAAGTCGAAAACTTTCTTTTAAATTTTTAAGTGTTTTGCAATGGAATTTGAAAACAGCAGCAGTGGATCTGGGCAAGGACTCAAAGTGCCTATGCTCAAGCCCACTGAGTTTGAGATGTGGAAACTCAGGATTCAACAGCATATTCAATTCATTGATTATGCCATATGGGAAGCTGTTGAATTTCCTCCTGTAGTTGATCCAGAACTTGATGATGAGGGAAAACCAGTCAAAACTCCTCCAAAAACTGAACTTGAAAGGAAGGCTAGAATGAATGAAGTGAAAGCACTTACACTATTACAAATAGCCATTCCTAATGCTTATCAACATCAGTTCAAAAAGTTTTATACTGCTCACTCTCTTTGGAATGCCTTAGAGAAGAGGTTTGCTGGTAATGCCAGTACCAAGAGAAATCAAAAAGACCTCTTGAAACAGCAGTATGAAAACTTTTCTGGTGGCAAGAATGAAAACCTCACTCAAATCTTTGACAGGTTCAACAAACTGATAAGTGAACTGGAAAGTGCAAAGGTCAATCTGGATCAAGATGAAGTCAACAGAAAATTTCTCAGATCTCTTGGAGAAGAATGGACAGTCTATGCTGCACAATGGAGAACAAAAGACACTCTTGATGAGATAGAATTGGATGATCTGTATAACAGTTTAAGAGTGTTTGAGACTGAGATTGATGCTAAAAAGAAATCCTTTTCTTATAATCACAACACTGCTCTTCTGTCTTCTGAAAAATCTAATAACTTTGATTCTTTTTCAGGTGGTGATGGCAATTCTGCTGAAATTCACTATGAGGCTTTTGTTGCCAATGATGGATTATTTGCTCTAAATGTTGAAGACTTGGAACAATTTCATCCAGATGATGTTGAAGAGATGGATTTAAAGTGGCAACATGCAATGCTGACCATGAGGGCCAAAAGATTTCTTAAAAGAACTGGAAGGTCCAACTTTCAAGCCAAAACAGAAGGCAAACCAGCTTTTGATAAATCAAAAGTGGAATGCTATAAATGTCATAAGCTTGGTCACTTTGCCAGAGAATGTAGATCTCAAGGTCAACAGCCATCAAGGACTTCACAGCCCATTCAAACATCATCATCAACAGCACTTGTCTCTCAAGAAGACAATGTGTTTGACTGGAGTGATCAGACAGAGGAAGAATTTCAAAATCAAGCTCTAATGGCAGAAACATCAAATGTCTCCTCCACTGATCTACCATCTGAGGTAAATTCTAAACTCTGCTCTCAATCATGCAAAAATATGGTTAAAAAGTACAGAGATCATAATGAGAGCATGTGCAAAACTCTAGCTAAGATGGAAGAAAGGAGATATGAATACATGCAAGCCATAGAAGATCTGGAAAAACAGATCAATGATTATAAGGATAATGAGATTCAAATGGGCTATGATAGAACCTATCATGAGTGGGAGAAAAAGGAACTAAATAAGAAAATAGAATCTCTGAATAAAAAGGTAGAAGAGACTGAACAAAAGGTGTTAGAGGCTAATAAGAAACTAGAATCTGTTAACATAGATCTAGGAAACTTTAAGTTAGCAAATCAAAAGCTGGAACACCTAATGGAAGTCCAATTTAAAGATAGAGTAAAATCTCAGGTTAATCCCAAAGAAGGAATAGGATACAGAGCTACTCCACCTCCATACAACAACAAGTACATTCACCCAATGAGTGAGGTTGCTGATAGACTTGTCAATGAACCACTAGATGAGTCTATGACCATTGTAGATCCTATCCTTGATGACAGTCTTAAATCAAAGGAAGATAAGATTCAAAATAAAGACTGTGACACAATGAGTGCACCCATAGAGATCCAAGCTCCCAGTAAGAAAGGGAAAGAGAAGATGAGTGTATGCAATGCTACTCCACAAGTTCCTGTACATTCTAACTGTAACATTGCATCTTCATCAAAAGGAAATAAAAGAGGTAAAACTGTTTCTGTCTGCACATGCCAAAAGCATGATGTTCAAAAGTTTCCAAAACAACAGCAGGTAAGAGGAAATCAGAGAAACAAGAACCAGAAATTGGGAGAAAAGTCTGGTTCTCCAATTCAAACTGTCAAAAGATGTTTTCACTGTGGAAGGAAGAATCACTTAGCCAAGGATTGCTTTTATAAACCAGCTGTTGCAAAACAGACTGTGCATCACACAAAATCAAATCCTATTCAGGCAAAGCACTCAAAAGTGAAACCTTCCACATCAGTTCCAAAGAAAACAGTTGATCACAGGTTTTCAAAAGTTCATAAAAAACAGTCCACACATCAAAAACAAGTTTTGGCAAAGCCTAAATCAAGTTTTAAACAAATGTGGTGTGTCAAGGACAAATCTGTTGCTCAAATTGCTAATGCAAAAGATCAGACTGCTAAGTCAAAATCTGATGCTGTTAGTGCAAAAACTAAAGCTGTTAGCACTACAAACACAGCTCAGGCCGCTGAGCATCAATCTGGAACTGCTAGTGAATCATCTGAGACTGTCAGAAGAAAAGATGATCAAATAGTTGGATACCTCATATTATCACCAAATACTCTCCAAAGACTCCATCAGTAGATCTCACTAAATATAAGAAGTCAAAAACAGTATTTAGTTATGTCAATGTACAAGGCCAACCCAAAACCAATTTGGTTTGGGTTTACTCCACTACTGACTAAGCTGTTATTTGTGCAGGGCAACCACAGGTCTCCTCATAGAACAAGATGGCATTTGGACAGTGGATGCTCTAGGCACATGACAGGCAATTCTGAATGCTTGTCAAATTTCAAAGGTTTTGATGGAGGTTTTGTTGCATTTGGAGGCAACTCAAAAGGAGGTAAGGTTACAGGTAAAGGTACTGTTAATGCAGGCAACATGACATTCCATGATGTTCTGTATGTTGAACAGCTTAAGTACAATTTATTGAGTGTCTCTCAAATCTGTGACAAACAAAACATTGTTCTGTTCACAGATTCTGAGTGCATTGTTCTTTCAAAGGATTTCAAAGTTCCTGAAAAACTTGTTTTACTAAGAACACCAAGAAAGGACAATGTTTACTGCCTGGACACAGATCTCTTGACTAAATCAAATACTTTAAGCTGTTTAATATCCAAAGCATCATCAAATGAGTCTGCTCTTTGGCATAGAAGGATGTGTCACATGAACTTCAAGTCCATGAATGCTTTAGTTAAAAAGAATCTGGTAAGAGGATTACCACAAAAGGAGTTCATTTGTGATGATCATTGTGTAGCATGTCTTAAAGGTAAGCAACACAAAACTTCTCATAAGGCCAAAGAAGTAAATTCAATCTCATCTGTTCTTCAGTTGTTACATATGGATCTATTTGGTCCAACATCTGTTTTGAGTTTGAATAAAAGAGCATACTGTTTAGTAATTGTTGATGATTTCACCAGATTTACTTGGGTTTACTTTCTTAGGTCCAAAGATGAAACTGCTGAGCTAGTTAAGTCTTTTATCCTTAAGATAGAAAACCAATCCAATTCCAAAGTTAAGGTGATAAGATCAGACAATGGAACTGAATTTAAAACCAAAATTCTAAACAGTTTCTTTGAGTCCAAAGGCATTGCTAGACAATATAGTGCACCAAGAACACCACAGCAAAATGGTGTAGCTGAAAGAAAGAATAGAACATTAATTGAGGCTGCTAGAACAATGCTAGCTGATTCAAATCTGCCAATGACTTTCTGGGCAGAAGCTGTTAATACAGCCTGTTATGTTCTAAATAGGGTTCAAGTTGTCAAATCTCAAGGAAAAACTCCCTATGAGTTATTCCATAACAGAAGTCCCCTAATAGCTTTCTTCAAGCCTTTTGGATGCCCATGTACTATTCTTCACACTAAGACTCACTTAGGGAAGTTTGAGAGTAAGGCTGAAGAAGGATTCTTTGTAGGATACTCAATTCAAAGCAAAGCCTATAGAGTATACAACAGTGTGTCTAAAACAATTGAGGAAAGTGCCAATGTTGAATTTAATGAAAATACTGCTAATATCAAAGGAACTGGTCCTGATTGGTTGTTTGATTTAGATTCACTAACAAATTCTCTGAGCTTTGTTGAGTATACTGCAGAAGCTGATGCATACAGGGTTGAAGCTGCTAACACAAACTCTCATGCTGCCAATACAATTTCTCATGCTGTTGGCACAAAGTTTCAGACTGCTGCAGATTCAACAAGTTGGGATGATTTCACCACTCTACCACTTCTGTCATGTGATCCTCCAGGGGTCCTGAATGCTCCACTTAATGCAAATCCAGAGACTGACGTGCCATTCCCAATTCCTGACAGCACAGCTCCATCACAAAAGGAAACAGTCCCAGTTTCTAGGCTAGCAGTCCCAACAGCTTCTCATGCTGTTAGCCTAGAAACTCAAGATGTTCCCGAAACTGAACCACTCACTGGTTCTGATGGAGATGATACAAACCTTGGAACTTCTTTTCAAACAGAGAGAGAGCCCACACTAAGAGTTCACAAGTATCACCCTCTCAATCAAATACTGGGTGATCCAAGCACTCCTGTTCAAACAAGGAAAATGGTTCACAATGAGACTGCTGCTGCTGAACAATCAGTTCCTGAATTCAGTCTAGCTGCTTTTGAACATGCCTGTTTCATGTCTCAACTAGAACCTAAAAAGGCATCAGAAGCATTAAAAGATTCATCTTGGATTGAGGCAATGCAAGAAGAGCTTCTACAGTTCAAGATCCAGAATGTATGGACTCTGGTAGATCTTCCTAAAGGTAAGAGAGCAATAGGTACAAGATGGGTGTTCAGAAACAAGAAAGATGAGAGAGGGATAGTCATCAAGAACAAAGCAAGGCTGGTAGCACAAGGGTACACTCAAGAAGAAGGCATAGATTATGATGATGTCTTTGCTCCAGTAGCAAGAATTGAAGCCATCAGACTATTTCTAGCCTATGCAAGCTTCCAAGGATTTAAAGTGTATCAAATGGATGTCAAGTCTGCTTTTCTGTATGGTTCAATTGAAGAGGAGGTATATGTGTGTCAACCTCCTGGATTTGAAGACTACAAGTATCCAGACAAGGTGTACAAGCTAGACAAGGCTCTTTATGGTCTCCATCAAGCCCCCAGAGCATGGTATGACACTCTATCATCATACCTTTTACAGAATGGATTCAAGAGAGGCACTCTGGACAAAACACTTTTCACTAAGTCCATCAAAGCTGAGATTCTACTTGTCCAAATCTATGTTGATGACATCATCTTTGGCTCAACAAATGATTGTCTGTGCAAAGAATTTGAGACCCTAATGCACAAAAAGTTTCAAATGAGTTCAATGGGAGAACTCACATTCTTTCTAGGGCTGCAGGTTAAACAGAAGCCTACTGGTCTATTCATAAGTCAATCAAAGTATGTCAAAGACATACTGGAAAAGTTTGGCTATCAAGACACAAAGGTTGCAAGCACTCCAATGGATCCTCATAAACAGCTCCATACAGACAAAGATGGCATAGATGTGGACATTCATCTATACAGATCCCTTATAGGATCTCTCATGTATCTAACATCTTCTAGACGTGATATAATGTTTGCTGTCTGTGTGTGTGCTAGGTTTCAATGCTCTCCAAAGGATTCTCACTTGGTTGCTGTTAAGAGAATCTTTAGATACCTTAAAGGCCAACCACATTTAGGCCTATGGTATCCTAAAGACTCTCCTTTTGAACTAACTGCTTATTCTGACAGTGACTACGGTGGTTGCAACATTGACAGAAAATCCACAACTGGTGGATGTCAATACTTAGGAGCAAGATTGGTCTCTTGGCAATGCAAAAAGCAAACAACTGTGTCAACATCATCCACTGAAGCAGAATATGTAGCAGCTGCAAGCTGCTGCTCCCAGGTAATGTGGATTCAAAATCAACTAAGAGACTATGGTATGAATTTCTTATCCACTCCTATTTATATTGACAACTCAAGTACAATCAGCATTGTGCAAAACCCAATGAAATTCCCAAAAACCAAGCATATAGAAATCAGATTTCACTTTATCAGAGATTGTAATGAAAAGAAGTTGATCCAAGTTACCAAGATTCATACTGATGATCAGTTAGCTGATCTATTTACAAAACCTTTTGATGTAGGAAGGTTCACTTTCCTAGTATCAAATATTGGTATGGTAAACATGGATTAATTGGTTTTCATTATTATCTACTCAGTATGCTTAATTTAAGGGGGAGTCACTGTTGTATTAAAAGATGCTTCATTTCTAACTAACAGCTTGAGTATTTTCTCAAGCTGCTAGTTCATTTTCTCATGCTGTTAGTTATTTTCACTTGATCTGTCAAAGTGTGCAGGGTATTTGGGTAATTTCTCAAATGTGTGCGCGGGACCCAACCTTTTCGAAACCTTTAAAGGTCCCGATTTCGTTCAGTTGTAACTACCAGTTACATATTCTTCTTCCACGGCCTCTTGCTTTCTCTCTGAACGAATCACACATTCTTCTTTCAAACCCTAAACCGTCGTTTCTTCATCAATGGAGTTTGTAAAAGAACACAACTGCCTCCCATACACCCTAAAACACTCTGAACTTCAACCGTTTCATGCAATGATGGATTTCCTCAGGCACTCCCATATTCATCATGCACTATCCATAAACCCTATTATATACATCTCCCATATAGAACAGTTTTGGAACCATGCATCTATTCAAACCATCAATGGAGTGCCTACCCTCATATCCAAGATTGATGAAACTATCATCAATATCACTGAGGAATCCATCAGACATCACTTGCATCTTCAAGATGCCTCAGGTATAACCGACCTATCCCTTCAAGCTTTACATTTTGGTCTTCAAAATATTGGTTATAGGGGTCTTGCTGATTCTTTTACTTTTCTTAAGGCACACTTTTCTCCTAAATGGAAATACCTTGTGCATATTATTCAGCAATGTTTAAGCCCCAAAAGAACAGGTTGGTCTGAATTTTCATCAAATATTGCCACTGCCTTAGTGTGCTTTTCTACTGGCCAACAGTTCAATTTTTCTAACATGATTTTTCAGGGGATGTTAAGGCATCATTCCCTAAAGACTGGGAAATTTTTGATGTATCCTAGGTTTTTGGCAGAACTTATTGCACACACCTGCACAACTCCACATTTACATAAACGGATACATGTTTCCCATAGGCACTCATTGTCTTCAACAAAAGGCTGTTAAAGCCAAGTGCCAATTTTGTAAGTATAGATGTTCCATTGCCCTCTGCAATGATGAACATCATTCCAGGAAACAGAGGAGAGGGTCCTGAGCAGACACAGCCCAACATTCCTGCTTCAC